>VZSR01003803.1:23627752-23706395 GCA_013398615.1 Brachypodius melanocephalos
TTTTTTCCCTGAATGCAAACGATTTCCTAGCAGAGAGTCAATTCTGGGGGCATCTCCCTCTCCTTTCAGAGTTACACAGATCATCTCCTGCTCTGATCAGCAGTTTAGCTTCTCCTTTTCTTATGCAGTAACTACAAAGGAGAATAAGATGACTGTAAAGCAGTCAGAGCTGCCATTATTTTTGTAAAGACTTTTCCCACTCTTCTTTTTCCCCTTCCATTTCCTACCATCTGTTCTCTTTCTTTTCTTGCAACCCTATGTGTGCTTTTCTCTGTACTTTATTTCTTCATTCCTCTGCTGTTCTTTTCCTCATTTCCCACCCCCATTCCCTCACGCTCTCAATATTTGTCTGCATTTTGGGGAAAATTTCACAAATGCATATGCTCTGAAGTGGAAAGAACCTGGGATTTTCTAGCTTTTTTAAATGAAAAAAAAAAAAACCAAAACAAACAAACAAACAAAACAAAAACAAAAAACAGAGAAAAGAGACAAACCCACTAGAGAACAGCCAGTAGCTTTGAGCAGGGAAATGAGAATGTCAACTTGTACATTCTGGGTATGACTGAAACAAGTCCCCAAATGTTGATTTCCAACAACACTGATCTCCAGTGACATCAGCCTTCTGGTTCCATCCTTGAAAGTTTGTTTATGTGCAAAGTCTGAGTCTCAGAGACTGAGGGGGAGCAAGACCAGAATGGCTCGTTGTGAGGATAATCTTTCAAGGGATGGAAGATTAAATGTTTTGTACCAGGATCTGACCTGCAGTCTCCCATCCTGCAGTGCTGCAACCATCAGGAAATACACTCTGCCTTTTATTTAGAAATGTAGCTCTTTATGAACCTGTCTCATACATTCCTATAGAAAATTTTAACTTTAGTGAATCCATGAAACCCATTCTGGTATTGATCATGTAAAACACTTAGGAGGGGGAAAAACAATGCTACTGCACTATTTTCTGTCTTTAATTTTCCTTTTTTCTTTTTCCCCCACCCCTGCAGATATGCCATCTCTATGGCAAGAAAGATTGGAGCAAGAGTCTATGCCCTCCCAGAAGATCTGGTTGAAGTAAAACCCAAAATGGTCATGACAGTGTTTGCTTGCCTTATGGGAAAAGGCATGAAGAAAGTTTAAAGCACAAAAGACTTGCACTGATGCCTGTTATTCTCCCTTTAGATTCCTTCAAACTGGATGCTCTTCTCTGTATCAAAGAAATATGTAGGGTGCTCATGCTTTTAAGGCATGAATATTATACATGGTTCCAGGTCATACAGAAGTCGTGTATTCAGGTGTATCCAGGAAATACTTTGTTTGGAACAGTAATATGTGCTTGATTTCTTTGCCTTATCTTCCACTTTGCTAGCTATAATCATTTCATATTCCTGAACAAGTTTTCGACACTGAAGCCTGAGCATATCCTTTCGTTAATGGATATCAGGGTTTTCTGTGAGAGGTCATTCAGTGACAGACAGCTTTTAGGATTATGAAATGTTATATTCTGCTTCTGCCTGAAAATGTCGTCATGCTTTTTGTAGAAATTCTTACTTACCTTCAGTTTGCACCTGGGATAACAAAACAGGTTTCCCCAAGCCAATGCAAGTAGTAGTGACTGTATTTTTGGAACGGTAGGATCCTCTGAGGAAATTCTTGTGGAAAGAAAGAAGTGTTTGGTGTCTGTGATGTGTTGCTGGTGTGTAAACTGAGCAGTACCTTTTCCTGCAAGTTATGCCTCTGCCATCCATGGCATTACTCACAGATTACATTACTGCTTACCGAAAAAACCACACTGGTCCTCCAGCCTGGTCCTCCAAGAACACCCAAACTCTGGAACCTTTGCAACAAACATTCTCCAAGGGATAAGTAATTTTTATGTCATAATACACTTTAAAAAGATTGAAAAGCATGATAGAAATGAAAAACATGTTAAAAGAAACTAAGAGAATGTACTCAGCTAGTAGCAATACGATGAGAAGTGAACAAAGGGATGCAGAATGACATATTTATGTAGACAATAAAAATTCAACTCTGTTAACTTCACAGACTTGCACTCAAGGGGCTGTGGCTCTGATTCAGGAGAGCATTTATACCTGTGCTAGCATAAGAAACACATACTCAAATGCTCCCCTGAACCCAGGCTGGGATCCTCAACAGAGCTAAATCAGCTTTGCTTTGCAGCTAACAAGGCACTGTAAATTTGCCTCAGTTGAGGACCTGGCCCTGTCTATGAATAGTCAGTGGGATATATTTGCACTGAATCTCTTCCTTGGCATGAGATGTTTACTGGCCTTTACATGGATTTTACTGTGGTGAAATGCAGAAGGAGGGAATTTTGCCTTAATGCAATCCCGTTGACACAGTCTCAGTTCCCTCCCTTTCCCCCTCCCTTTCCTCCAGCCCTTCAGAACTGCCTTAACAAAGTACCAATATTCCATGACATGAGAAGTCTCTCCAAATAAAATGTTCTATAAAGCCAAATGTGTAGTCTTTGCTTTTAGTAGTGGATATGCTAGTTGGTCTGCGTCGTAGAGCTGAAATGGAGACAGAGGTAAAAATAATCTGTGGGCTTGCTGAGAATGTGTGTTCTGCATTGTTATTGAAACAGAATGCAAAGAATTGAAAGAATTATTTTCTAGGCCATTTCTGAAAATGCCACTCTGAGACACTGCCAAAGACAGGACATTGTTCTTCCCAATCAGACTTCCAATATGATTTCCCCATTTGGTGCTCTGCCCAATATCCTCTTCCTTTGACCAGATACCCATAAATTTTGCTTCTTTAACCATTCTGCAATGCAAACATGCTGGTTTTTTTCTGCAGGAATGGCCAGATCCTGTTCCTGATCAGATCTGACTGCTTTGTTCCTCTTAAGAATTTCATACCAGATGGGAAAAGTACAGCATCCTAAAACCCAGTCTGTCTGGTCCCAGTATTTCCCAGTGCTGGCAGAGGAGGAGAACATCCAAACTGTTATACAATGGAGATGTCACCCCAGATTAGTGCTCAGGAAGGGAGAGTTATGACACCATGGACCCTACACCACTGCTCCTCTTTTCAGGTGTAGGACCTGCTGTAGCCAGAGAAGAGGGGTGGCACTGAAAAGGCAGCTCCTCTGCCCTTGTGATTGACTTGGGAGCCCTTCAGAGGCAAACCAGAGAGAGGAAACTGTGACTGCAGAGCTTCTCTCAGGTGGGATGACCATGTATTGTGTGAGTCACATGCATGTGTATGCGTTTGCAAAATGTAGGAGCCATTTTTTGTTGGATAAATGGTGTAGATCTGAAAGTAGTGGATAATCCTGCCTGAAGACAGCCCTGCTTCAGGTTCCTTGTTTCGGGGAGATGGTTTCATCCTAGACTCAGGGGCAGTCATGAAGGATGGAGTAGATGACAGATTGGAAATGGCAGCAGAACCAGGGTGAGAAGGATGGCTTTTCCCTTGACCCCAAATGAAAGCAGGCATTTGCCATCCCCAGAGAGTAGAAGGGATTTCCAAGCATTTTCCACTCGCCAGCTCTTAGCAACTCAGCTTTTTGCACAGGGGTAGGATTTTTAGAGGAGCCTGCTGAGATCGGCAGGGAGAGGAGGCCTCCATACATCATGCATTTCCACTAGGGAAAGGTCTAGGACTTCAGGAGCTCTGGAGACTGAAAACTGCCTCTGCCTCAGGCTCTGGAGAGGGGCCAGGTGATGTACGGTGTTATTTGAAGCACGTTTTGTGAGGAGCTGCTTTTCCTCCTCCTCAGCATCCCAGCGCCGGAGCCAGCGCACGCAGCCCTCCCCGCTGCCAGAGCTCTGCTCGTAGGCAGCTTTTGGGAGCACCGTGTGTGAGGCCAGCCCGCAGCTCTGCAGCAGGGCCAGCTATCCACGAGATGGCACTCACTGCACCCGCAGCTCCTGGCTCTGGCAGGCAGGAACGCCAGCAGCGCGATCCTCTGGGAAACGGAGACGAAATTGGAAACTGAGCTGCCGGCACGAAGCCAGCACCGACCAGAGAGCTAAAGGGAGTGAGCGCTGTTGGCAGGGATGCTACACTAAACACCTACCACATCTACAGCCCTGGCTCTGGAATCTCCCTTGAAAAAGGAATCTGCCACGGCCCCAAAGGTGTGGGAATAGCTTCGTTCCGGTACAGGAGTAGAAATGTTTTCACTTCTCAGTGCATTTCTGTTTAATTGAGTATTCTTGCTTATTTGATGGACTTGAGGTTTTGCTTTCATGAACTGGTAATAGCAGCCTGTAATAAAGGTCTCTCTCAGCGGATGCTGAAGGGGTTAAGCCTATGACAAACATTATCAAAAATACCAACCAAGATCTGGATTTTTTTTGCTGCTGCTTTCCTCGAACTTTTTCCATCCCTCTTAGAGAAAGCAGCTGTCTTTGGGATTCACTCCCAAATCAAGCTGGCTTTGTAAGCACTTCCATTATTGATTTTCATTGCACAATTAATCATAATTTTCAATGCTTCAAAAAGGCTTAGACATTCACACGAATAAAAATAAAGCATCAGCATTTAGACTAACTAGGAGAGAAAAACCATGAGGACAATCAATCCACATGCCTCAGGGTACAGCTGATCACCAGATGGACTTAGAAGGAAATGTCCCCCCACAGAGTAGTAAAGCATAATTAGGTGTATGATGAGGATTTTACACCATCTTGTAAATCATCTACCCTAGCTAGAAATCATCTGTTCTAGCCTTAGAATGGGGCAGCAAGCAGTATGGCTGGCTGCTGCGCTTTTGTAGAGATAAGGTTGTTTGTATTTCCTCCAGAACTGGATCTGAACCAAAACCCCAGCCTGACAACACTCATCCTTCTAAGTGCAGCTTAATTCTGTTATGAGCCCAATCACAAATGTCAGCTCCCGGTGTCCACTGCTGCCTAAATGAGCAGCAGCTTTGATCTGGCCTCTGCTTGGAAAATAGGATCCTGTCTCTGTCAGCTGGCTGCAAAAAGCACGTGAGCAGCACTGGTCCTACAGCAAGTACCAGTGATTGCTGTTTTCAGCTTGATGGAGAGAAATGCAGTCTGGTGCCTCTGATCTTGCAGACCCATATGCTGAGTTGCTCAGAGTCAGTTCTCCATCTTCTTCCACTTCTGGCAGCCTCCTCCACCATATGAAGAACAGACTTGCCAAGAATTTGGAAGGATTTTCCTTCAGGCTGCTCAGCCACTTAAGCCCAGTAGTTTTCAGGCAAGCAAACAAGGTAAGCCACAGAGAGTAGCACCACTGAATGCCTGACTCTCATTGCCTGCTCTGTGGTGAGCCATTTTGGAGCTAAAATGTATCCACAAACCTAGGAAGCTGTTCATTAAGCAGGACATGACTCAGAAGAGCACTGTGTACTAGTAAGGTGGCATCTGTGGACTTTGTTCAGCTTAATGTGAGAAAACTGTGAATTAGGGCCTAGCTCACATTATAATGCCCTCAATTTTTTTTTTTTATAATTGTCAACCAGTGCTCAGTGGTGGTTCTCTTCTGCCATCAGGAAAACTGTGTAATTCCCCTGACAATTCCTTTGCTGCTCTGAAAGTAACACACAGCTCTTAGTTCTCACCAAGTAAAATGACTGTATTTATAAAGGACTGCTTTTCATTGCACTTTATTTCCTTTCTGTGCCCTGATAACTTTTCAAAGGCACCTGTGCTTTATGGGAAACCTAATTTGTACCCAGAGTGCAAACAAACTACTATTACTATTACAGAATTCACACAGGCCATGTGCTCACAGGTAATGCTATGCCTGAAATTTGTGAAAAGAGCAGAAACTACATAACCAATCACACATGGATACACTGAACTCCCTCAGGACAGGCACTCATTTAGTGCATTTGTTAAGGATCTAAGGAAATACAGCAATGAATATCTGTAAATGCATAAAGAACAGAGAGGAGCCCCACACATCCACTCCAGAAATCTCCTGGCAGGTGCTGCTTTGATTCACACAGGCAGAAAAGCCATGTCCCATTGCCAGGGACCTCTGGCAGCCTGGGGAGTTGTCCTCGTTCTTCACTGCAGATGAGCAAACTGAACACCTCAGAGCACACGTCCATTTGTCACTGAGGTGGGGAGACACTCTGACCAAACCCTCAGCAACGTGATCACAAATTTCCAAATTTGTCCAAACTTCCCAAATTTGTGATTGGAGCCAGATTCTAGAGCAGTGATGGGTGTCTCTGCAGTGTGGATCTGCGCACACAGACTGATGGTGGTGGGGACCACACCAGCTGAGAGGGGCGAATGAAGGAGGGCAGGACCTTTGTGCTATTGGGTTTCTCTTCACCAGCATCCTCAAACAGGCCCTGGCATCTTTCAAACAGATCCCAGCATTCTCCAAAAACCCAAAGGAAGGGTCCACTCTTCTAATTTCTGTCAAATACCATGCAAGGAATGTGAGCAAGTGCAAGGAGTGCAAGGAAGAAAGAAAATTCTGTTGATTCAGCCAGAGACAGGCAGAACACATTTAGCAACTAGCTTCAGGGCTAATTGCATTCTGGATATGTACACACATAACCTTTTTACATAGAGAGGGAGACAGGTGTGCATCCACTCACATGCAACTTGGACAAAATGTGCTCTCTGTAGGTGGCACTTGGACACCTTCCTCAAGTGTTCAGAAGTTCTGCTTAGTGTGCTTCTGGGAGTTTCTTTGATATCCTTTGTTTACCAAAATAAAACTTGCCTTGCAAGTGCTCCTTGCTAAGACACTGGCAAATAAGTCAGTGTCTACTGGCAAAAAGAACATGAATCACTTGGACAAGGTGTTGTTTGGGTGGGAGTTTATAACACACCTTCAGGAAGAGGAGCTCATGAAGAAAGTGTTTAAACAGTACAGACACCTCCCCACCCACCCCAAACCATCCATACACTGTAGCAGCTTTCCCTCTGCTAACCCAGGAGAGTTGACTAGCAAAGAGAGTAAAATAAAAGAATTAATAAATAAAATAGGTTGGCACAATCGAGTCCTCAAAAATGCCAAGGAAACGTATTTTCAGGTTCTGCTCATAGCTATCCGCAATGAGTGAAACATACTGCTGAGGTCTGTCTCCTCCCAGGTTAATCCATCATTTTCTAGCACAAGCAGCATATGATTTTTATAGTTGAGAATGATGCGAGGGAGAAATGCCAGAATCACAGAAATTTCGACGTAGTCCAGATTTTCCCCTCCTGGTGGTTTCATGGGCTGCAAAATTGTTTCCTGAATGAAATAACAGAGGTTGGTGACATTGGCCATGTATGCAAATGATCAGAGTATCCTACAGAGATTAATTGGTTCATGAATAAAGATGAGGAGCTGAGGTGAGCAGGGGGAAATCATTTATCAATTATATGCCTTGGAAAACTGAAAGATGATGCAGCCTTAACGGCTGAATGGGTTTGAAAGGGGGACTTGTAAATTGAGTTCTAATTCTGTTCTGCCACATTCAAAATAAAGAGCTGTTACACTAATTGCATCCTTGTGTGGCTCATGAGCAACAGCACTCAGCTGCATTGCACAGGGAGCAACTGAGATGAGAGTTTAGTTAGATTTTAGTCATCTTCTGCCTCACGTGGGAAGGATGCTCACTGCTCACCTTTGGCCTCATCAGTAGCGATAACAGACAAAAAAAATGGCAAGAGCCTATCAGCAATTTTCATGAGATTATTTTGCATTTGAATCTGAATTTAAAGAACCAGTAAGGACAGCACAGTCTCACTTGGCTTTTATGTTCTGCTTCAGTCACATGGATGCAACAGCATGACTAGCCATCCTGGAGGGACTCCCTGATTAACTGGAAACAAGAGGATTCTGGAGGATCAAAACCATAACAGACTATGCAAATCCCAAACAAGGAAAAGGATCTGAGGGATGTGGCTGCTGATAACAGCTGACCTCTGCTCCTCCTGCCCCTTCTGAGAGCTTGTTAACAGGTTTATTGTTACAAACAGACAGGACCAGCCTAGCGTGGGCTTTAGCACACACTGAAACACAGACTCACATCTGAGAATCTTGATGAGCCTTGTTATTTAAAATCTTGCTGCTGGATAATGTGCAAGCCTCAGGATCAAAGAGGACAGCCACACTTAGGTCACAGTTGAGTAGAAAGGAAATCTCGTGACACCTGGGTTGCTGAAAAACAGGGGTGACACTTATGGGAGTCACTGGAGATTCCTCAGTGGCACTGCTGCAACTGCTCGACACCATCTGGCTGCAGCAATTCAAGAAGTTTCTCCTTTGATTTGTTTTATCTGACAGCTTTCCTGGGTCTGTCTCTCTTTCACCAAAAAGAGCAGCCTGCAGGAGCCCAGCATGATGACCAGGCACAGCTCAGCATCCCAGCATGGGCAGAGGGGTCTTGAGCAATGATAGATACCCTGACTTAGCAGGGCCACGGGTGCTGTTCTCTTCTGCTGCCACCATTCTGGGCACTGACATCTTAAACCACCACACGAAGATGTGCCAGAGCCTGGTCTGGCTGAGATACAACACTCAGTCTCTGTCCAGGGGACACTGGCGTAACTACATGTGAATGTGCAGAGGGAGAGGAGAGACAGCATTCCACCAAAAGAGTGAAGACATCTCTTCAGAACTGCCTTTAAAGTGTGATTATATTTTTAAAGCAATATATGGCATCAGGAGGGTATATATATTGCCAGTGCTAATTCCCAGAGGCATAATTTTCAACAAAGAAATCAAGAGAATACTTTGTTAATTATCTGCTCTGAAAACTAAGACCTGGTCATCCCTCTTTAAATGAGAGCCTGTGCACCTCCCAAAGCTACCCTAAAAGTTACCACAACTGAAACTGTCTCCCATTAGTACAAGGCCTCTGGTCATATTTGCCATGGCAACACTTGCAAATATCAGGTCAGCATAGCCCATGGACTATCCAGTGGAGAAGGAATAATTAATCCAAGTGCAGCAAAATCTTTGAACTCTGACAGAAGTTTTGACCAAGCAGCTGTTTACCAGGGAATGCTGACTCAGCAGAAGTGAAAAGGGTTGCTGGAAATGATAGGTTTCAATGAATTTCCTAATTAGAGAAAAATAAATTTGTTCAAGAAAGGAGGATTTCAAATCTCCTCAAATTCAACTAAAACCTCACCTTGCAACAGTTTCAAAATTCAAGGTTATTTCCTCCAGGTTTTAAAAACAGACTGTAGAAATACAAGTTAATTTTCAATAAAATAATTAAAATGGCTTAGAAAAAAAAACAAGGAACACTTAAAATTCTCAAAATGATATGGTTTTATTAACTCAATTATTTTTATAGTTGCCCTTCACGGGGTTTTTTTTTTTTATTTTTATTAAAGACTGCATTTTTATTCCCAGATAATCTGGGAAATATTTTCCAGGTTCTCAGAAGTCCTCAAAAGTTATTAAAAGATTTACTGCTGCAGGTAGAGTAAACACCTTTTTTTTCTTCTTTTTTTGTATGTAATATTTCCTCTGCATTCCAGAAATCAAAAAGCAAGTAGGGAATCAGTAGCTTTCAAACAGCATGTGAACAGTCTCTTTGCAATAAACTGGAAAATCTACTGGAAAAGCAGCCAACATTAAAAAATGCCTTACAACTACCGTTTGCCTAAAACTTTCTTCTCAAGTAGACAGCAGAAAGTGTTCCCTTTTCCAACTTAATTAACACCCTAAGACATATAGAGACATGATTCTTTCCTTTCCTTCAATAAGAGCAACACAACTCCATCAGCTTTTCAATCTTTTCTGTTAAAACTATCTCAGCAGATCAAATTTTTCTTCATATCTGTGCATGAAACATTTCTACATGAAAGAGTATCTGGATGGGCAAGTTTTGTCTCCTGCATGTTGTTTTTATTTGACAGCTTCCTTTTGCCTGTGTGAGGAAAAAGCATCTGAACCACTGGTTTAAAAATCAACCCTTCTGGCAGAGAGCTGCCCACTGCCCTTTCTGGGAATGGCCTCTGTACCTAATCAGAACTTCCTATTTGTTTGAACAGTGTCTAGAAAAGATAAAATAAGAACTAAAAGCTCTAGGTAAGGCATCAGTGGCTTCACTTCCCATGACCCTTTCATTGCCTTTCCTTTTGGTGACTGGTTTGTGCTCAACTCCAATTTGGGGGTTTTCAGTGTTGGTGTATTTTCACAGAGACATTAACCCCAGCATACTCCCTGGGGAGCATGATTCACCTCTGTTGACTTCAGTCACCTAAGACTCAGCTGTCTGGCTTCTTAGGACAGGGCTGCCCTTCTGAAACAATTAAAACAACAACAACAACAACAACAACAACAAACCCCAAAAAAACAACAAAAACAAAACAACCAAACCCAGGTCTGTGTTTGACTTCCAAAGGCCTGGCTGCCTGCTTAGGTGGAGAATTGGCTCTGATCTGGACGACTCCAGAGCTGTTCTAGAGGATGTTCATGGATGCAATCTAGTCTGCATTACTTAACCTTAGCTCCAGGGCTTGTTCCAGTCATTTTTCACCCATGGTATATCTATAACTCTAAGCTATACCTAGAGCATCAAATAATTTTGTTCCCTTATTCACATCCAGGTCTTGGCTTCTTGGTGTCCCAATTACATACATATGGATGCACTCCTCGGTTCTCTTTTGTAATGAATTCCCTGTGGAAGAGGTCTTAAACCAGGATAATAAGCTGTCTTAGTCAAGTTTGGATTTGCTGTTCAAGCATGGAACAGAGATGGAGATAATCTATTCTGGACATGCCAAATTCACGCAGCTTTTCAGCATGTCCTGTATGGATAACTGTGGATAGAGACACGGGAAGAAAATCCTGGCGGCATGTAAAAATTATTAATAATGAGATGAAGAGTCACTTGTACTTTTTCTTGAAAAGTAACACTTATGACATTCATAAGGAAAATACATGTCAAAGCATCGCAAAAACATATGTCTCACTTGCTCCTTGTTTTCTCTGCTAGCAAATGCCAGGAAAACTAGCTTTCCTGTTCAGAATTTTTCTGTTTGGACTTCACCTCATTCCCACTGCTTTGAACCAGATTCATGCTTGGCTGTGATGTCTTATAAGAGAGCTGAATGCACAGCATGCTGCTGGACGTCCACAAATATTAGAGGATTACAAAAGCTTTGTGCTTGGTGTTCTTTCTCATGTCTGTGTTTCACAGCTGCAATAAAATAAAAGGCCGAGATGACAAAGTGATTTGTCAATATGAAAATGTCCAAAATGTGTTTTATCCTCTTTTACATGGAGGACACCATTATGAGCAGCACCTCCCCAGGGAGCTCTGTCATATTGACTTAGCCACCAGGAGCTTGGGGTTGAAGTGAGAGGTAGTATTAAATTTTAACTACTCTTTAAATAACATTTTTTAGATCAATAATGTGGGTCCTGAACCCTGGGCTTTCCTATTGCATTTGGTTTTGTTGTGGATGCCATGAAGATGAAGTTTTACCTGCTCTTTTTTACACTTTTTATCTTGGTTCCAGAGAAGCATGTCTCCACTATTCCAAGGTAAATATCTGCTGATGCTACTGGGCATTCTAGTGTGTGGTGTGTGGGACAGGGAAAGCATTGATGCAAAATAATTCTGAGTTGCATAGGAAAACATTTGTCAAAGGCTGACATATATTTATTGCCCTTGTAATTGGATACGTGGTTCAATTTAACATAAAGATGGTGGGGGAAATGAAATTATTTTAAGTCTTCTTTGTATCCATAAATCCTATGTTTTTAATCATATTAAGACTACTCTTTTCGGTCTAAGTGCAAATCAATTCTGTTCATTCAGTACTTTTGAATGCCAATAAAGGGCATTTTGAAACTTAATGGGAAAAAATAATTTGCTTCATTTGCCTTAAAACAAGATCTTAAATGAATTACTTCTTGAGGTAGAAAGAGAAACCATTTCAGAAAGTGGTAACAATCTGTTTTCTTTCCAAAGCAGCTTTTATGATGGTTTTTCCAGGCATAAATCATTTCTGAATAACCATCTGGTATTTATACAATGTTTCAGAAGCAGCTTTATTGTTACCTATCGATAAACTTCAGAAATGCCCTGAAACCAAATGCTTTCTTAAAACATGAGAACATATGTCAAAGATGAAGACAGGCGAAGTGCGTTTATTTTCTGCATGTACCACTGGTTTAAAAACTTGAAATGTTTTAAAAAGTAGAACTAAAAGGATAAGTTCCTCATGTGGTGATTCTAAACAAAGCTGAATAACCTGGGATTAAATACAACCTACTCCCAAACTAAAATATCTACACAAATAAAATGTGAGTTATTTCTCATATTCCTTCTGTGATTTTGCACCACTCTGCAGACCTTTGAGAGGTATACACCGTTGAGTTCGTGCCTTAAAAAGGATTTTTTCTTCTCCCTTTGTGTTGCAATCACATTTGCAATCATTGTGGATTGCTATGGAGGTGGCAGGGTTAAAGTAGGGAGAAACAAACATGGTTTTAGGTGAATTCAGTGGAACAATATTGCTCTGTGCTACTTGAAGAATTATTTATTTCATGTTTAAAGAAGAATCTGGTATTTCCCATTGGAAAGTAGGAGCCCAACCCTCCCAGCCCTATTTATGAAAATGGCAAAAATAATGAGATCCACCTGACTAGACAGATTTTTTACACAGCTTTGTACAAGAACAAGTCCCCTTCACCTTTCTGTGTGGATAGAGATAGTGCTAAAGACAATCTTGCAGCTGATACCTTGCAGCTGTGTTAATCACCGAAGAGTGGGAACAGCTGTGCCCTCAAGGCTAAGGGTGTGATAAAGAGTTGGAGCCAGGAGGAGTCAGTTGAGGTTTGTTAGCTGTGTTGGGAGGACGAAGGGACAGGAGGTCGGTCGGTCAAGGGACAGATAAGGTAAGCCGCTGTATGAGGGACAGACAGGGACAGACGGCTGTGCAAGGGACAGGAAGCAGCGAGCTGGAACTGCAGAAGGAAGAGAGAAGAAGGAGAGAAAGAGCCAGAGCTGTGTGGAGGTGCACATAGAAAGACAAAAAAGGTATGGAAGACTTTTTGCATAACAAAGTCCTGATACTTGAAGCCCCCTGAAGTTTTTACTGAAGCATTCTGAGTGCAGCGGCTATCTCGACAACAACATTTCTGTATAGCTAGTGGGGAAAAATATGTGTATTTAGAAGGCAATTCATTTCAGGTTAGCACACACATCTAAATTAGCTCAGGTTAACCCTAAAGTGCCTATTTCTTTATTAAGACAGTGCCTAGCTCAGATGAAGATATCAAACCCATGTAAAATTAACTGAAATGTATCTTACTCACTCACAGGGTAAGATCTGAGTATTGTAGTGTGGGGATGGCAGCTGGACTTCTACCAAGAGGTAAAAGGGAAAGGAAAGAGATATGGGAAACAGGGACAGACTCCAGTGGGCCTCTGGCAGAACATTGGAAGAACGGAATGAGAAGGATCTTTTCAAGGACAAACTGAAAGCAATCAGGGAAGGTGGGCATGAGAACAGAAAGAAAAGAGGTGTGCTTAAGATGATAAGGTCGAGCTGTACAGGGGCAGCAGGCAGGGTGAGGAAGCTGGGAGTAGAGGGCTGTTTCTGAGCTTGGTGTAAGGGTAATAAAGCTTTTGTCTGGGTGTTTTCCACAAAGAGTGGGAAAGAAGACGGATGAAAGAGAGTATAATGCCAAATCAAAGCAGGGGAACTGAGAAGTGCAACAACTACACTTTTGGTTGTCGATACCTGCCACAATGAAGTGCAGGGGCAGAATTTTGATCAGCTTCTTCAGAGTATTCAGGTCCTACCACAAGAGCTCGAGAGGAATTGTAACACTTGTTCAGTACTTACCACACTCAGATGAAATATTTGTGCAACCAACAGCGGGGTACAAGTACACATCAGCTTCCTCTTAGGGTGCTCTCAGACTGTGGCAATCATGCAAGGAAACCAGATACAGCAGGCCTTTGCTTGGCTCCTTTCTTCTCCCTCAGCTATGAGAAGACATTCATTTTTAAAGTAGCTTCAAACACACACTTCAGAGTGCACTTACCTAAAGAAATAGGCAAACTGCCCACCTTGCCTATCCCTGATTGGTTTTAGATGTTCTGTCAAATGATGATAGAGGTAAAAATAGGGTTGTCATGTTGTTGGTTCTGCATGAGAAACAACAGTGATTGTTTGGAGCCTGGCTAAAAGTAAAGATGAATCACCTGGTTGCCAGATGCTGTCAGGTTTCTGCTTGAAATCAGTCACAGCAACAAGCTGTGACAACGATGTTATGCTGCTTGGAAACCCTAGTTTTGAGAGCCTTGCCTGTTTACTTTTCAGGACAGTCTTTGCAGACAGGGCTGGCAGGGACTTTGATCGTCCCTGGTTTATACCATGCCACCATCCCACGTGGTTAGATGGCTGAGAGCCAGCCCAGGAAATGGAAAGATGGGCCTGACATTCCCCTGAGTCTCCTTCTACACACACAAGTTATTTTCATTATCTATCCAATGCAATTTTTAACCACATGACTTGCAGGACACCGATGATCAGGATTCAATGCAGAGTGCTATTTTTTTTCTTTCCAGAAAGTGAGTTCCACTTCTGTCACCAGCAGTAGGTCAGGCATGGAGTAGCTGGGAAGCACCATGTCATGTACAGCGTGTCCAGACCACGGTTTTCAAATAGAAAGAGAATATAAGTTACTAGGCAAAGATGGGGGGCACAGAAAAACTTGACTGAAGTAGGAACGCACATCTACAGAACATCGTGTTTGGCTTTTGCCAGACCTGTGAGGGCTTTTGGCAGAGTGGGAGGGCTGATGTCTCTGCTGACTGAGCCATCTTCCTGTTCTCAGCTCGTTTTCAACTGCTGCTGCTGCACTGTGGATTAGCTGGGGCTGGTGGTTGTGGTGCTGGTGTCAGCTCCCAGGAGCAATGCCAGTGTTCAGCAGTAAATACTGGCTACCAAAGCCCTGCACCATCTTTTTCATGGATTTCATGGATTGGCAGATGCAGAGGCTGGAACCAGAATCAGCATCTTCACTTCTGCATAAACTGGAGCTGTTCCAAGTACCTGTGCTTTACCTAAATACCCTTGTTTTTCAGGGATGAAGTTTTGTGGGCTCTTCCTCAAACCGATGAACAAGTCGAAGCTCTTCAGGATTTACTGAACACCACTGAGGTAAACAGATTATTCTGTCTCTCTGAACTCTGGACCAAATTTTCCCCCAGGTGCCCTCATACTGCCTCTCCCTCCCATAAAAGATCTAGCCCACTTCCTTTCATTTCTTCTAATACATCAGTTCAGGAAATGGTTGGTTTTCATTTCTCACTACTCTCTGATTTGCATGAGGAGACCCCTCCATAATGTTTTAGTAATGAATTATATCAAAGCTCATATTTCTGCAATTGATTTTGTGTATTAAGGCACTGCAAAAATGGCAAAACACCAACACACAATAAGTAGGAATACATTTGCTAGGGAACCTCAGCACTTTTCATCAGTGTGATCTTGACCTATATGGCCTGCACACCTTTGAAGATCAGGACTGGATTTTTGTGGTATTTTTTTAAAGGTAGCATCTAGAAGAAAAAAAAATCTTAAATAATACTTTTGTATTATTATTACTTCTATCTTTCATTAGATAAAGGAGTATTTAATTAAATTGAGACATCTTTTCCTCTTCACTTGCCCAATCACATCCTCTCAGTTTGAAGACAACACTGTAACAAAGGTGTAACCATTCCCTCAATCAACATAATTTACAGGATGATTAAGGATGGGTTTCATAAGACTGAGAGCTTTTAAAGGTGTCTATGCCCAGTCTTTCTCCATCTTTCTTGGCTCCTATTCATTTTATGCCCATCCCAAAATCCTTCTGCTGTCCCTACCAGCATCTTCTAATCCTTCCCTTAAGTTCTCAGAAATATTTTGATAACCTTCCTTGCTCTTTTCCACCTTCACAAGTTAAATCACATATGCATCTCTTTTTCTGTACCAATATAAACCTCCACTCCTCCATCTTTTTTTAGTACTGTAATTCTTCACTTTCTTGTACACAGGAGCCCCAAGAAATCAAGAACTGCAGCACATCCAATGCAGAGAGGGCTTGTGGTGGTTTCTTCCAAGTATTTTATGAGAATATGCAAACCAAATATTTTTCACAGGTTATAAACTGGACAATTTGTTTCCATGACTATAAATTGGGCAAGCTATAAGAAAGAAACAGACTGGGAACGGCAAAAGGAAAGGCAATAGGAAAGGGTAGACACAAACAGTACCACCCAACCAATTGTAATGGTTACCATTTATTGTTCAAACAATATTCCTTGTGCAAGAGAACCATAAAGGAAAAAAACTAAACCCTATTGTCTGGTGACTTCATGCTGTATGATGCCCTAAAAATGCATCCAAGTATTATTCTGACTTTTTTCACTCTAAATTTATGCCTAATTTACTGCTAACTGACACCCCTAGATCTTTTGGTATTATTGGTTCTGAAGTTTCAGTATTTTATTGAATATATTGGGCTTCTGATTTTATTTTTGTAAAATATTTAATTTTTCCAAGAACAATCTCATTTTCTTACTTTTCTCCAATTTCTAATCTCTGTATTGCTTCTTCAACTTGACTTATATTCAAACCCCTTCTGGCATTTATTTCCTCCCTGATCAAAGTCATCAGAGAATACAATAACTACAAAGACAGGTCTGATCTTCATTAATTCCCAAAATACCCTCAGGGAAAATAACTCTCAGCAGACTTGAAAACATGAAACATAATAACCAGCTAAACATATCTATTATACTAGAAATACTATCTCAGAAAAGGTTATGTTCTTGTCTTTGTTCTTGATTTATGAATTTCTGTGCAGAAGTCATTATAAACCTTTCTTAAATACACACATTTCATTTCCAGAAGTAGCAGAATGCCACATATCACAAGGAACATTAAACTGCTTGTTACAAGCGGTCTCTTAAATTGAAAACATATGCTTTGATTATTTCCAAAATGCTTATTAAATGTTAGTAAGAATATTTTTTCTTTCCTCAGTAAAAAAAAATAAAATGTTTTTGGAAACTTTGTAGGTCATACTCTGGCAACCTGTTGTTGTTGAAAACATCAAGAAGGACAGAGAAGTCCATTTCTATGTCAGGGCATCCAACATAAATAGCATAAAAGCTCAGTTAAGGCAACTGACCATCCAACACAAGTATGTACTTTTTATTTGTTGTCATGAATGATTCTGTAAAGTTGTTTGTCATTTATTTAACAGGAGGTTGTGCTCTTCCTTTGTTATTCAGAGTCTTGATGGGAGATGCTCAAGAAATTATTGAAAAGCAGATTGTCAATGACACAGTCAATGCTCGCGGATCTTCCTCATACTATGAAAACTACCACTCAATGAAAGAAGTAAGCTATTTTTGTTGTGAACATCTGTAGATGCAAAGGGTGAAATTCGTCTCATGGTTGAGAATTGAGATGGAAAGAAATCATCAGCAGTTAATAATTACCACTTTACTGCTCAACAATTAAGAGTTCTATTTATTGTAATGCTTTCATAGAGATAGAAACACCAGACAAAATCTCTCCTGCATGCATTGCCTCAAACTGTCATTCAAAGGCAGTAAATACAGAAGCAAAATGAAGTCACAAAACAAACATGTAAATATTTAAAACATTAAATCAATAACAATTTAAACAAATAGAACTAAACAGGAATTTCAGGGCTACATTTGGACTGCATTGTGATTGTATCTTACCGTTTGTTTTAACAAAAACTAGAGTCAAGAAAGTGGTAAATGGGTTGAATTATTAGTATTTCTTTACCATCAGATAAAAATTATGGGAGGTAGAATGAATTTAAGTCTAGACCACTTTCAGGGATGAAGGAAACCAATAGAGAGAAGATCCACTTACTAACTTCTCCCTTGCAGATATATCGTTGGATGGAGGAAGTAGTGAAAGTCCACTCTGATCTCCTCCAGAAAATATATATTGGATCATCCTATGAAAAGCGACCGCTTTATGTTCTGAAGGTACACCTGTGACTTACTGCAAAAACTTTTGAAGTACTACTGTAAGCAAATTATGGCATTTGGCCAGGACATTTCCTTGAATCTATACCTACATTCATATTTCTTGTGCATTTTAGAAGTTTCCTAAGTTGTTCTAGTAAGGTGCATTACTGTTGCAAATGTATTTGATCAGATCGGGTTTCTTTCTGGGTCACAAGGAGATTACCACATTTAGGTCATGAAGCACTGGCACAATGGATACCCTCCTCTGTTGATGAAGCCAGCTTAGTCTGTTGCCCTGCATAGATGATGGCAGACTCACCTGACCTCAGGTCTTGCTATAGTCTTGATGCCTGTGCTAGGACTGTGCAGGCAGCCTGGGTGTGGCTCTCTGGCTGCATGCAAACCTAACCAATGGCTGCATCCTGGTGCAGGATCAGTCTGAGTTCTACTTACAAGACAGATGCTTCTTCTTCTGTCTTGGTTACGTTTTCACTTCTACTTTTATGTGGTACCCTTTACAATGGTGACATTTGAATGCAACCTCTCTTTTGTCAGATTTCTAAAAGCAAGGAAAACTCAAAAAATGCCATATGGATTGACTGTGGTATCCATGCCAGAGAATGGATTTCTCCTGCTTTTTGCCTGTGGTTCACAGGTCATGTGAGTACATAATCACATCAAATTACCGTTTTTAAAGCAAAGCAAAAAATCTTGATGCCATTTACCTCTGTCCAATTGCATTCTAGGATCCATAAAGCCTTAGTGCATTTACTCTCACAACACCAACACATGATATTTGTGCAACACATGATCTAAGCTGCGAGGATAGCAGTGTGTGTGTGTGCAGATCAGTAGATAAGGCTATGTGGGTATGAGAGAAACAGAAAGTCATTGGGAGTGAATGCAAAGGGCTCAAATGTATTACCAAGTATGAAAGAAACCTCAAAGTATGTGCAGAAAATTCAACAGAGACATTTATTGTTATGAATGGTCAGGGATGGAGAGGGCATGCCAGAAAAAGCACGTGTTTGGTAATCTGCTAGGGCCGTGTCGGTACTGCTGCATGGATTCCAGGAGTGGTCTCGGCTCTGAGCCACGCAGCACACGGTGACTTGTGTCCATATCACTGCAACTGGCACTGCCTGCAGCAGATCAGAAGACACACAGGGTGAGCTCAAGCTGTCCTACAACCCTTGGCTCTTCCCTACGCATCTTCTTAGAAGAATAGGTATCCCACACATGTGCTCCAGACGTGGCACAGCTGCACACCAGCAATCCACTGGCTGTGATGCATCACCTGCTTCTGTCTCTATCACTATTTCTCCTCCTAACTCCATGTTTTTCATTTGTGCTCCTGCCTTTTTCTGGATCTGCAGAAAATACAGCCACACAATATCTTCTTCTAAAGGTATTATCCCTGCTAGTGACACACTCATGTCAGACCTCCAGAACATGACCAACAACATTCAGCTGTAGTACCGGTTCATGGTACTACATGGAAACTAGAAAATCATTATGGGTTGAGCCTGTAGATTGATCATTGATGGGATGGGCCTAGATTAACCAGCCTTAATGTGTGGCCACAGACAAACACATCTATCTTTAGTATCTTTGTTAACTGCACTGCACAGGAGCTGCTGATCCAGTCCCTGGTATGGACCAGGAAAAGATTTCTGAGGCCTTTCTGGCCCAGACAAGGTTACCTATCTTGCTCAGTTAATGTTCTGAGATATTACTTATTATTACTTTTTCACGAAAGCAAAGTTCACAGTAAAAATAAACTAGGTGACACTGAGACACCAATCACCAGTACTGTAGTCAGAGAAACAACAGAGATGAGTCCTTGAAATGTGAATTATGATTTGGCCACGATGGAACTAAATAATGTGGATGATGATGATAATAATAACAATTAAAAAAAGGTATTTATTTTTGTCATCAGTCACAACTATAAAATCTCAATGCCCACAGCATTTCAAAAGATATTGCAGGAGTCAGGGACAGATACAGCTGAATGTACCTTGTGACACACTGATAATCCCAGCTTTCAAGGTTCCACTGGATAGAAATGCATTTGCCCTTTTCACACTGCTCCAAATAATTACCAGCTGTGCTGTCATTTTGCCAGTGACATGTCCCCGCAGCATTTTTCAGAAGTAACAAGCTGAACATTTACATTCATCATTCCTTTGATCTAATTCAAGTGGTTTAAATTCAAATTTTGTTTTTATATCTCTTCACGAAGCAACATTTTAAAATCTGACATCAATACACATCTGTACACATGCACTAAAATCATCAGCTCTCCCTAGCAAATCCTAGGCATTCTTTATAATGGGTCCACTTTTTATAATTGAATTTTGTCATTACAATTGTAGAAAGATTGACATTTCTCATTTAGTCAAAGGTAGTCCATTGCCTGAGGATAACTAGGAAGGATTTAAAATAAAAGAAGGTGATCCAAGTAAGGCATTAAAAAAAAAAAAGGATGATGAAGGACTTAGTCTATTCTAATAATAACAAACTCACGTATCTAGATTAAAATTTATTTCTTTGTCATGGACCAACAACCAGGTTTGGTATCACTAATGCCTTCAAAATAAGCTGCCAGGCAAAATTAGTAATGTAAATCTCACTGACTCTTGTCATACAGTTGCATTAAACTCACAATATAACCAGAATAAATAATGTTATGTACAGCATCCATATGAAATATTACTTGTTATTTTGGATCTTGCTGTATTTTGGGCAGGGAGAAGGTTTCCATTACTTACACAGGCAGCAAAAGCTCAAACCTTCCTATTAATAGGCTTAATTTCTGCCTCATGACCACCCACTAACACTAAGGGACTGCAGTGTATCTGAAGGACTGTATCAATTTCTCCCCATGGCACTTCTGAGCAGAGAGCTACTTTGCTATTTAACCATTTCCATCATGCGATGAGCCTTATCAGACTCGGGTAGACTGCTCTGATAACTGTGCAATTATTTCACACATGCCACCAGGTACCTTTGAAGGAAGGTAAGAAAAACAACAATTACAAATGCTTTTAATATGTTTCCCCTGTGCTTTATAGGCAATCCATATGCGTGAGAGGGATCGGACCATGACAACCCTTCTGGAGCACTTTGATTTCTACATCATGCCCGTGATAAATGTGGATGGCTATGAGTACACCTGGAGCCACCCCTCTGTATGTAGACCTTTTTTGACAGGTTGTGCATGGTACTGATTTGGTGTTTATGGGAGTTATCACTGTGTATGGCTAGGGCATAGTTTTCATCCTGGAACTGCACACCCCAAACTCTTACTCTGTGCTTGGAATTTCTGCATCTTTGCCCATGGAATATTGGATTTGTGCTTCTAAACTCACATACTTGGCCAAACTGCATGTCTTCTGCCCTCCTTCCACAATCCAAATTCCACTGAAATCAGAGTGTGATCACTTGTGATCCTACCCAACGTCTCCTTTTATCACCCAGCCTTGTTGGCAAGCAGACTGTGGTTTTAGAATCTTCCTTGGTCTTCAATAGCACAGGACTGTAGAGGCACAAGTGGGAACTCACATTTAACTAACCAGTGAGGTGGTGCATTCACTTTTTCAGCATTTTTCCCTCAACGTGGCTTGTGTGTCTCTTTCCATAGAATCGGCTGTGGAGAAAAAGCCGCTCCTCATACAGTAGCGGCAAGTGCATTGGTACTGATATGAACAGGAATTTTGATGCACACTGGTGTGGTAGGACATAATTTTCTTCCTATTGTACCCCTACCCCTGTACTTTTGCCCTTTAATTTTTTTTTATTTTGAAAACATTTTCATCTACCATTCTGCAAAGTTAATGCAAAGACAAATGCACCTGAGTATCTGTTATGAAATGGTAAAAACTTTCCCAGCTTTAGTTAGTTTCTTGGGGGACTCAGCACTTTTCATCCCCAGATAACACACCATGGAATAACCTCTTCCCAGCACAACAGAGCCCCTTGCATCACACCACGACACACCTGCAGGAGGCTGTTAGTGGGAAGAAAGAAAGAGGGAAAAGGTGGCCCTTGCCATGTCACCCAAGGCCTGTTGTACTATCCAGCTGAGTAGATGCTTCACTGTGGTGTACAAACTAATCAGCTCTATCATCCTTCCATAATGCTGGGCTGACCAAGATTGTTTGGCCCTTAGTGATTCTTATAAAGATTACACCATATTTAATTACTGCTGGCACTTTAGTACTTGACAAGGGTTTTTCATAGCATACAGAATAATTGCCTTAAAATGTTACCCTATAGATCAGATCTGACTTCACTCACCGCTGACACTGAAATCCTATATGGATTTCAGTCATTCTAGCCTGTTGCTAAACCATCCATGGCTGTTATATCAAGAAAAACTTGCTTTTTTTTCCCTAAATACTAAAGATCCTGACTGCTTCCAGAAAGTTATTTGTCTTATTCTGAAGGCAGAACTGGAGAATCTACTTGTCTTCTTGATGATTTATTCTGCCATCAATTTTTCTTAAAACTCTTCATTTTGATTTGTTTCCTCAGCTTCCCATAGGGAGTTTGCTTTCCCAAAAGAATAAATAATCATGTAGAATTGCCTCTTTCCTGTAGTACTTCTAGATTTTAGGATATGATCTCACAATCATGTGATGATTTTAAATGAAGAATATTCATCCTCTCCTCTAAGACTTTTTATCCAGTCCTTGAATTCTTTTTTTTCTACATCTTCTCCTTGATTGTTTGTAAGAGCATTATAGGTGAGAAATCCTGGTAGGCTCACAGAGATTGCTACAAGTATGCGAGTTCTTTCCATAGCATGGTGGAATCCATGATTTCTTGTGTATTAGCATCATACTCTGCTCTTTCATTTAATACTCTTGCATTTTCCACGAACAGAAATGCAGAAGGGAAGAAGGAGCAAAACTATGCACTTTTTTTTAATTAAAGGTCCAGGAGCATCTCGCTCTGAATGCCAGGAGACATACTGTGGACCCTACCCAGAGTCTGAGCCTGAAGTGAAAGCAGTGGCTCGCTTTGTCAGAGACCACAAAGACACAATTAAAGCCTACATAACCATGCACTCCTACTCCCAGTTGGTGTTGTTTCCATATTCTTACACTATGAACAAAAGCAAAGACCATGAGGAGCTGGTAAGTCTTCCCACCTCCTAAAGTTTCACACTTATTTCAGAACTATTCACCCAGCTTGGTTAGTCTTGTAATGAGAGGGTCACTGTGCTGTGAGGATCAAGAATAAGGAAATTACATTTTTCTCGATGTTCTTAACAACTTTAAAAAGTCTGGGCTGGTCTAGTAGTGTGCAAATCAATAAGCTGCTTCTGAAGGCTACAGAAAAATGAAAATATTTGTTCCAGATTGATTATACATCAACAACACCTAATATGTTGAAGCTGCTGCTAAAAGAGCACAGTCCTGTTCTGGACATCTTGAAAAGACAGATATGTGCAAATTCTTCATTATGCTGTACAATTTATATAAACTCTGAAATTAATTGGGTCTTGAAAACACCCTTTACATACCTAAGCAATGAGGTATTCTGGTGGACACTTGCTACTTTTATTAAAACTTTTTCTAGAGATATTTATTTTAAATTGCCTTAGTGGTAGGATGGAAAGTATATCCTGCATACCTAGAATTTTACTGTCTTGAGCCACCAAATGACACAGTACAAACTCTCACTGAAAACAGCAGAGTTCAAAACAGAACAGTTACTCTTTCCCGGTAAAGCAGAGAGAGGTGCACTGATTCCGGGCATTTCAGTCTTCTTCATGGCTTAAGAGCAGGGTTCTCTCAATCAAAATATTTTCCTGTCATATTTGTCAATATTACTTAAATAAAGAGTGACTTAAATACAGTGACAGGACAGAAAAAATACGAGATGAATGAGAATAAATGATTTGACAACAGTTTTCTGCCAGAAGAGAGAATATGGTCCCATCTGTACTTTTTATCTGTTCTACAGCAGAAATGCAATCTGTAGCATGGGCCTACACTGAAAAACTTTTACCATATTCAGTGGGTTTTCTAGAATCTTTTATATGATTATTTAAATAATGCGAAATCCTGAGCACACTGTAAGTAAATTCTGATTGCTTACATATTATCTGTAATCACAAGGCCCTAAAGTTAATAATGTTTTGTTTAATTTCAGGAAAGTCTGGCACAAAAAGCAGCTAAAGCTATAAAGAGGACAACTTGGAAAACTTACAGACCTGGTGCTGGTGCACAAACAATCTGTAAGTATAACTTTACTGCAGTGAAAGACATGACAGTATATCCTTACCAGCATCAGAAGACAGCTTTTGAACAGCAAAAGGTCTGGTTTCAAGCAATTTTTCTATTTTCCCTTCCTCACACAGATTTAGCTCCTGGAGGGTCTGATGACTGGGCTTATGATCTTGGCATCAAATATTCTTTTACCTTTGAGCTTCGTGACACAGGAACTTACGGATTTTTGCTTCCTTCTCGAGAAATCAGGCCAACTTGCTTAGAAGCACTTTCTGCTGTCAAAGAGATAGCTCAACATGTTCTACAAAATTTGTGATGTTGAATATAATTTATTCCAGCATGACTGCACTTAGTTACTTACAAAAAAGCAATAAAAAGCATGCTTGTTCCTTTATTGAAATTCTTTCTACATAGGCAAAATCCCAGAATGACTGCACCCCCTGTTTTAGAACACATTAGGTTTTTTAGCCATACTTCTATATCTACAATGGTAGCTCACTGGACCACAAGATTAATAGAGAGAGCACATTATAGGGGGTAAAAAGCACATGTGTCCCACTAGATGGTGAGAATTCCAGGTGAAAGGGCCTCTGACTGACACAGGGCACACTGGGCAGATTTCTCCATCACAGAAGAGATTCCTTCACGTAGGCCATTTGTGTTATTGTAGGATATTGTTACAAGAGAATAACCCTACTTATCATGTCCACTGTGGAAGAGGCAGGGTGCTCACAGCAAGGCGAGGACACACAAGTGGCCAAACCACCAAGTGGCAGCTGCCCAGAGGCTGCTCCACTGCAACAAAACAAGTTCACCCATCTTGCAGCCAAGGGTTTATTGCAGCACAGCACCGGCCTGAAGACTCTGTAAGATCTTTGCAAGGTGACAGGACAAGAGGCAATGATTTTAAACTAAAATTGGGCAGATTTAGTTTAAGAAAGAAGGGTTTCTTTACAGTAAGGGTGGTGTGGCAGTGGGTAGGGGTTACCCAGAGAGGTGACAGATAACCTATCCCTGGAAACATTTATGGACAGGTTGGATGGGGCTCTGAGCCGCCTGTTTTAGATGAAGATCATGGAAACACAGGTTCATTGAAGTTGGCAAAGACCTCTGAGATCATTAGGTCCAAGCCACAACCCAACACCACTCTATCAATTGGACCAGGGCACTGAGTGTCATGTGTATTATCTCCCTAAACACCTCCGGCTACAGTGATTCCACCACCTCCCTAGATATCCATTCCACTGTTTAATCATCCTTTCTGTGAACTTGAACTTGGTTCAACTTGAACCTCCATTGGTGCAGCTTAATACTAGGTCTTCTCGCCCCGTTACTTGTTGCCAGGGAGAAGAGACCACCCCCATCAGGCTAAATTCCCTTTCAGGTGGTTGTAAGGAGCGATAAAAGTCACCCTTGAGCCTTCTCGAGGCTAAATACCAGCAGCTCCCTCAGCCTCCCCTCACTGAATTCCTGCTCCAGGGCCTCCGCCAGCCCCATTGCCACTCCCGGGAGGCGGAGCCGGCCGCCTACCCCGCCCTCTCAAGATGGCGGCGCTGCCGCTTCCGACCTTCCCGCCACCGCCCTCCCAGCTGCGACGTCACCGCCGCCGTCATCGTCGTCATCATCGGCGGCGGCGCGGGCGGCGCGAGGGCCGCCGGGAAGGGCGCGCGGAGGCGGTGGCGGCGGCGGCGCTCCCACGACGGCTGTCCCGGCGCGCGGGGCGGGAGCGGCGGGTCCGCGGGGGCGCGCGCCGCTCCGCGCGCTCCTCCCCCTCCTGCCCGCGCCGCTCCGCGCTCAGGCCCGGGAGGACGGACCCCCCCCTCGCCCCCTCCCACCCTCTCCGCCCCGGGCGGCGGCGGAGGAGGCGGCGGGGAGCGGCGCGACAGCGCAAGGAGCAGGTGAGTGCGGCGGGGCGGCCGCGGGCGCGGAGGGTGGGGCGGAGAGGCGGGGCGGGCCCCCGCGTTCCCTTCCCCCCGCCTGGCCTCGGCCGCGGCCCTGGCCCGGGTCTCCCGGGCCTCGGGTGCGCCGGGCCTGCGGAGCGCAGCGGCGAGGAAGGGCCGCGCTCCCGCCCAGCTTGGTACGCGGCCGGGGGTGCACGGGAGGCTCCCCGAGGAGCGGGTGGGTGAACGACCGGAGGCGCCATCCCGCCGTGTGCCCGGGGTGCCGTTCCGTCAGTCGGTGGTCGTGCTGGAGTCTGCTTCCCGTATATTCGGATATTCCCTGCTCGTGGGGTTTCTTTGGTTGCATTTTGGTTTTGTTTGTTTGTTTTTTTCTCCCACTTCAGTAGTACTCTTCTTCCACTTTCTGGCAGTAAAATAGTTTCTGCTTTATGTGCTCAAGAGGGACTCCTAATTTCGCTTGCATATATTCACTCATCAACGTTCCTTTAGGCAGCGGCTGCACCTAGCTCCCCTCCCTTCCAGAACTTGTAGCCGGGCACGTTGGGTTAGTGTGTCATGGGTGGTCTGCTTAGGGCCTCGCCTTTAACTTCCCCATGGATTCTCACTCCACCGTTGATTCTTGTTAACCTTCTGCAAGACTGTTTGAAGATCAGGTTTTTGGCTCTCAGGGGGTTAGCAACCAGCGCTCTGAGGGATCTTGGGCTGGTGATGAAACACTCACGGTTCCTCTGTGCACACGGGAGTGGACAGACTCAGCCAATGCACCCGAACACTAAAGAATTGTGGATTTATGTGGCTGTGCCCGAGATAATACACAATGCTTCTCAGCATGTTTACTGAGAGTGACAGCACGCTAATGTGCTGATGCAGCTCTCACGTTGGAGTACGTGTATCCAGCAAGCTGGGTTCTAAGGCAGAGTGAACTTGGACCTGTCCACACCAGTCTGCACAGACTGTCCCTTAATCTGGGTAAACGTCTTTGAGTATGAAGACATCATTAGACAAGGCACGGAATACTCTATACTTTCTGATATCGTACTGGGGCCTGATGTTTTTATTCACGTGTAGAAAGCCAACCATGATTTTATCCTTGTGCAAACATAATTAGCAGTTGCTCATTGCTACTAATGGAGAAATATCATATGTGTAATTAGATGGATAGGTTCAAGTTACTATGGTTATGGGTTACCAACAAGGATTTTTTGAATTTAGATTAACTTCTGGTTTTGTGTCAAACAGGCTTCTCTGTGTATTTGACTACCCTTTTGGAAGGGTCATTATGAGTGCATTTTACAATTTTTAGTAATATTTTTAGGTAGTAAACCCATGGAGCTTCTTCAAATATTGCTATTTTATTAGCAGTATGACGTGGAAGTGTTAACATTGTAATAGGACCCAAAATATTTTCAGGTAAAATCTCTTCATTTTAAAAAGTGAAGGAAACCATTCTCAAAGCTGTTATTTACTTGTCAACACATATTTAGTTCATCAAGGAGTGTTAATAATGAGTTTGTATCTGAACTTCTGTAGGACTTTGAAGTAATTTCGCTTGTTATTTGAAATGGCATATTATTTATCTCTTCACAGGTAGGATTTTCTGAAGTGATGTTATGCTTAGCTTGTGTGTGGTGTGATGTGCATGCACAGACATTGACATGCTTATGGGTGATGTCTTGGACTTCCTAAAGAGATTTTTATCTCCTTAAATGTTTCCTTGTTTTTGAACTTTGCTTTTGTTCTGTTACATCTCAGTTTCAAGTTTTTGTGTAGAATCCTTCAGGATTCATTTTTGTTAAGGGGCTGGATTAGGTTTTTCTAACAGAAAACCTGGGGTTTCTGGTATCTCTTGATTGTAACTTATGTAGTATCGCACTGATTTTGAAGAAAAATGTTAAGCACGCTTGGCACCAAAGTATATGAATACTGGTAATAAAAAGTACAGAATTTCAGTGAATGCCATGTCAATCATATCATGCCTCATTGATTTCAGTTCATTGATCAGTGCCTAGTAGCTGCATTCACTTCTCTCAAGTCTGTCACATTTTAGATGGTTCATGCAAATAACACTCTGTGATGTGTTCTCCTTCAAATGGTAGGGTAATTAATGTCATTAACAGATTGTCTCTCACCCTGGGAAACTTACTTCATTTAAAGAATAACATAGATGCATCTGTGAATGAGTTATCCTAGTGTTATAATATTTCTAATTTATTGTAAAGATTGTCATGGATCTTATTTATGCATGGAAAAGTGATAATTTACAGTTAAAATTTTAGGTATAGAATTTATTTTAGAAGGATAAAGTTAACTTTGCTTAGTTTCAGAAACTTTGTTCTGTTTCAGAAGTAGCAGAAAGTTCAGTGCCCCTAAGTAGAGTCAGCAATGCAACACCATGTACCTGAAATAGAGAAGTGCATAATATTCTATTTAATTTGGGGGGTTTTTAAAATCCTGGTAGTAATTATTTGAACTGTTGAGAGTGCTTAAGGCTTAGTCCACACTGGTACTCCCGGCTGTCTAATCCCACATTAGTGTTTGATAAGGAGATGGTAATTCAGAGGCACAGACATCTGATGGAAAGTCACTGCACTGGCCATCAGCATGGGATTGATAGCTTGACTATGATCATCAGTGGTTAAACAGGAGAAGGTGAAAATGTTTGAGAAGGGGAATCTTTATGGGATGTTCCGTTTAAATTGTTCTTGGTTCTCCATTAATGTGCAGGCTGAGAAATTTGGAAATTAAACACGTAATTTTTTCCCATAACAGTACTTTTTGTGAGCAAGGAACCTTCTCAAAAACACAAAAGCTGTCCATTATCCATCTGAGATTTTCAGTACTATTTTAATGGTCTTTTTATTTTTCTAACTCAGTTAGTCCTGAAAGAATGAAAATGGGACTGACTGCATTTGCAAACACAGTCTCTCAAATGCAGTGTTGGACAAAGTGAAATTCCTCAGCTTGCCTCAGAATAACGTCTGGACTCTGATCCTGCAGCCTGTGATAACATCTATATTCACTTAGCAGTGAAATGTCTTGCAGTTCTTGTTAGGTGAGCAAGGCCCTCATGTGATAATGTATGCATACAGAAATATGCTGTGCACTCACAGCGTGCTGGATTTGTTTCCATAGAGTACTCTATCATGAAATAGCTCCTGTGTTAATAAAGGATCTGTTGCTAATTGCAGAATGGTAGATATAGGCCAGACTACGAGGACAGAATAGATAGATTGCTACCTGAAATAGAGCAGGTTTTTCTCATTTTAAATTGTTGTTTGTTTTTTTTTTTTTTTTTAAATAGCAGGTTTTACAAACCTTAGAAGATTCAGGGTTGAATGGTATTCTTATTAATTTCCTTATGCCAAAATAAGGGAAAAAGGCAGTTGGAATTAAAATTATCTGTTCAGTTATGATGATGTTGCCCCCTTCGTCCTCTCCATGTTTGTAACTATCCTTTTAAGCCTAGTCATCATCATAACTTCCTATACCAGTTAATTCCAAAAAGGTCCTAAATGCTGGGTAAAAATTAACATTTAAAATGAAAGTTTTGCCTCCGTTTCTTTGAAAATAAAAGTACATTGGAATTGAGGCAAAGCAAATGTGATTTTTCTGTATGCTGTTACGATGTCAGTGTGTGCTGTACTTGCGTATTAGATAGGCTCATCTGTCCTTCATGTGTTGAACCCTCTCCCTATGCCATTGCCAGTGTCATTTATCTAACCCTTTTTGTTTCAGATATGGCTCTTTTAACTGTAAATATTTAATCCAAATTAGGCATTTGTTATATGATTGTCCTATTAAAAATGCTTTTGCATGTGTCAGTTGATTTTTATATTTTCTACTAAAAAGGTGTGACTGTGTGAAACTGTAGAAATTTAGTATTTTTTTTCTGAAACTCTGAGAATCCTGAAATAGAAGGGTGCTCAGCTAGGTGAGATGTGGTATTGTTTTGCTTTCTAACTTTAGTGGTTTATCCTGTCAGACTTTTTAACTATTGCTGCACATTGAGCTGTCCACAATGACTCCTAATTATTTTTCGCAGAAGACTGGACTAATTTGGTCTCATCAAATATTTAGACAAAATCATTTCTCCTTGTGTGCATTGCATTATATTTATTGCATTTCATCTGCTATTGTATTACTCAGTTCTCTAACTCAATTAGATCTTTCTGGAAATCTCTATTCTTCACAGTTCTGACTAACCCAAATAATTTCATATTACTGGAAATTCTAATGTTTGACTATCTGCTTCCACTAATTGATGTTAACCATTGTTTTTAATGTTTGATATACACCATATGGTTAACTTCTACCCTCCCTGAACATCTTGGTTAATGTCTTGATTATCTGAACCTTATTTATGAGATAAAATTCTTCAGATAATCAGAGGCTTGGAGAAGGAGTCGATAGAGTAGAGGTCTACTGAGAAATCTCAAATGTTTACACAGTGTGAACTTTCTTTCTTTTGTTGTTTATAAAGGAGCTAAAGTACTTCACAAGAGCTTCAGCACAGCATTTTGTTTGTAGAAAATGTGCAGGTGTCAGGCTCCTAGGGAAGTCTTGTCATGGAAATAACTGTAGGGTTCAGATAATGAAGTCTCTGCGTTTATACATTATAATATTCTGTTTCTATGAAATGTAACCTTACCATACCGATACTGTGGGAACATACTGCTGATCATATGGTAAAAATGGGCATTAATCCTCTCTGGTGGGTGTTAGTTTAAATGTGTATTATTCTGGCTTTATGGACAAACTTTGTCATTTGTAAGTTGTTTGTGTATGAGATAGTTTAAGTGTGTGTGTGTGTGTGTGTGTGTTCTAAATGCGGTGACACGTGCTTAGGAGCAGGAGAGACAGCAGCAGCAGGGTAGGAGATTAGTGTTTGGCTAATCATGATCTACTAATTAATGAGAGTGATGGCACATTGCAGTACAACAAAGAGGTGGGTTTTTGAGCTGTATATAAATCGTTGAGCACCTGGCAGGTGTTCCCAAATTGATTAGATTTTTTGTGTAGATCAACGAGAATGTAAAGAATGGGCAATTGTTTTTGAGGCCCATTTTGCCTTTTTTGTACAATCTGTCTGTAGTGCTAAATATATACTCTTTTTTTCTTTAAATATGTTTTTTTCCTATAACTTGTTCCTTTCTCAGGTAAGATAAATTGTGGCTTCTTTTTTATCAGTTATGCTGTATTTCCTTTAAAATGTGTTTTTCTTACTGAGAAGGAGCAACTTTTTGAGCAGCTCAAGAAGTGCATCATCATTATGGAGTTGGTTTTTTTTTTTCCTAAACTCACGTAATTCCAAATAGTTACAGGAATCAGACCGATAACAAACACAGGCTGTGGATGGTATAAAGATGGTTTTCAGTAGGTTGTCATACGCAACAAAGGGGTAAAAAATAAAGCTCTCGTTTTTCGAAATTTGTTTCAAAAGTGGGAGTCGTTTTTAGTGGTTGGAACTGGTTTCCGAAAGGTTGGTGAAATAACATAAAAGATTCTGTTCACTTCAAGTCACTGGAGTTCATGCACCAAAAATACATGATGAAAGAAAGCATCTGTCTTGTGTGGTGTTTGCTGCCTAAATGAATAATATGTCATATGATCTTTCCCAAGGGGAAGCTGAAGAATCCAAAGCAGGTTATGAAATAAAATTAAAAACTATCATTAATGGTGTTCAGCTGACTCGTTTAAGTCAGGAGCATTCCTTGTTATTAGACACATTTCATTCATTTATGACTTTTTTCTTTCTTCATCACCTCTGCAGCAAATCTTGCAACGTATGTCATACTATTTTATTCATGTGAGTTCAGTGTCAATAGCCCCAAACTGAAGGATTTTACAGTTTTGCTTTTTTTTTTGGTTGAAGTAGTACAAAATGTCAAAAATTAGAAGGAAGGTCACAGTGGAAAATACCAAGACCATATCCGATAGCACGTCCCGAAGACCCAGTGTGTTTGAAAGGCTTGGACCCAGCACTGGAAGTACCGCAGAGGTGAGTTGTAAAAGCGTTCTTCTTTTCCTCCCCACCCCAGCATCTTCTTTTCCAGGATTTATGTGGTGGGAAAGAGTAGCTCACAAGCACCAAGTGCTCAGATGTTACTGAGGTTAAGTAAAGGTGAAAAGAACTTAACGCATGGATGTTCAACATGCTAATACTAGAATTTTCAAATACTGTGTGTTGTGCCAGCTTCTGGATGGAACAGTAGTACTGTGCATATTAATAATATTTCCACCAACCTAAATTTTTCTCTGCCAGACCTATGTTCTTTGTTGACTTTTTTTTTTAAATCGATTATATTACTGGTGGACAGAAATTACAGATAAATGGGACTTAATGTGGAGTCATTTGTTTGTTCTGCCACACTCACACCAATGGTATTTCCAGAAAGGAGTGTGAAATTCACCCAGTAATGTCTGTCTCTTAGACACAGTGCCGTAACTGGCTGAAGACTGGCAACTGCCTCTATGGGAACACATGTAGATTCGTACATGGCCCTTCACCACGAGGTAAAGGCTATAGCAGCAGTTATAGAAGGTAAATCAAGAACTCACTTTGAATTCTTCACATGCTGTAGGAAAATAGCTTTTGCAATTCTGTCTTTTGTTTTGTTGATTTTTTTTAAGTAAAATGCTGTGGTGTGCCTGATTGTATGTTATATCAATAACCAATTGCCTCATGAAGCTACTTAAAACAATTATTTTGGCAATGTGCAGGATTTTTGTGTATATGCAGCTTTAAAAAAATGAATAGAGTCCACTGGATTAACTATATATTACTTGAAATGGGAAGTTCAAGTACCTTAGAACTTTTTTTGTTTTGGCATAGTGTCACTGCAGCTTTCTGGTATTCTTTTCTGTCCTGTACTAAAATGCTGGTTTGCAATTAGCTACAGCAGTGCTCACACTCACAGCCCTTCTGCCTTTGCTATGTTGTGTGACGAATGTTTATCCTTTCTCTCCTGTTGTGAGAAAACACTTCTCTCCAAAACATGGCTTTGTGACTTTATTTATTAGATATAGAAAAATGTGCTGTATTGTAGGGGGAGATCCAACAGATCACCTCAGTTTTCAAAAGAGAATATTTTTTATTATATGTCTCTTCATACGTTACTAAAATTTAAATTTTTTTTCAACTGTCCTTCATGTGGCATGAACCTAACTTAATTGAAATCAAGTATGACAGTAAGCTTGTAGTATTCTTGCTATAAAGGACAGAAAGATGTTATGGTTTTAGCATAGTATTTCCTTCTGTGAAGGCTTCACGATTTATGGACAGCTGTCCTTCATAATGCCAATATTACCTGTAGATTATGGATGGGCACACTGAAGCATCAAAGAGTAAAGCAACAACAGGAAGATTGGCATGAGGATTCTGTGTCTGGTTCTTTTTCCTATTCTTGTGACATGCTCTTAGGGTGATCTTGACTTTGCTTGTTTGATCTTCCATTGCTTCTAAGGTGGTAGCAGCTGGGATACAAAATACATCATTGAGTTTAATGTTTCTTTTGATTCGAAAAAATTTGGCTCTGTTCTGCACTGAGTGCTCCAAATGAATAAAGTGAGTGATTTACTGATAGGGATTAATTTTAAACTGTTACATTGTCACTTTCTCCTTGCTTTCGTTGTTTGGAACACTCAGTGTGTAGTTCTGCTTGGTCATTTGAAGAAAAGTGACATTTCTTTTAATGATTAAAGCTGTGTTTCTGCTTCACTGTAACCACTGACATTTAAGAAAAACGTTGATTTCCTTCTTATTGCTAACTTTTTTCCTAGGACTATATGAAAAATCAAAGGACAAATCTTCCTGCTTATTTGCTTGGCACATTCCACATTTATTAAAGGTGTTCTTAAAAGTAAGAAGAGGGAGGAAGCCCACCCCCCCACATACCCCTCCAAACAGACAAATGAAAGAACTGTGCTTGTTTTCAAGTTTCCACTAATAGCTCTTGGCCAGGCATTGAAAAAGCTGGTAGATAATATGTATAATAAAATGTTGGCATTTTCATGCCATTTAATATTAGGGAGATTTTCATAAATGTTATCCAGGCACTTCAAATGCAATTTTATTGGCTTCAAGCAAGCCAAGCTGTTTCTGCATCAGTTCAGTTAAAGCAATACTCTTGTTCAAGTATCTGGGGTAACAAAATGACAGTGTGTCTGCGTGTGTTCAGCCACGCCTGCCAGGGAAGTCTCATCTGCTTTGCAAGGAGTTGGATAGGACAAAGCATGTCTTGCTGCTTTCCTGGCTTCATACCTTCCAGTTCCATACCTGTCTGCAGTAAATCCTGGTTTTAATGGTTTTATCTGACCATAATGTCTCGCATAGTTCAAAGCAGGAAAACTTGACTCTAGACTATGAATAAGATAGTTCCATTTTAGCACTAATGTTGCCTCTCCCAGCATTAATTTTAAACTTGCTATAAAAATAAAACCTTATGTGTTTTTACATGAAGCTTACCTGATGATAGTATTAAGATTTCAGTATTTGACCTGCCAATCTTCCCGACATCAGAATTAAGGAGAAGCTAACAAAGAGCTGTGTGTAAACATGCTATCCCACAAGGAATTTTGCTCTTTCTGTACTTGCAGATTATTGGTTAGTTGCTTGGCAGCTTCCTGGCTGGCTCCTTCATGCAATTGTCAGGATCTGTGCCATTGCTGGGCCCTTTTCTTAGCCTGACTGAAGCTCTTTATTTGGGGTCATCACACTGCATTTAAAAAGCAAACCAGCAGTCATATTAGGAAAGAATGTATGGATTTTGAAAGTTTCAAATATTGTATTATGGGAAATGAAAATGGGACAGTGTGTCTTGAGCAGTTAGGATATGTTTAATATTATAGTATTATTACATGATATATATGTAATATTGACATAATACATACATATTGACATGTACATAATATATATGTAATTAATGACAATAAATATTGGTCATCTACCTCTATGCACACGTGTGCTCTCACACAGGTATACAGAGCTATCCTCAGGTAGGTGTGTTGCAAGGTGTGCCTGTTGCTGGATACTTTCTGACACTGTAAAGAAGGACAGGAGCAAATGAAGGCACTGTTATGAATGTGCATTTCCTAAATGCTATTGAACATGGAGAACTGAACTGTTGCAGGAAGTAATGCTGTTTAAAATCACTTAACTGTCTTAGAATTTGCAATTGGGAAATTCTGCATTTTAGGCCTTATTTAAAAGATAGGCCCAGCTCAAAATATTAAAAAGAAATTTCATAATGCCTTTTGTGTGGAAGGTTCTGGCAGTTGCAGTCTAGCCACATCATCTTAAACTACAGAGGTAAATTGTCATGATCTATTGGAGTTCGACAGTGAGCATGACCTGGAATAACCAAAAATCCCTTTTGGAGTGGGCTAGGGGAAAGTTGTGTAAAAATGAAGCTGTGGTACACATAAAAGAAAAATCAGCCGATAGACCAGCTTGTTTTTCTGTGCATTTAGCCAAAGCATCTGAAAACAGTCATGTCTTCCTGTGTAATTGTTTCTTAAAATTTGACTAATTGTCGGTCTTATTTTATTAGAGTTTTTGGAGGGTTATGATGTCTTTGGGGAAGGTAAGATAGGGTGATTACAATGACTTTGCTATGGCGTTCTCCTAAAGCTGAAAAAAGCTGACCCAGTAACAGCAAAATCAAACAAAAAATTGACCAACAAACCCCAGCCCTGAATGTGTACCTTTTAAATTTCTGTGGGTTTTTTTCATAACTTCTATAATATTTAAGTAGATATGAACAATGCTTTTTTCAGCATGGGAGGAAAGAAAAATTTATTAATTGGGATAAGATGGTTTGGATATTTGGGTTTTTTTACTCCAGCCTGTAACTTAGAGGAAAAAAATGGTATTAAAATATTAAATGTCACTCTGTAAGGTACATGAGCTGTATTCAGTGCAAGTTCTCTTGCTTTCTCCTTCAGCTAATGGGATTTTTTTTCTGAAGGTATTCCTCTTGAGGAACAATATTACAAATACATTATTGATAATCCTTCTGCCTTTTAACTTAATTTTCAGTTTCACTAATCCAAATTCTTTGTATTTGTAGCTTAAATATTATTAAAAATTAAGGTGTTGAGTTACACTTTAATGCTGAAAGACAGTTTATTTGTTGAGGTAGCTGATGATTGGAATGCTTCAGAGAGTTTTGGTAATGCAAAGAATTACCTATTTAATAAGAGGGGAGGGGAAAAGTACTTTGAATCATAACCTTTACTAAATCCAGACACTTTAAAGATTGTATAAGCATGCAGGCAAAGAAGATAACTTATTTATATTTGTATGCTGGCTATTATTTGATCATTAGGGATGAAAAAATCAGAGCTTTACTCTTCTGTACATTTTCTCTGATCTAGATTGACCTGTACTTAGAATTTCATGGAGAATTAAATGCATTAAAAATGAGAGCAGTCACTGATCCTTGTCTCTGTAGGTCCTCATACACTTAACCTTATGATGGATTTTAAAGAATTAAATGTAGGAAACAGTGCAGAGGAGGAAATGGAAAAAGATACTTTTTCAAATACGCGCAGATTGAAAATGAAATAGTGTTAAATTAAGTTTTTGTATTCATTGACTGTGAAAGACAGTTTACCCTTTATGTATAATGTGACAGGCAGAGTGGGAGAAATTAATTTCTCAATGGAAACTGATCCAGTCTGAAAAAAATGCAAATTTCATTATTCATATATTACGTATAAGTTTACTAATCGAAACACAGCATTAGTATCTCTTTATGATTCTTTAGTGTCAGCTGATAGGCACAGATGTAATACTTGTATACAACCATTTCACTTACAGCTAACAGCCATCTAAATTCACTAAATTCACTATCAAGCCAAATGCATATGAAGAGAAAATTTGTTTTCTTGAACAAAAAAATCCTCTAAAACAGCACCTACGTTCTCTTAGCTTAGGAATTTGTTTGAATCATAGAATCACAGAATGGTTTGGGTTAGAAGGGACCTTAAATACCATCAGGTTCCAACCTCCCTGCCATGGGCCCCATCCAGCCTGGCTTGGAACACTTCCAGGGATGGAGCATCCACAGCTTCTCTGGACAGCCTGTGCCAGTGCCCTACCAATGCAATGGTTGCTCTCTTTTAACCCATTAGGAGTGAATGAACTCATCAATCCATACTGAGAGGTGATGAAATTATAGTAGTGTAGGATGTTCCTCCTCCCATTCCACATCACAGCAATATCTTTTACAGAAATTATGTCATAAAGGTGCATGACTAGTAGACTTCATTCAGTATTTTATAATTAAATAATGAAATAGTTATATTACTGCAAGATGGAAAATGGAAGAGGCCTCCAAGAGTTAATTTCTGGTTCATGGTCTTGCAGCAGTGTTTGCTGTGTGGCAGCCTCACCTTGACCATGGGAAGATTGTGCTTAGGTTATGTTACCTCTGTTTGCAGACTTCATTCACATTGAGAGTTGTGCTTCTCTGTGACTGTCATTGCCAGTCTGTAGTAGTTTGGTTCTGCATTAATTGTGGTTTAAAATGTATATATATATATATGTAGTGTATAGAGAAAGACACTTACATTTACGTAATATATATAAAAATTGTTGCAGCTTAGATTGTGGAGAAGGCTAAATCTTGAAATATTTAGTAGGAGTGATTGTGAACACATTTGCATGATGGTCAGAAAAAGGTTATTTATTCTGGATGGGATCACCTGAAGCTGATCTAGAGTAGTAACTGAACCATGCCATACAATTAATTTTTCTTCTTAGAGTCAAGTCTTCCTTGACTTTCTGAAAGGATTGAGGGTTTTATAATGCTTAAGCCTTTTAGAATGGAATATTGTCTTACTCATCCACCTTGCCTCTGGGTGGGAGGTTTAGATTTTTCTGGATATACTATTAAAATAATTAAAAGACAGATAATATTGCTTAAAAAATAGTCCCATAGAACTGGTTATATTATGTTTCTGTATAATACAGGTCACCAGAAAGACCCACTGGAGATCTTCGGGAAAGAATGAAGAACAAACGACAAGATGTTGAGGCAGAGCCACAGAAACGAAGTACAGAGGAATCATCCTCTCCTGTTAGGGTAAGAGTGGAGTTTGCAGAACTCCAGAATCCCTCAGTAGCAATTGGGCAGTGTGTCCTAGAAACCTTACCACTGTGACTTGTAATATTGAAAATGTTTTAAGGAACTGATCATTTTGTACATAGCATATCACATTTTTTGTTATGAAGTGCCTTAACAATTGTACTGTTTTGCAATTTTATAGTGCTTTCTGGTCTTTTCATTCCCAAAGATTTTATAAATCCCACAGACTTAAAATGTGTTATAAATACTGATAAACAGGTATTTAGTAACAGTGCAGACTCTTCAATTATTACCAAGAAAGTATATTAACCATTGTTTCAATTGTCCGCTTTTTTCCCCCAACACTTACTCATATCCCTTGTATACATACATCCTGACTTAAGTTGTTCACCCTAAATTCACTTTTGATGAAACCTTGCAGTTACTACTGTGCTGCTTCATTTTGCCTCCCTCCTCACATACTCATCAAGTACCCCAACTGCTAACTTAATGGATTTTGCAAAAAATTAATTATTGTTCTTACTTTGTAAACATCCTTTTGCAACCCTGTGGCCCTCAAATAGCAAAATTTAATTGTTTTTTTTTTAATTGTGTTATCTCTTTCTAATGTTACAAACAAATAGGGATAGAGTTCATAGTGTGACCCTATACTTTGTAGCAATGGCACCACTGTGTTCCTGCACCATGTTTAAGACCATCTTTATATGAAAAAATTTTAAAAGGTTTTATTTGTAAAAAATCGGTTTTGCTTCTGCAGGTATTAACAATGTTCTATCATTTCCTCTTGGTCTGTTCCTATATTTGCTGTGTAAAATGAATTTTTTATGTCAGCTGTAAATAAATCAGCAGCAGCTGCTATCATTAAATTTAACAGAATGACTTACCTTCCAATCATGTTTTCAGTTGCTGTAAATTTGTGTAAACTCTCAGTCTTTTTCCTGAAATGTGTTTCTTTTATTTTCTAATAGTTTGAATAAACTGTTCAGTTATTGAGTACATGGTTGGTGGGAAAATTTTTTTTCCAACCGTCATTAAAAATTTGCTGTAACTTCTGTCCTGGTGCAACTCTAATTTTGATGTAATTTTTACTTTTGGTTAGTTAACCTTGTTTTTTATAGTGTTCTCTTAATGTAATAATAAAATACTCTTAAACAACTAAAACTCAAGTGAAAGTGAACTGGAAGCAAGAATCTAAAGGAATTAAAGAATTAGTGTTAACATATCAAAGAATATTTATAGATTGAGCACATGGCAGAGTAAAAAATGCTCTGCTTCAATCTCATAAAATGGAAGATAGAGGAAACAGCTGAACTTTTGTTTTATTTCCATGGAAGCAACTCTCAAAATACAGGATATCAAAGAAAATGCTCTGGAACAAATAGATGAAGAGGGACAGTCGTCAAGAGTTGCTTTGCAAAGAGCCAGGATATCTAAAAGGACAGAAGACTCGAGTGACTGAACTGCTAAGAAAAATCTTGCTCCATCGGTAGAGCTGCTGTTGTGGTGGAGATCTAATATGTGATGTTTCCATATTTTATTAAAGCTTTTGGGGTAACAGCAGAGCTCGATAAGAAAACTTTGAAATAATGAAAGATAGCTTGTACCGTATGAAGTTTCATCATTTTGATTAAAAACAAAAGGAAAGAGACCAGTTAGAAACGTTATTGCAGACAAAATCTGTGCTTCACCAGACTACTGACTGAAACTTTGATGGAGAGTAGTGATTAAGAGAGAATTGCCTGACGTGGGTCAAACCTGTTTTGAAACAAGACTTTTGAGGCATATGTATAGATAGTCAAAGAATAGTAGGTATATTCTAGGTTTAAAAGCCAGCTAAGGGGAAAATTTTAGATTAATTTGAAATTGAATTACACAGAATGCTCTCATAATTCATTTAAAGAACTATAACTTCAAAGAAAGTAGAAAAAATGTTGGACAACCCAAATGTCAAACTTTACAGAAGATTGCTGAAGTCTGAGGAGTGCCACGGGGGTTGGGAAAGATAGCTTTTGGCAGTACAATGGCAGATGAAACTTGGTGTTGGCAAGGGCAAGGTAATGCACAATGAAGAAAGTATTTAAAACAAAAAATGAATGAATTTTTTTAAAGTAACTGAAAGCACACAGTAGAAAAATAAGTTATTGTGGACAGCTCAATAAAATCATGTGTTCAAAGTGAAGTCACAGTTGTAGAAGCAAACATTCAGGTATATAAAAAATGGAATAGAAAATGATCAATAACATGCTGTAGAAATTCATGGTCCAGTTTTATTTGAAATGCTGTTTGATTGTCATCACCTGTATGCAAGAAAATGCAGTCAAAGGTCTTGAAGTGGTCAAAGAGGTGAGAAATAAACTGGGGAGAAGAAAGGACATGGGCTGAATGCATATAACGTGTGTTTGAGAAAATACAAGTTAGATGCGTCATATTCATACTTTATCCCAGTAGAAAGAGTGGCAACTTTGAAAATGACAAAGGGAAATGCTATTTACATTGTATATAACAATTCTACCTAGTTTGCAGAAGATAGACACACAAAGCTGAATAGGTTCCACAAGAAGCTGAGACAGTATAACTAGTACAAAATCTTTTCAGAAGAGATTTTGTATTCTTTAGAGACATAAGATAACTAGTACAATCTGCATGTATCTAGGAAAAAAACTTCCTATATTGGCAGTTTATAGACTATATCCCTTTTTATTTCTTCATGCTTTGTACTATTATTTGCAGAGACAGTATGCTGTGTTGTGTGGACACCTCCATTGAACTCAGTTGATTTTGTGTTTCTTGGATTTGTGTTTGGAATTACTTCAGCACTGAATGTTAGTGTATGAATTATTGTACAAATAATTAGATGAGGTTCCTGCTGTTACTGTACTCAGTTTGAAAATTTTATTTTCAACTTTTCACCATATTATGAGAAGATAGTTACATTGGTGTGTATGAAGTCTTATGTAAAGTCTTAACCTGAAAGGTGTGTGTGATTTGGGAGAAACGGTGGGAGGAACTTAGTGTACATTTAGGAAGGGTTTTGTAAGGAATGTGTATCACTTGTTTCATGTCTGTGGGTTTTGTCACTGTAGCTTTTAACTATTTCCACTGGAAATAGGACTCAGCATTGTCTTCCATCTCTGAAATGGGAACAAATACCTCCTAATGTCAGGGGAATTTTGGATTCATATTCTTATGTGTTTCTGTAGCTTGGTAGTAGTTTATACTGTAAAGATACGATACCTAGAGCAAAGTAGTACTGTGCTTGCCTGAAAGGTTGTAGCTGTAATACGTAGGTTTAAAGGAATCTGTGGTTTGGAATGAGTTTATTTTGCTGCTGCATGGACGTGTGCAACCTGATAAGGTTGAAACCGAGATTTCTGCAATGCAAGAATTGTAGGTTGTATGAGTCTTCTATTCTTTCCATCGGTGCTGGCAAAATGACACTTCTTGGCTAGAAGCGTATTTTATGGATTTGACGAATCTTTTTGTGCTTGGCCAGGCTTTTCTGGCAGTAGTGGGAAATTTATTCAAGTAGACATCAAGTCTTCTGCTGTAGAGTGCTGATCACATGGGCCATAGAACTTTGACTTGAGTAGACATTAAATTAAATAAAATATCACAGAAGTCAGCCATAATGTCATCCGTTCTTCCCTTTCTTATGTGGCATCTCTCCTGAACGTCAACATGAAACTGTAAACATCCATCCAACACCTGCTGTGTTTATCTGTGAGCATATATACCTGAAAACAGCGTAGACAAAGTCTACTAATCCTCTTAGGACAAACTACATTTTTAAGTAAATAAATACATAATTATGAAAGTATAATGCTTCTCATCTAGTAAATGGCATTTTTTCAGAGTCTGCAGAGAAATAGTTAACAAGAGTGACTGAAGTGGATATACAACATCTTTAAGTACAAGTGAAAGACATGCTATTGGCCTTTAGGAGCTTAACTTACTTTTTTCTTGGCGTGTTAAGGGAGAGACTAAAAAGGTCTGTAAGGATATGAAGGCAATATTTCATTCCCATATTGTGAGGGAATCAAATATGTAACAAGTAAAATAAAAAGAATATGTTGAAGATTTCTCACCGAGAAAAATAAGATGTGTTCTAAACTGTCATTATTTAAATTCTTGATTTGCATGCTCCAGGAAAAATATACTCCATTTCTAAACTGATACATGTTTTTCAAGATGCAATGTTGTCAAAATCTTTTTTCTTGACAACTAAACAACATTAGTATAAAATACTATGCTTTCCCTATATTCAGTATTTCAGTTTGATAGCTGGTTTTGTCTTCAGTTCTTCTGTAGAAATATGATTGTGCCACTACTGAATCTTTCCACTGAAAGGAGAAAGTACAGGCTCTTTTAAGATGCTTGTATTGGCTTGTAAGTTTGAGGAGGTAGGCATGATACCTACAGGTTGTGTAGTATTTTTAGCATGGGTTATTATATTGAACTTGAAGCATTGACTTGCTGCACATTCTTTGATGACAAATTATTTGATTAACTGTCTGAGAGGTTTTTTTTAAGTGGCATAGAGAGGTTGTTCTAGCGTTCATATTTGTTTGCTAGTAAGAGGTGGTGTTGAATTAACAGAAACTAGTATTCATATTTAAGAAATTACGGGGGTTTTTTTAATGTTGTAGGACTTAGTTGAAGTATACAGCAGAAATACACAGTTCAGTAGAACAAATGTGGCCTTCATTGAGGGTGGGCTAGAAAAATAAGAACAGTCTTACTAAAGAAAAGAATGGTTGCAGGGAAGGCTTGGTAGAGATTTTTAGATCTCATCGGTGTAATCTTCTTTTAAAGTAATTTGCTTAGCGGCATAGTAGAATTCTGGCCCTTAGACTGAGTGCCTTTAGTATATGCTGAGACAATGGCCTGGTGCATGTAGACTTGTCTGCAGTTGATGTCAGCAACCAACACAACTCAGTAAATTTTGACCTTCTTCATCATTTTAGAGATTTACATCATTAAACTAGAGATAAGTTTTTAACATTGTTACTGAATAAAAAGGAATAGTTGAATTTTACTCATTTTTGAGTGACTGCAATTTTATGTTGTTTCTCTAATGTGTTTCTAAGGTGATGCGAAGGTTTTAAATTAAATCAATATTTAAGTCCCAGTAAGAAATAGCTAATGAAATTCTCAGGCATCTCCTTTTCTTGGTGTTTCACCCACATACCAACATGAAAGAATCCCCACAAAAACAAAAGAGGGCATTATGTGAGGTGAGAACAGCAGGGCTGTGGGACAGACTTTGCTGTTCTGGTTTCCTGTTTAAGAAATTAACCTGAGATACTTCTAAGCATGAATTTTCTTCTTTTGCTACTAGCAAAGAAACTTTGTTCTGTATTCCACTTGAGCCCAGGTAGATCATTTAGAGAATGTTGCTTCAGCAGGTGCAGAGGTACAGCCATGTAGCTTTATGCTGGAATTTAGTAGGGGCACAAGAACAGCACAGCATCAGTTGATTTGAAATTATCTTTTTTCTTGTAAGGATAGTGTCTGTCTTTCTTAGGTGTTCACAGGACCATCTGCCACATGGGAAATGGGTGCTGCTTGTTAGTTAGACTTGTTGTGGACAGTGACAGTCAAACACAGAGCTGTCAATGGAACTTGGTTTGATTGTGTTGCTTTAGAATTTTTACCCCTTTTGCCAGCCAAGGGTCTCTGGGTTTGTTTATTTATTTTATTATCTCCTCCCCCTCTACATTCTTTATGCTCTGAAGAGTTAAATGGTTCCACTTCTGAGACTCATCTGCCTTGCATATAAATATTCTTATTTACAGCTGAGAATTCTTTCTCAAGCTGTTAAAATTATACTCTTTAAATGTTCATTGAACTTGTGGTCTTTAGAACTTAATCTCTTCTTTCGGTGCCTATTTTAAACTTTATTCTCTGATGTGTGCTTGGCTCTTGCCCTGCCTTTAAGCATTCTTATTTTATGAATCCTTTCTTCTCTTTTCCTCATCTGCTATTTGCATTCTGATTATATGAAATTGCGTTAAAACATGTAGAGTTTAAAACACGTGGAGTCTCTGCTTGTTTAGGAAGGTATTTGTTCAACAGGCTAAAGGGGAAAATGCTTTTTGTACTATGAAACAACCCCAGCCAAAATACCATGTAAAATACACCTGCTTCTTCAGACTTCTTTTAAAATAAAGTTGTTTACTCTAATGCAGCACTTTTCCCTTTATAGAAAGAGTCTTCACGAGGAAGACATAGAGAAAAGGAGGATATCAAAATTACAAAGGAGCGAACACCAGAAAGCGAAGAGGAAAATGGGGATTGGGAAACAAATAGAGAAGGTATGTATAAAGTATTGAACTGACAGTCCCCTGATGGCTCAAAGAACTGTGAGATTTCTGGGCTGTGTGTCAAGTGGAATGCTTCAAGGTCTGGTTTCTAAGCAGAGTACTTTCATGCAGCTATTAATGGGGTTTTTTTGAGGAGAACTAACAAGTTACCTGAGTTGAAAACAAAGCTTTGAAAACAAAGACCTTTTTTTTTTTTTTTTTTTTTTTTTTTTTTTCCCTCTTTTGACTACTCAGGCAGCAAGGAATTTAGGTATAGTCTACTCCACAGTGAATCTTTCACATTGAGGTCAGTAGATTAATCAAAGTTGCATCTAAAATAATTTTGGAACTTGTCAGAGAAGAAAGTGTAACTCCTTTGAATTCAAAAGTCAGCCATTTTGTTGCATAATTTGTAGTGGTGTAAGCTGTCATTAACAAGGTGTCCATTAGAATAAGTACAGCAACAGTTGAAGGTGGACATGGGTGAGATATTTATGTTCTAAAAATACTTGAAGAGTGCTAAGTTTCTTCCATTACCTTCTGTAGTCACTTTGGTATGAGTTAGTGGGTGGGAGTTTTTGGATTTGGAGGTTTTAGGTGGTTTCATTGTTGCTGTGGGCAGTTTTCTTCTCTCTTAAGTTTCACTTTTGTTAGAGTCCTAGTTCGGCTGATAGTGATGTTACAGGGGCTTCTACTGAACTGGGGCATTTCTGTAGTTTTCTAAGCGTCTGTGTTTCAGAACTAGTTACAATGTTGCAAGGAAAAATGGCAATTTTGATGCTGTCTGAGGGAATTCAGATATAATGAACATACTTGCAATGAAGTTCGCTGCAAGTTGTAGGATGGAGGTCCTTAGAAATGTCAGTAACTAGGGAGCTTTTCAGTACTGTGTGCTAAAAGTGTTGCAGGTCCTGTTTTGCTGCATCTTAAGCACAATACATGGAATGTATTGTGGAATAGAAAAGTAGCCATTATAGAGATTCACTCCTTTGTATTTTTTTTTACACACTTTTAAGAAAAACTGATCTGTGACATGTATACATGGAAATAAAACCTGACTCAAAAAAGTTTAGAACATAGAAACCACAAGGTCTATATAAACATATGGTATGAATGTCTGAAGTTTTAGACACTGAGACTTTCATCTTGAAAATTCAGCTTTTTTTTCAAAATAGTATCAATTGTCAGAATATGGATGAAGGAGAATTACTATCTGTTAATTTCTACTAAGTGTTATATGAGTAGATGGATAGACTGGGAAAGAACCTATGGAATTAGGAACTGCACCTTTCTCTGAACTGTTCCCATGCATTCATGACACATGAAGGCAATCTGTAGGCTGAGTTTAGTTATTGCAAAACCTGTTACATAGTTCCTGTTTGTAGGAAGGGAGTGAAAGCTAATGACTTCTTAATGAAGTTATCTTTTCTCTGACAGATATTTTCTCAAAATGCTTTTTGAGTATTAGACTTAAATAGTCATAAACAAAATTAATATAAACAGAATGAATAAATTCAATTTTCAGTAAGATTTCAGTTGCTGGGTTGGAAGCTTAATGAAGTCCATGACTTAATGAAAGAAAGTGAGAGAAATAGCACTTTTTCTAATGTGAGAACCAAGCAGTGATAATGATGTAAAACCAGATGCAAACTCTTGAAGTGTATGTTTATCCAATGGAAGGGTTCATACAGAACTCGTCTGTTACTTTAAAATCAATGTTTACATGTAATTAAATGTATCAATTGATTTGTAAGACACGGTATTAAATAACCCCCCTAGTATCGTGCATCACTATATGAATCTGTTTCATGTGAGTTTCCCCAGTTAAGCAATGCTCTATATACTTTTCCTCTTTGTGAAGACACACAGTTTTAAATTTTTTGTTATTTAAATATAAATAAGTGGTTTACTGTGTTTCTCTTGCTGCCTGAGATGAATGTCCATGAAAGAAGTTAAGGTGTTCTTTTTAATGAAATTTAAAAGTTGAACTTCAAGTTGTATAGAACTAACTTGAATTACTTCAGGTTTGCACACATAATTGGAGAAGAAATTTGGCATTCATTCTTTGCTTAATGCTTAAAAGTCAGAAATATTTATGGTTGGCATCTAGTATGCTAAATGTTATTGTTATATTTTTCATAAATTGCCTACTAATCTATTTACTTTTTTTTTCCTTCAAATAAAGACTCTGATAATGGAGATGTTAACTATGATTATGATCATGAGCTGTCTTTGGAAATGAAGCGCCAAAAGATTCAGAGAGAACTCATGAAATTGGAACAGGAAAACATGGAGAAACGAGAGGAAATAGTAATTAAAAAAGAGGTTTGTATTATGTAAATGTGAAATAAGACAAGTCATCAGCCATTTCATTGCATTCTAATAGTTTCCCAGAAGACTTCATTTTTTGGACTAGAAATGCACTATTGTGTTACACAATAGTAAATAACTGGCACCTCTATAATTAGTATGTGGCTTGAGTACTAGAAGTGAGTATCTGATCATCCAGCACAGTAACTAAGTTTTCTCCTTTAAATGAGTAGGATTTTATGCATTTTAGTGATACAAAACTAGTAAGATCTGTAGCAGTGAAGATATGTAAAAGAAAACGCAAGGCATTTCCCAATCTCGTTTTCCAGCTTGCCTTGTAGTAACAGAGTAGAGTGACAGAGACAAAGCTGTAGATGCTAGAAACTCTAAAATTTTGGGGAAGTTTTTTTAAAAAATCCTCTAAAGATGTCTTTTTTCTCAGACAAATGTGAGTGTTAGTTGTGAGCATACTGATTTTAATCTTACAAATTACAGTTTTTGTAATATATTGCAGAGTGCATCACCTTCTCTTTCTCTACACTTTATCTGTTGTCTTCTTCCTTTATGGTGTTCTTTGCAGACGATGTGATGAGGTTGAAATAGACATGTAAATAGTTCTCATACTCTCTCACTTGCTGAATTTACATATTTGACACACATATTGGCATACAGTTACGCTTTTGAGCATCAATATCTTATTGGTTAATTATACTCTTTCCCTCAAGATTTCTCCAGAGGTGGTTAGATCTAAATTGTCACCGTCGCCATCACCACGAAAGTCTAGCAAATCTCCAAAACGAAGATCCAGTCCCAAATCATCGTCTTCAGCTAGTAAGAAAGACAAGAAAGCATCTACTGTCTCTTCACCACTTTTGGAGCAGCAGAGGTCAGTATGTAGATGCATCTTGCAAGAGAGTAAGAAAAGAGAACCACAATTACATTTATTACTGGAGTTTTCATAAATAATATTTTCCATTTTCCTTCCTTTCAGTGCCTTTGATTATATCAATTTTGGAGAAGATCTCTAAATTGTGCATTGTGAATCATCTTGTGCAGAAAATTTTTATATGGATGTAGTTGTCAGTTGATTGTTTTCATGGTTTACAAGCAGATCTTTTCTTTTTGAATCTCCAAAATCTTTGGGAGGTGATTAGAAAATATAAACCATTGAAAAGTGGAAGACACTTTCGTTTGAAATGCTGCGGCCTGTGAGGCAGCCTCTCTAAACTGAAGTGTTTAAAATTTGATCAACTGCGCATTCTGTTGATATTGTTTATTACTGTTCAAGTTATAATATGTGGCTTTCAAGGCAGGGAATTTCTCAAAATTCAGAGGATAAGAAGTGATGGATATGGAGGGGGCAGGGAAGAATTAAGGATGAAATGTAAAAATCACAGGATTTTAACTGGGTGCTGTGCCACGGAAGTCAATCTCCAAAACCTGCTTCTAAAGTTCTAGCTGGCCACAAGACATTTTGAATTGTTGTCTGCAGCTTTTAGGTAGGAAAGAAATTACTGCAGCAGTGTAACCAGACACATCTATGTTTGTTGAAATCCCCTATTTAACCTAATTGTTAAAATTCCCTTTAAAATAGGGGCAGAGTGATGTTGTTTCTGCTGCAGGAATGATACAGCATGTACTGCTATGCTTCTGACATATGAAGTGATACCTAGTTGATAGAATTTATCTTAGTGGGAAATTATGTGGAAAATGCATACTATTTCATATTGTGAGTTGCATATTCAAGAACGTGTAGATGCTTCATCCTGTCAGATAGTTACATTAAATTGAAAACATGAGTAGTTCAAGTAATTTTATGTGTATGGTTGGGGTATTGCATTGCAGAAATGGGAGTCTAAACAGACAAGGTACCGTATGGTTTTTGTTTTCTGATGTACACAGTTCATGTAAGGGCATTTTATCTTTGAAAACTGGTTCTGTCTGAACAAGAGCAATTCCTATTTTTGTTCACTTCCTTCAGAAAAAAAGGCTATAAGTCGAAGAGCTCAACATAAATTTTTACCATCTCTATTCACCTTTCTGTCAAGTTCTGCTATCGAATGGTGCTTGCTAAGGGACTTGGTAAATCCTGTCCTAAAAGCTTCCAGGCCTTCTATGTTATGACTTTTCTGTCAACACCTGAGAAATTATTGTTGGAAATAGTTGTCAGAGCTTCATTTTATACCCCTGCTGCCCTGTTAATTTCTCTCTAGGAGTTCTAAAAGTAACCAGAGTAAAAAGAAAGGTCCTCGTACCCCTAGCCCTCCTCCTCCAGTACAAGAGGAAACTTCCCTGGGGAAAAAACACAAAGAAAAACATAAAGCAAAAGAACGTTCAGAAGAAAAGGCAAGGGAGGTGAAAGAGAGAGGGCGTGACTTTGAAAGGCACAAGGAGAAAAAAGAGAAGCAGAGGTAAGTTATGTTGCATTATTAACTGTGGTGTTACCTTGCTTTTAAAGTTATCTTTTATAGAACACTGAATAATAAGGGTGGTATTAACTACTTTGTCAACAATCTTTTCAGTACACAATGAAGTATTTTCAGTGTGTTGTATAGAAGGGTTGATAGACTGTAACTAACAGATTGGTAGGTTTTAATTACGTAACTCAGTAAGTTTGTAAAATGCCCCTTTGAAAAATTCATTACTTTTCAAGAATTTGGATCTTCACCGGTGGAACAGATTGTTTACCAAAATCATTATTGAAGTTTATTGAAGTCATTCACTGGTCTGATTGCATCCTTTTCTGAAATCTTAGAGGATTAATATCTTTAGAAGTTGTGCAGTGTGCATTTAAACTCTCCCTAATCTTCAGTAGATTAAAGTATTTTTGAAGTAGTTGAAGACTACTGACATTTTAAAATTGCTTCACTTTTGCATATATACGTATCTATATATTTTTTTAAATGGTGGCCTGCTGTGACTATTCCATTATTTCCTGGAGCATGCATGTCCACTTAAGCTGAAACATACATGATCTGCATTTTTATGTCCTATATTTTCTTGATGAAAGTAGGGGACGTGTTCTTGAGTCTTACTTTGTAACTGGCATAGCAGACTAAGGATTGGAAGAGCAGCGAATCATGTATTTCTAATGATTAAATAAATTCCACCATACTTACTTGAAAGTATTTTATTTCCCTCATGATTGCACACTCCATTACTGGAAGGAAGTTGCAAGCAGTAGAAAAGAACATTCTAGGTTGTGCTAATAAGATCAAGACAGTACTTCTCTTGTCATTGTACTTTAACCAAGTATTGCTGTGGTGACTACAGCCTTATATTTCATTGCTGGATTTTTGTCTCTTTTTTTCCCCTACATAATAAAAATGAAGTTGTAATGTCAAATCTCTGTGCAGTACAGTCAGTGAAATAGTTGAAGGTTTTGATGGATTACTTGTATTTACTTGTTTCTGGGATTAGCCTTTAAAAATGTGTCTGAGCTTGAAGTTTAAATAAAGTTCTGATATTACAGAAGTTTTTTAATAAGGTAGCAAAATATTTCTCCATTGGTAAGAATTCTGTTTTACCATCACATGGAATGTTAGGTAAAATTACAAGAAGGGTTTTTTGGTTTTACCGTGTTCTAGTTTTTATAGTCCAGTGTAGCAAGAAGTTTAGTGCATATCTTGCATTCTTGAGTTTTTCTAGCTTAAGGTAATTTCGTTTGTGAAATCATAGGCGGAACAAATGATTGTATAACATATTTTGATATGGCAATCACTTGTTCTGTCTTGGAGGTGTTTGTAGTTTCTTAGAGATGTGCTAATGCCGTTTAAGCCCTGTTAAACAAGCTGCTGTTTATGTTTCCCAGGGATCCGTCTGAAAGCTCTCGTAGACAGAAACGTTCTCCTAGCCCTGCAGATCACTCTGGCAGTAATTCTTCCCCTTCCAGAGAGTACTCACCACCTGCTGCAAGGCGAAGGCAAACCTCCCGAGCGCCAGCCAAGTCAACCACACACAAACATAACTTCTCACCCTCTCGCAGGTGAGAAATCAATTCTGTGGATTTTATTTCCTTTAATAGTTCTGGTTTGGAAACCTCCTCTCTTGGTTTGACTGCTTATGTGTCTGTTGTGAGTATGTTTGTGCCTCAAACACTTTAGCTTTTTACCTGTGATGTCAAGAGCACAAGTCATGGTGAAAATTTCCATTTATCTATTCCTCTCAGATGTTTTGCCTTCAGGTAGAGCTTCAGAAGTCTGGTATGAGATACAGTCAGTCTATGAGCCATCAGGAACTTTCCTCCTCCCTAACCTTCCCACGTTTAAAAAGCAGAACATAGAAAAATCTTTTACTTTTGAGATGGGAAACAGGCAGAGTTTCTCCGTTCTAGAGTGGGTAAAGTGATACACAGGTCCTGGTTCTGCACATCTTTCTTGAGAGGCCAGCACAACTGTACAATGTTGTACAGAGCTTCTTACAGGAAGTTTTGGGCAAGGTATCATATCTGTTAGTTCTTGGGGCCTTGAAAAAAAATGTTTTACCACACATTAAAAATGGAGTAGCCTCCTTATTTTGGCCTGAAAGTGTAAGCTCAGGTTTAGAATAGCAGTGCTAAATACTACTGTAGTCCCATGTTTGTATAATGGAAGACAAGGCATTTTTATTTGCTGCACTTCTGTTGAAGGGTGGGGGAAACTCCAGATTCATACATATTTCTGCATGCTGATAAAACAAGCAAAGTAAAACCCATCCATTCAGCAATCCAAAGAGTTCTAAGCAAATTGTTTGGCTTCTGTGGTAACTCAGTTCAGCTGGAACAATGTTAGATTATTTTATGGGGAATGCCGCTGATGGACATTTTTGCTGTATTAGATTTTTTATAGGGAAGGGAGCAGTAGTACGGAGTCTGTAAAATATCTCTTCTGAACTCTTTTCCCTGTTTTTTAACTTACTCCAGTGTCCTGGTTTCAACTGGGATAGAGTTAATTTTCTTCCTAGTAGCTACTGCAGTGCTGTGTTTTGGATTTAGCATGAGAATAATATTGATAGCACAATAATATTGATAGCCCACGGCTGTTTTAGTTTTTGCTAAATAATGTTTACCACAATTTCCCACACCCTGCCAGTGAGCAGGTGCACAAAATGCTGGGAGGGAGCAAGGCCAGGACGGCTGACCTGAACTGGCCAAAAAGATATTCCATACTATAGAACATCATGTTCAGTGTATAAACTGGGGGAGTTGGCCAGGAGCTGCCAACTGCTGCTCAAATACATTGTGCATCACTGTTTCTCTTGGTTTTCTTCTTCTTCTTCTCTCTTACCTCCCTTTTTATTGCTATTATTGTTACCATCATTATTATATTTTACTTTATTTCAGTTTTTAAACTGTTGTTATCTCACCCCACAGGCTTTACCTTATTCTCCTCCCCATCCTGCTGGGGATGGGCGGGGGAGTGGGCAAGCAGCTGTGTGGTACTTAATTGCTGGCTGGGGTTAAACATGACATTGGGTATTTTGCTCATCATTGCCTACTTGTATCAAGTATTGTGCAAGGGAATGTTAAGCAGGGAAGATAAATGGGCCTTCTGCTAGAAGCAGGGAAGGATATTTGAAATACTTTGTCTCCATACCATTGAAATACTTCCATACAAGCCAATTTTGGTAATCCTGTGTTACAAAATAATGGTTTCACAAGGAAAAATAAATGTAGTCTTAGCTTTAAGACAGTAAGTCATGAAAGTCTTTTGGTTTCTGTCAGTAATATCTGTTCCTGACAGAATTTTATGTTGACTGCTTTGGAAATTTTATTGCTGATTCCAGGTCATCTGTTTCATTTGTGTATGAATTGTCATCTTAGAGGCATGCAGGCTACTTTTTTCCTCAGGAACTGTGAGATTTTTGAAGATGTGTTCTCCAAGTATGGCTTTTTAACTCCCACTCTTCTTCTTATCTCTGGAATTTTGTGAAGTGGAAGGGAGTTGGGAGTTAAGGACGATATAGTGAGAAAAGATACTTGCAAGTTATTTTGATGCTGATAAGGAGAAAAATATCCCACTACTGAGCCTAAAGACTTGAAGTGTGTTTGTGTCCACGTTAGTCATATTATGAGGAAGTTTTTTACTGTTGTGTAAATTATACAAGTTGGTGACAGAATTTCAAAAATCAGAAATATTTTATATACATTTTTTAATTCTATCAGATGTAAGTTTTCCATGTTCGTGTAAACATTCCTGTTTGGTAACATTTTAAGTAGGTATGTGTATGGTTTTTCTATATCTAAGAATTGTTTAAAGATCAATCCTTGCAATAAAAGGTGTTAGAATAAAAAAGAGACACTGTTGCTTTGTAAAAGAATTCAGTACCATTGTAAACAAAAAATCTTAGTTACACCTTGTAAAAATTATCTGTGTAATTTTATTATGAACACTAAAAATGATTTTATATTGAAGAAAACAGTGGTTCTCATTTAGGGATGGGAAAGAAGATAATTTCTTTTCTGACTCCTCCTTCCCTTCCCCTACATTCTGGTAGCTATGTAATACAATTCTGATTGGACAAATTTTTCCTGGGCATTAAATAAATAATAATAATTTAGAGATAAGCATGTTTTGAAAACATATACTTGGCACCCTGGAGGGAAGTGAAGTTTGATGTTTTATAGAAACAGCACGTATTTTCAGCAGTCAGAGGGTAGAGAATACAAAAATTATTTTCATTGCTTTTCTGTATGGTATGTTAAGAGCCTTTCAAGTCAAATTATTACACATGTACCTGTTTTAACTCTTCCTTGCAGGTCTGCTTCTCCATCAGGTCAGCATCATTCTCCCATATCCTCCAGACATCACTCCTCGTCCTCACAGTCAGGCTCCTCAGTTCAAAGACACTCTCCTTCCCCACACCGCAAAAGAACTCCTTCTCCATCCTATCAAAGGACAGCTTCCCCGCCTGCCAGGCGGTCATCTTCCCCCTATCCCCCACACTCTTCCTCTCCACCTCAGAGGAAGCGAAGTCCCTCGAGACACCGATCTCCTGGGAGAGACAAGGGGAGACACGATCGTGATCGGACTTCACAGTCTCATGACAGGCGCCATGAGAGGCGGGATGGTATGAATGAAAATAGCACTTCAGAATCGTTTTTAGTTGTTTGCAAATTGCCTTTTGAAACTTGATTTTCAAATTGTGGCATTGTGCGCACCCATCCCAGTGGCAAAGGGATGAAGAAAATACTGGCTGTGTTTACTCTGCCTGTGCTGGTGGTGCTGTTTGCAGGTAGTGTCTATTAGAGTACCCCTGGCAGAACTGCTTATGTAGGCTCAACTAATTGGAAAGGTGCTTGTAGGTATCTGTGTGGGTGTTCCTTGTGTAATGCAATGGTGGTGTCAGCAGGAAAGTGATTTTTGTGGCAGGGTACACCTAAGTAACTATTACTCTTTTCTGTGAGGTGCCCAAATCCGGCCCCCACTGATTGCTGTCTGTTGTCTTTGTAATTGACATTAAGTGAGGTGTGTGCAAAGAAACAGTCATTCCCTCTGTTTGGGCAATATGGGATGAGCAAACATGCTGTTTGCCTCGAGAGACAGATTACAAAGAGTACATATGTCAGCTCTGTTTTAGACTGGCTATAAACTTAGCTTCCTGTAGCAGTAGTATTATAAATATGTAATAGAAGAACCCCAAAACAAATCAGACCTCCAAACTCAAACCAACAGATTTTAGCAGGGCATTGAGGCCTTTAAAGTGGTCTAAATATACCACAAATGTTTTGGAAGTGTCTCTCTGTGTGTATCTGTGTCTGTGTCTGTGTGTCTGTGTGTGTGTAGAAAATGAGAAGAATCTATGATTGGAGGCATAATGACCCTACCTTAAAATTACTGAAGTGCGCTTACTCTTTAGTATGTTTGACATTTATTTTTCTTATACTTACTGTGTTTTGAACAGGTAGATAACTGTAGAGATTCATATTCAGAATAAGATCTTTAAAACTTACTAGATGTATAGATAGATAATCTGGCATGGTCTTGTCCTATTTATGTATTAATTTTGGTTCGCTAAGTGTATTTTGAGTATGATATTTTAGTGTTGGTTGTTTGCTAAATGTTTGCTTGCTCTAATTAAGTCAAATATTCTTTTGAATATTTTACAGACACAAGAGGCAAGAGAGAAAAAGAAAGAGAAACAAGAGACGATCGTGATTATGATCAAGAGCAGAGTACCTCCAGGGACCACAGGGATGACAGAGAGTCTCGTGATGGAAGAGATCGGAGGGACACGAGAGACACCAGAGATCGGCGGGAGCCACGGGAATCCAGAGATACTCGAGACTCCAGAGACACCCGGGATTACAGCAGGGATACCAAAGACAGCCGTGACCAGAGAGACTCGCGCTCCACACGAGACTCCCATGACTACAGAGACAGAGAGAGTCGTGATGCCCATAAAAAGGATGACCAGTATCAAGACGACTTGCGCAGCTATGGAAGATCCCATGGCAGAGAGGAGAGCTCTCGGGCTGAAACAAGGAATGACTCCAGAAGTGACTCCAGAAATGAGAGCAGAAGTGATAGAACTGGCAGAAGTCGAGGCAGAGGTCCAGAATTATCTGACAAAGGTATTGCATAATTTAAAAAATTCATGTGTCCCTATCATTGAAGATTGAATATTTGCATTCATACTGCCTTGTTAGGTATTTGATATGCAAGTACTGCTAAATAGTTCATGCTTTTAAAGCTGTGTTCAATTCTTTTGTCATTAAATTAAAACTGTTGTAGAAATTTATAGCACTTCTGTGTTCTCTATTCATTAAAGTGGCATAACATTGGTATTCTGCCATCCCATTTTAAAACAAAGCCTTACCCTTACATCACTCTATTTCATGTTTCTGCAACCCCAGGTTTTCCCATTGGCTACAAACACAATAAGAGGCTGATGTGATGTGGAAAATTCATAGGCGTTAGTGCATCTCAAAGCACTGGGCAGCAAGTTCCTTATGCTCTTTCAAAAACAAGTGCATGACTTAGGTGCCTGAAAACCATCTTTCACACACACCCACCTCTCCCTGCCTCACTACCCTGCCCCATCCGATTTCCAAAAAGCGTTACTTTAATCTTTAAAATGGTTTCTGAAGTCAGTTGCATTAATAATGATAGTAATAATAATAATAAAAAATAACAACAACTTTTAATAATCTATAATTTATTTGGCTTTTTCAGGCTTGTTGTGACATTTTCATCAGGAAAATTACATACAGTTTTTACAGGGAGAATGATCTCTGCTTTCCCTGCCTATTTTTGCTGCACTGTCTATTAGCTTACAGCCTACTGAGAACAATTGGGAACTGGCTTTTGCACTGCTATTTCTAGTCAAGAGACCTTGTACTATGACCAGGGGATGAGGATTTAGAAAGTCTTGATTTTGCAGTTTGCAAATAATAACTTTACAGTTAAAACATATGAAATTTGAGTTGTTGGTTAAGTAGTTTGATGTTACAGTCTTAAGTCCATGAACAGCTAATTCAAATTTATTAGATGTTAATACATCAGTTGTTATAAAATATCAGTGGATTTCCTTACGTGTGGAATCTCAGGTTTTGTGTTGCTACATCTCCATTAGGGAGTCGGGGGACTAGAGGATCCCAGGTTGATGGTCACAGCAGCAGTGGGAACTACCACGACAGCTGGGAATCGAGGAGTAGCTATGCTGATCGGGATCGCTATGACAGTCGGGATCAAGCAAGAGATTCCTCCTTTGAAAGAAGACATGGTGAACGGGATAGGCGTGACAACAGAGAAAGAGGTATTTTAATGTCTGTTTTTACTCATACATCTGTAGTCAAATGTACATATATGAATGTGTGTGTTTCCTTCCTTTTTCTGCCTTGTTCTGCCCCCACCGATTCATAAACAGCTCATCTGACACTACACACTGACACTACTCCTATCCTTGATAGATGATGACTTCTGTTCTAAGATCATTCATTGGCATTGTATGCACAAATGCTGTCACCTTCCTCCAGCCCTGTGGCTTGATATTTGTATCTTCTGTGTTTATTCATCTAACTAGTATTTAAACAAACTAAGCTTCAAGGGATTTCATTGTACAGCTTCACTGTAGAATGTTTTTGCCTCCTTCTCCACTTCATGTTACATAAGCATGTTAAGCGTAGAGTCCATGTAAGTTTAGAGTCATGATTGCATTTCATTACTGATTCTGTTTGTCTGTATAGAAACATTATGCTTTTGTATTGTAAATTGCTTGAGTGTGTTTTGGGAAAGGCCTAAACTAGATTGACAATTATGGACTACTTGCTACTAAAGTAAGTGACGATTTAAATTTATGCTTAATTCAAAAATTTATTGTCTGGGGAGTTTAATAGTGTTGACTGCTTTGCTGTTGTCAATAATAATTAGCTAGTAAGCATTGATACAGATACCAGTGATCATGAAAACAGCATGCAAGACTTATAGTAGTCTTTGACATAGTATGCAAGATGTCAGACTTCTGTACCAGAAAGTGTACTGCGTTGGCTTGAAGGAGCTTAGTACCAGATTACACTCTGGAATATATTTGTATTTCTCACTAATTAAGAGAACAGGAGGAGTCAAGGAAATGAAAATAGCATGAAAATTAAAAGAGGAGCTGTGAAGACTAAACATAAAATTACAGTTGGTTATTTTCTGTCTTGAGTTTTGGTTTACACTTGACTGATGCATTCTAGCTGCTGTGTAATTTCAGATTTTCAAAGAGATACTTTGTATGCCACTTCGAAGGATACTTTTTAGCCTATTGAAACAGATCTGTTGATGCTTGTTCTTGTGAAAGGCTCTGCTTCTGATTCTCTCATCTTCAAGGAAGGATTTCAACAGACCTAAACTCCAGGCTTCCTTTTTCATGTCAGCTGAAAAATCCTGAAGGCTGAATGTGTCCTGGAGGTTGGCTTTTGCCTTTCGTCTCTTTCACCTTCTTAGCCCAAATAAATCCTACATAAATATAATAGAGTTTTGTGCCCATTATATCCTAGCAACTTCCTAATTTATTAAGAAAAACAACAAACATCCATCCCCCCAAAAAATCAAAACAAAACCCCAAACCAGCAGAAGAAACCTTGGAAATAAAAGTATGTAATGACAACAGAGTAAAATTCTAATAGGGAAGTTGCTTTGAATGGGTTGTGTTTCCCTTTGGGGGAAAAATACAGAGCATGCATTCAAAATTTATTGCCTTCTTCCTTAAAAATTTAGATCACTTTTTGTAACAGTAAATCCTCAGAGTTACAATTCAAGACAGTTTCCCTAATTAGACTGCAGCTTTAATATCTGTCATTCTGAGAAAAATTGAGATAGATTTTGGTTCTGTGATATGCAAGGAGTGTGATTTTAAAATGCAAGCTTGCAAATTTGAGCTGTCTTTATTCAACTAAGGCAAATACAAATAAGGAGTTTTCCAAACAACCACTGGAACAGTACTTCAAGAAATGAAGTCACCTAAGAAGTGCTGACTATCTGCATTTAATTGTCTAATACACTTGCAGTATTTGATTCACATAAGACTTTCATGGGGGTGTTTTGTCACCAAAACTGACATAACAAATAGGAGTTACAGAACTTCTTTATAAAATCTAATACTGGGTATGCACAGTAAATCATATTAATCAATTATCATATTGTTGTAGGCCCCATTAAAAGAATGTGAAACCCGTTCATGGAACTGAGTGCATGGATTGATGGTTTACCTTTTTAAAAAGGCAGAAATGTCACTCAGCTTTGCTTTTCATTCTACATGGTAACAGGGGAACACTAAATCATTGTTAATTCACTCAAAGATGAAAATTGATTAAACTGATGGAAATCCACATTTTATTGATTTAGTTCTGTCCAAACTCTGCCTGCTCACGCCTAGTGGACATTGCCTCAATTTACAGTGAAGTGCACTCAGCCTCAGAGTAATGGAGCGAGAAATACCAACCTCTGTTCATGCCATTTTTTCCTCTTTTATATAGTTTTTTAATATATATTTTTTGTAGGAAAATAGTTTTATTGATTTGTTGTGGCTCCAATACTGCTAACATGAGCATAGAAATTGCTATGAAGTAGTCAAAACATATAGAAATACTCAAGAAATATCCAAAGTACAATGAAGAATATGTAGATAAGTCTGTGGAGAGTAAATATAGTTGGATAAATCAGATTTCACTGTCCTTCTGGATAAATCATTTTCTACATGTTTAGTATTCCCTCTGACTTTAACCCACTGTCTGAACAACAAACTCAGATTCTAAACTTTAAGATTCTACAGTGAACACAAATGAAAACTTCTGGCAGCTCTGCTTCCCCTATCTCATCCTTACCTGTCCCTATCCTGTAGATTTAGTTGTGTGTTTCTTGTGTAGGGATCTCTTCTGTGATGAGACAGACCAGTCTTTCCAATTTTGCAAAAGCTTTTACTCTGCGTTGTAAATAGCTTGAGTCCTTGTAAAGCACTTGACTCCTAATAGATTTAGGAAGTAAAATCTTTGTACAGAAGTTTAAGCATTCCCTATGCATGCCATTCCCAGCTTTTTAAGATCTTATACCAGATCTGGAATCATTGGGAAATGCAATTTGGTTAAGTGTCGGGGTTGGTTACCCCAACATTGGGGTAGTTTAAAGTCTCTGTGCCCTTTAAGAGGCTGTGAGTTTTGAGCCAGACGCAGAAAAGAAAGAAGCAAAGTCTTCGGGTGTTTCAAGGTCTTTTGCCTTGTTTATTATTTCTTATCTCATTAGTTGCCCTGTTCCCAGCCGAGGCCCGTTCTATGGCTCTCATGTCTGAAGGCTACCGAAGACTCCTGAAGACTCCCTGCCCCGGGCCGTCACTGTCCTTTTATAACAAACATTATGTGGTTTTTGTTTATATTTACCTACCAATACCTGCTACCTTTACTAAACAGGTCATCTTTACTTTAACCCAATCTCCTTGAACTATATAGTGCCCCCATCACAGCACACAATGGAGATGAAGAAGAAGAAAGGAAACTGAGCCACGCCCAGAAATCTCCATCTTGCTTCAATTCACCCCCGTTTTAAAAACCCAAAACTACAGATTTTTCACCCAGTGATAAACTAAACTACTATCTTTTCACACTCTTGTGACTTGTAATGTCTTCTCCAGTGGTGATAATTTTTCCCGTGGACTGAAATCAAAGACAGTGTCTTCTTGGGCTCTGTGCCAGGGTCTTAGACCCCTCTATACAGAGCTTACAACCCCCTGGACAGGGCTCAAACCTTCCTGCTTGGTTCCCTGGCTGCTTTGCTGAGGTTTCTCACTCTCCAGGGCTATCGGAGGAATGCCCTGGACTCCAACAGTTAAGTAAGCAAAGCCCACTTCCTAAATGTTGAAAAATTCTTTCAAAATTAGTTCTGCTTTTTGTCTTCCTTTCTTCCCAAAGGGAATATTCAAGTTTCTGCTGGGAGTTGCTTTTCATTTAATGCAAACCAAGCTCTAGATTGTCAAGACAAAGGCTCTTTTTTTCATTAGCATAGTGGAAGTAGTGTATTTCTGTTTAGCACTTGGTAATCAAGCCTGCTTCTGTTTGCAGATCAGAGAGCAAGCTCACCAGTACGACACCAAGGACGGAGTGATGATCTCGAACGGGATGAGAGGAGAGAGGAGCGAAGGGTGGATCGGTCTGATGACAGGAGAGATGAAAGGGCCCGGGAGAGAGAGCGGGAAAGGGAGAGGGACCGAGAGAGAGAAAGAGAGAGAGACCGGGAAAGAGAGAGGGAGAAAGAGAGAGAGTTGGAACGAGATCGTGCTCGGGAACGGGAGAGGGACAGAGAGCGGGACAAAGACAGAGACCGTGAGCGGGACCGAGACAGAGACCATGACAGGGAAAGGGAACGAGAGAGGGAGAGGGAGAGGGAGAAGGAGCGAGAGCGAGAGAGGGAGGAACGAGAAAGGGAGCGAGAACGAGAGAGAGATCGGGAGCGAGAGCGTGAAAGGGAGAGAGGTCGAGACAGAGACAAAGAAAGAGACCGCCAGAGAGACTGGGATGACAAAGATAAAGGAAGGGAAGACCGCAGGGATAAGAGAGAAGATATTCGAGAAGAAAGAGGCTCAAGAGATGTCCACGAGGAAAGAAAATCCAAGTGAGTGGGTCTTAATGTTATTTCAGTCAAAGGAAAAAAAAAGGCAGTCTTTTACTGTTGAATTTGGTAAGTTAGTAGACAAGGGAGTATCTTAAAGAAGAAGACACCCTGTTTATGCATAGTCTTGGTCTGGAGCTGTCTCCCCTGCATCTGTGTGGCACATGCTGGGAGCCCCCAAATTGGTACTGGTGAAGTTATTCCAATGTTTTGTTAGTGCTGAATCTTGGAACTACATATGAGTTAAGAGTTGAGTCAGACGATGTAATTTTCCCTTTTATGCATGCTTGAATTGTATTGCCTTTAATAATACAGTCATTAATGGAAATGTAGTAGAAAACTATGGTACATTATGAAGTCTGAAATTCAAACAGCAGCTATCTAGGTCAAGGTTTGTGACTTTGTTAATTAAATTTCTTTGGAACATGCATTACCCTTTGCACTACCAAATTTTCAGCACCAGAAGACTACCGACAAAGGTGTGAAAAATATCCCCAGTATATATGTTGTGCTTCCATTAAGTGCATAGCTGTTACTTGGAATGACAACTTAGAAAACCACAGAACTTCATGACATCTTTGAATGTCTTCCGTATGAGGTGCTTAGACTTCAAGGATTGTATTGATGATAAACTCAAAGCATCCTGAAGAAATCTGATGGTGCATGTTTCTTTTGCAGGAAGCGTCACAGAAACGAAAGCAGTCCAAGTCCCCGTCAGTCACCCAAACGTCGCCGTGATCATTCTCCTGATAGTGATGCTTACAACAGTGGAGATGATAAAAGTAAGTGGCAGTGGGCTCTCTCTGCAGCTGGACCCAGGTTATCTTCTGTCTCTGGAAAATAGCTTGCAATTTTAAATAGAAAAAAACATGGGGAAAGTTTTGTAAGTGTTCCCGGTATTTTTATGAGCACTGCCATTTTTCTTCATCTTTATTTGTCGTTTATCTTCATTCTGTCACTATATATTATGTCTGCCAGGTGATAGTGACTTCCACGGCTCCTGTTTAAGATGCATGCTTACCAGATTGGAAATTGTCTTTTGCTGCTGCAGCAGTAGAAAAACCTAAGAAATCTAACTGAAGTAATGGGTTATGTGTTTTAATGGACACTTTTTTTGGCATGCAGAAGACAGCAAATGCTCACATGTTCTCCTTCCTACACAATAAAGGCACATTATTTTTCACATTTTGCAGATGAAAAGCACAGACTCCTGAGCCAGGTTGTGCGGCCGCAGGAATCCCGGTCACTGAGCCCCTCTCACGTCACAGAGGAGCGGCAGAGCCGCTGGAAAGAAGAGGAGCGAAAATCGGACAGAAAGGAAAGTTCCCGGCGCTATGAAGAACCAGAGTTTAAAGAGAGGGTTTCTTCAGCAGATAAGCAAAGAGAGCAGCCAGATGCTTCAGAAGGTTCCCGGTCCAGGGTTCAGGAAAACCTTGGACACCGTCCTTCTGAAGAAAAAGATGCTTCTGATAGAATGCACGATGACAGCAAGAAGAAGTCTAAGATACAGAAAAAGGCCACAAAGAAGAAGAAAGACGATGACAGTGGGGTAGAAAGGTATGCTAATGAACCAGCAACTGAGGAAAGTCAGGTCTTTTCCCCTAAAAAAGGTCAAAAAAGGAAAAATGTGGAGAAAAAGCGGAAGAGATCCAAGGGTGATTCTGAAGTTTCTGATGAAGAAATTGTTCCACATCATAAAAAGAAAAAAGGCCCAAGAACTCCTCCTGTAAATAAAGAAGAATTGGTTGAAGCACCACCTGAGAAAGCAGTGGCAGAAGTCCCCGCAAAAAGAGAAGATACAACATTTAGTGACTGGTCAGATGAAGATGTTCCTGAACGTGGTGACATTGTTGTTCCAGAAAGAACCACTGAGGACTCCCATAGAAAAAGTCACAGGACGAGGGGAGAAAAGGTGGAAGCCCCTCATGTAACTATAGAGGATGGACCACACCGTAAGCCTGTGGACCAGAAGCGCAGCAGCAGCCTCGGTAGCAATCGGAGCCATGCCTCCAGCAGGCTCAGATCCCCCTCCAATGAGTCAGCACATCGCAGTGGGGACGATCAGACTGGACGGAAGAGGATCCTGCACAGTAGCTCTAGGGACAGGGATAGGGACAGGGAGAGGGAGAAGAAAAGCTTAGAAATCACTGAAAGGAAGTCTCGAATTGATCAGCTGAAACGAGGAGAACCCAGTCGCAGCACATCTTCAGGTAATGAAGTACATTTTAGTGGGACTGACCTATCATTCTGTGTACAAGTCCCAGATTGTTCTTTATGGCTCTAATTAGTGTGACAGGAGAGGAAGACTGCCTGCCTTTCACTGTAAAACTAGAATGAATTGAGATTCCTGCAAGTGTTAACGTATTTGAAAAGCTGATTCTCAGTGGGCAGGATTACCATTTGTTTACACCAAAATATTCACTTGGATTTGGTTCATGCTGTCTGGGGAATGAAGTAATTTGTAGGACAGAAAAACCTCATAGAGAAAACTGCTTGTGCTAACAGAACATTGAGGTTGTTTTATAATCTAAATAATGTTTTTAAATTCATTATTAGTGTTAATTCTGGTATGGAAATTCCTGAAATTATTCGAAATCAGGTAAATTATTTATGGTTCCTGTTAGGCATACTTTTAATGCACATGGAAATACACACTTCAAATCAAAATAGTCACTTTTTTAATGTGTGTAGTTGCTGTGAAAAAAACAACAGGTAAAATACTTCAAAACTGAAACAGCATCAATACAAAAATACCTTCTTCTGAAAGCATTTCGGCTCTCTGTTCTCCTCATGGTTACATACCTGAAATTATTTTTCTGAATTCATCATTTGTTAAGTAAGGCATTCCTAGCTTTTAGAAGTCATGCGATAAAAATTTTGAATTTTGAGGTGATTCTCTTTTCTTTTCCTTCCCATGCCTAAATTTCTGAGTTGTATATATATGATTGTATACCTTCAGTTGTTTTTTCTCGTAGTACAAAGGAGCCACTAAAGTTCTTTTTTGGAAGTGGGAAAAGTTACCTCATGTTTTTAAGTAAGGCTAAATCTTTTAAGGCAATCTGAAAGCATTATTAATTGGAAGATGATGCTTTTGAGAAGTGTCTTTTCATAACTGAATCTTTAAAGTGCTTGGGTCTAGTAAAATGGTATTATATTTATGTGTCATAGTCATGCTTGTGTATATAATTTTTTATCCAGATCGTCAAGATTCAAGAAGCCACAGTTCAAGAAGAAGTTCTCCTGAGTCAGATCGTCAGGTTCATTCCAGATCCGGGTCCTTTGATAGCAGGGAAAGGCTTCAGGAGCGAGATCGACATGAGCATGATCGAGAACGAGAGAGAGACAGGAGAGAGGGGAGACAGAGAGACTGGGACCGCGATGTGGACAAAGACTGGCCAAGGAGCCGGGAGCGAGAGAGACTCAGGGAGCGAGAGAGGGAGAGGGAGAAAAGACGGGAGCTGGAGAGAGAGAGAGACCGGCAGCTGCCTGATACTGCTGAAAGAGAGAGAGACAGAACTCTGGACATCTCCTCTCAAAAGGAATCAACAAAGCACGGTGAAACAAAATTGGACAGAGATCACGAAAAGGAGTTTGATGGTGTTTGCCGGGACTCAGCCGCTTCAGAGAAGGAAAAAACAGACAAAGATTTAGGACCTTTACAAGGCTTTGAAGATGGAAATGAGGCCGAAAAAGTAGAGAGTTTAGAAGGTGAGCTATTCTGGGAAAGAACCTGCATAAACAAATATTTTATTCTTTCTCTTTTAGCATAGTGCTGAACTGAGCTCTGTTGCAATAATTTTCTACTGGAAGGCTGATTGGCTTCAGCTTCTCTGCTGTGGAAGCAGATAATGAGAAAAATGTGATGAGCATCTTCCTTATTGTTAATTGTGTTAGTGCTGTTTCTTAATTTCTGGAGAAGTCCTGAGGCAAAGAAGCATAAATTATCTGAGATAATTTCACCAAAATGTAATGTTTCTGAATAGGCAGTTTACTAAAAGATAACACCAACATTTGAGTGCCTTGTTATGTCATTGTAAGATCTATTTCTTATTTTGGGAGTGACAGGTAATGAGTGAAAAAAAGAGTGTGGACTTGGAATTGTTTCTTGGATTTTTTTCATCCAGAGCCCAGTTATCATAGAATTGTTTATCTGATTAGTAGGTGAAACATATGGATGGCTTGGCGCAGTAGTCTGGAAATAGCTTACCTGAGATAATCTTACAGATCTTCCCTGATCTAACCTTATCTGAGGTGATCTCAGTAATATCAGCTGAAAATGCAGCTTCATTTTGCTGGCCCTAGTGGTACTGGGGGAAGCATGCCTAGAATTAAAAAAGTCTATATGGAGTAAACTCCTAACAGTTTGTCACATGGATTAGAAGCTTGAGCTTTGCACGAATAGGGGGTTGGCTTTTATGTGAACAACATAAAAGAAACAAGAGTCTAAATCCAGAGTAACTGGTGTATGTTATGGTTATGCTCATTGTGTTTGCCATTCTTAGTAAGAATTACCTGTTGCGTTCATTGTTAATTTGGGCAGTTAAATCAAATGCTGTCTCAGGAGGGTGGTGAGGAATATTTAGTACTTAGGTCTCCTACCTGATTACTCATAAAGTGGTCTTTAGAGTTGAGAGATCCTGTTGAGAAAGTTTCATTTAAGGAGATTATCTGTGGAGTGGAAGCACTTGACAGACAAAGATAGTATTTGAAATGAGCCTGGAAAAGTCTACTTTTGCTGCAATAGACAGAATTAAATATTTTAGAGGAAAAGCATGGAACGATAAATCTGAGGGTACCATGTGGTAACTTGAGAAAAGACATAATGAAAGGCCATTCTTGGGTACATGACCTGTTTCCAAGAGGGCACCTTTAACCATATAGGGCTGTGCATGTTAAATGTGTTCTTAGGTCTAGCCTTCCATCATACTGCTTTTAATGTGTATTCTTTTGTCTGTTTTTCTTGTGTTCTAAATGTTGTGTTCTAAATTCTCTGCAGGGAGAAATAGGAGGGAGAACTCTGTAGGGAATTATGGTGTATTTAGGATTTCCTTTTTTTTTTTTTTTTTTTTTTTAAATCTATTTTGTAAAATATTAGATGGCATTCCATTTTATTAAAGCATACTCTATATAGCATGGTTATGATTTTCTAGGGTTTAGTGAACTTCACTGTATTTCATTACTTTGGAACTCCTCTCTACATTGCTTGATTCAGCTGAGTGCATTCAGTTTTTAGTGCAGAATTAATATAAAAGTACACTTCCACGTAAGAGTGGTAAAGGTTAGTCTAGAAATTATCAAACTTTTACTTGAAATCTAAATATGAAGTATTTTTTTAAATTACGTATTGAGAACTATGAACTGTATTATTTTAAATTTCTTAATATAGTAAATTTTTAATGGGTCCAGGCATGTAGTACTGGTGAACTAGTGTGTCTGGTGCATCAGTGTGGATACAGCAGATGGATCTTACAGGCAGTGAATATTTAAAGTTGTAAGACACAAAATGAAATCTAGTGCAGATCACCTTATTCTCGTTTCTAAAAAGGAAAAAAAATTGTTAGAAAACTAAGTACAATTTCCAAATGTGATGATGTTAGGGGGAGGTATCTGGTATTTACTTGGAGAAATTACTGTTGTATATTGTCTTAAAGTATGTCAGGATATTATTAAATTATCTTAATGTTTTGAACTTAATGTGTTTGCTTTAGGAGTGGGCTTTAATAATGCCTATGATGTTATATGCTTCCTCCAGAGCATTGCCAGATGGTCTGAGTAGTTTGTTTGTGCTCTACTGGCTTGTCTTCTACTTGCTTTTTCCTTGATGATTTTTAGGTTAATTGAGGTGACTACCTTTTCTTTGCCTGCAAAAGCAGGCTGGGAAAAAAAAAAAAAAAAAAAAAAAAAAGAAACCCAAAGAATAGGGAGGAAACTTAAAATGGAAGTTTCTCTGGCTAAAGGAGCTGGAAGGTATCAGAATAGTCATCCACAGAGCAGAATCCCCATAAATTCTGTCCAGTTTGTGTGGCACAGCTCATTGCTAGTACCCATGGTGGAGAACTGTAATAAAGCCTGACTTTAGAGCAGTGGAATTTTTAAATGCTTGGGTCAGATCTTTCAGTCTTGGAGGTGAGAGGATGTCCCTTCTGTGAACTGCAAAATTCAGTGTTTGAGTGTCTTGTGTTCACGGGTCCTAAGGAATATGTTTCCACATACAGCACATGTATTTGTGTGTGCAAATAGTATGTGGATGGAAAGGAGGGTAGCAACTAAAGGAAGTGCGGCATGGTTTACTAAAAGCTCTTCTTGTGACTGCTACAAAGAGTCTAAAATTCTGTACATAATTGTTTCATTCAGGATACCTGTTACCTTTTGTATATTGGAGTTTTGTTACTTATTTTTGGACCTTTGGACTGAATCCTGATTTTAAATTAATGTGCTAAAGCATCTGGAAGACTTTATGGCACTAACTTAGATTTTTATAAATTATTTATTATTACAAACTACATGCCAGATATCAGATAATCAACACGTATGTTGTGAAAATGGCCTTCTCTGAGCAGTTTGACTAATACTGCCCGAAAAAATTGACCAGTGTATGTGAAATTCAAACTGCCACATTGTGTATGGGAGGAATAACTTCACTGTTTTTGTGGGTTAATACCAATTTTTTATCTTGAATATACTTGTTCCCAAAAGATAACAGTTTGGTTTGCTAAACCTTTTTGTCTTCAGGCAGTGTTCAGCATTTTTAGAAAAAAAATATGATTGCTTTAAAGCTACAGTATGTGTCTGTCTCTGTAGGAGGAGAGGATGAAACAAAGACTAATGATGTGCAGTCACTGGGGTCTGGTGCTGGAGAATATGAGCCCATCAGTGATGATGAACTGGATGAAATTCTGGCAGGTGATGCTGAAAAGCGTGAGGATCAACAGGAGGATGAGAAGATGCCTGGTAAAAGTATATCAACCCCTCTTTGTGATTATTTGAATATACAGATTAGATCAGTGTGCATGTAATGCTGTTGTGATGTTGACAGTATTTCTGAATTAGGAATGCAGTCTGTGAGCAGATTCTGTCTGTGCTTGAATGCTTTCCAAGTGCATTGGGAAGAATGGAATTGTCTAATTGTCCTAAGTTCAGTTGGGTAATCTGGGCTATGTGAACTAGCTTTCTGAGCATTTAATTTGAATCCATCTTAGCACGTTCAGTTGTACTGTGACTTTTCTGAGTGCAAAAGTAATATGTCCAAACCTGCCGGCTAAGCAGGATCTGAGCAACCTGTCACAAAGGGATTGCAATAAAAATAAAGCAGAATATCAGGCATGGGTTGGGTTTTTTTAAATCCGTATAGCTTTTTATTTCTATTTCTTTTTGCATTTCTCCTGTTTTCCACCCATCCAAGTGAGTTTTAATGTTCTTACCTGAATGGTCCAAGAGGACTGCAGAACAATGTTCATCTAATATATATATTGCTTTCAGGAGACAGCCGTGTGCACACCATGTGATTAATCAGCTGTGGTAAAGGGTGGTGATGTGATAACTCATTTTCTGTCAATGTTTTTGCAGATCCAGTGGATGTTATAGATGTAGACTGGTCCAGTCTTATGCCAAAGCAGCCAAAAGAACCACGTGAACCTGGGGCTGCACTTTTAAAATTCACACCAGGTGCTGTTATGTTGAGAGTTGGCATTTCCAAGCGATTGGCAGGACCAGAGCTCTTCACCAAGATAAAAGAGACATGCCAGAGAGTGTTAGAAAAACCTAAAGGTAACTTCTACAGGAATTAAACTGTCTTTTGAGTGAAGTGAAAAAGTCCTTATGAAGTGTGCCTTAGTTCATTATTTTAGATTTCAAAGACCACAGAAAGTGTGTAATGAATATCATATGAAAATTACAGAAATGTGATACAGCAGCATGTTAGTCAGATTAGTGTTTTGATTCCAGCAATGATGAGGAGGTCTAGACTAATAAACAAAACTGCTTTTATCTTAGTGAAATATTCTTTTTGTGAGACCATTCATGCTTTCCTAAAGCCTAAAGTGAATGAGCAGTTTCTTAGAGAGCTAAATATCTTCTCCAGTGAACTAGTGGTAGTATTTCAATAAAGAAATAAGATTTCTTATTTTCATTCTAATGATCCTTTATAGAATTCTTAGATAGGGGTTTTGGATCAGCATGAAGGCACTAAGTGAAATATGTATATTATACCTCTGCTAAAAGTGGGAAATTCAGTAATTTACAGGTTTGGAATTTGGACAAAGTGTATGTCATAAGACATGCATGATAAATGGGATAGGCATCAATTGTACTAGTGCTGAGTGTTACTACATTTCTGAATGTTAGCAGGGCTTTTCCATGAGAAAGAGTACTAATTTTTCTCTTTCACACCCCGGGAACCAGTTGAGCTGCTTGCAACGACTTGCATGCTAGAATGGTTCTTTTGGAACTATGAAACATTTGTTTTCTATAAGACCTCTATGCAGATTATTGCAGGATCTAAATGTTAGAAAACTGTGGCTTGTAAGTAATAGTTTCTGCAGAACTCATGGGTTTTTTTACTCTGTGAATTCTAGTTTTGTGCAGTTTATGCATAAAACTTTGTGCAGTTGTCTTGTTAACCTCACAGTCTTAGGTATGTGGGTGGAAAAAAAATCCAAAACTTCTTTTAATTGTGCTATTCTCCGTCAATATCACTGTTTGCTTGAGCCATTTAAATTGTATAACTATATTAATCACGAGCTGCTACTACTGCTCCTACTTTGGGGTTTTTTTTGAGCCAAATAAAATACTGCGTCTTCCCGAGTGTACAAACTGATATAGTAAGATATGAACTGAGTCTCTCTCTTTAGCTTTAGTGTAAGCTTTGATTTTGCAGTATCCTTCAACAGTTCTTACCAGGGATTCCTTGCAAGAGCAACTGCACTGCGGGATCATTCCACCTGGTTGTTTAAAATGATACCTGAAATAGTCTTAGCAATCCTTGCATGCTTCCCTAGAAATAAAGTCCTTAGTGATAATAGGAGGCTCTCCAGCACTGCCTCTGGACTGTCTTAAGTATACTTGGATTCAGCAGAACCTTTCTCTGGAGAGGATGGGGGATTTGAAGTGCCTCTCTTGATTTCCCTTTCATGTCTGTGTGCAATCTCTTACACGTCAGAGTTCCTACGCTGCCAGTAGGCGTTCAAGTGTATGCACTTCCTCTGCAATCTGCCAGGTGAATGTTCTCTGTATAGAGATTACACAGCCATAGCACATATATTCTGAAGAAAGCACAGATATGGTGCCCTGAAAACATCTGTGCTAGATGTGCTCAGTGTGTGTAACAGTGAAAAAGTAGCATTTTCACTCTGGACTTCATGGTGGTATAATTTGTCTCCCTGTCTTATTCCTGAGGTTGGTGTTCCCATCTTTGTTGAGGAACAAATCAAAGTATTTCTAGTAATGCTGCAGAAAGTAGGGAAATGATACCTTGTTTCAGGGTGTGCTTTTTAAATTATTTTTTTCTTTGGAAACAAAAGTCTGTAGTACGTGATGGTATTGAGATTTTTAGCAGACTTGCCCTCTATTGTATGCAGTTGTTCCAGGATATGGACATGCTTACTTGCCAGATATGCTTGGCAAGCATCTGGCGCCTGAGAAGATGCTGCAAGCTGTCTGTGTTACCTTCAAAGTGGCCTTTTTGTGTCTTGTCACTTACTTCCATTTTTTGATTGTCCATTGAGGTTGTCTTTGCCTTCAGTGCAGTTCTCTTTAACCTTCCCTTCGTTTCATGTAACTTTGTTGTTTCTTTTCACCTTGTTTAAAAACTTGTTTAAAAATACTGAGTTTCATCCAAGTTCTGAGTGGTTAAAAAATGCATCTTTGTCCTCTTCTGTGTTCATACTGCCAAACTGCTGGAGCAGTCTTTACTTTTAAATGCTGTATTTTCCCCAGGGTTCTTCACATCTTGAGTGAGGTGTTAAATTCTCTGCTGAACATCCAGCTTTACTGTATAGAGGCAGCTGGATTGGACTTAGCCGCATACCTTTCCAGCTTTTTTTCTATTACATGATAATCTTCCTGTTCTCTGGTCCAGCCCTGTGTGCTCTTTTTGTCTTTGCATTTCATAGAAACAGACTTGTTGCAGAACGAGATTCACCTCAGGATCTATCTTTTCTAAAAGTGCTCTTTCTGCGCACTGTTTCTTCTGGTAAATACGTTGAAGGACTGATCCTGTCACCTTGAGTTCTGTTAAATGCCTTAGGTGAGCCAATAGGAAGGGGTAGTCCATTGGCATCTGCTGACTTGTTCTCCAGGTCCATCCACCAGAAATAAAAAAAAATTATTCTAGATAGTTGTATTTCACTTCTGCATAGCCATACAAAAACAGTGTTGACACTGGCACAGTTACCTGATGTCTTGCAAAGAAATGAAACTTGGGCTAGTTTATGATTAAGGTGAGTGGTAAGCAAACACCTTTTGTCCATCACACATCAGACCATAAATCATACCCCGTCTTCTGTCCAAAGCTGTCACTTCATTTTGAGGCTTCCCAGTGATTGCTGTCTCAATATTGCTTTCTAGTACTGAAACTAAATATAAGGATATCCATCCTTCCCTTTGAATGGTGGAGAATTCATTCATGTTATTTTATAAACTCAAATACTTTTTCTTTTCCAAACCTTTATATTGTTTAGGAGGCAGAAATACAAATAGTAAAACGTTAAGAAAATTCATATAACTATGTTGCTGTTCAAAAATACCATGTTTATATTGATCTCTGTAAATCTCAATTCTTTCTAGATGCAGAAAACCTTTTTGAACATGAACTGGGAGCACTGAACATGGCTGCACTTCGGCGAAAGGAAGAGAGAGCAGGTCTTCTCAGCAATCTGGGTCCTTGCTGCAAAGCGCTGTGCTTCCGCAGGGACTCTGCAATTCGTAAGCAGCTCATGAAGAATGAAAAGGCAAGTGCTGGGTCCAAGTGTGGGAGCACAGATGCCCCTAAGCAGAGATTTTCTCTTGGGAGATAGTTTTCGTGTGTGTTGTTCTGAAGCAGACCTGGTCCTTTAAATAATAAACTGACTTTTATTTAGAGAGGTTGTAGGGTGGGTTTTTTTTATATAGAATGGGAAATTGAGACTAGAGCTAGGTCCTGTTTCTTATGGGTTTGGAATTTAAATGTTAATTCTTATGTTTAGAGAATACATAACAAAAATAATTAGGTAAAATACTATTTCAAAGGTAGCTGTTGAATAATTTTCTTGCTTAAGATTCCATGTGCTTTTATAAGAATTGGAAGAATCCAAGTTAAAATTAAAACTTCTGCAATCGGTTTTATGATTTTGTATGCTAGTAGAAAAATCATTAATTCTCCAAGTCTTTTCTAGTGGTATGATTAGTGTGATTAAACCTCTAATTACTGAGAGTATTGAGGTTAATTTCCCAGCTTGCATGTTAAAATACATTGTTTTTTGTTCTGCCTTCTTTTTAATTCCATTTCCAATTTCAACAGGGTGCAACAAAACAAACTTACACAAATTCCGCAGCAATGGACAGCGACTTGTTACGGTTGAGTCTACGGTTATTCAAACGAAAGACTGTGTGCCAAGTTCCTGGGCAGGAAAAGACAGAGGACAGCAAAATTCCACAGCCGGCTCTCCAGCAGGAAGTCTGTGTGACTTGAGGAAATGGTTGCAGTGGCACTTCCTTGATTTTGAGTTGATTTCTCACTTACCAGTGTTGGTGTTGCTGTTTAGAACTGGTGGTTGTAAAGCAGCTCTAGAAGACGAAAGGAAATACTCCATTTGTACACAGTTAAGAATATTTGGTTTAGATGTGAATAGGAGTGAAAAATTAAGACTTCTGTGTGGAGGTCTCTTTTGTAATATTGAACCTTACACTGTAACATAAACCTGTTTTATGGTGCATCAAGTGTAATAATGTGAAGATGTCTGGGTTTAGCAGTTTATAACATCAACTGATATTAAACTGAGGAAAACTGTCTGTGTATCTTTTTCCTTACTATGAATGAGTATTTTCATCAGCACCTTGGTCCCTCGGTACACTTCTGAAATTTGTTAAATAGCTGTGAGTTTGTTTGCCTTCGTTTTTCCAAATCTCTTTCTTATCACAGTAGCCTCTGGTGTGGATTTGGATCAAACTCTAGCTCTTTTCCATCTTTAACGTACATTTCGTTTAATGTAATTTCTGGACTCAAAAACCTAGTCCAGTCAGTTAAGGCTTCTTTTCTTGTTGATTAAAGGGAAAGTTTAACAAATAAACAAAAAAGAAACACTTCAAGAAATTATTTGTGAGCAGTTTTAGGTGTCTATATTTATGAGATTAACTGCATTTTGGAAATGCTGGCTGCTTTCAAAAAGGACTAACTAGTGCATATTGAAAAACATCTCAAGAACAGCACAGTCATTGATTACAGCCAGCAGGGCTTTATGTGAGAACCTGCTTTCCAAACCTGATTTCCTTTTACAACAAGGTAACCCACCTGGTTGATCAAGGGAAGCCAGTTGATGTAATCTTGGATTTCAATAAAGTTTTTGATACTGTCTCTCAAATATTGTTCTGGACAAAAAGGATATCCAGCACACAACTGGATAAGCACATCATGAGATAATGTGAGCAACTGGCTCATGGTTCAGGTACACGGGATTATAGTGAACGAAGTGACATCACTGGTAACCTGTCACTAGTGGCATTCCACAGGACTCCTTCTTCAGCCCTATGCTCTTCATCATCTTCATTAAGGGTTAAGTAATCTTGCCAGTGATACTAAATTAGGAGGAACTCTTGATTCCCCGGAAGACAGAGGGGTCCTGAAAAGAGACCTCAATAAATTTGGGATGGGACAACCTTGGATGTACAGACAGACTGGGGATTGAGAGGTTGAAAAGGAGCCTTGTGGAAAGGGACCTGGGGGATCCTGGTTGATGGCAGGCCAGGAATGTCCTGGCAGCCAGGAGGACCAACCCTGTCTTGGGGTGCACCAGGCATAGCATTGTCAGCTGGGCAAGGGAGGGGATTGTCCTGCTCTGCTCTGCACTGGGGCAGCCTCCCCTCAAGTGCTGTGTGCAGTTTTGAGTGCTACAACATAAACAAGACATTTAAGTATTAGAGAGTGCCCAAAAGGAGGGCAATGAGGATAGTGAAGGGCTGTGGGATGCCATAGGAGGAGCAGCTGAGATCACTTGGTCCATTCAGCCTGGAGGAGAGCAGAGACCTCATTGTGGTCTTCAACATCCTCACAAGGGGAAGAGGAGGGGCAGACACTGATCTCTCTGGACCAGTGACAGGACCAGAGGAAACACCATGAAGCTGAGATGGGAGGTTTAAATAGGACATCAGGAAAACATTCTTCAGCCAGAGGGTGGTTGGGCACTGGAACAGGCTCTCCAGAGAAGTGGTCACAGCACCAGCGTGACAGAAGCAAGAAGCATTTGGACAAGGCTTTCAGGCTTATGGTGTGATTCCTGGGGTGTTCTCTGCAGGGCCAGGAGTCCGACTTTGATGATTCCTGTGGGTCCCTTCCAACTCAGGAGGTTCTGTGATTAATTTTACATTCTGTTAATTATCAGAGCAGATCAATCCCATGCAGCAGCCTGAGGGTGTTTCACAGTTGCTGAGTTTCAGAGGGTTTTATATGTTAGCTGCAGAGGCAGTGACCAATGATGTTTTTGCTGGTTATTAAAATTTCAGAGGCATGGTAAGGACTTGTCAAGCCTGGGCTCAATTTTGTAAGAATTGTTTTGTTCCAAAATTGATGAGGGATCTTTGGATCATACCAGTAAGGTATCTTTAGGTAGTCTGTGTTTTCCTCCATGGGAAACCAAGACTTCTAAAACCTCAGACTAAGTCTCTGTATACACCTCTATAATTTTCCTGGCTTTAAACTTGAACTGTTTCTTTGAATTCTGCTTATAGACAATCAAAAAAAATCCATAGCTATACCTTGATACTGGGTTGCTGTGAAGCAACTTGCTTTTGTTGTTCTCACTCAGGTTGAAAATGAGTTATGAACCACTACATTTTTTGACAAGCTGGTTTATATCAATTTCTTATCCTTTTTCTCCACTTGGAACCAGCACACTGTGGTGGGATGTTGAGTATGCTAACACCAGGTCTCTCACATCTCTTGTGATTGCTGACAGCTGAATTGGCTTCAGGCAAAGACCTACGAACAGCAATGCAGTTCAAATACAGAGACTTCTTACTATAATGCTTTCTGTAACACCTTGTACCTAAGGGTTCAGTAAAGTGTTCTTACACTACATTTAAAGAATTGTTGAAGAAAACATGAGGGAGTTTTTATTTCTGTTTTTAGTGCTGTTTCTTTAAGTGACCGTGCAACAGTGTATAGTACTAGTATCAAATATAAATGATGTGAGAAGTCTCTACCATTTTCTTTTTATTCTTTTTAAACTATGTGACTCAGGCAAAACTTCATTTTATGTTTTTCACTTGCTGGACATTTTTAGCTTGCTAACTATTATTTGTGATGTCACTGATGATTTTATATACGCTTTTAAAAAATAACGTCTTAAACACTGGAACACCTGAGCAAGAGTTAACAAACCAATTCTATTCAGCATTTAAATGTGTTCTCACCTGTTTTATAGCTACAATAATGCTGCCTTTAAGCTGAAAGTATTAGATCATTGCTAGCAATTATGTTAAAGCCTATTTTAACCTCTGTCTCTAAAAGACATAAAAATGTTTGATGGCTAGAGACAGCCTTATTTAAGACCACAGTACACAAAATAGATTAATGGCATGGCATTTAATTAAGCTGTGCTTTAAACTGTCTTCCTGTAAAATGGTCAAGCTGTATGTATGCTCTTAGTTTGGAGAAGAATATTTCACAGTACCCTAGGAAATGCAAAATAAAGTAGGTCTGATGGGCTACTGTGATTATCTCCTGAAGTGATAGTGTCCCATCAAAGCCAGTGCTGACCTGTACCATCATTTGTTGTGATTATACAGAGGACAGTGGTGAAATTGCCTCTTACACACCTTTGCTTTAATTCAATTTGCAGTCCTTATGACTGCAGAAGTATGTTATAGTTCTGGCAGAAAACATCTGTGTTCCTGTGGGAAGCATTAAGATTTTTTTTCAAGCATTTCCCTTCACCTGGCAGGAATTACTGTACAGGTGGAGCGCAGTAAGTGAGAACTTCCTGTGTACGAATATTTTGGTCTCCATCATTTTAACTAAAAGTAATGTTTAGTTTACAAGGAACAGAAGTTAAAAACTGTCATCAGGTAGTTTTGCAATAGCTTTAAGAGAAGGAGGATTACCCACATCCCAGTTTCAGAAAAAGGCATGAAACTTGTCTGAATTGCAGACCTTGCTTTAGGACCTCCCATCTATGGAGCCTCCACAACTCCCCTGTGTTGATCATCATTTCTGTGATGGGTCTTCTTGCATCATTTCCTTCCTCCCCATTTCTCTCCTAGCTTGATTTTGTGTGGTAAAAGAATGGGTGGAAGAATTTTAGTCCATTTGACATATTTCAAGGCTTCAGGAGGATACACAAGAGCCTGTAATATTTCCGGCAATGGGGCTAAATGTGTGCTTTGGGTTCCCTTTTGTGCTCTGGCTTCAAGTCTGAAAACATGGAGAAGCATCTCTCCCTGCTCAATTTCTCCTTTTAAGCTGTGGCAGCGACTTTTGAGTGGTCCCTGAACCAGATTAGAGACGTCTGCCCTCTCTGCTGCTAAGCCCATGCTGTGCCTAGTTGGATGATAAATTAGTTTTAAGCATCCCTGAGGTTCCTCTGGCACGTGGCACTGCAGAACAATGAGCTGTGCCTGTGCTGGTGGATGAACCAGGCTTTTGTCCCAGTGAAATGCTGGGCTCAGCTCCTGCAGCCACAACGGATTCTCAGGCAGAGCAGATTTTTAGAGCCTCGAGACACAACCAGGACTATGACCTGTGTCTTGGGGTAGTGTCACATTCATTATCCCAAACAGTACTTTAGGGCTATTGCTGCTTCAGCTAGTGGAGGGAGATAGGGATTTTGACAGTGGGCCATCTGCACAGTGTACTCAAAAGGCAAAGTTTAAACAATATTGCTAGGTTAAGGCTTTTATTTGAATTGCCTTGACACAGTTGTGTTCTCCTTTTCCTGCTGTAGGGATGCCCTTTAGCAGAGAACAGGCTGGCTGGAGCTGGACACAGCCTGTGTGCTCAGTTCCAAAATTTGCTACCAGCTAAAAGAGTTCAGGAACATCTTGTTTTGCAGTAGAAGTCAAAGCCTGTTTTTCAAAGAGTCCTTTTACAAAGCAGCTGTTTTTACTGTAAAAGTCTTTCTTTTAATGCCAGTTGGAGGCCCAAAGATAACGGTACCAAATGCTTGGTCTCATTGCACACATTGTAAAGTGAGTAAGGAATTGTGGGCAGTGTGGGTGTCCAAGGTGTTCTTGCATGCAATTTGGATTTGGATACAATTGAGAATGGCAAATGAATTGTTAAAATAATTATTAAAAGCTCTAGACAAAGCCCTAAACTCCAATGTAAAGCAAGGTGAGCAAACGTCAAGATGTGAAGAGTTTCTTCAACAACTAGCTTCCAGAAAATTTGAAAATTTGCCTCATCAAACTCTATAAAGGAGACCAATCATCTGGGAGAGACAAGTGCTAAAACAGTATTTAGTGGCCAAATGCCCAGAGTTTTATGGAAGAAGACTGTTTTTGTACTGATCGGCCGGCATTATTGCCTCTGCCCTATCAGCAGGGATCAACTGATCAAAGGGGGAAGATAAACTTCTGGGAAAACCTAATTTCTTAATATTTGCTTTCACTGCTGGGGATGCATCTACCACAGGCTTGCTTTCTTTCATTAGGGATGAAGCTGAGGTATTACCTATAAAGATTTAAGTGTCAGAATACGTGTTAGTACAAACTGCTGAGGCACAGAGCAATGTTCTGCCAGATTTTAAGTGTATGTTCATGTGTGAAAGGGCTCTGAAGGTGGCAAGCATGCAGTTCCTAACCGAGGGAAGACTAAAGGAACAGGTTTTGGATGAGGACCTTAAGAAAACTCTCTGCTTTGGGTGGAATGGAAAATGTTCTTTCTTATCGACTTGATTCAATTCATTGTTTGGACATAAGGGTATGAGGAGTGCTTGGGGCACTGCCTGGGAAGTACTTGAGGAAGGGAGTAACAGAAATGGGGCACAATTTGAGTAGCATAGGTTGTAGTTTTCTTTCTGGGAGTGTGGCTTCACACTCCTGGAAGCTGGGAGCTCACTCATCAGAATGATGGAGGCAGAAGGATACAGGTGTGCTGAGTACATGAAGCACTGGTGAAATAGCTCTGGAAACAGGCTGTGTGGCTGTAACATGGTTCCAGATGGGTGTTTCCAGCAGGGAGAGGAGTGGTTTTACTGCTCTCTGTAGTACCTGCAGATTCTCACCTCGTCTGCTTCCCTGTGCTTTCAGAAGCTGGAATCAAGCTACTGTCTCAAAGAGCCCTGAAAATCAGGAGAATTTGAATTCTGTCTTCTGAAAAACTGAGAAAGTGAGAAATGGGGAGAAAAAACTGAAGGGCAGAAAAAGAACAGGTGGGGGCCTACACTGCTCATATGTACTTTAAAGATGGCTGCTGAGCTCTGAATAAGTGCACACAGGATTTACCTTCTCTCTGACTTGTGAAGGTGCTTGCAAAGATGCAGTTGGCTCTGTCTTAGACATCGTGCCTACATCTGTGCCTTGCATGCTCACAGAAAATGTGCTAGCAAGAGGTTTCACAGGACCTCTGAAGTGTCTGGCACAAGCTTAGTAGGAAAAAATTAAGCTGTGAGTGAAGAATAAAGAAA
>VZSR01003803.1:23706495-23742368 GCA_013398615.1 Brachypodius melanocephalos
GAGGCAGCTGTGCCCCTGCAGCCCAGGGAGGTCCTTGGGGAAGCAGAGAGCCTCCTGCAGCCTGTGGAAGAGCCCACACTAGAGCTGAGGGATGCCCAAAGAGGGCTGTGATCCTGGGAAATCCATGCTGGAGCAGCCTCCTGGCAGTACCTCTGGCCCTGTGTAGAGAGGAGCCCACACTGGAACAGGCTTGCTTGCAGGACTCATGACCCTGTGGGGACCCATGCTGGAGCAGTTCCTGAAGAACTGCAGCCCATGGGAAGTTCTCAGGGAGAAATTCATAGAGGATTTTCTTCCATAGGAGGACCTCCCAGTGGAGCAGGGGAAGAGTGTGAGTCCTTCTGAGGAGGAGGAAGAAGCAGCAGAGACAAGTGATGAACTGACCACAGCCCCCATTCTCCATTCAACAGTGCCACTCAGGTGGGGGAGATAGAGAATTCAAATGAAAAGTTGAGCCCAGGAATAAGGAAAAAGTGAGGGAAAGGTGTTCTAAGATTTGAGTTTTATTTCTCATTACTCTACTCTGATAATAAGTTAAATAAAATATCCGCAACGTGAGTCTGTTTTGCCCATGACAGTAATTGGTGAGTGATCTCTCTCTCTGTCCTTATCTTGTCCCACAAGCGTTTCATTGTATTTCTTCTCCCCTGTCAAGGTGAGGAAAGTGAATTGAGTGGCTTTGGTGGGCACCTGGTGTCCAGCCAGGGTCAATCCACCATATTGACATAACACTGAAGCAGAGAATTTAATCAATGTCTCTACTCTGTAGTGCCAGAAGTTTGTGGTATTGGTGCCAGAAGGAAACTTAAAGTTCACAGAAAACTTCAATCTGATGTAGAGAGATATGTGTAAAGCCAAAAGTAGAAGAATATACAGAAAATATTATGTATGCAGAGGTAGAAACTGCACAATGGGTGGGTTCCTAATGTAAGAAAGTCTATTGCAAAGCAGGTGAGAATTGGGGAAGGCACGTAAGACACAGGGATATTAAAATTCTTGGGACTGTGTCCTTAGACAAGAAAGGAGTAATAGTAGATACTATTAAATGATGTGAAGTAGTGATGCAGAAAAAGAAGCGTGGAAGATACTTTTTTTCTTCTCCTTATGACAAAGCTCAGTTGATATTCAGTAAAACTGAAGACTGGCACACCTGAATTATGAAAGAGAAATTCTTATTTTCCTCACAGTGCCTGATTAAGTTTAGAGTTCAAGCTGTAGGACATGCCAGAAGCTAAAACTTATCAAAATTTTCCAAAGGTTTAAGAATGCTGTGAGCATATACAGATGTTTGTGGGAGGCAAACGAAGACTGTCTAAACCAGCTTCTCTTACATGAACTTTTACACAATGGGGAAGGCTGTCAGGCATTGTGAACTCCTGGTGTCCAGAAGTTTGTTTCTGTGTGAGCAAGCTGTCCTAACTCCTGAAATGGGATAGCTGCCTGTTGGGAAGAGTCCCTGACCCAGCTGCCAAATCACATAGGGCATTTGGTTGGGAAAAATTCATGTTGGGGTGAGCCAGGTTCCACCACACAGTCATTCAGACTCAGACGCATTCCTGCACTTGGGAACCATCCTGGGCATGTTTGAATCTCTCAGGGTGTCATATGTGGGCGCTTAAGCAGCTCATCTCTTGGAGACTGCTGAGCAGGCTATGGCAGCCTGTGTTTAACTCTGGTAGGAAATAGGAGACTCTGTCTGATGGCTTTTGAATTTCCCTTTGAGGTGTCTGGTTAGGACCACTGTAAGAGAGATAAATTGACAGATAACATGCCTGGCTGTGGCATTTTTCCTGCATGATCTGAATTCCTTTTTTTTTTTTTCTTTTGGGAAGTGGCTTTTTTGCTAGCTTATCCAAAAGCAAGTTGTGCAAGTAATAAATGCACTGTTAAATGCACACTCAGCAGCAACTATAATGTTCTCCACGTCCCCAAACAGTGGTACCCTTCTTTGAAAATCTTATCTGATGCATGAACTGTCAAAACATAAATGGGCAACTGTGACTTTTCTGCTGTCTGCTCTGAAATGATAGCATAATCTATTTGCTGTATTCATGCCTTTAATTTCCATTTTTATTGCTATAATCTCACCCACTTTTTTTTTTCTTAGTGCACAAATTATGAATATGGCCTTGCCTATTCATCAGTAGAGTCTAAAGTGCATGCAGTGTGTGATGCACAATCCTGTCTTGTTGTTTGGTCTAGTTAATGCTGCATTCATAACTACACATAAAAAATGGGTGTGCTGCCTGATGACAGCTTGGTGTAAATCATTGCATCCTCTGGCCCAAGTGGAAGCATGGAACCTTAGCGCATCTGAAGCTTAAAACAAACAAACAAACAAAAAGGGATAAGCAGTGCTTTTAAAACATTTCTAAACCTGTGCAAAACAGAGCTGTTCTGTTCTGTTTGTTGTACAGATTTGAATGGACACATGAACCTTGTCCTGGAACATAGGACCAATGGCATCACCATTTACACCGAAATGTCATCATGGGAAGACTACATAACCACAAGATTTGTTTATAAGGAAATGCTCAAATTAGGGTCACACTTCAGCATCATTTTAGGAAAAGAAATTTAATCCTGTTCTAATTCAGTAAGAGAATAAATCAGCCTGCTTTTTTCTTAATTTGCTGGAGCTTATAAAAATGTATTGGGTAGTTACTAAATAAGGCAACTGGATAGAGTTTGAGAGCCAGACTTTTTTTCTGGCAAAGGCATATATCAGTTCTAGGCTTGGCTTAACCATGCACATCTGGATAGAAAGGAAATATCACATTTATGTATTGGAGATTCAACTCTAATTTTCACCTGTATAAACCAATGTGAAGTGTGAAGAGAATGACATGATAAAATTGATGTACTACCGAAGCGATAAATCCAGTATCTGGAAAGATGTTTTCCTTCCCTGCTTTCTTCTGAACCGTAGAAATTGGTTTTCAGCTCTTCACCCGAGAAGAGCGGAGGAGGATTTATCACGTGGCATTATTTTTTTTCTTTAGAAGTATTTTCTGTTGCTGTGAAAGTACCTAATCACTGCAGTATTGATTTCTGTATCAAAAGGGAATATTAGTTAAAGAGCAGGAGTTCTCTTGGCTTTTGTCACTGATTGTTACTGGAATACATATATATATATTTACTACAGTTTCCAGAGGGTAATTTGTCTGATCTGACCATGGGACACAGGCAGTGTGTGGAGTTATTGCCATCATGCTTGAGCCTGTGGGGTGCCCCTGTGGTGGTCTTGGTCCATGGAGGAGCCATGGGCTCAGTGTGCTGCTCCTGGCCGTGCACAGCTGCCATGAGAAGCACCAGCATGTTGGCCATGGCCCAAGGGGCTGTCACACCTCAGGCTGCCTGCGGGCAAGGGTATCCTAAACATTTCTGGAATCAGCATCTTTAGTAGGATTTACGTGATGTCACTGTTTTTAAGCACGGCACAAAAGCACAAGGGCCGCAGCTACAAAAGAAATATTTTATCTGCAGATATTAATCTGATAAATGCTGACATGGTCACATAAAGAGATGGAGGAGAAATCAATGTAACCCTAAATTAATTTGAATTATTGGGGATTTTTCCTCTTCCTTTTCAAGACTAGGGTAGCTTTGTGATTCAGTGATCAAGAGCTGGGAAAGTTTCTTTCTAGGCTTACAAAATTAAATTTTGTGCAGCTTGTGACCTGGATTAGTGGTGGACAGAGCAATATCTAGCCTGATCCCAATTATTTCTTAGCTGTCACCACTGGCGTGCTCCATCCCTCCAGAACTGGCATGTGCTGCTCTTTGTGGGCTGGCAGCTGCACAGAAGCTTGCTGGAGAGGGAGTCATGGAAGGGTTATTAGATGGCAATAGAAAGCTATTGTAAACAAAAAGATTCAAAAAGCCAGCAGAAGTCTTAGGCATGTCTGAAAATACATTGTAAAGAATATTGCAAAGATCATTTTAGAGACACAGTTATCTGCAATATGGCTTTCCTTCTAATTGAGTCTTAGACCCCCACTGGTTAAATGACTGACTTTCTATCTAGGTGGTTAAATTTACTTTTTATTTTCTTTTCCAGATAAAAATTTATGAACAATTCTCCTGTTACAAATCCCGAAGTACAATTTATGTTAACAATAAAACCTTTAACAATTGCTGAAACAGTTAACCAGCATCATAGATCTAGCTTTAGGAAGTTAACTAACAAACATGTTATTAAGCACTGATGAGGAGCTGTTTGGAAGAGATCATTGCTTAATTAATCTTTGTCCTGAGCTAATAAGAGTGTTAAATGGTCCTCTCTCTTGAACTGGGTTGTTAGTACAGATTGCAAGTTCCCTCGGGGGGAAATCTGAGGCCAGTGTGACATTAAAGTTAGCCATCCAACAAAGAAGATATTTCAGACATTACAAATAACGGAGCCAAACATCTCCATTAATAATGCCGTGAGATTCAGTGGCTGTGTATGGATGACTGAGTGTACGTGCGTGTATGAATTACTGTGCTCTTTCCTCTTCTGCTAAGAAAGCTTTGTCAAAAATCTTATTTAGATTCAGTGTTTTTCATCATTGTTCTGTTGTGGTATAAATTAAACTTGTCACACTTATCTGAAGGAGGCAGGTTCCGCTGATCAGGAAGGCAGAATCTGACGCAAACTCTAATGTCATCTGCTTATCCTAAAAAGACAAACAAGATCAAAAATCTCTTCATATTAATGAACTGGATAAACCCTCTGCTCGACACAATTTGATGCCACAGTAAAAGGCAGCGTGACCAGATTGCCCTTGTGCTTCACAGCATTTTCAGCAGCGAGTGCTCAGGTTTTAGCCACAGAGCAAGGTGCCCATACTTAATATTAAACGTTTGTTTTGGAAGGCATTATAATTCCCTGCACGAGAAGTTACCTACTGCCTTGAGCTCCCTTTTAACACACATGTTACATCTTTTGGGAGAAGAGAAAGATTCCATAAAAAGAAACGTAGGAAAGGAATAATTTGTCCTTGAATGTCTGGTGTTAGTAATTCAGAAAGGATTTCGGTCTGTCACTAGAGTCACTTCCCCAGCAGTCCCTGTCCCTCCTGAGACCAACTTCCATCCTTACACCCAGCTCAGAGGTGTTGACTCTGTGTGTGCCTGCATCCCATCATCTGAATATCACACTCAATGTGTGATTACATTTGTTTTGTATGAAATGATCTCAGAAAGGACTAGCCAGAGAATGTGAAAGTGGCAATATGACAAAAATGCATTCATGCATACCTGTATTTTTGATGTTTGGGTTTTATCTTGCCTGAACTCTTGCTGGCTTCATGTTTAATACACTGCGCACACCCCCTTGGCAAAGCCTGGGCATGTCTAGGCAAGATAAAATCCTTGTGTGCCTGACTCCTCCATGACCCAGCCTTTGACATCTCACAGGTTTCTTTCATGGTCTTTTTCTAGGTACAAATAATTGAATACTGATAAGAGTCTTGCACTCTGGGAATGTGGTCATAGCAGAGATCATCGCTTAGTGGTCTGTGGACTGGTTTCTCTGTGTTGTCTGTGTTGTCTCTAATGCATCACATTGAAGCACCAAGGCAAAACCCTCTTGATTAGCAAACCCTTGGAGACCTCTAAATATTGCTTCATTTCATTACTACTGCAAAATGATCAATATGTCTCACCAAAATTAACTGTACATTGGACATCTCCCTTGTCTGATTACTGTGCGTATTTTATTTCTCAAGGATAATGGAGGTTTGTTCCCAGCCAAGGTGTTATCCTGGTTGTAGGCACAGCTGCAGAGTCTCTCTGTGCCTGTGGTCTTTTTGGGAATGGGCCTTAGCTGCTAATCAAATACAGTCTGTACACGCACACATGATTTCTGTTTGGTCAGTATGAGCTGAAATTCATAAATGGCAAGTGAGTGATTAGAATAACATACCCCTGTGCTTTTTTAAACATCAGGATGAGGGCTGTAATAACTCACTCCTGACTGTCTACTGCACATGTTCACAAACCAGAGATGTTTTCCTACCCCTCATTTCATGCTGACTTTTTAATGCAGTAACCAAAGCTAATGTTACACGTACAGCGTCGTATTGGCTGCAATGCAAACATTGGTTTTGTTACAAATAATTAATATTTCTCTAGTCAGACATTTTCTCATTTATTATTTCCAGTTGCTTCATGGTTGTTAAAAGGCCACATTTCAAGTGTGGACAAGTGTCCATGGTGATATACAGAGGTCTACTAAGTGGAAAACTTAGAGGTGCCTTTGTATTACTCAGATCCCTGAGGAATCCTGCTGTGGTCATGCTGTCTACAAAGACATATATGACCTATCCTCAGTAAGCACTGCTAAAGGTTAGAATAAATATGCATGTTTTCTGTGCTTGTTAAGCAAAACTCTGGACATTAAGAGAACATCAGAGGAGTTTCCACTGGTCTCCCAACTAACGTGGCAAATTGCTCGTGCTGGATGCGCCTGCCTGCCTCCGCTCCACTCATCCATGCTGCTGTTTTTCCATACATGCATTCACAGAAATCCATTTGCATGGAAATACAGCTCACTAGTTAAGCCTTTGCATTGTAAATCCAGCTTTAATATTATCAGCAGTGCTGCTTCCTGCTGTGCATCAAGGTCCAGTGTTTCCTGCTGTGCATCAAGGTCCAGTAAGCCACTCCTTCATGGCTGTGGGACCCATTCCACGTCCTCTGTCTCCCAGGCTCTTGCTTTCCATTACACATTCTTCCATGAGTAATACCAGGTCCCTCTTTCTGCAGCAGAGGCCAGCTGAGCTGCTGCAGTAAGTGCAGGAACCTTCTAGACTCGACACCACAAAATTGTCCACATGTTGTCCTCAGTAAAATCTCCTTATCAATGTTATTCTTGCAGGATGCTTTCTATATAGAAGGAGTTAGATCAGAAGTGAGTGTGAGCTTCAGTGTGGGGGTCTAAGTGATGAGGTCAGAGAGTGCAAAACCTCATCCCTTTCCAGCTCACGTCCTAACCGCTGTCAGCTGGGAACCACAGTGACAGTGCTTGAGAAAAGAGGGAAGACGAAAAGGAAAAGCAAGTGACAGGAGTACAAACAAATGTCTGAAAAAAGAAGTGCAAGAGTCACAAAATTATGGAGCAGATATAGTGAAATTTCTATTCATCAGGTAATAAAAATCTATACAGAGAAAAATAATTTGCTTTCCAGGACAGACCTAGCTCCCAACAAAATCGTGTTGGATTCAGGGACATGTTTTTTACAAGATTCTTTTTAAGTGGAAAAAATGTCGTCTCTTTTTACTGATGAAAATCTGAACACCATGATCAGGAATCCAGTTAAGGATAAACTTCAACCCCGGTAGTCCCGTTTGTCCAGGACAGGTCTCCCCCTTTCCCTCTTTGCTTTCAGACCCTGATATTTCATTTTCTCAGTCGCTCAGGACACTCTTTTGTTTCCAGCCACAGCCTATCCACTGCAACAGTGGTCCCCTGCTCCCTTGTTCCCTCTCCTGTTTGGGTATGTTCCCACCACTGTTCTGACCTTCAGAACTGATGTATGAAGCATCCCTGCCTGATCCCCTGACACTAAGCATGAGGCTGGGCAATAAAATGAGGAATTATCAGGCATTTACATTCTGAAATTAATGATGACTAGTGTGGGCCTTCTGAACATCTGTTTCCCCTGTTTTCAAGGGGCCTTCAATTACTCCTGGTTCTCACCCATGTGGCTGTTGCCATTAACCATCAGTCAGCAGTGCCCTGCATCCCCTGGGAAGGGCTGTGGAATGAACTTCCTCTAAATTGTGGTACACCTCAGTTTTGGGGGGATGATTGTAACAGCCATGAGGTTAGGAAACAGCTGGAGACCCCTGTGAGGATGATGAGAGAAACACAGGGAGCACTGTGCTGTCCTCAGGTCTGGAGCCAGACTCAGGGCTGCACAGATAGGAAATTTCTCTCCAAGTTGTTGTGGTCTCTTCTGCAGGGCACCACTGTCCTGTCTCCTCTGCTGTGTCCCAGGCTGGCAACTGTGTCCCAGGGAAGAACAAAGATCTGGCCCGAAGGTGAGAGAGGAGCCAGAGACTTCAGAAATGTCAGTTTCCAGAGGAAAAAGGAATAAAAGGGAAAATATAGCAGGACAGAAGCCCCAGGATTGCATGTGTATGGAAAAAGAAGTAAGGAGAGATGGAGGAAGGGAAACTCTGAGTAATGAGCACTGTTGGGAAATGGACTTGATGGACACAGGGACAGAATGCTGTTCCCCAGTAAAACACAGGAAAGGGTGAAGCTGCCAAAGAGCAGCCATCTCCTGATCCCATGAGGGAAGAGGACAAATGGGGAGCCCTGGCACATGGGCAAGGTGTCAGAGCAAAATGTAGAATGAACTCTTTATGGAATAAAACGGCTGAGTGGATTACAAAGGCAAATATAACAACAATTCTTCCTGATGCCCCTGACTTTGACTTTCAAAGCCTTATGAGTGCACATTGTTCAGCTGTTACACCCCACCCTGTTTTAGTGGCACTGGAAGTAACCTTCCCCTCCCAGAGTTCCCCACTTTATTGCCTTTAATAACCTCGTGAAGGGTAATGAAGCATTTTAAGTTTGGTGTCAAGCTGACCGGTGTGGTGGGGGTGGGAAAGGGGGGCTTTGGGACATTGGGTCAAGGCTTTGAGATGTCTTTGAGCAGGGGCTTGAGATGGGAATGTGGCATTCCAAGGCTCAACCCTAGAGTCAGGCTGCTGCTGCAGCAGTTTCAGCTGAGAGCCCCCTGCCCCATTCAATGCCAGCTCCTCATCCCTTCCCAAATTCTCCTTAGTCCCCCTGTGACTCTGATATGGAAATTTTGGGCCGAGGCGACGCGACGGTGCAGGATGGAGGAAGGCATTGCTTGAGCCTCACACCTGCTGCCCACCCACAGGAAGAGCTAGAGGTGAGTTTTAGCATTCCCTCTTGTCAGAGGAGTTCCCCCATGCCAAAATCCAAGAACAGTAAGAGCTGGGGGGAGCTTTAACAGCCTGATGCCAAACCCCACTTTGATTATGCATCTCAGTGCTTGCAGTCATCCAAGTGCTGCGATGTCGGTGCACTCCCAAAATTGGATTTGTGACAGCTGGATTCAGGGTGAAGGTGCGGGAAGCTTCTGTGGTTTACCAAATAAGAGGGAGAGAGACAGGAAAACAAACATGTCACACGGTGTCTGCTGGCACTCCAACGAATTTACCCAGCTCCACATTTTTTAGCATTTGTGTTGAATTTGCTTGGCTTTTAAAAACAGACAGACTTGCAGGCTTGCACCCATTTTCAGACTAAACACCTCACACCACTCTGTCCTCCCCATCCTATGCTGAGATGCCTTTTTGACCTGCACAAAGGTCTGATGAGGATTTGTTCCAAAATGCTGCCTCCAACACCCAACAGAGTAATAAAACATTTCTCTTTCCTTTTCTTTTTTTTTAAAAAAATTTTTTTAGCTGCTTCTCTTTTAAACAAGGTAACCGAGAAACCCCAACTTGCACCCTGAAATGCTGATTGCATTAAGTAGTTCAGTCCATCATGTTCCCAGTGACACTTGCGGTCTGTGAGTTTCAGATAAAGACAGGGAACTAAAGTAGCTTAGTGGATTAAAGGAATTGCCTTTCCCACCTAGACACCTCGGCTGCAACCCGATTTTGGCACTCAAGTGGGATTGCTCATTTGCTTCGGGGTGGGGAGCTGGGGGAAGATCACCTGAATTTGCGTGGTCACCTGGCAGCCAGGGAGGGCAGCCACTGGCACCGTGGCCATTGGCTCCCTGGAAGTTGGTCCCCTACCAGATGCTCTTCCCATATGGGATTTCCCCACTGCTAAAAATTTAGTCCCCTTTGGCATGAAATAACTACCCCTCACAGCAAAAGTGGAGAAGCTTTTCCCAGTAGGGAATCCACTGTGACAAATTCTGCCCAATTCGTGCTCATGGAGAGTAGTGTGCAGACAGAGGAGGTGCTAAATGGTTAACCTTTCCATCAGTCCAGGGAGAGGCTCTGGCTGTGAAAGCACCAGTAATTTACCTTCCATTAAGATGCTGCAGCTTCTCGTCTATTTGAAGGCTGCAAGAAATTGTTTTCTAAATAATAAGACTTTCTCTGTAAAAAAAATATCACAGGTAATGGAAGGATTAAAACAGGGGTTGAGACACCACTAATCTATATATTCAATCAATGTCAAATGCTTTATGCAGTTGTTCTCTGCTTCCTGATACATGTTACTAGGACTGTACCAGAAAGCTCAGGAGAATTTCCAGGAATTGCTGCTATTTAAACTTTCTTTTTTATTATTATTATTTTTAGTGCACCTTTGAGGTCTAGAACAGAATAATTGAAAGTTGTCCAAATGACTGAGATCAGTGGAAAATCTTGCAGAGAACCCATGACTTTTGGTTTAGAGTCCTAGGGCCAATTTCAAAGGGGCAGCACTGCTCCCAGGGCTGCTCCCTTCACTCTTCAGTGTGGCCATTAAAAAAGTGAACTTTCTTAAGGGATATTTGTTTCTGTGTGCAGCTGAGGCCAATCATTCCTTATATACCAAGACATCCCAGAGCACCCGAGAAAACGTGTCCTGAAGAGCTATCTCTTAATTGTTGTTCCTCAAGGTAGAACATCAGAATTGTCTGCTAACAGCACACTGCAATCTTCACAAGAAGTAAGTTTCTCCAAGATAGTGAGATTTTGATTAGGAAGAGCAGAAGCAGCCAAGCTGAATCTGAACAGTCAATATCCCCATTTTGCAGGCTACTTTTTGCTCATATAGTATCTAGGAAAACAGTCTATGAGAGCAGTAGGGAAGAGGAAACCTCTTCTTACCTCTGCAAACAGAAGCTGGTCCCACTCTGCTGGTTGAGGCACAAGTGAAACGCAGAATTTCATGGGAATGGTGTGTCTGCATGGCAGAAGAAAAGGACAGAAATACCACTTAATGTCAAATTAATCCAACATGATTTAATAATATGGCACAAAGGAACATAGTTGTCGTTTACCATCGGATTTAAAACGCTTTGTGTGTAAGCTGCCCGTTTAAACCCTCTTAATGCTGTCTCTTGTCAGCATTTGCTACGCATCCCAGTTTTCCTGCCCCTCTCTTCTGGGCTTTTCCTGACCCAACTTTCATCAAAATGTGATTCAAGCAGAAAAATGGGTTGAAAGCTGCTGTGAGGGGAGTCCACTTCTCTCTCAATATTTTCTGTAGGAGTCTGGACGAAGGCTGACCTTGACACAGGCCATGGTGTCATTGCCTCTTCCTTTTTCTGCGTGGTGTAACACCTACTCCCTCTTGTGAGGATGCAGGAGGAAGCCTGCTCTACAGCCCTAAACAAGGGAAAAATTTTCCTTGGCACTGAATTGAGCTAATAGGATGGGAGATTGTTCTTGGGTGCTATCTGCAGCGTTGATTCTAGGCTGCAGCCAGAGCTGATGGGGGTCTTTTCTCCCCATGGAATTAGAGACTCTTCTTTTTCTGTGCTGATTTTCAAGTTTCTCAGTGAGAAACCCATAGGTTACAAAACGGAAACATTTGGGAGTTTCTTGGCAGTCAAAACTCTCCAGATCATGAAAAATCATTAAAATAATCATGTACTTGAAGACATGTATTGAGTGCAAAAGCTGTTTTTCAGTGGAAAACATCAGGGACAATTTTCTTTACCAGTCTGGCAGATCTAGATGCACATAAGCCTAAACTCCTTTCTTATCCTGTTTCATTTCCATTTGTTTTCCTTCCTTCCACCCAACGCCCCTCTCCCTCTCTGCCAGCCACAGGGCTGGTGCTGTGGTCAAAGGGGCAGTGCATGGTCAGAGGGTCAGCTCTCCCTGGCTCAGCCCCTGCAGAAGGCTGCCAGCATCATTTAAATGTCCAGGACACCAGTGGGATTTCATGGTGCTCTGGTGTTGGGGGGAAAGAGCTAACAGATTCCATCTACTTCTGACTCAGGGAAGCAGGAGAAGGCTGGAGCTGGAAACAGGAAGAGAGCACCAAAATGAGGGAAACTTCCAGGCCCTGCCCGGGCTTCTGTTGTAGGCAGCAATGGGTCACTCTACCCCTGTATCCATCAACAGAGGGACACTGTCATACTCACTGTCCACCCATCCCCCTGCCCTGACCCCTGCACTGTGGCATAAAGACCCCCGAGATCCTCAGCTGAAATATCGATGTGCAATGACAATATTGCCAGGATATGTTCCTCTGCCTTACTCAGACCTGTTTAATTAGGATCCACTAGCTAAGCAAGCTGCTATTTACCCCAGTCAGCCACCGAATACAGTTTATTTAACTTACAACATGCAAATATCCTGGTGGTCAGAGGGTTAAGAGGCAGCAGTGACTAAGTACTTGCAAATTGATGTAGTGCCCTGAGGGCACCTCTGCCGGTAACAAAGTGCATCTCGAACAGATCTGACTGTGCTACAGCCCAGCCAGGTGGAGAGGATCTGTCCCAGGTTACCTGCAAACGAGACTGACATCCTAACACAAATCAACACCCATCAGGGCTCTGGTTACACTAATCACAAAGCCTTGGAAAACCATCTATAAAGACTTTTCTCTTCTTCAGGAGAAATTAATTGATGGGATCTGGAGACAGTGGAAAAATCAGATGTACAAGAAGCAAAAGCCACTTCTTTTCTTTGCTCACCTTTCTCCTGATTAGCAACAGCTGCCACGTGTGAATTAATCTGGGTGCTGCGTTCCTCCTCTCCACCTTCCTTACCCCAGCCTCTGAGGCAGAGAAGCCCCTCTCACCCATGGATGTGGCCACACCCAGGCAAGGGACAGGAGGCAAGAAATCACCACTGCAAGACTGGCAGTAGGAGATGAATGTGACTGTGATAGTGAAAAATGCACAGGCTGGGAAAGGTTGGATTTCCAGGGGGCTTGAGGACACCCATGTGTGGTCTGAGTGCCCCTGCAGGTGAGATTAGGGTGCCATGGGTACCTCCCACCCCAGAGCTTCCAGACTCACTCCATCCAAATCTTGCTATAGGGATGTGACCATGCTGTCCCCAAGTCCACACCTCTGCCCTCCTGCTGAAGGGCTGCAGCCTCAGCCAGGCTCAGGGCAGGCACCAAAGGGCCAAGAGACACAGGGTGGCCAAGCCTCCTTCAGTGGTGTTTTGGAGGAACAAAAGTGTGCCAATTTTCTTTGCTAAAAGGAAATGTATTCAAGAGCCAAGATCACCAGAGGTGATCCTCAGGTCCTGGTCCCACTTGTGCTTGTGCACTGGAACATCTCACTCTCAGCAGGCACAGCAGAAATGCAGACAAGGTGGTAACCCCTAGGCTGCACACTGGATCGGGGCTGAATGATATTGGGATTTAAAAAAAATTGAAAAATAAAAATTCGAGGGGAAAAACATCCCAATCTGATCTTTGAGACTTCAGTTTGTTTCAGCTCCTCCTTTCTAATGATGGATCATGGTCCAGGATGGCTGGTAGGTGTTGTTTGAGGCAGGATGGCTCCTCTTGGACTTTGATTCAAAGCTATCATGCCAGAAAGATGCTGCTTCATTCCTTATCCTCCAGTTCTGCTACTTTGCATTTCAGATGCAGGGGCATGGTTTATAACCTAATTCCAAAACACAAAGGCTTGGCATCTATTTTTTATGCTTTGTCAAGTAGCTGTTTGGATTTTTATGATTCAACTTATATTTCTGGGGCTTTTTGTTGTGTGCAGCCATCCAACAGTAACATTAAATAAAAAGTGGAGTCCCTTTATTGATTTGCTTTTGGTTAAAAACAAACATGTCGTATATAAATGAGATGTACACTGCTTGTAGATGGTAGAGAAGACATTTATAAAGCCATCGAAAGAAATAATTAAACTGAATATCTCACAGCCACCTTTCTGAATCATTCAAACAGGGAAGTTTACACCCGTAAAAGGCTGATACTCCTTCTGGCAAACTTTTAATACAATCATTTGGTTCCTACTTTAAATGCCTGGCATATTTTAACCCTGGAGATAAATGAATCTCGGTGGGATTGCTGAGTAATTAAGAAAAGTGTGTCTGATGGGCTTGCTTCGTATGGAGAGGTGAAATAACACCGTGAGAGTCAGCTGATCATTTGATACCTTTACACTAAAACAAGAAACAAGGCGAACCCTGAGGCATGCCATTGTTGTGCTGTGTGACAGGGATTGCTTTCAAACAAGCCTTGTTTCCAGTGTTAGCTGTATCATGGTTTTTAAATTGCTATTTAAAATGTAAACCAATGTGCACTCTGGAAGGAAGCCTCCTGAGACCCCCTGAGCCGGAGCATGGTGGCCTCGAGGCCGGAGGTCAGGGCTCATCTGCTCACGGGGGCTTTCCTTGATTGAGGGCTCGCTGGGAAAGTGGCAGTGGTGGAAGGGCTTCAGTTTGGTGTCTGCCGGCTAATTGCTGGCAAGAGATCTGCAGGAGCTGTTTAGCTTCTAGTATTAGGTCAAGACATAGTCAGGATAGTCTGGAGAGCTTGCTTTAGGGTTTTGTGTTGAGCCATCTGGATGCTGTTTTACTGAGGGCTCAGACTCCCGGTAAGAAATGTCGAAAAGCAGCTGAAACACTGAGCCCCCAAAGAAAAGAAATCAGGCTTTGAATTACTGCCCGAGTGTGGTGTGCCATGAGGATCGACACACGCAGTTTTAGTCCCAGTGCTACTGCACACAAATCACACTGAAACAGCAGAGGGATGCCAGCAGAGGGATGTTTGCACATACAGACATTTCACTCGGAGTAGGCGCTTTGCTGGAAAAGCCTTGGAGAGTAGGCTCCAGGAATTTCCCCTTTACCATGAAGCAGCAGAGTTAAATCCCAGGCTGGAAGCTTTCAGCCTTGGTCTCTGCTGGCTGCCCAAGGTCAGGCTCTGCTGGCCCCTGGGAGTTGGCTGTATCACAGCCAGGAACGCGGGGTGTCAGCTGGGATTTGTGCTGACAATATTGCTCTTGGTTTCAACGAGCGTCCTCTAGCACGAAAAGCATTCCAGGAAGGAGGTGGCTGTATCCCCAGGGATGATAACTGATCTTGTTGTGAAAAACATTAGTTGTTCCCTGGAAAACAGAGCCACCATCAAGACATTATGCAATTAGGACCATTGCCTCTTAAAATTATTATTTTCCACTAAAAGATGTTGTCATTATTGGTGGAGAAGTGGCTGCAGGAGCAATCCACTTGAGAATTGTGTCTGAGAGCATGGGGCAGAAGTACCTGTTTATTGACTATATAAATCAAATTAATTTAGTTAAATTTACAAACACAGGAAGAAAAGCAATAAGGTCTGTCAGGCGGCTGTGCCCCAAAACAGGCAACACTGCCTGTATTGAAACTGCTCTCCCCAGGGAAACCAAGAATGTGATGTGGCTGCAAGTATTCATTTGGTTGTTGTCATTTCCAGTGCTACATATTTTAAATTTACTTCAAGCACTGTTGAAAGCCTATAATGGTGAGGAATTACCTGCCCAGAGGGACTCTGGGTGACATGACCACCAGCATGAAGGGAAGTGGTGCTGTCTTGCTCCACAGAAATAGTGAATTAAGGGTTTATAACCAAGGTTAATAACTCCAGATATATCTCCTTCTACCACACAAGAAAAGTGAATTATTGATAGGCAGATCTCCTGCCCCCCAACTCGCATCTTCTGCCCCTCCCTGCTGCTTTACCAACATCCTTTGCCCTGTCCACGACTCCAGCCACGCTTAAAGCATGGCACAGCCTCACTCTTCCACCCGGGATGCAAAGAAGAGGTAAAAAGAGGTCATATTTGGAAAATCCTCTCCAGCATTTCTCACTGTGGTATTTTCCAGGTTATCCAAGGCCAGATGGGCTGTATGATGTGGATCCTGGACACCTCAGACTGTATCTGACTTGTGAGATGCTAATCCAGGGGCACAGGGAAACAGTCCCTGCAGGATGAAGTCCAGAGGGAGCTGGGTGGCTTTCACTGCCCTGGGCACCTGGCGATGGCAATCATTGGTCTGCTCCATCTCCACTTCATTCAGCATAATCACAAGGGTATGTTGAGCTGGAGGACAGCCCCAGAATTTGTTTCAGGGGGGATTGAAACAGAGGGGAGCCACCTCAGGTTTTTTTCCTCCTGAGATTGTCCTGAGGGTGAAATAAACAGTTTAAGAGTGAAATTTTGCCATCAGATACCTGTCTACAAGTGCCACTGGTCTCGTGGGAGCACCACCTGTGAGCACAGGAAGAGGATCTGCTCCTCCAGGTGAGGCCCTTCTTCTTCAGCATTTTTTTTGCGTACAGTTTCTGGGCAGCTGAGCCCCTGCACCATCTCTGACCTCTGTGGGCTCAACCTAAGCTATCTGGAGGCTGGAAAAATGCCACCAGCTGCCAGGATGCCTTTGGTACTTGTGCAGATGTGAAAGGACACATTCCAAGCAAGCTGTTCCTGGGTACAGCTCATGCAGGATGGGCGCCTCTGGTGACGTGCTGGGACATGGTAATCATCTTAACAGCACTTGGCACTGAATACTGCCTCTCATCCTCATTGCTCCCCAGTCTCTCTGCCATTAGCTAATTGAGCTTTGCAGCAAAGCCTCAGAAACACTGGCTTTGGCAGGCACATTTTTCAAACACAGATTTGGAAAGGCTACATGTGCCTCTCGGCCAGCGGTCATCTGTGGGATCTGTGAGCTCCTGTGGGCAGGAGTTGGTGAGACTCTCCGATAGTGAAGGTGGCCCCTGGATCACACCAGGATCACAAGGGAAGATACTGCTGTAATCTGTCCCAGAGACTCATGAAATTGGTTTGAAATTTAGAAAAGGGATCTAAAATTTAGACACTTGTCCAGCCGTTCCCAGCCTGAATAATTTATCATTCTCATGACCCAAAAAAGCAGGAACTTAGCATTCTGTCTTGCTGAGTTTTTTGGATACATCCCTCCACCTCTTTTTCTGCATGTACTTCTCCTTGGTGGGAGAGGCAGGAGCAGCAGTACCTGGTTCATCAGGGCTCCTCTGCAGCCCCCAAAATCTTCTCTCCCTTTGGCACGAGCACAGCAAGTCTGTCTCCTTCCTGCTACCTGTCTGTCCTTTGCACATGCCTGTGCGTGTGTCTCTGTGTCTGTTTCACAGCAGTTGGACAGAACAAAGCCCACTGGGACTGAGCAAAGCCCACTGGGACTCTGGCAGGCTCCTAGGTGGGCCCCCAGCACCCTGAATAAACACCAGCACTGGAGCTCAGAGCACACTGAGGGGATTAAAGGGCGCCAGCTGTGCTGCCACCAGCCTGCATTTCCACTGCCACTTCCACCGGCTCAGCACAGCTCTGGGAGCAAAGAGAGGGGCAGAGACAGCCTTTCAGGCAGGCCTCCCAGCCATGGAAAAGCTCCTCATCCCTTAAAACCTCCTCAGAGTTAGAGGCTACCTCTGAGCAAGCCCCTGTTGGCAGAAGAAGGAGCCTTCTCCATCCATCACTCCTGGCTCCAGGAGCTTTTTCTCTCCAGCGCAAGGCGGCTGAGACAGACACGGTCCATCCACGCAGCCGGTAGGGCCTGGGGCAGCAGAAGCCTCCGGTGGGCACTGTTAGGCTGGCAATTGAAAGCAATAGGTCTTTATGCTAATTTGGGCACCAGGCAACCACTATGAATAGGGAATGATGGCAGTTACTTTATCTGGTAACAGCATGAAAATGTGAAGTGCCTTTATTGAGCTGCTGGCTTGCTGGTGAGAGTTAAAGGAGATGCTCTCTCGGGCATAACATTTGCAGGGAAGTGGCATGAGATATTGCCATAAACTCCCCCGTTAATAAGCGAGCAGAGGAAGGCAGAGAATACCTAATGCAGCCCTGTGAAAGGACAAAATTAAGACGCTAGAAGCAGCAACATTTTTCCCGCGGCAGCAGATGTACCCCGAGGAGAAATGAAGAATTTCCCTCTTGACCCAACAACTAGAAAACTCATGTAGTGCTAATATTAATATAGGAAGGATGGCTTTGAAAGGAATAAAAGAAAACCACGTCTTGCTACATCAGTGCCCTCCAATACCAGCGAGGAATTTAGGTCTCTGCCGAAGGGAAGATTAAGAGGGAAGAGACCAGCTCAGCAGCTGTGCAGTGACGAGGCTCTGCAGGTGGCCAGGGGGTGCAGAAATAACTTCTGCTCTGTGATAGATGGGGGAGATGTGGCCCAAGTGTGTGAAAAAATGGCAGCATGCATCCCCAGTTATTCCAGTGGTGGTGTTGGATTGCAGTGTTGCAAAGCAGCTCTGAGGCCAACGAGCATGCACAGCTGAAGGTGAGCTGCCCAGAAGGAGCAGAAAGGCAGCACTCAGGAAACACTGGGAAGAACCTCAGAAGTTCTCAGAAGTCTCCCAAGTTTTGTAAGATTGTCTGTGGCATTTATCACTGATACCTTAATTGGTGTGTTACTTAACTGCTTAAAAGGCAGTTTCATAGTTCTTGCCGAATGAAAGCAAGAAAATAAGTTCTTCCGAGAAAATAAAAACTGTTGAGACATTTAGGATCAGTTTCTGCTTAAAGCATGTTTACAGTTCCAGTGCAGCTACTGCTTATATTGACAAATGGAGTCAAAATGGATTTCTGAAAACCTGCTTGGCAAAATAATTCACCATAGATAAAGAACTTTGGTAAAGCAAACAACTTCTGACTACACTTTGCTTTTGAAAAAAAGACAGATGATTATTAAATAAGAGAAGAAAAAGTCTGCTTATATTCTCACCTCCCATCACTGTAGCTGCCCAAGAAGATGAGAGGACAGATTACCATCCTGCACTTTTCAGGGAGATCTATGATTCTCCTCCATGCTCACAGGCAGCTCTGGCTTCCTTGTAGCTGCACTGGTGTTAAATCTGCCCTGCAAGTGAAGGAGAGCTGTGCAATGGAGACCCAAGGGAGTGGACAAATCATGCTTGCAACCAGAGCACCACGACGTGTCTTTGCTTCTGTACTCATTGATGGTGAGAAGCAGATCAGGTTTGAGAAGAGAGGAGGAGGAGGAGGAAGAGGAGGAGGAGGAAGTAGAGAAAATACACAGAGAAGCTGCAAGAGTGACCTGGCCATGGGCAAGAAAAGTGCTTTGCGAAGGAAACACCACCTGTCTATTGAGTTTGATGGAGGAGGTTTTGGGTCAAAACTGGGTCATTACATGAAAAAGTCTGATGGCAAAGACTGCCCCAGCTCAGTGAGGGAAAACACAATGACTTTCTGAAGTCAGAAGCTCATGCAGGAAAATAATTCATCCTGAAAATATGATAAAAAATGCCTTTGGTGAAAATAATAATCTTTGGAAGAACCTAGCAGGAGATGCCACTGGTCTCCTTCATGGGAATCTTCAAAGGCAGGTTTTTGGAAAGAATGGGCTCCAGTCAAAGTACAAAACAGCAGTGTGAAGTGATTTATGCTTTACAGGGGCCAGGCTGGATGGCTGCAACTCTTGTTCCATTTGTAAAAGTTGTTGCTTCTTCTAAAAGGCAGCTCTGATTAAAAGGCTCTGATTCACTATGGATGTTCCCTCCAATGCCCCAAGACGACAGCTGTAGGTGCTTAGGGAATGCCAGGAGAATGGACAGCAGGTGGTGATCCCTGTCCACAAGTCAACTCAAAATGTCATGTCCTGTAGTCACTGCAGGGGACAGGGTGCAGGGCTGGAGGGGTGACTGCACTGAGCTAGTGAGACTTTTCATAGGTTCTTGCCTAAAAGACAACACAGGAAATGATAACAGTGCAAATACCTCTCCTCTAAACTTGCTGTGAGAGCCAGGAGAGCACATGAAGCTTTGTACATTGTTTGTATCCAAAGGATGCAGAAAACTGCCTGATGTCTCAGCCATGTGGCAGGTCAGATTAGCCTGCTTGCTTTCTCAGAGAAGTACAAAGAGTGGAGCCAGAGGACATCCTGCATCACCCAGCCTTGCCAGAAATCCCACCAGCACTCAGAAACGTGGGCAGGCTGGTGGGGGGCCTGAATGGACACTCGTGATACCCTGAGCAGCATCTGCTCTCCTGTCCTTGGGATAAAGACTAGGGCTGATGCGGTCCATGGCACGTTAGGTTTCCCCTATGGCTGTTGAAGAGAGAAAGGAGCATGTAGGAAGGTCACTCCCAAAAGTGCCCAGTCAGAAAGACAAACCAATCTGGGTTTGGACAGAGCAAAGCATCTCCCAAGCTACCATCCCACCAAGTCACACAGTGCCTGGACAACTGAGGCTTCCCACGAGCATTCTTCTTTCACCTTGGCAGCTTGGGCTGAAAAACTGGAAAGCTATTGCTGCTGTGGTTGGTTTTTGTGTCTGATCCTATTACCATGCAAACCTGATGCAGCCACAGAGGCAGCTCAGCTGTTAGAGCATTATAATCCCATGCATGTTACCATGATGCCACTTGAGCTGCTAATTTGGTAAAATCTGGATCCTAACAGAGATTTAGCTCGTGGACTTCTGCCACTTCCCACTTGTCTGCTCCAGAATTAACCATCTTGGAGATAACAGCTGCAGTCACCAGAAATTTGCGACCGGGGTGAAATGGGATTCACCAAGTGCCCCTTGCAGGTGAAGTTGTTTCTCCTCCCTCTGGCTGCTAAAATGCAGGTAAAGAATGACATGAAGGACCTGCTCTGTGGTGTGAGGCCGGGTGGGACAGCAGACCTTGAATTCCCAAGCCTGGATGAGACCACCATGAACTGAAATTAATGGAGTTATGCTGGTCCAGACCCTGTGTGTGCAAAAGCAGAAGAAAGAACTGCATCCATGCCTGCATGCCAGACGATGCTGCTGATCCCTTCTTTGCGAGGGAAATCGCATGCACAGCCAGCTGTTGTGTCCTGGTGGGTGTAGGGTCCCTCATCAAGCAGGTGCTAAAGCTCCTGTGTTGAAATGCAGTAAGCAGGTGCTGTGTGGGTGTTTCTGGACAAAATATGTGCAGTAAAATATTTTCCAGGTGTGCCATCATAAGTGTGAGCGCATTCACTGAGCACGAGTTACCTTCAGAGGCACTGAATGCTCATTTTCATCCTTCCCCACAGATGTTGGTGGCAGACAGATGCTCCTCAGAAGGTCACATGTAGCAAGTATGATGGGCACAGATGCACACAGGGATTTGGGCGCTGCAAAGGTCCCTCACCCATCCTTGAACGTGGTCTTTTTTTTGGAGAATGACAATGTTTTTTGTATACCAGCCCAGAGGCATGAATACATTTTCAGAAGACGATCCTATGTTCCTGTGGGATCAGGGATACCTCTCTTGCCAGCCTTAGAAGACAGCTGGGTCTCAAGGAGGGCGGATCACAGAATTGCCAGAGCCCTGAGGTTAGCAGGACTATAGGGATGGAGTTTCTAACTCTGCTGCCCATGGATATGGTGGTGCTCCCCAAGTCCAGGCATTTAGTCAATAGTCAAACAGAAATGATCTCCAGGGATTCAGGTGGTAATAACCAGTGTAAATAACAAGGACCTTTAGTTCATTTATGGCTTGTACTGGTAACTAGCAGACTGAAATTTCCTGGTATCAAGATTTGTGCAGCTACTAACTAAAAATTAGGAAAAAACAAATAATAAATTGCTGGAGGCTCACAGTTACTTTGGGAACACAGAGAGAAAGAATACATTTAAGCAAAACAATTCAGTCATTTGTCCTCACGTCTGTCTGAAAATATTCTCAAAGTGTCACTCAGCACTGCAAAAATTATCTCCTGTTCTCATTTACAACCAAATGTTAAGAACTGAGGGATACATATTCTTCCCATCCTGAACGTTTTTTTGAGGGTTGTGTAATCAGCTGCTCCAGCTGATTCACAATTTTCGTTTATTTATCTACTCAGGCCTCTTTTTTTTCTTTTTCTTTTTCTTTTTTTTTTATGCACAGCCTCTCTGCAGTCTGGCAGAGCCAGGCTTGCAGTATTGATTTAGGAAGAGGCAGTTGTGACAATACAGTCCCAGGCTAATTCCTGTGCTGTACAGGGGCTGCTCTGTCTGTAGCAGCAGCCTCACCCCCAGCATGAGGCTCACTTTTAAAACGAAGGAAAAAAAATGAAAGAAAAGCTACTTTTCTCTTTTTTTTCTCTGTCTGCTTTGAAGGGAAAAAGGATTACCAAGGCTAAATAAGCCATCTGAGTACTTAGCTAGCAAGCCTAAATAGCACCCTGATAGGAAGTTCTGGCAGAGAGCTAGTTAAATTAACTCTCTTTGATTTATTAACAAGCAGAGCAACATATCACACAGGATTGTCCCGTGAAATGAATGTGCTTTCTGATTCCCTTGGCTGCTTCAGCGCAGCCACCCCCCAGAAAAACCCCGTTACAGGGACCCAAGTTTAATGAGACTCAATGGCCCGAGAAGGATCCCTGCCCACCACCAGAGATACGCACTGGTAATAATACCTAAAAGCATGTTTATTTTCCTTGCACTTCCCTAATTCCTTTTTAATGCCTAGGACTATCTAATGGCTAATTCGTAATTTCCTGCTCACCGATATACAGATGAATGACAAGCAAAAGCCTTCTGCATGTTTAATTACTCTGTTGATTTAAAAGCCACTTCTCCCTCAGTGCAAGTTTCTCTGTGTGTGTGTGTGTGCTCTCATGCATCACATATTTCATTATTTTTAGAAGCATGCTCTGTGCCTTTTTATGCTCCCGTAGTTCCAGCATTCAGTAATTACCATGTTTTGTGTCCAACAGACCTGATCCACCAGCAAGTGTAAATCAGGAAAACATTCCTGTCTCTAAATGGAGTTATTCCAAGTTACACCAGACCTGAGACCTGACCTCTCTTATTTTCAGTGATGGGGAAAATGTTATTTGTGTGCTGGGACTCTTGTGAAGTAGCAGGATATAAAATTTAGAAAACTTCAGAGCAGTGAAAATCCAAATTGAAGACTGTGAATGCACAGACGAGAATCTATTTATGTAGCAAGCTCTACTTCTGCTTAACCCCTGCAAAGAAATTTAACTCTCTTTGCATATTTGATTTTTCTCCCTCAGTAAAACATAATCTGCTTAACCTGTTTTTGCTACTTTCCGACAGTTTCACTGGAGGGATTCTTCCTTACTCCTTACATGCAGCTTTGCTATCCGAGCGCTCCTTTGTTAAATTAAGGCAATTAATAAATGGAGATGTTAAGCAATCAATTTTGCCTGCATATCTCCACAGCCTTACGTATGACTGGCTGTAATCACAAGATAAATGCAATGTGCTGATGTATGGTAATGTTCAATAATACATTCTACACCAGGCTCAATTCATCAGGGAGTTTCTGGAGGGGAGGCATTTGTTATTGGCTGTCTCCGGACCTCAAGGATAACATTCCTGTCCTTTCCATTGGCCACCCCGCCGCTGCAAGCCTCTTCCCGTCTTATTTTGATGATGAATATGAAGGCATGCTAAGCTGTGCCGGAGAGCAGCTCTCGCCGACTGCACTCCCTCCCCGGGCTCAAGGACTCCAGAGCTCCCCGGCTGCTTCCCCTGCCCACCGCCAGCAGCAGCAGCAGCAGAGCAGCAGCAGCAGCAACGCCAAAAGTTGTGATGCTTTTCTTCACCCAGTGCTTTGGGGCTGTGTTAGATCTTATTCACCTGCGGTTTCAGCACTACAAGGCAAAGAGGGTTTTCTCAGCTGCCGGGCAACTCGTCTGCGTCGTCAACCCAACACACAGCCTCAAGGTGAGTTAAAAATATTTTTTTCTCTTCTAACATCTCGTCTTCCCCATCACCGCCACCCGTGATTCTCCACAGGGAATGAAATTACGCTCTGGCAGTAAGGGGAGAGTGCTGTTAACACATTGCAGCCCTGGCAGAGAGGATGTTTGCATTGTCTGAATGCACGATTCCTCAAAAGTTAGTTGGATGAATTTACATCCCTTTCTAGTAGAAGGATGCCGCGTGTTCTCCCAGGCTGACACCCCAGCACAGAGGGATGCTGCCAGGCAGTGGGGAACAGGAAGAGAGGGGTGGCAGTGGAGGGATCTCCTCTGCTGTCGTTTGTTCTTTCAGGGGAAAAAAAAAAGGCTGTTTCTGTCTCCTGGGGGGAGTTGAAGGCATTCCTCTGGCGCTGAAACTGTCCTTAAGCTGTTTGCAAGGTGAATCTATTTTTGGAAGGAGAACACAATTTTTTTTGTTCTTGTTGTTTTAATGCAAAACTATTTATAGTTCCCATAAAAACATTTCTTTTACTTGCACAGTTCTGAATTTTCACAGACAAAGTGTCAACAGCTCCATCTATACCAGAGCCTTCATGTTTGTAGTAGGGAAGGAGCAGCAGGGGGAGAAAGCAATCAGGAGGCTTTAATTACTTTATCACACTAGTGAATGACCAACTTTAATGAAGCGACTTCTGCTTTGTGAGAAGTCCTTGCTGACCTGACTTGTGAGGTAACTCCACTATCCTGGCTCAAGCTTAGAAATTCGTTTAATTCAGAACAACTTATTTTTGTCTCTGCAAGGGTCCCTGTGAGGTACTTGGAGGGGGTGCAGGAAGCATCTTTCCCGAGCTCCTGGTCCCTGGGACGCCCTTTGATGGGGTAAATCCCTCTTCAGAACAGCATCACCTCACAAAAAAAAGGATCATGTTTCCCACAGTCATCTTTCCTGTCTCAGGCTGTGCTTAGGCAGGGAGAGATGGCTTCTAGCAGGGTGCCGGCTCCGGGAGGATTTTCCTGCAAGGCTGTGCTCTGAGCACTGCCGGCTGGGGCAGGCACTCCCAGGGGATGAATCGCCTGGGTGCAGGCTCGCCTCTCTCGGCACCACGCTCTTCACAAGATAAGTTAAAAACACACAGCCCTGTCGTTATCTGAAAGGGTCTGGTTGTCTGAATGGGTAAAAGAAATAGCTGCATTCCTAAGTGCATGGGGAGATTTTGTTAGTGAATTCTTCTCTGCTCAACCCTTTCATGTGACTGTCTCCCGGTACTTCCACCTATAATTTTCATTATTAAAAAAAAAAAAAAAAAAAAAAAAAAAAAAAAAAAAAAAAAAAAAAAAAAAAAAAAAAAAGAAAAGTCTGTCAACACATAACAGGTCCCAACACAAATTCAGTGCCAGTGGAACTGTCTGATAAGGTCCCATAAGCACACAGAGGGGTGACTATTGCTCCACTGTTACCTAAGACTAGATCCAAATTTATCATTTCAGGTTCTGCTGAGTTGTGGGTTTGCTGTTGTAGGAGCTGCAACTGTGTTAAACACACAGGGCATTTCATTTTGATAAATCCCCCGTGGCCAAGCTCTTCTCTGCTCAGACCAAAAACCCAGCAGAAAGACAAACAATCTCAGTACTGCCTTAGCAGCCTTTGAATGTAGGCATTGGAAGCAAAACTGTCTTGGAAACAAAAAGGACCCTCCAGGAAAAGGCTTGGCGTGTCAGTGAAGCCCCAGCAAGAATTGTCTTGTCCTGGGTGGGAATTGCTCCCCTGATAAGGCTGCATTGGGAACCCAGAGGCACAGGAGCCTGTCGAGGCACCATTCAGACGAACAAGCTGATGACAAACCCTCTGCTCTGATGAACCACTCTGACTGCAGAGTGAAATGTGCTGTGCAAGTGCTCCCAGGTCACCCAGCTCGCAGCTGGCCATATCAATAACATGGGAGGCTTTAGCTCTGATGTGCTCCCCAGGTGTTCAGCTTCTGTCCAGCTGTGCTAGGAACGCATCACCACTTTGTGGCAGCATCCAGAGGAGATGTGGGGATCAGGACCCTTTGTGTCCAGCATGACACAAACAGTTGTTCACCCATAGCAGCCTCTGGGCCAGCTGGAGCCTGCTGGCTCTGGGCAAGCAAGGCACCTTGTCCAAAACCTGGTGTCAGAGTCAAGCCAGGTGAACCTTCTTCTCAGGGTGCCCATTTCTCCCCCAGGGATGCACAGGGAGGCTGTTGTTGCTCTCAAAAGGCATCTAAGGGACCATGAAATGTGAAAGGGCCTAACTTATTCCCTTGTGGTGGTTTACAGTATTATGACTACTTAGATGGTTTCTTAGTCTATTATTTCTAGCTGGGTCTTTTCAACTGTAACATTTTGTTGACAGCCTCCAAATCTATCTTAACAATTGACAAGTGGAGTGAAAACTGTATTAAAGTTTGCAATCGATGAATACAAACCTGCTAGGAAAAAAGGGCTGGGAGCAGTGTCATTTCTCTCCCTTTTCTTCAAGGCTTAAGTGTTTGTGCTCACTCCAAAATTGTAAGCCCTTTGCAAAGGGATGACTTTATTCCATATCTCCACAGTGCTGGTGCAAGGGAACTCCTGGCTGATTGGTGCAAATGATAAGTGACAGGCATCACACTCTGGTGTGATTATGCATGCTGACATCCTTCACACGGGTCAGCTCTTCAATCAGTGCCAATGCACATCACTTCATTAAAGTCAATTGCTGCAGGACCTCCATTTTCACTCCTTCCACCCAAGGGAGTGCTCAGGGATGGCAGTGGGATTCAGCCCACACAGGAGGATCCATGGCTGTCAGGGATGTGGCACCACAGAAAGCACTCAGCGAGCAGCAGAGGACACAGGAGACCTGGTACCCTCCAGGGAAAGCTACACCAGCTTCTGCTGTCACAGACCTGCAGCCAGAGCAAGGGGGCACTCCTGTAAAGTTATGCCAGAACACTATTGTCATCATCATAGCCTGGACCTCTGACAATGACCAGAGCCCCTCACTTACCTCTTCCTTTGGGAGAGATCCAGAGGCTGGTAGAGAAGCACACACTTAGAGAGAAACCCATGTATTTCTTCCCACTGAAAAGCTCGTTAATTGGGAAGGCTGATGAACATTTCTGTGTTTCTTAAAGGGCAAGATGGTAAAAGTGTCAGCACAGACACCTCTATTGATCTGCTGCTATTTTCCCTGCACCTGACAGGCTGACATGGGTGACTCTAAGAGGGAAAGACAATTTTGCAACTGTCCCCCTCTGTTTTGTTGGTTTGGCAGGAGTATGAATGGGAGGGGGTGTTTTTTTCAGAGCCTTTGTCCTTCTTGCTGCTTTCTGCTCTTTGTCCTCCTAGAAAGCTTTCCCAGACATAGCAGCATCTCACAGCACAGTGCTATGCTGGGATCAAAATTCTTGCCAAGCAGAGAAAACCACTTACTTACCACACTCCTATAGGTCACCCTTGTCCTCAATCCTATTATATCCATTACTTTGTAACCTGTCTTCTTTCAAGCACGTGGTCAACCTGACATCTTCCCTTGGAGAGGCACAGCCAGGCAACAGAACTCTCTGGCCAGGTGGTTGCTCCCTCCAAAGGCATACTGATTGAAGGAGCAACGCTTATGCTGCTGGCTGCAGGTGCCAGCATAGAGGGAAGGTTAAAATCTTCCATTTGCATGGAAGAAATGGACAGGATTTTCTGATCCTGCAGAGGTGAGGCTCAGTGAGTTCCTGTACATTTGTCCCCTGTCAATAACAATTCTCTCCAGAATTGCAAACTGGAAAGAAGGTGAAGTTGGGGTGTATCCTCACTCCTTAGCATCAGCCCCTGCCCTGATAGCCAGCCTCACATGGCAGTGCAATCGTATTCCAGACAGGTGCTGATGCTTCATGAAGTGCTGCATATGGCTAGGTAAAACAGATCTTCTTCATTCAAGGAGTTACTTGGTTTTTACATACAATTTTTAACTCTTTGGGGAATGTGAAAGTTGTTCATTTAAATAATAAAAAGTGTGTTTACAATATGCTTGTAAAAAGCACCAATCTCCACCTCTGTAGGACTTCAAAGAACTTGCCAATTCACAAGAAAAGAATATTCAAACAAGGTCATAAATAGTTCCATCTTATATTCTAAAAGGGTTGTAACACAGTTTATGGGTCCAAGCTGTCTTTCAGCTAGTTGTTAAAGCAACAAGCAAATCTGCTCTGACTTAGAGAAGGGGTTTAAATCCTGTTATAACAGTTTGGCTCTGCACCCAGTGGCAGCCAAACTGCATTGTAATCCACTTTATCCCCAGGAGGATTAAAGTGCTAGGGTGCATTACACCCCCATGAGATCTATTTATTTGCTGCAAGGGAGGAGAGCCACTGAAACCTGCTGCTAACAACCCCCAGATGCCACTGTCTCAGCCCAAACAACCTCAAATCTCCCATGGAGGGCTGTGATTTGGAGACAAGGTGGCGCTTGGCCCCAGTGTCCAGCAGGGTTGTGCCAGCTGTGGTGAGAGCATCTGTAAAATGCTCTGCTACCTGCAAACCCGGGCTCCTGGCAAGGTGCCTGTTTCCCACCCCAGGTGTGGGCTAGGGCTGTTGGGAGCACTGGGCACCTCAGATTTTAAATCCTTTTGTAGGGATGTGGATAGCAGCAGGCAGGGCTTTGTCACCCCTCCTTCAGCCCTGCCTCTGTTTGAAGGGATTCAGCTGGCTCTGAGCATCCCAGGAGCCCTGGTCTGTCCTGAGCTGTGACTTTGAGGGTGCTCTGCAGAGGGAAGGCACAGCACGGTCAGACAGCCCTCCCTGGGGGCTCTCCAAGCTGCTCCTTCCTGGCCCCAGGAACCCTTCTGTCCCCAGCAAGCCATCAACCTTAAACCTGCGGATCCATCCACCACCGCGGGCCATGGCAAAGGGCTTCACCCCAAACGCGCTGCAGAGCGAGAGAGCTCCCAGCTCTGTGTGGTCTCACAGGATAACAACCACTGTGTGTCCCTGGGACAGGGAGGGAACAAGGGAAAGAGTCCCCACCTCAGAAGTTTCTGTGTTAATAGCCTCGGGCTTCCTTCTCCTCACCTCCCAGCCCACACCCACTGCAGAAAGTTAATTACCATCGTTAACTGGTCCTGAGTGCTGTGCCACAGCTCTGGAGGTGGGATGGAGTAGGCAAGCGCTGAGTCCTTTCCTACCCACATTTGATTTTGAGAGTGAATTTCGGGCAATAGCACAAGGGGTAATGGTTTTCAACTGAAGGAGGATCGATTTAAATTAGATATAATGAAGAAGGGGTTTTTATGATAAGGATGGTGAAACACTGGCAGTTTTCCCAGAGAAGTGGTAGATGCCCTGTACCTGGAAACATTCAAGGTCAGGCTGGACAGAGCTCTGAGCAGCCTGTTCTCCTTGAAGACGTCCCTACCCATTGTGGTGGGGCTGAAGTAGATGGCCTTTAAAAGGTCCCTTCCAACTCAAACTATTCTAGGATTCTCTGATTCTATATTAAATATAGAAACCTGGTTGCAGGACATTTGAAGTCAGATGTTATCAATGGAAGACTGTGCTGTTATTTTAATATTAGAGAGACGTCTCTCCCCTTGACAGGGTGTGTGACAGCAGGGTGAGGAGCAGCCATCAGACACTGCCACCTATTACTTTGCAATCCACCCACTCTGATATGGCTCAGTATGTCAGGAATTTCTCAGTGCAGCCCTTCAGGTTACACATAATAGCCCGGGTAACTCTCTTGGGAGAAATACTGTCCCAAAGGATCTGCTGTGACTAACACAGGGAGTGCAGAGGAAAAGGGGGTGGTCTAATACATGGAAATCATGTGGCAAGGTCTCAGTCTGCTTCCCAGCAGGTCAAAGTCACATAAATATGGTCCTGCGAGTCCCAGGTGCTAAAATGTCCTCAGTCACATTCCCAGACACCATGAATTTTGCCTCAAAGTCCGAATTTATGGAGAGTATAATTTTTTTGTTAACCATTAAGATTCTCACATGGTAGCAAAGAACTCCCAGCATATGTAGCTGCGTGACATTTAAAAGCTTCAATTTTTTCACAGAAACAATCTGAGGTTCTTAAGTAATGCAAGAAATTGAGTTTAAAGGTAGAGCATCAGATCCCAAGAGCTCTAGTAAAATGAGGGAGAGAAGCTGCTGTGTCTGTGCCCTGCCTTCCTAGGACTTTAGTGCTTCCTATGCTGTTTAAAAGTCCATAATTCTTGTTCTGCCTGGCTCAGAGTTGTGACTTTGTGTCTCTTTTGGCAGCACTAAAGTCTTTCCCTCACAACAGGAAATTGGCATCCCTCACCTGAGTGCACAGGAGAGAAGAACAGAATCCTGCAACAATTTCACAGGCTGGCAGTGGGGGGAAGACAATCTTTATGCAGCTTTACTGGGAAATGAGTGAGGATGTGAGGAGCAAGAGAGGACACAGCCATGCTCTCCTGCCTGCGTGGGGTTGGGGCATTGAGCCTGCTGCTCCCCTGGCGTGGTGACCATGGGGGCAATGACCATGATGGGCTCCTCTTGTGGCAGTGGCACTGGCACACATGGCATGGCACAGAATGGTACAGAGCCATGGGTGTCAGGCAGCACAGGAGCCACTAAAGGGGAGGGAATTCCTTTGGAGAGCTGAACAAGGTTTAGGCAATACACTGGGCCTGCTTTTGCTGTGATTTTTGCAGCAGAACTGAGCAGAGCTGAGCCACTTCAACTTCTGATGGACCTAGGGGAAGTCACTTGGGTCTAGCTGAATATGACATCAACTTCCCAGCCCACCTCTGCACACATGTGGTGTATTTGGAAATAAAGCATGGATGTTCAGTCATTAAACACCTTATCAGACTGCATTTTCTTTCTTTCTTTCTTTCTTTCTTTCTTTCTTTCTTTCTTTCTTTCTTTCTTTCTTTCTTTCTTTCTTTCTTTCTTTCTTTCTTTCTTTCTTTCTTTCTTTCTTTCTTTTTCTTTCTTTTTTTCTTTCTTTCTCTCTTTCTCTCTCTCTCTCTTTCCATGGCTTGCCTCTTTTTGTTTAGTATCTTTTCTTCTCTGCTCTTGCTCTTTTTCATGCTTCCCAGTCCCTGCTGTACCAAAGTCTTAAAGCAAAAGATTTTCATCTGTCATTCAAAAACCTAATTTGGAGCTTTTCTTGGTCTTGCTGAAAGGAAAGCATCACTAACTTCACTTCAACTTTGGATGTCTTATTTTCCTCCAAGCTGTTTCTGAAGAAATCATTCAGTCCTTGACACCACTGATTTCTTTATTGACAGATGAAGTTTCACTTTAACATGATGAGGGGCAAGACCAGGAGAGCTACAAAAAGCAGGGAGACATTGTGTTACCAGCTGGGCATGCAGCTGGCAAGGAAGCCAAGGGCTTTTTTTTACATGCCTGTAAAAATTAATTGCCATCCTGCACTGAACTGGAGCTCCAGCAAACAGGTCCAGCTGAAGGAGCCACAGCCCTTGTTGTCCATCCAGCGTAATGAGACATGGAAATAATCCCACCAGCTCCCAAAAGAGAGTATCTGCCCTCTGCTTTGGTGTGGCAAAGCAAATCCACTTTCAGCAGGGATTTCAGCTGGCGGTTTCATGTGCGCACCAGTAAAGTAGACACACGTCCCTTCTGCTTCCACGCTGCAAGGGCAAGCAGCTGGGCTGGGCAGGGGCTCAGCTGTTTTTCAGAGTCTCACACAAAGCTCTTACCCCTTGGGATTATTGAGGGCTGTGCTGAATGGAAAAATTTCCCTTGTGCATGGATATTTCCTGAAAATTGCTCTGGGCGACCTGCTGCTAACAACCACCTGCAATGCTCCTGCTCAGCTCTCCCACAGCATTCTCCAAAGAGGGAAGAACATCTTGGCACTGCCAATAAATTTCCTGACACATGTGCAGTTTACAATTTGAAGTACTTGTATTTATTTAGAGGGGTTTCTGAGCATCTTATATAACATTAATGGATTTATCATTAGTTCTCCCCTTTCATCTCAGCAATACCATGAAAGCATCACTGGAGGAGAACAGCAGGGACCTCTCAGTACTTTGCATGTTTATTCTGGTGTTCTTTTTTTAAAAGACAGAAACGTTTGAAACAACTTTGAGAAGAAATTAACCACCTATTTGCATACCAGATGCAGTGCTTTCAGTTCTAGTCTTCCAGAGCAATTTCATTCTGAACTGATCCAAACTGAAACCCCTTTTCACTTCCACATCGGCCTCCTCAGTAAAAAAAAAAAAAAAAAAAAAAACACAAAAAACCAAACAACAAAAAACCCCACAAAACAACTACACAACCCCCCCCCTCAAAACCCATTCAAACAGCTTTAGTATTTCACACATGGAAATATTAGGGTTCAGAGCAGCTGATGAAGTGCCCATCAGGTCCTAGTAAATGCATAGCTGAGAAGAGACACAGGGCCTTTTGAATATTTTAAACACCAGATCACACACTCTTTCACATCAAATGCCAGCTGAAACATAAAGGGAAACAGAGAGAGATGGAGCAAAAATAAGACAGAAAAATATTAAATTGATAACATCTCCTTGTGCAGAACACAAATGCTATAGATGAGCAAGGAGGCGGATGCTACAGAGCAGAAAACCACATCAGCAGAGGATGAGAATGTTCTTCCACTCCTGGGAACCACCATGTGGGAAATAAGCAAAGAAATAAGCATAAAAATTGAGTAAATGTCCACTACACAGGGATTACATAGGGCACCTGGGCTAAGGGGATGGTTAGGGTCACCTTCAGGCTTTGTGAAAATGAGAGGCTGAAATGGGAACAGCAGGATGGTGGCAAGTGGGGTGATCATGGCAGTACCCCAGCATCAGCAGGAGCACTCAGGGGCTCAGTGTCAAGCACCTGCACAGATGGAAAAATATAGATGTTTTGCAGGATCAGACACTCAGATATACTTATTCTGAAAATTATCAAACTCAGTGCAGCAAAGGACTGTATGAAAAACCTGCTGGAGTTCAGTAGACTTACCTACCTCTTTTGAAGACACTGTACAGTTCCTTTGACTCATGCAAATGAAAACCAAGCAGGGTAGTTTTCTCCTTAAGGCAAATCCAAAAGTTTGGGCACAGTAACACCAAATATTATGTTCGCTGTTTAACACAGGTTCAGGTAAGACAGTTTTCTTCCCACTCCAGAAAAGAAAGCTTTTAGAGAGGCTTCATATATAGCAAGAAAAAAAAAAAAAGTCTGGCAACATAACTGCATGCTGAGAGCTTTCAATTTACTCCTACTAGAAGGAACTCATCACCAGGAAAAAAGTAGAGAATTACTTTTTGGACTAGTTGACAACAGAGAATTTCAGGCAAAGTGAGTGAATAAAGTGTGGATTTTATTATCTTTGCCAGGTAAGAGGGACAAAGGGCACCTACCTGGTAGACAAGCTGAACATGAGCCAGCAATGTACCCTTGGAGCAAAGACCAGCCTCATCCTGAGATGTGTTAGCAGGACTGTAAACCAGCTGCAGTGCGATTTCTGAGACAGCATCCAGAACTGCCCAGGACTCTTTTCCCACCTAAATTGTTCTGACCCTGCAATACTCTATAAAAACAGAACTTGCTGTGAACAAGGAGGTGCAGCAGTGTAAGGGTGTCAAGAGCAACCTTTGAACATTTGCCTCAACGATGACCAAACCAAAGTCATATCAGAAAAATGTATCTGAAAAGAACAAAGAAGGCAGACAGAAAGTCATGTGGGATGCACTTGGGAATCCAAGGTTCAGCACTGTAGACTGACACCCGTGAAAAATTATGGAGCTATGCCAGTTATACAAGTGTCTGGTAATTTAAAGTCATCAGAAATGCAAATCCTCATGGTGGTCCAAAGCCCAGACATCACCAGCTAATTAAATCAGTCTGGGCTGGAAAGGAGGTCACTGTGGCAGATGAGGGATGGCAAAAGAGAGTAAGACATACTCCAAAATATGCTTTGGGACAAGCATCCTTTTTTATTATTACAAGCAATACTAAATAAATTCTGACAATGAGAAGACAGATTGTTCAACATCTACCAGAAAAGACTTTGCACCATGGCACAAGTGTAAACATGTTCCTAAAGAGAGTTGAGTGGAGAAAATAATACAGAGCAAATCACATGGAGAAAATAATCCACTTGGACAAATCTTCCTCTCATTCTCCTTATGGGATGGCTTCCAGCAGAAAAAAAAATTCCTGGGCTTGTTCAATTAACTGCTTCATGATTGCTTTCCCCTCATGGCAGAATCCCTGATGCTTCAGACGCACTTTTGGATGTGCAAGCTGTGTTAATTTGCTGTGCAAAGAGGCACAAGGCAGAGAGATTACTTAGGTAGTGTCATTTCTGTTCCCTGCCTGGATTCTGGGTTTGCTCACAGGCTCAATGGAGTCTGTTTCTGTTTGTCTTTGATCACTGAAAGACAGTGGTGTAGCACAAGTTTTGGTGACTTAGGATGAGGTAGCATCACTAGAGGTGAGGAAATGCTGATTTTCCCAGCCTTTTAAGGCTGGCTCATGTTTTGCAGTATGGAAGTCTGTGGGTAACTTGTGTTTTATTGGGGGGCTTTGTTGGAGTAAAATATTGCCATTCCCCATGACTCCCTTGGTTCCTTAAAAGCTGTCATAACCCTGGTGCAGCAGCAGCAGAGGGGGAAACAAAGCTTGGTCCTCAGGCCACCCCCAACCCATTTCACAGGCTTTTGTGCGTTTATTAAAATAACTTGCATTTGTATGTCAGACTAGAGACACAGCTGAAATACATGTACATGTTCTTCTTTGCTGCCTTGGCAGTGGCTGTGTTGGTCCTGGAATCAGGAATGTCCTAGGCCACCATAACAAGCTTCACCATAAGATACCTGACAGGACCCCAAGACACAGGTCCTTCAAAAATATTTTGTTTCAGATTTGTTGGCTTGAGAGATACCTTCACATCTTATTTTCTCTCCTCACATTCCTACAAAATAGTTCTGTGGTCAGGGTATTGTCTGGCTGATTCAGTTTCCTCTTTGTCATCATTCTGGCAAAAGGTTTTTGGAGATGTCTTTACCCCTGTGGAGCCAGGCAGTGTCCCATATAAATATTTCCCTCAAGACATCGACTCAGGTTTAAACTCATTATTTGTGCTTCAGGGAGTGGCTGAAAATACAAGTTTTTCACAGCCACACGTCAGCCTCAGCAGAGTGCAAACTCAAAGAAGGCAGCAATGCAGCAGGAGCACATTCCTTACAAGCAGGTACGTGTCTACCTGCAGACAATTCATGGCTATGCCCAGGTCAAGATTTAAATCATGTCAGGAAAACCAATGCAAATGCTTGCAGTAATTCACCATTGCTTCTTCTGGTTCCCCCCATACAGCCAAACTGGAACCCTTTGTCCAATAACTGTTCCTGCCTGGAGTCTCAAGAGTCTAAATCACCTGGGAAATGATGAAGAAAAGAAAATTAAACTCTTACTATTTTCTGCCATAGAAAAAAAATTCAGAAAAGAGACTCAAAAATATTAAGGTTGGGAATGGTTGCACAAACATAACCACTGATTGGTAAAGAACTGATTATAGAGACTGAATTTTGTTTCAGGCTGTTGGTAAAAGATGAAGGCACTATCAGAAAACAGATCTGAAAGCAGCTTAATCTCCAGAAGCTTCACAAGGCAACTGGAGAAAATTTATCCTTGCAGCTAAACATGAGCTTACTGGTGAGGTACCTCTTAATAATTTTTAAGCTTTTAATGATTTTTTAATAATAAACTGGTGATTAGAAAAGAACATTCCAGTTCACAGATAAATCCAGGCTGTGTCTGGATATTTTGCTTGACTGCTGCTTTAACTAAAGCAACTTCAGTTTGCCAGTGGCCAAAGAACAGCCAGTAGCAAGAGAACTCAGTCTGATGAAGCAGATGTTGGGAAAAGGAAAACCTTTTCATTACTCACTCATAGGGAAAATCTGCCAAAAGCAGCCTTTCAGCATTTTTTGTAATAGCAACTTTTGCTTCTTGGCTTTTAGACTTGCAGATCAAGTAGCTTCCAAGTTATTTTTTTGTGGAAAAGGACCTTGAGGCTCTCTACAGGCAAGTCACACAGTCACTCCTTCAGTCCTGGATGACCCATAATTACAGCTCAGGTACTCCAGGAAGACCTGTGCCACCTGGTACTTGCAAATAGCTGAGTGTTAAAAGTTGAGCAAAAATCTACCCTTCTGCAGCCAAGAAGTCCTATAACTTAGGTTTGTTTTTTGTGGGTTATGTGTTTCCCTCATGGACAACTGTTGTGGTTTAAAAAGCAAAACCAGTGAGAGGCTCCAAGTCAGAAATACAATTT
>VZSR01003803.1:23742468-23784461 GCA_013398615.1 Brachypodius melanocephalos
ATCTGCTCCTGGGTTCATGGGCAAAATCAGCCTGAGCTCCCTAGAGAGCCATCAGGGGTGACTGACCAGTCTGAGCCCAGGTTACAGGGAGCAGTGACAGAGAGTTTGCTGTGCCTTCCTCTGTACCCAAAACTGCATTTCCCCTCCACGTACAAACAGAGCCTCTGGGCACACCAACAGCCCTGGCAGGCTGTCTGTCTCCTGCCCCTCTGGGTCTTGGAGCTGGGGTGCAAGAATAGATGGAGCAGAGATGCAGCAGAGGCTGGATACAAGCCAGGCTGAGCCTAAAGAGATGCATCAGGCGGGCGCTGTGCAGGAGACAGGATCTGTTCAACATAGCATCCTGCCAAGGCCTTGTGGTCTACCTGACTCCAAACCTATCCATGTGCTGCAGCACTCCATCGTGCTGCTGGAGCTGCAGGAGCCATCATCCAGCTGGGATGCTCTGCAGGAATCCATGTCTTTGGTTTGTCTCTCTGTAAATTGGTGAGGGACAATATTGCCTGGCATCAGTTAGGTGGTTTGGGGTGGAGGCCAAAATAATTGAATCACCTGTTTAGGTTAACCTTCTGTGTATGTGCAAAGGGCCCATCTGCAAAACTGATGCTGTTGCCATAAATACTGTGAAGTTGCCAGTCTTTTTGGTGTCAGTAAGGCCAAAGGATATGCTCTACTGATCCCACTGCTGTAAATAGGTAAGAATCAAAATGAGGATGCTGAAGCTTAACTGTAGTCATCTAAGTCTGTATTTTTTTTTGCCTTAATCCCTTAATGATGATTACAATGTAAGTAGAAAATATAAAGCATTTTAGGAGCAGTAAGTAATACTTAGAGGGTTCATTAATCCACAGTTAATGTGCAGCCACCACTGAGCAGGGAAGGAGCAATCATGCCGGCTCAGCGTTGCACAGTGTGCCATCGTTGCCTGGCTTCAGGAGGGAGGCAGAGGATGCCCCCTCAGCCTGGCACTGAAAAAAGGGTCTGAAAGGGTCTGAAAGAAAACAAAGGTCTGAAGTAGATGTCACAAGGCACACACAGCTTCCTAACCTCCCTTGTCATTGTGCATTGAGGCTTGGTGGCAGATCTTGTTGTGACAACAACTTGACTTTTTCCCCTGACAAAACCAGCAAAATTGGCCCCTTTTTCTTTCAGCTTCCAACATGAGTAAAATTCTGCCACCTAGATCATAGGTGAAGGTTGTGCTTTGCAAAAGTGTATGTCAGTGCAGCAACCTCTGAGATTTTCCCTTGCAAAGCCAAGACCCTGGGGAGCTCGGTCATAGATCATCTAGGCTTCACCACACCATCAACCTGATAAAAAAATACAAGCGTGGAAGTATTTTCCAGCCTTATTTTCACCAATAAACAAAAATGGTCCTCATCATGCTGGGTTTTCCTGGTGGTTCCCTGTGCATTACAGTGATAAGACTGTCTTGTTCTGTTCCAAGTATCAGGAGTTGCCACACCTGAAGAAGAAGTCTGTCTGCAGTGCAGCCATCCAGTCTCTGGGCTTTAATTATGACAAAGGGAGTTAATTGGGAGACAGTATGTCCAAATCTAAAATGGAAAATGCAAAAAAAAACAAACCCAAACTTGTCAGCTCAGTGATCTTCAGGAAGTTTTTACCTGGCAGGAATTTCCAGGGTGTACAGTGCACTGCCTTAGGACAGGGCTGAACAAGAATGGAGGTGCATATCAGGCAATAGTAGATGTACATATCTTAGTCAAAAGCAAGATCTTCCTTTGTCTTGCCAGGGACTTTAATTTTCCTGATACCTTCCACCATAGCAAATGAGTAGTGAGGCTGTCACAGTTCAATATGATTGTTTTTTTCATGCATTGTCCTCACTTTCAGTGTGCAAGACAAGGCTAAGGCTGACTGGGATGCAATACAGTGCCATGGCCAAATGTCCAAACGGGAGGTGGTTGCCCTGGCTGTAAAGCAAAGAGAGGAGCAAGAGCAGGAAGCCTTTTGTTTTGATGGGGTTACCTCTCACACTCTCTCTCTAAGGTGAAGGAAATAAATTCTTGTGCTCAAGGGCTAAATCCTTTTCTGGACAAAACAGCAGGGGTGCAGGGCCCCTGGATGTCTCAAGCCTGCATCTGTGCTCTGTGGCTCACACGTGGGTGCTACCCATGGTGGTGGGTGACCTGTGATGTTCTGCAGTATTGACAACCACCCCACACACCATGGCCAGGGAGGGAGTGGGGACAGGTTATCTTCAAAATATGACAGCTTGCTGCAGATCAGCATCCTCCTTCCTGCTCTCTGCTGCCCTTGTCACTAATGTGGGTGTGATCTTTTGTGCCAACACTAATCCAGGAGATATGCCCAGGGAACCAATAAATGCCACACCTTTATGTGATGCTCCTGATTTTCCAGAATTTTTATCTATGCATAATCTATTGGTGTTATTTAATGACCATAAAGCAGCTGCCTTATAGCATCCAAAACATATCTATTTGCCTTAATTTTGCAATATGGTAATGAACTACCAACAAGTGATTTAAAACATATTTACAGAGGGAAATGTCAGAGATGCATTATCTTTTCATGCCCAGTAAATGCATTCACAATAACCAATTTGGTATTTAATTAACTCGCTTATGAGCTCACCTATGAGAAATATTGTTTGAGAGAACATGCTGGCTGTGATGCTTAGGCAGGCTCTCAGAGGGAGAATGCAGCAGCTGCAGGTCAGCAACAATTTTTGCTTTATTATGTCAGGGCGTTTTGCTGGTTGTATGGGCTTAATGTAGTTATGGCCTTCACATCATCTCAAAGTTAAACTATTAAACATGCAGAAAATCAATATGTAATAGAAGAATGTTCATTAAGCAAACCATAAATCAGGTCTTCTGTAGACAGAGCAGGTACCAAAAGATTTCATAAAGATCCTGGGCCATCGTGGTCAGAGGAGAGGAGATGGTTACCATGGACAGCACATTTCTGTGTTTCAGACCTGGGTTAAGTAATACATACACACTGAAAAAATACTAATTAGGAAGGGAATTTGCACCCATCAAGACCTAGCAACAGTGAGGTCCCTCTAGTGTTCCTTCTGCTACAACTCCCCAGATGAGATGGAAATTGCACAAGTTAAATGGCTCTTCCATTTCTGTTCTTATTTGAAATTTTGCTGACATAACACAGGGTGAAGCTTTGGTGAGGCTACAGTGACATTTTATTGCCTCAAAGACATAAATTCACATCCTTTAAAGCTAGAAGAAGCTCTTATGGCAACCCAACCAGGCTAGCTGCACAAATCAAAACCAAGATCCTTCCTCAGGAGCTCAAGGCCATGACTTCAGCTCCCAGATGTCTTTTAGAAAGTCCTCTGGTTTGGACACAATGACTTTAGTCAATAGAGATCACATGTCTATGGGCAAAGTATGGTATTTTTAGAAATGGTACTGTCAGCAGAAACAAACAAAAAAAAAAGGCTCCATTTGATTACCTTGGAAGGCTTTGGCAAAGCTGGGAAGGGATGGTTCAGGGTTTTCTTCTTCCTGAACGTTAACGAAACAGCAGCAAAGTTTGTACCAATTTGGTGTAGCTTTGCAGTCAGCTCACACTCCCTTGGTGTTTACTACATCAGCCTGCTCCCTCCACAGCCCCTCTATCCTGGGCTCCTCTCCCTACCAGCTTTTGCAGGTGCAGTTACAGCTCATCTTGGCTGCTGGATCAGCACTTTCTGCCCTCTGAGGCTTTGTGAAAGTCACCCCAGCTTGCAAACCTCCTGACTGATGTTTCAGCACTCTGTAAAAGCCTGTAACAAAATGTCTGCACTCACCACTTACCGCACAGCAGCCCCAGCACTCCCCACTGCTTTGCCACAGGTAGCTGCAGCATCCTGCCCCTGCCTCACCTTGCTGGATTGCTCCTTTGCTTTTCCCCAGTCACCTTGTGACCCATCCAGCTGGCTTCCCCATCCAGGACACGGCAGAGAACACTGTCCCTGCAGAGCATCTGCTCCTGCAGGTTCCTGAAGCAGCCCTGGTTACCCTATACCATGGGGATCAGCTTTCTGGGAAAGGCTTTCTGCTCCCTTTGCCCTGGCCTTACCAGACTGTCAGAATTAAAATGCCTTGATGCTACTTCTGTTCTGGTTAAGTATTGAAGCTCCTGTTTCAGGGGACTGGTACTAGCTATTCTTGTATTTTTTTAATTTTTTTTTTTTTACCTGCAATATAGCGACTCATTGATCTGGAAAATATTGCGCTTGTCTTTGGCAAATAGCTAGGATTCCATAAAATGTCCCTCAAGTAGAAACTCCCAGTTGGCTTATAAATATTGTCACCTGCATTTCAGAGCTGGAAAAACCAAGGCCTTTTTGAGGTTAAAGCAAGATCTGTGACACAGAAAAGAGAAAACTCCAATCTCTTTTCATTAAGACGTTCTCAGTAATTTTGTGGAATGATAGATGAAACCTCTTCTGAAGTCAGAGAAAGTCTCACGGGCTCAGCACTTAGAGGTTCACACCTCCCATTAGCTGAAAGAAGGGGGTTTTTATTGAAGCTGATCAAAATACATTTGATGTTGAAGTTACAGAAAGCCAGTAATTATTCTGGTTTTGGAGATAATCAGTCCAGGCACCTGTTCATACAACAAACAGCATTACAGCGCTGAAAAAAAGAAGAAAAGTAAATGTAAGCTGATAGCATTTGTAGTCAGGAAAAGGTGTCCTTTGAAGGACAAACACTGTTCTTTATCTCAGTCTGTAAGTCCATGAGCTTTGTGAGAACATCCTAACTCCTGTCAGGGCTGTTTTGCTAGCCCAAGCAATCTGGAAAATTAATTAAGACAGTTACTTTCAAGTCTGTACTGTATCATCTCAAGATTGTCCTAAACTTGTTATACAAAATAGAAAAAAAATGAAGACATTGTTGAGTGTCCGAGGGCAAAAGTGCAAATTTCATGCAAGATGCCTCTGTTTGTCCCCAAGGGCAGTGCTTGGGCAGTGCCTGTGGGATGCTGCCTCCCAGCTGTGCCTCTGCTGCTGCTGGTCATGAAGGAGAGACCTACAGCAAGTGCCTTCTGCTGATTATTCAAGAGGAGAGAGAGAACTTTTGATTGAAATAAGTCTGTGGTAGAATTTATTTCGGATTAAATTGCAGCTAAGTTTAATGTTCCTTTTGAACACTTGGGAGAATGTTGTTTGCATTTCCCAGAGGTTTTATCCACCTTTGAATCAGAGTCAGAGAATGAACAGTCCAAGTGGGAGATAGTTTCGATGCCAAAATGGATTTTGTTCTCTCCCCATGGATGGGCAGGTAATAATCCCAAGGCATGGGAGGTGCATGGCAGCAGCTCTGGAGCTCAGCCTGGATCTTTGGCCGTTCTGCAAACTGAGCTCCCTGGAGACCAACAGGATAATTGTCCTGGAAGTAGATAAATCTGCATTTTTCTCATCACCCAAATTCACAGAAAAGTTAATGATAGTGCAAGTACTTTTCTCCTGTCTTTTTCTTGCTCTTAGTACAGCCAAGTGGTGCGCTGTTAATGGACATGCATCAAACTGCTTGAGACAGCATGTTCAGCACTGAGAGCAGGAAATAATCATTTCAGGGCCACTGCTAAGAAAACCTGTAGAAATGTCTTGGGGCAGAGTGAATATCTAGTACTTGGGGATTAATTATCTGGAATTTAATGAGGCCAAAAGCTAGGTAGCAATTAAATGTCTGTAGATGGAGAGAGTAGTTTCATAAAAGGCTTCGGTGGTGAGGCTGGCTTAAAAAGATTTTGCTCTCCCATCTCAGGCTGTTACCGGTATTACTGGCTTTAGGGATGTGCTGTGAACCTGATTGCTGAAGGGATCTGCATTGCAAACTCTTTTGGGGGATTATATGTGAGGTGTGACATTTCCAAATTAGACTTAGGTTTCTGCCAAATTGGAGGAACAAAGGAGAGATGTGCGTGCGTGTGTGTGTGTGTGTGTGTGCGTGCAGCATATATGCCCTTACACACATCAACATAAATGTGCTGCTGAAGTGATGTTTGCACAGTATCAACATCTAAAACTGGTGGGTTATGTATAAATAAAAGAGGAATGGGAAGTAACCTCTTTCCTGAAGTTAAATACAAATGTCTTCTTCAGCTGGTTAGGGTTAGCTGTTGCCACAACAATTTCACTTTGGAGAGATGCAGCTGGGTGGTGCAAAGAGAACCAGGCAGTGAGCTGATGGTTCAGGTGTGTGGATGATCAGGGGTTTTATTGTCATGTGTACATATATGCACAAAAGGACAGTGGTTTTTAACAGTAAATTATATTTTGGTAAGTCAACAGGAACTCCTATTTTCTTTCTAATTTATGTTAAGCCATGATCACACCCATGCACTCAGCACTGGCGAGGCTGCACCTCGAATCCTGTGTTCAGTTCTGGGCCCTCAGTAAAAGAAGGACATTGAGGGGCTGGAGCATGTCCAGAGAAGGGCAGTGGAGCTGAGGAGGGATCTGGAGCACAAGGCCTATGAGGAGGGTCTGAGGGAGCTGAGGGTGTTCAGCCTGGAAAAAAGGAGGCTCAGGGGAAACCTTACCACTTTCTACAACTCCCTGAAAGGAGGGTGGAGCCAGGTGGGGATCAGTCTCTTCTCCCAGGTAACAAGAGACAGAACAAGAAGAAATGGCTCGAAGTTGTGTCAAGGCAGGTTTAGATTGGATAGCAGGAAGAATTTCTGCCCATAAAAGGTAGTCAAGCACTGGAACAGGGTGCCCAGGGAAGGGGTTGGGTCACCATCTCTGGAGGCGTTTAAAAGAGATGTAGACGTGGTGTTTAGGGACATGATTTTGTGGTGGTCTCGGCAGTGCTGGGTTAACAGTTGGACTCAATCTTAAAAGTCTTTTCCAATTTAAACAATCTTCTGATTCTAAGAAATATGTGAACAGTTCTCATGTACTGTTTTTAAGAAAAAACATGCTGGACAGTAAAACTTCTGATCACCGTGTGACCTACCATACAGGTCTCTGTGTGACATTAGCCAAAATCCAGTCCTATTCTCTGTTTCATCCAGTCCAGTTTTTCTGCGGAGTTCATGTTTCCCTCTGAGTACAATAACAATATCACTTCAGTTATTGCTGTTGGAGCAAGCAGATCAGACACGCTCCCTGGCATCTCCATAAAACATATTAATTCTGATTATGTAAAATATTACAACAATTATTGCATTAAACAAGATGCAGACAACAGGATTGAAACACTATGGCATGACACATATAATATGAAATTATAGACACATTACTTGACTAGGTATTATATTAGTTTGCATATGGGACCTAGGAAATGACTTGCAGCATCAAAGCTCATTTTATTTTTTAAATCAAGAATCAGAATATAGCCACTCTGGGCTTGAGCAGAGCCCTTTCTTGCCACTTACAAAAAGACTGATGGTTTTCCTACAGCCATGAACCAGTTCTTCATCACATATTTTGTTTTTTAAAGCTGTAATGAGATCAGACATAGCTCAGCTTTCCTTAACTCTCCGCGGGCTTGTATCAACGCAGATGTTCATTAAGAAGAGATAATGGTTTAAAAGCTCTAATTTTGTTACCCTCTCTGCCATCTAAACTGATCCTAATGTGATTAGGAAAGTCCTTTCTTACTTAGGCAGGGTCAATTTGTCTCCGAGGAGGTAGGGAAAGGAGACATTGAGGGTGCCAGTGCTGGCTCCGTGCTCAGAAATGTTATTGTGGCGGCGAGCAGCCTCGTTAATGCCGCGTCCTTCATCACATCCCAAGGCAGGGGAGGGCAACCCGCTTCAGTCTGTCCTTATTTATCTGCATTTATCTGGGAGCAATGGGCTGCCACGTTTCCACAAGCGCACTTTATACCAAAAGAGGCTCCCAAAGCTGGGCACTGAGGCTGCACCCATCACATCTGATTTATCACAGCTTCACCTCAGTGCTGTGCAGGACCACAAGAAACCCAGTGAACCAAGAGCAAGCTGCAGAAGTGTTGGCACAACAGGTTTGGCTGCCAGAGCTCCCAAGCATTTTGCGTCATACAGAACCAGACAAAAAAAGTTAAAGCGGTCATAAGGAAGTCAATAGACTGAGATTCCCCAGGTTTCCGTGGTCCCCCAGTAAACAGGGGATGGATAAGTTCCCATGAGGGATGCTGGCTTAGCCATTGTGGGAAAAAATTGTGCTATTTCCTTTACCTGTTCATGAACATGACCTGCTGGGGACTCAGGGCAGGATCCAGCTCCTAAAATACAATTAGATGCTATTTGTTCTCTGACTCCAAAAGATTCACCTCACCACTTAGAGACAATAAGAGTCCCTGTAGACTGAAAGCTGCCATTGAAAATGTGTAAATGTGTGTACCCAGTGTGCTTCTTTGCCCAAGGCTGATGCCCTTAGACCATCTTGCTCAGTTTTGCATCTCCCACTTGTACCTCCCTGGGTGCAAAATCAGATAGTCTTAATGGACTAGATCCTGTATTTAATCCGTGGGTACCCAACACAGACTGATGGTTTAGAGGACAGGAAAAAACACAGCTCCCTAGCAGCAGCTTTCAGTCTATATTTCACCCATTGATTACAGAGCAACTTGACAAGTAAGAAGTCTCTCCCAAAAAAGGAGAGAGCTGCATCTGCTACTTCCCACAGGAGTGCCCGAGTGGTAGAACAGATTGAAGTAGGGATCACCTTCCACTCTTTCTGTTGAAGCAAGGTCATCATACAGGCAAAAACACAAGCATCTTGGGATAGAAAAAATATTATTCAATATCTATGTTTCTTATGGAAACAGTGAACCATAGCCTGGATTTTGTCTCTCTTGTAAAAAACAATCCAGAGAAACTAGGGCTCAATCCTAAATTTATCTTCCTTCATGTCAGCACACAAATTGGGAAAGCCCCTGCTCCAAGAAGCTCACCTCTGTGGAATGGCTGCAGTGGAGCTGTCCTGGCTTTGTTCACCTAAGAATTTGGGTTTACAGTGGCTCACTCTTTCTGTGCAGTGCTTTCTCAAGGTACCTGTTATGCTCAGTGCTGGAGAAAAAGCAATAGCAGAAATAATGAGGGTGGCTTTACTGCAGTAAAGCAGCCAAGTGAGAAATGCACCACTCCAGTGCAAACGAGACTCTTTCTGGCCACTCAGCACCTGCTCTTCTCCCTGGAGCTGCAGCTCCGCTACCAGCGATGGCTACAAAACCTTGAGGTGCCTCCACTGAATCACAATGTCACCTGCCCACAGCTGAGCATGTTCAACAGAATGTGACCCCTTTTTTTACCTGGTGTCTGCAGTTGTGTGGATGGGATTCGGATATATAATGAGAAGGCAGGTTTACTTGAGATACCCTTGCTCCAGAGTGCCAATTTCAGGGCACAAATGACATGAAAGGAAATAATGCACTCCTATGACTACAGTCTACATTTAAAATTAATTTCCTGTAGCTGAAGCTGGTTGTACACATAAATCTCACACTGCTTTTAAGCTAGGACGTAACCTCTGCTTAATTGATATTCGTGCCTGAAGAAGAAGAAATCAATTTGGCATGTCTAAGGAGCCTTTAGGTTTTGCATAGAAAGTCTTTCTCTTCTAAGTGAGTTTGTCTTTTTATAGGCTCAGGTTTGTGAAACAGAAGGTAAGGCTTTGATAGTTACATGCATAGATGTAGCCTTTCTTGGTAAGTTTCAAAACCAAACCACCTTCTGGATGCGTCCTTTCCACGGTCAAAGGCCTGGGCATATGTAAACTTGCACAGTTAATTCCCATTCTTTTCCTCACTGTCTCACTACTCCAGGGTAAGGTGTCCTTTTGTAATTGTTTATCACTGTGCACACAATCAAGCCCTGCAGAGGCACCTGCTGAAATGGGGGTGTGACACTTCCATTTCCATTTTATTTGTTTTTTAGCCACTGCCCACCCAGTAACATCTTCAGATTCCGGTGAAGGTGAACAAATGAGGTGGAAAAGCTCATTTCAACATCAAGCCTGCAGTGTGGGCATATCAGCATTAAAAAAAACCCACCAATGTGTGAGAAATCTCAGCCTCATTTCTGACTGACTGGAATTTGGAGGTGGTTAGCAATGCATGCTCACAAGCATGCCCTTCCTTAGAGCTCTGAACCAAGCAAGTGGAAAAGCAAGGAGCCTGTGCTAGACTTTGAAATGAGCTTGTACAGCAGGTTTGGTGCATGGTTATCATGCCTTGTTACACGTAATGCCTCATGTCCTACAATTTATGTGCTAAGTATTTCTAATACAGCAACCACATTGATTTCAAGGGCAGTTTGCAAAATGGTGTGACTCTGCAGCTGACAGGGAAGGTAAAACCTGAATGCCCTCTTCTAGGCATAGAAAGGCTGCAGTACGGCTGAGGAGTTGAAATCAGTCCAAAAGCTGCTGACAAAATGTGCACTTGAAGGAAGAGAGGCTTTTTGCATAGTGCCTTATGAAAACAAACACGTACCTGACATCTGTAACTGCATCTTGGCATAAGAGGCCAGAAGAAAAAGCCTTTCACAGGAAAGTGCTTATTATTTTCACTTTCAAATGACCAAGTGCTTAGGAAAGGTGTCAAAAGAAGACCCTGAAGGCTGTCAGTCTCTGTGCAGCCATTAACCTTCAAGGGCTTGGGAAGCAGGACACGAACTCCCCCGACGTGGATTTTACCTCTTGCCTGCACATGCTGAGCCACCTCTGGGTGTGGGAAATCCAGATGTGGCTCTACCTACCAAACCACAGCAGGCCAAGACCACAACACCAACTTGCAATTATCCATGCAGTGTAATGGGCAGCATTCTCCCTGGATTTGGCACATACCAGCAAGAATTCTCCTTAATTACCTTGGAGAGACCAGGGAGGGTTTCCACCAGACACAATGCAGAGGCCACTCTGTGTGAGAGGTAAATTAAACCACATGGACAAAAGATGTTCCACTTGGTCTCAGGGCCAGGAACTAAGCTCTGATTTGTGTTATTTACCTGTATAAAGGTAGTCTCTGCTGGTAAACTAGGGATGAGCCTGTGTGGGGCCAGATAGATGGATCAGAAAGAGAAAGACTCAAAGGGTATGAAGGTTACAGGGAGCTCAGAGGCAGGAGCAGGGTGGGATTCATCTCACCTTAATGTGAGAACTGAAAACCCAATATTTGCATCTGGGCGTGGCTTAGTCACCCCCAACTCCCCTTGCAGGCAGTGGGGAGAAATAGCCAAGGGAAACCAGAAGTAGGACAATGCTAGACCAAAATGGAAGTAAGTTTAACTGTAACACTGACACTCTGTGGCTACAGATGGTCCAGCTCAATCCTCGTGCCATTTGATGCAGCCTTTTCTACATTTTCCACCAGTGTTCCTCTAACTGCAGTCACCTGGGTGTGGTCAGTAGCAAGGAACTCCACCAAAAGTGCATTTGCAAGTCAGTTTGGGCTGATACTACTGTCACCAATGTTCATTTTCACATGTGACTGTTACAAAAGAGTTGTAGATTACCTTGCTCCCTACTTCAATGCAAAGAATTCTTCTCAACACTCTTTTTAACCTCAGTTTCTCATCCTGAAACATTCACTCTCCTCTCATTTTCTACCAGTGTCACCTTAATGTCTACCGCCTGGAGTTGTGACTATGCCTCCCCTTTGCTGTTCTCTCTCCCACTGTCCTTTCTACTTCACTGCCTGAGTTACACAACTTGAAAAATAGTAGCCAGCCATCACTGTCACCTGGGCTTGGCACTTTTCTGAGTACAAAGGAAATTAAATATTGAGCAGTAATAAGTGAAAATGAAACATGGATCAGTATGGCAGATCATGAGAATGCTGAGGGGCCTTGAATTACAAGTTTTTTTCCTTAAACCATTCTCATTTCACAAAACCATCTATACCCATCTGCACCCAAGGGCACTACCAGGCCCACAGCATTTAACACAGCACCGAGTCTTCTCCACAGTCTATTAATTTGGATAATCTCTGGCTGTTTCAAGCCACAGCTGTTGCAGACCCTATTCAACTCTGCTGCTGCTGCTGATTGCCATCCTGGTAAAAGGAAAAAAGCAGCATGGGCCTGCTCCTCCATTTACTTAATGTATCCTCACTAGCATTGCCCTGTAATATATCTGTTACCAATCAATACTTGATATAATTTTAGTGAATAGTGCTGGAGCAAGCCCAAAAGCTAAAGCAGATCTTCAGGTAAAACAGGCAGCAGAAATGAATGGGGAGAAAGCTCATGTGGAAAGCAAAGTGGAGATGGCACTTTCTGTGTTTGCAGATTTACTCTGTGACAGAGCATGGACAGACCTCTAGGAGTGAAAGACAGTGGGATAGTTTTCCACCTTAGGACTGGAACAAAAAAGAACAAGAAGTCAACTAAAGACTAGCAGTTGATTAAGTGGTAGGCAATTATTGGAATTTTCTTTCCTTCAGTACATGAGGCAAGGCCAGGGCACTGTGTCACGCAGTTGGGATAGGCTGGAGAGTCCAGGTAGGTTGCAGGGAGGAGAGCAATGTTGCTGGATCAGGGAGGGCTGACCCAGGGTGCAGCTGGAGCACAGGCTCAGGCCAGGATGGATGCTGTGGTGCTGAGGTGTGATGGCCACACAATCTGTCTAGGGGCAGGAGGGACAGAGAAGAAGCCAAACATGTGTGTTTTGAGTTTGAGACTGTGCAGAATTCTGGAGTCTGGTTTTGCCTTCACACAGCTCAGAGTCTGGTTATCCACAACATTCTTCAATATTTCCCCTAAAACTTGGAAGCTATTGGTTTCCCTGCACTGAGGATGTTTTTGAAGGAGACTGACTTTGTCACTTGACAGCAGGGACTGGTCTTCAATCAACATCAGACTAAGAACACAGGAGTCTGTCAGGAAAGCTGCTGTTGGGAGCAAACTGTCCTATACACTCACCTCCTTTTGATCCAAAATCTCTTTGGTGGGGAGTTTAGCTGCAGGCAATGACAGAGGGAAAAGAGCCAAGCAAGTACATGGCTAACTGCTCCGTTGTCTCTGTGAACTCCAGCACGTGGCAGCTGGATTGCACTTCCAGGTGGCAATGAGACGAAGGCTGTGCAAGTGGAAAGTCCCACTAGGCTCAAAAAATTTGGGCCCACAGCTCAGGGTCCTGATGTCACTGAGATTTTCCTGCATATAATTCTAGAAAGAGCCTCTGGTAAAGGCAGTGTTCATCTCATTATCAATTCAATTTTTGTCACAGCCCTACTAGGCTCTTAATTTTTTGTGTTAAAACAACAAATGAGATGACCCAACTGCAATCTCTAATAGGTATCATGGGTCAGCAATCATTCATTTGTTATAGTGCCTCTCATGCCAAGGACAGAGATGAAAATTTGTCCTCCTAATGGCAAGAGCTGTAAATTAGTTTTATTTCACTGTTAAATCTAGATGTCTGAAAATTAGGATGACCAGCCTTTAGCTGGGAAGAAAATGTGTCAGCTCAGGGGATTTTCTGCATTAGGCAAATAGGCAGCTCATGACCACCCATTGAAGAGTCACAGTGGCTGTGTCCTGACAGCCTTGCTACTCAGAGTCTGAGTGACTCTGCTGACACACTGGACATGGTAAAACTTTGCAAGCCTGATGCCCATCTCCGGGCCAGTGAGCCCAGCTCCACTTCTAGCTTAGGAAGAGGAGTGAACATCTCCTGTAGGTGCTCATGGTAACTTCGTCTTTCATGAAGATGGAGACGTTCAAGATAGGGATGACGAATTTCTCTGTGAAGGTACATCTTATCTCTGTTATTAAGGGAGCTTCAGATGAGCAGGTCAGATTCGAACATGTTGATCTTGTAGACATATACATTTAGATGAGACAAACCCTGCCCAAAATTTAGCCTTTTGTTTGTCACAGTGGTTCTTCAGCTGAAAGTTATCTTTATCCTTGAAGCCTTTGCAAACCCTGTGGGTCTAAAAGATGTTGTTCTGAATTAGCATGGACTCGCTGTGGATTTGGAAATTACAGAGTAAACCATCACTGCATACTTACAGGGTGTAAAAGAGGGAAATGAATGCTTTAAAAACAGATGGAAACTCTGTTGACAGGGGCATGAAGGTGCCTAACAGCCTTCACTGAGTAAGGAGCTGCTGGTGAAGTTGTAGAAACACTTGAGTGGTTCCTCCTGGGAGTGTGGGTGTCCCTCTAGCAGTCACTTCACACATTATTCATGCTTTTGGTAAGAAAGACTGCACAGAACACCACACAGGCATTCCTGCTTGCTAAGCCTGATCCTGGAGGGCTGGCTGGAGCAGGGGATATATTGCTCACCCCTGATGATGCAGTGCCTTGCAGCAAAGCCATGCTGTTCCCTGCAGGGTCACATCCCAACAGGCAGCAGGGATTGCAGCAGGCATCTCAGTGGGCTGAGGGCACCCTCAGAGGGCAGTGAGAGCAGGTAGGCAGCACCTGCAGTGTGAGAGATGGGGAGCAGATGTTCATCCCATCCCTGAGAAACCACGCTTCCTCTGTGCCATCCTTTGGGAAGAGAGAGAGAATTTGTTCTGGGAAAGAAAGGCTGAAACACCTTCAATGTGATGAAATGAGTGGTCTGTCATCTAGTTCAATAACGTGTCACACAGAAAGCTCTCTGAAAAGCTCTCTATAGAAAGCTGAAAATAAATTTTAAAAATCTACCCCACTGTCAAATCCTCAAAACCCGTAAGTGTATCGGAATAGTTGTAAAATTATTCACTTTTATGATGTGGAAGTTATAGAGTATTGTACAGCCAGACAAGTTTATAAGAACATGTATTAAACTGCCAGCATGGGGAGGACCTGGCTGAAGTTAACACATAAAACCTTGCCACAAGACAAGTGAGGGTGTGAGGACGGACATTAAAGAGTGAGAATGGCTTTGAATAAGAAATGTGGTCCTCTGCCCCCTTTTCCTGGTGCTCCACTTGCACTGAAATAGGAAATTTTAGAATTAGAGAGACCAGAGCTGATAGAATGAGTCTGTGGTGCTGCAGCCAGAGCTGCATAGTCTATGCTAATGCATTTCTGACTTTAAAAATAACTAGACTCTAGGGACTGCAGCTCTGCTGGGCTCTAACCTCTGATTGTCTGTTTTCCCCATGAACAACCTCGTCATTCCCTGGTGATACCCAAGCAGTCAGCCTCACCTCCACTCCTGGTAAAATCATGGAGCAGATCCTCCTGGAAGATGTCAAAATATGTGGAATACAGGGATGTGATTAGAGAATGCCTCGCAGCCCGGGAAGCTGACCATATCCTGGTGTGTATAAACATAAACATGACCAGCAAGTCAGAAGAGATGATTCTGCCTGTCTACTCCACTCTTGTGAGATCCTACCTGGAATACTGCATCCAGCTCTAGGGGGTCCCAGCACAAGAAGGATGTGAGTGAACCTGTTAGAGCAGATCCAAAGAAGGGCCATGAAGGTGGTCAGAGGGTTGGAGCAATTCTCCTATGAAGACAGGTTGAAAGAGATGGGGTTGGAGAAGAGAATGCTACAAGGAGATCTGATTGCAGCTTTTCAGTTTATAAAGGGGGCTGATAAAAGAGATAGAGAGACATTTTTTTACCAGGGCCTATAGTAACGGGATAAGTAACATTTTTAAACTGAAGGAGGGAAGTTTAGATTAGACATAATGAAGAAAATCTTTACTGTAAGGATAGTGAGACAGAGGAACAGCTTGCCCAGAGAAGCTGTGGATGCCCCATCCCTGGAATTATTGACAGCCAGTTTGGATGGGACCTTGAGAATCCTGGTCTAGTGGTAGATGTCACTGTCCATGGCAGGGCATTGGGACTAGGTGATCTTCAAAGGCCCCTTCTACCCCAAACTTTCTGGGAGTCAGAGGTCCTACACTCACTCTTGCTGTTGGCACATGAGGTCAGAAGGCAGATGCCAGCAGGTTAGGGAATCCAGGGGATTCACCCCCAAAACAGCAGAGCTGCAGGAGGCACAGCACGGACACTGACTGACTCAGCCTCCCATGGACAGAATACACAGTAGCTTTCTGTGAGCAGGAATGTTAACTTAAAAGATTGTTGTGGATTTTGGCTTTCATTTTTTTTGTTGGTTTTTTTTTTTCACAAAACCTTTAAAATTTTCAGTCTATTAATAGCAATGGAACATTGTCTTCTCAGGCTAAGCTGAGCCTCCCTTTCTGTTCTTTCTTTCTACCTGCATCCTCCTCTCATGAAGAAAACTTCTAGAAGAATTATTCTTCAAAAATTTGAGGGGGAGGATGAAGAAGGAACAGGCTATGATTTGCACAAAATTAAAAGAATATTTGAGACATAAGACAAACGTTCTCAGAGAAATGCCCCCTTTCCTTACTGCAAAGAATGTGCCAATTAAGCATTTGCGTACATTACACAAACTAAATTAATTTACCCAGACTTGCTGCTTGTTTTTCATGCCCAAAGCTAATAGCTCACATGGATTTTCTGGGTTGTTTTGTGGGGTTTTTTCCCTTTCTTAAGCCTGACTACACAAACTCAAGACACATTTTCATCTGACAGTGGAATAAAGATGAATTTTGGGTGGTCTTGTAACAGGGAGACTTTTCTTTCAGTGCCACACTTCCATTGCAAGGTACCCAGTGCAAGGGCAAGATGAAAGTCACTAGTGGAGAAGGGGCAGAGGTGTGCAGGGGAGCAGAGTGTTACTCTGAGCTAGAAACAATTTATTTTCCCTCTTCTATAACCTGAGCAAGACCCCCACCACACCAGGGTGGTTATGGTACCCCCATTGCTTGTTGGTACCAGCAACACCTCAGCAAGAGGGAGACAGGCATGACTTTAGGACACCCTTGCATTTCCTCAGAAACAGCTCTCAGGAGAAAGCCTTAACTAAAAATGTGAAGTGTTTTACAGCTCATACGTTGCTCAATGACTGCTACAGAGGTGTAGGCACAGGCAGAGCCTATGAGACAGGACAAGGAGACAGGGTTGGCAGCACCGAGAGCCCTGTGCTCCCTCCTCACTGTGCCTACCTGGCCCCAGCCCACTATCTGCACTCCACTGTGACCAGTCTGGCACAGGCTGCACATTGCCCTGTGACAATTGACAGAGCAATGTGACACAGACCACAGAGCAAATCCTTGGCCAGGAGGGGTGCATAGATGGGATTGGAGACACTGGTCCCACCAAGAGAGGCTGCAGACTTGTTCAACAACCACCACCTCATCCCTTCTCTCCTTCCAGCAGACCAGGAATGCTTGTGCCATCCCTTGTCACTCCTGGCGTGCATCTCTGAAAGAGTAATTAATGGATTTACATGTCATATAATTGTGATAGCTCGAAATCGTCTGATGGAAGGGGAGAAATTCAATTGTCTCAGGATGGATTTGGTCTAATTATCTCAGATGACACCAGTAAATCTGCTTCTCTTGGAGACACGCTGTTACTGTAGTAACTTGTAAATGAATATCAGATGATGAGTTATTTAGAGGCAGTCTGAACTGCTAAGTTCATGAGCACAGTGGGCAATCATTTCTTCTTTCTTTCTTTCTTTCTTTCTTTCTTTCTTTCTTTCTTTCTTTCTTTCTTTCTTTCTTTCTTTCTTTCTTTCTTTCTTTCTTTCTTTCTTTCTTTCTTTCTTTTTTTTTTTAAATTCTTTTGCATATTAATTTCTTTTTCAGTGTGAATGTTAACCACAAAACCAACAGGTTAGATATAGGGCTCTTGTGAACTCTGCCTTTCCTATCAGACAGAGCAGATGCAGCTTGGAAGCGCTTTATCACTTTGCTTTTAATTAAAATCTATAATGGTTCTGCATTTTGTGAACAGGCTTTATCCAAAATACAAAGTGGATAAAGGATGAAGCAAATCTTCAGATAACTCTGCATTTTTGATTATCTCTATTGTACATATGCAGGCTGCTCATTCCCTCACCCAGAGCCAGGATTAGCAGTGTCTCATGAGCAAGCTGCTGATAAACAATGGTTGCACCCTGCCCTTGTGGAGAAAGAGCTGATAGGGTGTGCCTTGGCTTCTGATACTTGCCTTGTGTGGCCAAAGGGAATGGCATTCAGAGGCATCACCCTTGCTTAAGTCCAGGCATAAAATCTTCTGCTCCAAAGAGAAGATGATAAATGTTTGCACACCCCAGTGCATCAGCAGTAGCAACGCAGCATCAGATACACCGTGCTGCGGTTTGCTGTCATGGCACTGCGCCCATTCCTAAAATGCAGCAGAGAGAATACAAGTCGCAAATCAGATCCCAAGGGCATGTCCCACCCTCCAGCCTAGCTTTATACTTTGACTAGCAAATAACTGCCAGATGCTCCACAGGAATTTCCCGTGCACATGGTTTTGCTTGTATCTAATCCGTGTGTTTTATTTCTCAAAGAGAGCACGGGAAGTGATCTCAGGTTAGATCCATCAAACACAGCCGCTAAATTGGGATCGTTTTCCTGGGTGTCCACGATCCTGCTGCAGCTTTGGCTGAGGGTCAGCAAGGTGGTGCCTCTCCCTTCAGTTGGAAGCATGGGAAGTTTTGGTTCCATCTGGGCTTGGAAGGGTTCATCAAACTTAAGTCTGAAGTAGGAAAGCTGGAGAGCATGACCTTGCTCTGTCCTACCAGCGTCCACATGGGCCTGTCTCAGAAAGCATCTGTGGACTGAGATGTTTTAGTGTGGATCCTGTTTATATTTCATTATAATTACGTTGTTTTCAATACATTAAAGAAGGTTGAGTTTCTGGAAGTTTTTTGTTTGTACTTCAAGAGTGCATGACAGTTAATGTTGAATAAAAATATTTTTGAAAATAAAGCAAGGGGATTTAATTTAAGAATAACATCTCTCTTTTCACCTGGGATACATTTGAAATAATGAATCATAGATTTGCTAAACCCAACACAAAGCCAATGGTTCTTTCCCCCAAATGGCTCTATATATATGTGGATTCATCTAAAATTTGGGGTCATCTGACAGAGAGAAGTGTGCTACAGCATGGACAGGTACTAAAGCTGCATTTTCTCTGCATAGTCAGAGGTGTGTAATTAGCATGAGGACAGCCATTAACACATCCCTGTGCTGTGTCACCAAGTCACGCCTGATTATGTTGCAAAGTGAGATTTAGTAAAATGAGCTTGAAGTTGTCCTCTCATGGCCATTTGATAGTAGGGAAAACAAATCCTTCCACTGCCACAGCTGCAACTAATATTCAGTACTTAAGAAATTCAACTGATGCATTCATAATGAACAGGATTTTGTGTAATTAAAATTTTAAATAAATCCCCAACATGAGCCCTGGCTTGGATTTCTTAATTTCAGATATGAAAGTACAGCTTTTGACAAAATAGGTTGAGGGGTTGGGTGGTTTTTTTTTTTTTCCTTCTCTTTTCTTTCATCTGAAAGACTCAAAAAAATCTCATTAGCATATTAAAAAAGAACAGAAGATAAATTAAATGAAGACCAGGATTAAAAGACTCACTACTTTCTTCGTGTCACCTTTATAGTTCTTTTGAGCTTCTGTCCCTGTGAGGTGGGTGTAAGTAACGTGGAGGTGGATGTTAGTGGGTGGCAAAGCTTTTGTGAGGCAGAAAGAAGCTGAGGATTAGAAGTTTATTGGAGACAGTTTCCACACAGATGAGAAGAATCAGTCAGTCCCTGAGAAGCCAAGAAACAGGAGAAAGACATAAGAAACCTGAATAAATGGCACATTTCACTGGCAAAGAAAATGCTGATTTGTTTCAGCAGAAACCCTAGAAGTTGCCGTGGTTGCTGAAAGTTTCTGAAAACCCTGGAAGTTGTTCACTCAAAGCAATCTGACAGCTGCAGGCCCAGGTCCCTCCTTGTCTGCAGAGATCTTTAGGTCACCGTCAAAAATCCACCGAGTTTTCATGGCTCATTTCCAGTTGCTTACCTGCTTACAGGGTGACTGCATCTCCTGTTGTCCCTTGTCACAGGCAGCTTGGTGGAATTGTAACAAGAGGTGTGGGAACAACCCCTCTCAGTTCTTGGCTCCCACCAAAGGTTTCAGCTGCCATGAACATGTACAGCTCCTACCAACTCTGCCATAATCCAGCCAAGAAAGCTGTGGATGAAGAGGAAAAAGATTGGGTACATGGAAGGAGTAGTTTCCTCTTGGAAGAAGGATTACTTTGTAATGTCTCAGGGTGTGCTAAGCTTGGACTGGTGTAGAGAGGGAGCACTGTCTTCTGGTTTGGGCTGGTGGCTTTGTTTTCATCTTTGCAGTTTTCTGTGTGACCCTGCTCAGAAGCCCCACCACGGTGGCCTTCAGACCACACCGCTGACTGCCCCAAACAAAATCACAGCACATGGGCGAATTGATGAGTGTTTGCAAAATGTGTGCGACCACTGGAGAAAATGCAGTTGCATGGGTGTGAAGTGTCTGGAAAAGGATGATTGTTTGCAGCACCTGCTTTCCTGTCAGAAACACTTATTTACTGGGCAGTGAACCAGTCCCTCTCCTCCCTCCTTGGCATGCTCTCGGCACGCATTGGCAGTGTTCACAGGGATGAGAAGGGCTGATTTTTGCACATTATGTGCTTTACAGTAAGTAAAAATATGAATGAGGCATCCAGATTTCCAGTATAACACTGACGAACATTGGAAAGTGCTGAAAGGTGACGCTCAACCTTTACTCTGAAGACCTGAGCAGTGTTTATTCTTCTACAATGTGGTGTTACTCACCCTCCTTATACTCCAGGTCATCAGTGTCCTGGCCCTCTCCCATGGGATAGGAGCACTGCTTTCAACTCTCTGTCACCCTGTGGGGTTTATCTGAAGCAAATTCACCATTTTTAAGTCAGAACTTCAGTGGCAGGACATCTAGCTGCTGAAGTTGCACTTGCTCTCCCTGCTGAAGCTATGGCAGTGTGCAGCAGAGAAGCAAGGCTTGAGGGATGGTGGTGTATCCATTGCCTGCACCCCACAGGGCCACGAGCTCAGCCAGCTGAGGTGCAGTGTGGGTTGCTGCCTCTGATTCCACTATTTTCACCATAGCTGACCTAAAGACTTCACTAGTTCAAGTACAAAAGGTCCCTCAGAGCATGAGGAGCAATCACAAAGCCCTTTCTCCAGAGTGGATGCCTCAGCTTCGCAGCCGCAGACTCAGAGATGTATTTGTGTATTCTTTACCTCTTGGAGGTCTTTATTTCTTGGATCTGCCCTTCATCCTTCCCCTGAATTTTCTATCAAGTCATTGGAGTTGTAATGATGGCAGGGAGCCACAGATTTACACCCTCATGTGAACAGGCATCCATTTCTCTCTCCATGGGCTTCCTTGTCTCCAGCACAGCAGGAGAAGCCCATAGTGATGCAGCACTTTCCTAAATAAAATAAGGTTGTCCTTCTGTTTCTTGTCTAGAAACCAGTAAAAGCCCGTGTGGGTCTGTGCTAAGGGTGGGTTTGGTCCTGTCTCCATGTTGAGAGGGTGTCCAGGGGGATGCTCCTTCAACACCTCTTGGAATCAAGTGAATTGCACTCCAGCGCTCTTCAGGGCTATAAAAGGAGCTGACAGTCTTCAGAGCTAGGGACCTACCCCTCAGACATCAAAGGCAGATCAAATGTGTCACATCTAAAGCAATTTGCTGCATTTTTTAGCAGAAAACCTGTGTCCCAGTCCAAGTCTAGTCATGGTTTGGTTGGGGTTTTTTCCATAAGAAAAGCACCATGTGTTTATAAATTGCTTTTTGCCAAATGACTTGTTCTTAAAAAGGACTGCTCTGTAATAAGCTGCATCATTAAAAAGATATTTTTCTGTGAGGAGCAGAGCCTGGTTTCCTGCGGTTTTGGTGCCTCATGGTGAGATTATGTTGCATCTAATGAGGAGCACTCTGGCTGAAGCCTTTTCTCCCGTTCATAAAGACACTGTCTCCTGTGAGTTCTCTGGTGTCTATAATCCATCTGGGATCAAACTGCCATTGTTTAGGTTCTCTCCTATCTGTCAATGTAATACTGCCCACGTGGCCAGCTGTTCCTCCCTGGAGACATGAAAGGGTCATGCTACTCTACCCTGATGCCTCTTCTCTCAGAGATGGTTGAAAATTAAAGCTTTTGAGGATTCCATCCCACAGTTCAATTTGACTGAAATTGGCCAACAGGCTAAAAGATAATTGAAAATAATACTGGACTGACACAACAATATAATAAACCTTATTTTATTAGGTAATCAGGCAATAAATGGTAGAAAGTAAATACTGGAGCAGATTAAACATGGAAAAACTGCTCATAAATATTTATTCAAGCATTAAATACACTCAAGGTGACCACTTTTTGCCTGTTTTGCATTTCAATTTTAGCATTTCAACTCACAGCCATTTGAATGACCAACAACAGCACATCCCAATAGTTACACTCTTGCCTCAAAAGTGAATATAAAATAATATTTTTCTCTGAGATTTTTTTTAAGTGACAGGGAACTATAAAACATTTCTTTCAAAATACTACAAATTTAGAATTTTGAAACAGGAATTTCAAACAATTCAGAAGTCAGATTTTGAAGATGATTCTTACCAAGTCAAAGAATAGAAACAGATCATGTTGTCTGCGGTTTGTGCTGAGTTTCCAGAATTTTCAATAAAACAGAAATGAACCTGAAAGTTAGACCAGAAATCCTTTGTTGAAGTGATTAATGGAAATATTTCAGAAATGTGAGTCATGAAAGGGAATTCATAATTACGTGCACACACACAAAAATTCACGATTTTAGGAGAGAAGAAAGATATATTGTATAAGTTGCTCATTGTAATTTATTTTTCTAGTTCCCAAGCCATAGAAACATGTCTGTCATAAAATGATTTTTGAAGATATTCGTGTTTTCTTACCTTGGTTACAGTTTAGATGTATGAGCTACCATTGTTCTCCATGTTTCTCAAATTAGGAGAATGCATTTCTAAATTCAATTTCATCCTCAGTGGAAATGGTTTCTCTGACTGGTAATCTTTGGAGAAGAATTATACACAGTCTATAAAGCTTCAAATTTCAAAACCTAATTTTGAATGTTAGTCAAGAGGTTAATTTAAGATTCATCTTCCAAAAGGGGAGTTAAATAAAACTGATAGAAGGCTGGAACTTGTCGAGTGCTTGAGAGGTTTATCAGCATGTGAGTATGAGTTCATTAGTTTTAATTAGTATAATCACTAATGTTACATTAACAGTTTGGTGAGAGAAAGTAATTGCTCACACCCACTGTATTAGATTGGGAGATTAGAATTCATTTTATGAGGCAATTAGCATTTCAAGGATTTTTTTTTTTAAAGGCTTATACGATCTGCCATTGCAGTAGCCTCCTTCACCAAAAAGAGTTTAAATTAACCATAACTTTCATCCTAATGGGATGTAAAAATTAATGTAGAATTAAGTGTGAACCAGTAATCCCACTGCGATAAGCAGGCAGCTGAAGCCACAAACCTTGATTAGTTTATAATGACCTGTTTTATTTCCCAGACCATGATAATCATTTATCTGTCCTCAATTCATTATCTTCTCGGAAAGTTTATACTCCTGAATTTTATACAGCAAAACAAATAAAATATGAGGAAGGGAAAAGTAGAACAGTACTACTGAAGTAATAATTGTCAAAAGAAAAAGCTGCTAGTTTCAATAGTAAGGCTTAACTTGTCAATTATTCTTCATATCAAATGCCTGAGGAAGAAGAAACAGCTTCCTTTGACATCCAGTGCCTTGGGAAGAGCCATGAATTTCACAGCAACAGCAATCACAACTCTGCTCTATCCATCACAACCTTTGGCAGCTACTGACACATTGAGAACAGATGGAATTGTCATCCTGGTTGGCAAGGAAGCCCTGGTCATCTGAGAGTTAGGACAGTTTACCCAAGAGATTGCCTTCCAAAATATCCTGTAAAGAAACGTGAGAGTTCCAGTGGGAAAAATCGCTTACAGCAGGGTTGTACTGAAAGCTTTCTTGGTATCCATACATAACAAGACAAGACAATGCACCCTTTGCAGCAAATCTACCACCCATTATATGGGATTATGCCTGCCTCTGGATAAAAGAAACCTCTGCTCAAAAATTCCAAATTTGCTATGAGTTGAATGTGGCACGGAGGAGAACAACTGTCAATTGTTAGAACTATAATGAAACCTGTAATTCTGGGTACATATATTAAAATAAGGGGATGTGGGACACTATTTAGGGAATTACATTAATCTTCCTAGGACATATGTTAAAGCAAAATGTGCCAATATATGTACATACTGCTATAAGGGACATTAACGGATGTAAGAGATGTACCTTTATAAGAGGAATTCAGAGAGAAAAAAATGTTTAAACAGCTAAAATTTAGGCACAACTAGGGAGACTGATCTCAGTGTCTGGCATCAGCTGGCGTCACCTTGAGAAGATGAACTACTCCAACTAAGATCTGAATCCTGCACTCTAAGGGCTGCCTCATTATAGAGGCTGCAGAGGCAGCCTCAGGTAACCAGGTTTCCATCTTGGGTGGGTGAAGTAAATGTTTAAAATTGGGTAAGATGAATCATGACCAGAATGCCTGTGCCTTAGGGTTTGTCTATGCACACACTTACTGCGGAGAGACATTACTCTTCCTGAATAGCATTACATGTGAATACACTTTTGGCTGAGTAAGCCTTGTTTCTCTTCAACAACATCCACTTGAGAGAGGCAGAGCAGTGTGCTTTTTAGTTCTCATGTGGAATTCTTCTGCAAGAGCTGCTGCCTTTATAGAAAGCTGCCCTACCTTAATCCAAATTTACTTTAGTATAGAAACGCCCTAAATCTGCCATTCAATCACCTTTGAGTGCATTTAAGGTTTATGGTGGTAAGGGCATCAATTAGGCACAAAAACATTGACCAAAAAAATAGTGACACTATCATATACAATAAAAACTGACATTTATTTCAGAAATTATGGATGTAATAAAACCTATTGTTTCAGGAAAAATGCCTGTATTTGTCCGTATGTTTCATTAAAGAATAATAATGCCATACATATTTCATTCCCTTGTTCTGAGCAGCAAGAGTCTTAACTATATAAAATGCCCCATGCTGTCCTTGCTTTGTTGGGTTGTTTTTTCCTTTTAATCAGATTTTTTACCCTGAACTAATGAAATTGCTTTTTAAACACATAGATCATTTTCATTTGAAGTGACTTATCATGACTCAAACAGTTTGTCTGTTCTGCTGGAGGACAAGGCAGCTGCCATCTCCTTGTGCTGCGCAGATCCAGGTCAGGAGCGCCTCTGATCCCCGCTGTGCTGGGTTCTCTGCACCCCTACTGGTGCTGCATTAGCTGGAGTACGGGTGCCTGATGTCTGTGGGGTCTGCACCTCGTGTATCTGCCCTGGTTTCTGGTCCGCTTGCTCTCACATTTAATTTCTCTCTTCCCGTAGTATGCACCGACCCGCTGTGCAGCTGCGCAGGCGTCCCCAGAGCCAGGCATCCTTCCTCCCTGCCATCACCACGAAGCGGTGCACGACCCCCAGCTGGTGCCCTGCACGTGCCCGCTCTTCTCCTGCCCGTGGGAAGGGCACCTGGAGGTGGTGGTGTCCCACCTGAGGCAGACCCACCGCATCAGCATCCTTCAGGGCGCGGAGATTGTCTTCCTGGCCACGGACATGCACCTGCCCGCGCCCACGGACTGGATCATCATGCACTCTTGCCTTGGCCACCAGTTTTTGCTGGTCCTCAGGAAGCAGGAGAAGTATGAGGGGCACCCCCAGTTCTTTGCCACAATGATGCTGATCGGCACGCCCACCCAGGCCAACAACTTCACCTACCGCCTGGAGCTCAACAGGAACCAGAGGCGCCTCAAGTGGGAGGCGACGCCCAGGTCGATACTGGAGTGTGTTGACTCTGTCATTTCGGACGGGGATTGCCTCGTGCTGAACACTTCCCTGGCTCAACTCTTCTCTGACAACGGGAGCCTAGCAATAGGAATTGCCATAACCACCAGCAAAGTTCACAGCTCTGAAGCTGAAATGTGAGGGGGAGAAGGGAGATGAGGAACAAAGCAACAACAATGGTGCTCTAGCTGCCTTCTGAGAGCCAGAACTCGCAGACTTTCTTGGGGGGGGTGGGTCTCAGGTCTTTTATGGTATTTAGTACTCGTCCACGGTGGGCATTATGTAAACATCCCGTGGTTACGGTCCCTGTGTCATGTATTTACTGTTTTGCTAATACAATTTTATGAGAAATTTTAAAGAGGCTAATCAATTTATTGTCGCCCTCCAGCAGCACTGGAAACAACACTTGTTAATGAAAAGTGAAGACAGGGTGACTGGCAAAAACCTTCGGTCTGACCAAATATGTTTCCTTCATTGCCTGCCTAATGGACCAGAGGCCCCTGTGCCTGACAAGGTCAAGTATTCCACTACAAGACAAGAGAACCCAGGTTTCCATATTAGCAATAGTGATTTAACTCCTATATTTTGGGCACAGCCAATCCCTGCAGAGTCTGGCAGTTTCAGAGCTCCCTTCAGCTTCTGAGGAAACAACTTTCTCACCCAAACAGCGAAAGCTTAGAAGAAAACGCCACCCCCTCAACTGAGTAGAGGGCTGGGAAGCCTCATCCTGCATTAAATTGGAAATGACAGCTAGTGGGTGGTCACAGTGAGCATGGTTAAATCTCACTCTTGTGTCATAAACTGGGAGAGTTTGCTAGGTGGTCTGGCCATAGGATGGATATAACCATACCCAGCCCTTGGGGCATTCATCTTTTTAGCTGCTGTTTCCTTAAGCATTCAAAAAGAGATTTTACAGAAAATAAAGCATAAGAAGGGTCCTAAGCTGGGTACTGATCTTGCTACTGAATTCTGAGCCAGTTGGACCCTCAGTTTGTGCTGCTAAATATTGATTTACAGCAATAAAGACAGGACACCCATTTGCAAATTGGCTTTGAGATTTGACAAGCAGTTCTTTGAAAAAAAAAACCCTCAATGTTTTTTCCGTTGCATACATTTAGTGGGGCGGTGGTGAGGGATGACTGACACTTTCTTCTCCTGAGGGTGTTTCACAAACAGTGATGGTCACAAAAAGGCACGGGCTTCTCTAGGAGTTTCTCCCTTGGATGATTCCTTGGGGGAGAGTTGGAGGCAGGTGCTGGTCATCTCCTGACACTCATTCCCATCTGCAGTCAGGCCTGTTTCCTCCACAGCCAACAGCAGCAGTGAAATCCCCCTGCAGTAGGTGACGTGTTGAAGGAGGGGGCCCAACAGATAGTATGACACATGAGAAGCATGGGAAACTGTCTTTTCCTGTTTTCCCTTCTGCCTGTGTGTGGCTGTGGTCTGGCTGCTCCCGAACGCTTTTTCAAGAAACATCTGGTGGGTTGGGTCAGTCAGTAGCTACAGAGTCTGAGACTCATAGCTGGAGCCCCTTGGAAAAACAAAGAAGGGGGGAAACAAACCAAGAACAGTTCTTCAGTGTTTCAAAATGCATCTCACTCTAGCTTTGGGTAGGCAAAAACACTCATGCTGATCTCTCCCACCCGTCGCTCTCCTGAGGATAATTATAAATGATGCATGAAGCAAAATGAATTGCAGTTTTCCTGAGCTGAATGCCATGCAGGTAAATGTCTCCTGAGGCACAGATGCACCTCGCCTCCTTACCTGGACTTTCATAGCATGTCAGAGAAGGGTGAGGGTCTCTTCAACAGGCTGCTCATGACCACACAAGCTGAGGTCTGAGGAAGTCTCAGTCCCTGTAAGAAGGCACTGGAGCATAGCTTCCCAGCTCTTCCAGCTCTGAATTTAGGGGGCCAAGGGTGGCATACTGATTTGCAGTGCCTCACTGAAACAGGCAGGCTTCAGAGCAGCTAGTTTTTTCCCTGCAATGTTAAATATTCAGGACCAGCAAATGCTGCCCTTTCCCTAAATGATAGCAATAAATAAATCATTGATGATTTTGTGGACTGAAACTGGCTTCTCCAGCTCCTCTAACAATTCTTCTACTGCTGAATTAAAATGACGCAAAAGCAATAAAACCTCCATAAAACCAGTTCCTCTAGTTTAAACTTCCTGAGCTCTTTGTACACCAGGGTAGAGACCAAATGTAATGATGCTTTTGTTGCCTGACCACAAGTTCTAAGGGGAGGTATATTACTTAGTTATCCACTTTTTTTCAGTCTGTTTTCTTCTTGTTAGTTGGCACCATTTTTAATTGAAATATCTACTGAAATGTAGGTATTTTGGGGCATGGTTCTTGCCAAAGGACCAGTGTATTTCTGTCAGGATGAGTGTGACAGTACCAGCTCTCTGGAATGGGTATCTCCATCTCTTGAAGGAGGCATAGTGGAAATGTGACCTCCCCAACATAACCCTCCACACACCCCATGTGTTCTTCTCCCAGAGTTTTCTTGTGGTCATACCAACAGTTCAGTTTTTCCATTTTGTTTTCAGTCTTCTCCCCTCATCTGATAGCTGCCTCTCTCAGCCCATTCTCAACCTCTCAACTGTGGTTTCGCTCTCTGACTTGCAGAGCCCATGGCACTTCTTGCCTTCTCACATTTGTACCTGTTGGATGCCATTGTTTAAATCATTCTCACTGCTTTCTGAAGCCAACCAAGTAAACTCCTTTATCAGTTTTCTCCACATCTGTAAAGACCCATCTCTGGCAGAGATTTCAAAAATTCAGACACACTGGAGTACTGATGAAAATCTGTCCAGTAAGACTCCCAGTAAAGAAAATGAAGACATATTTTGGGAAGAAATGAGACACTGTTGCCTAAATCCTGCTTTCATAAGCATCTCAACAGGAAGTGCAAGTGTTTTAACACTTGCACTTTTAATATTTAAGGACTTCCTACCATAGAAGGCATTCTAATTCTGTCGTAATTCAAAGCCTATGAGCAAGAAACCTTATACTGCCATAAAGCAAAGGTGAAGCAAATATTCCACATGATAGGACATAAATCCTAAAATACTGGCAAGTAGGATCAACAATGAAATTCAGTTTGCAAGCATTCTTTCAGTGCTCATGGTATAACATTTTTTACAGCTCTGCCTATGGGTGAAAGACAGCTGAAGCTTGGCTTCCTAAATTTGATCTGAAATCATGGGTTCTAAAATGAATTTTGTGCTCTAATATTTTGCATCTTTATAATGTATTAAATCTGAATTCCTGCCTTCCTGTGAAGAACACAGCCTTACATCTCTTTGAAGTAAGGAAGTACCCTTCGTTTGGTGCAGGAGAAAATGAGATATTTCGAAATTGCTATGCAGCTGTTGCAAAATTCTGTTTTCCTTCCTACCTGAGAGTGATATTCCCTCTTTTTTTTTGGTGAGGTTTTAGTTGTTTTTTGGTTTTTCACATAGACAAAATATTGGCTTTGGGTTTGCAGTTTTATTTTTAGGATTTTTATATATCTTTGTTCACAGATGGATTTTCTTGTGCTTAGTTTAGTAAATTGCAACAATAATTTCATGAGGCTGAGGCAGATGGATTGCTACCAGACCCACTAGAAAACCTACTTTGGTTCTTCTGCACCATCCATCAGACACTGTGTGAATGCAAATGTCAGATCTGCAGTAAAACAGCACTGGCGCTTTCAGCTCAATCCCACCATGAATTAAGCTCACGTCATTTATCCATGACTCCTTATAAAGCAGGTGGAGCATCCTGAGTCTCAGCATCTTGAAGATGACAAAGGGTCCTGCTGTGCCAGTGCTGGCTGTAGGGCTTGTTGAGAAGTAGGGCAGCAGTCCTCCTCTCACTGGACTGGATATCACACCCTCTGTTTCATACCATCCTTGTGAATACAGGCCAGTGAACTACTGAAGAAATAAGAGGTGGTAAATTCTGGACAAGTTAGGGTTATAGCAAAATGAGTCCCTTACAATAAATTTCTGGATGCAACTGCATGGCTCTCTCTTTTGTACATCAGAGGAACTAAATCCAAGTGACAGCACTGTAGTATAGGTGATGTATCTATTTTTCTAGCCCAACACACACCTGAAAAAACACTTTGATCAGGGAAGAGTCTGTCAGGACAGACTCAGATATGTTTCTTCTGCAATTGAATCAGAAACACCTTCTCACGTGGAAGAGCTGCAGATTTTGAACTGTTCAGACACAAGCATAAGTTTCTAATTTTTTTTTCAATAAATTCAGTCTGCTCACACCATCAGAGTGAAGGGTGGAAAACAAAGATTGCCATGTGTCATCACCAGAACTCTACACACACAAATGTGATTCATCTTCTGCAGAGGTGAGCCTGCAGAAGCAGAGAGGGTTTCACAGCAGGGAAGCACAGGGCAGCACCTGCAGGCTCCAGAGGCATGCACATTGACCTGAGGGCAGAGCTCATCCTCCAGACAGAAACTACTCAACAGGAGCCCCTCGGAGTGCCCTCACAGTGGGGCTGCCAGGAAAGCGATCCGACCTCCTGGGAGTAGCACACAGCAGGAGTTAAGGCTCTGTGTAGAGAGATTTCTGCTCTCATCAGCACCTTCCACCTGGCTACAGGGCCTTTCCTCCCCTGGGAACCTTGTCTCTGGAGCAGTGCAGGTGATCAGATCAGCTGGGTCTGCATGTGAATGGTCCTGCACAAGGAGGCTGCATGGTGAGTGCAAACACCCAGCCCCAGCCCCTCCCTTGGGTTTGGTGGGTACCCAGCTACCTGCAGCTGCTGATGGTTCCTCCAGGTTCTGACACTGGATGGTTCTGCTGTCTTTCATCTGCATAGCTCCCACCAGGACAGTAAACTACTCACTGAAAACCACACAAAAATCTTTGGCAGAACATCACATTAAATCTCCACCTCATACCCCTGGCTAGGACTACAAGCACTCGTTCCTTCTCTCTCCACACAGGTAATAGACTAATGCACAGCTTTCTTATCATCCTTTGGGATCTGCCACTTCAGAACATACGTGTGAAAGATAAGGAGGCAGTGAAGATCTTCGAGGGAAGAATGAGGACTGACTTTCATTGCAAAGATGGCTCTTCTCACAATACTTTCACTAAAGGGTGCCAGGCCCCAAGAAAGAAACTACCAAACTGTAGTGGAAGGCAAATGGGAAACACCAATTGCAAAGCCTGCTGTCCTTCAACCAGAATGAGCTTTTTGTCTTCCAGGTAAGGAAAATCCTCCTGAGATGCTGCCTATCTGAATACATCACTTAATCTTGTAGAAAGCTTCAGGACAGAGAGGTTCTTCCTGTTAGAAATTGCATCAAGTAACCTTATTGAAGATAAATGGCTTTGAACTTTCATAGCAACAGTGATGAAGTGCTTCAACATCCATGCAGTACAGACTGAAAAATCAGAGCTTTTAGACAAAGAAATAAACTTATTCAAATGCAAATGTGAGATTTAGGGCAGTTTCCAGGTGATCTTAAAAGCACTTTTCATATTGCTGAGACTGGATGTCTGCATAGCAAGAGATATTTCACTGCCAGCCAGGTCCTATTGGCTTGAGTTCAGGAAAAATTCAGATATTCTTTGTTTCTCTGCTAAGTGAGACCACTTTAAAAAGTAAAGTAAACACTGTAATGTATGAAACAAGTCTGGAAAGCATCTTTGTTTTCTGATCAGACTGCCTGGTGAGCAGACTGTGGGGAAAGCACTGCATTTCCCACCTGTTCAAGGTGAATCCAGATTGGCAAGCACAGTTTATGTAGAATTTTTTTTTCATGTTGCTATCTCTGCTTCAGCAGAGATTACCTTATTGAAGGTAACAGCTGCCAAGCAGCTGGCTTGAAGACTTTGATGACCCTGAGACTGTTTTCTAAATATCTACTAATATTGACTTTTAGGCTGAGATGGTTTCAGGGCACGAGACAGCAAGGCTCCACAGAGGCTCTGCAAGGCTCCTCAGCGTGAGAGCAGGGGAGGGATGCAGGCAAGCCTCGCATCTCTGCCTCTGCCCTTCACAGCAGGACTACTAGAAACACTCACAGGATCAGTCTGGGTCTTTCCTAGCAAACTGGGCAAATTTTGTGGCAAAGAGCTGGACCACAAAACTGGATGCTACCATTCTAGAGTGGTTCAGTTTAACTGCAGCCAAAATCAATGTGCGTTCCCCCCTTAACTTTGAGAATTAAACCAGGATCTGGCACGTCAGAAGCATTAGGGCCATTCTTATCACCATCAGACGCTTCCTATTTCAGGATACAGGTTCCTCTCTGGCTTCTGACAATGACAGTAGATTGCAAAACATGGCTGGGTGCTACTGCAACTTCCACGGTAGGGTTCTGATCCAGAGAGAGATCTCTGGGAACTACAGTAACACAAATGAACGCTTGTATCATATACTAACATAAAACAATAACACAATGAGGGCTGGTAACATCTTTAAAAGTAGCAGCTGATAGGGAAAGAGGTCATTATTTTCAGTGAGCTTCAGGAGAGGCCCGTGGTTTTGCCTAATTGAGATGTGGATGGAGATATCCAGAAGGGTGACAGCCTCAGGACTACCCTGATAACTAAAAGAAGTGCTAAATGAAAAAAAAATTCAGCTACAAGAGCCCTGGGTGAAACAGAAATATATTGCTGTTGCCTCTGGGCAGCAGTTTCTCATGGCATGTGTCCTTGGCAAAGGGATTCCAGCAGGCAGAGAGGGTCGAACTTCAGCATGTTACAGCTACTGCACTGTCACTTCCAGAGTTTTTGCTAAGAAATACTTAATCAGGACTGCAAAAAAAAAAAAAAAAAAGAATATAAATATCCACTGGATGATGTGATCAGTGTGAGAGCTGCCAAGGAGATTTATCCAGCTCCTCTGCTGCATTGGCAGAAGACAGGGACAGCCCCAGGTGTGAGGAGGACTGGCTGGATTCCTGGCAGACTGTAAATTGTGGTTACAATTGTACAGTGACTGTGTGTGATAAACTCCCACGCTGAAAACCAGTGAAGATTAAACCTGGGCCCTCCAGCAGTGTGTGTGTGCACTGGCTGGTGCTGACAGCCAGGCTGTGGATTATGGCAAACTCATTTGCCTTACAGCCTATCACTCAGGACTGGCATGTGTTGGTGGTTGTGCATACATTGAGAAGTCACGTTGAAAAAGTATTTCTTCATGAGATATGTCCTTAGTGTACTGAGGGCAAGCACATAATCACACTGTCTGTGCTGGATCACACCTCACCCCTGCCTCCTGATTGCTCTCCTCTCCGCTGGAAACCTGGATGAACCAGGGCTGGATCATCAGCCATGGAGATCTCCAGGCACTGGTGCCTGCAATGAACACCACAGGGATGTTATCCCTGGAGGGCTGTGCACAGAGAGAAACACCAAAGAGCACTGACTCAAATATGGAGAAATCTTTGGTTATGAGCCATAATGTCATGTTTCCACGTGTCAGATGATTTATTTCTGCAAAACACGCTCATCTTCATATGAAGTTTCTACGTGCAGTGGTGGTTGCACCTCCCCTTTGACCTCGAAGGCTGGCAGGTGAGATGGGCTCTCAGCTCCTCAGTGACATGACTTTCCTCTATACACACAGCACAGCTCTTCTCCAGGGTTAGTGCTACTCCCCTAGGTGCACACTTGCTGCAGAAACCCCCTCTGCACCATCTGGCCACGAGATCAGAATGGTCCTTCCCAGCCCCAGACCTGCAATGCTGTCACATTCACACTGCATCTGCTGTGAGTGCTGCGATCTGACTGCAGCACAAGCCACCAAAAGCATCAGAAGACATCCTGCCATAACATTCCCACTACTTTGTCAGGTTAAGACACTTCCTCAGCCGTGGTAGGTCAGCTGCCCATCCTGGAGTTAAACTAACCCTTCACTTTACACCCATTTACAAGGCTGATATACTGTCTAGCAAAACAAACCCCATTCTCCTCTCCTGTTTGCCTTGAGCAGACACAACAGCCAGTTCTAGAGACAGGTCTGAACCATCACAATTAAATTAGAAGCTAATATGCAGGTGAAAATTGACAGTGGGACAAATGATAGCAAAATTTAATTTGGGTGCAAGGACTAGTGGGCTTCATCAGCAGCTCAAAGCAAAAATGGGAAATACTGATACTGATTATGGTAAATGGGGATTATGGTAATGTGTCCAAATGCAAAGGTGACAGGAACAACTCACTCCTAGGTCAAGAGGTTTCTCTGGAGCAACCTTAAGTTTTGGTGTTAATGCCCTGGCAGAAGGCTGACACAGCTTGGCTATTAGACCAGGCAGGTTGGGCAGCAGCCAAGAACAGCTTTTATTCATTACATGTAAACTGAGCAAATTGCTCAGGGAAGGGAGTCAATAAACATGGACCCTCATGGCACAGTTTTCCCAGAGTGACCTTTCAAAGTATAATTGCATGTTAAAAGACTCGATGGGGGTCTCTGCTCAGAGGAGCACTAATCGAACTGGACTGGGGACTTATTTGTACTCAAGTGGGATTGTGTCAGAAAAGGGCTGTGTAGTTAAAGACTGCTTTTGGCTAGCTCCCATGTCAGGCTGTGATCAGGAGAGCTTCAGAAATTTTTGGCTTCAGGCTTTCTGGGGAAAGGAAGAAATAACAGTGGTGATGCTGGGAAGCATCTTCATTATCACTGAAATCCCTATGGCTTACTGCTCTCCTCTCATCCAGTGGTGATAACCACATTCAGATCACTTTATCTAGGGGAGATTTTGATTGTGTTTGTGGAGATACATGACCCTGAGCATGATCCTCAGTCCCTTGGACCACAGCCTTCAGTCTGCAGCTCCAGCTCAGTGTCATGGGATGTGGGGTCATCACCCCTGAGAAGAGCTGGCTATCCTTTCATTAACCCACCTCCATGCCTCTTCCCTGGCAAGCAGCCTTGCCCTCAGCCCAAACACCCCACAAAAATATCCTTATTCCTCCACAGGTAACAATCTCATCCCCTTCCAATGCTTAAAGGGCCTCTCTTTAATTCCTTTAAAATGGACATTTTCCAGTTGAAAAAGTGAACCCAAACCACCTTTGTATTATGTCAGCATAATTGCAGCAGTATTCATTTCCCCAGAGGGTTAAGCAATCCTGGGCTTCTCTTCAGCCTTGTGTTAGATACCATATGTCATAACAGAGTGTCATTTCCCAGGACAGGCACAAGGAACCCTGAGGCAAACTAGAGCAAGGCATCGCAAATCGCGTGGCAGTCAGAAAACCAGCAAGAGCCTGAGAGACATCCTTCCAGTTCCAGAGAGTGAGAAAGGGACATCAAGGAGCGCACTGAGGAGTGCTTGGAGCTGGGCTAGCAAGGTGAGCACCCCTGGAACTCGGCAGAGGACTATGGAGGAAGGAGAGGGTTTTCTGGAAGATGACTACTGCATATTAACGACAGTTCAAGTCACTTAATCCAAATGCTTAGATTGTCCTCTGAGACGCTGAGGTGTGTCCATCCGTGAGCATCAATGACAGAATTGCAAAAGCCCTTTTCCTCTTAAAATTCAAGCAGTGTCACTGTGCTACTATGTCAAGAAAATTAATCCTTTGAGAAATTGAAACTGTTCTTTTTTGGATAGAGGGTGCAAGGCTGATCCTTACAGAACCACGGAATCGTCTAGGTTGGAAAAGATGTCTAAGATCATGGAGTCCTACCATTAACCCAGCACTGCCAAGGCTGCCTCTGAACCAGGTCCCCCAGTGCCACATCTCAAATCTTTTAAATACCTCTAGGGATGGGGTCTCAATCACTTCCAAAGGCCTGCCTATTCCAATGCCTTAGCACACTTTCCGTGAAGAAATTCTTGATGTCCAACATGAACTTCCCCTGGATCATCTTGAGGCTTTGTCCTCTCATCCTGTTGCTGGTTGCCTGGGAGAAGGGACTGACCCCACCTTGCTGCACCCTCCTTTCAGGCAGTTGTAGAAGTGATAAGGTCCCCCTCGAGCCTTCTTTTCACCAAGGTAAACAACCCAAACTCCCTTGGACACTCCTCATCAGACTTCTGCTCCAAACCCTTCCCCAGCTCCATTGCCCTTCTCTGGACACACTCCAGCGCCTGACAGTCCTTCTTATAGTGAGGGGCCCAGAACTGAACACAGGATTCGAGGTGTGTCCTCACCAGTGCGGAGTACAGGGGCACAATCCCTGCCCTGCTCCTGCTGGCCACACCATTGCTGATCCAGGCCAGGATGCCACTGGTCAAGCAGACTTGAAGACAAGCACCACAAGGTACATCAGATGGAATTTAAGTAAAGGAAGTAGCACAGGAATAGGTTATTTACTGTACAAACCCTAAGCAATGTTTTTCTTCATACATGTTTTGACATACATTTGTATTTGTTTTCGTTCATATTCCACTGTCTACCCAAATATTTGACTTTGACTGAACATGTTACATTGCATGAAGTTCTCTAATTTAACATGCAATGATACCTCTGAGAGAATTTCTTAATCTGCACCAATGTATATAACCTTCTAGAAATCCTTATGATCGTGTATTACATGAAAGAGCAGCAATAAACTTTTCTATGGGTATCTGTAAAACATTTCACAATGTGTGCCATGCAAATCCCATTTGACCTTCTCAGCTTGTATCACCTGCTTGCATTCGAGGGCTACTCTTACGAAGAGGGTGGTGCATCATGAGAGAGTTGAAATGAAATACTAGGAAGAAAAGAAAATTGCCAAAGTGCACTGCCTGCTAAAGCTTGTCTCACAATTTGTTTGCTGCATTTAATCTTCTACAGTCACAATTGGTTTGAAGAGAAAAGTGTCACCATCACCAAAGACAAAACAGAGGTCCACGTACTCCTGGGTTGGACTGTCTCTCACAAGCTGGATCTAGCACAACCTGCAATTTGTGGCAGGAGCTTTAAAATCCGCGTAGGAATCAGAGTTTTGGACCTGTGTCTAGCCCAAAGCTGATCTCTTAGGGAAACAAAGGAAGTGGCTCTTGGCATTTTCTATCTTTCCATCATTTCATAAAATGGAAACAACTTGAATCTGCTCCTCATTTCTTTCAGGCTTTGGGCATTGATTTTTGTCTGTTTGGGTTTTCTTCTTCTGGACAATTAACGTGGAATACACTTTAGCATTACTGCATAAGTTATCAAAGACTTTCACAGATTAATTACCTAATTTCAGGTTGGTTATTTGCAAGATCAGATTTGGGCAGGATCTCTAACCCTATTGCCTGTCAATTCCTTTTAACATAATTTTTTTTTTTCTTTGCCTTCTTATTGCCAAAACCTGTTTCAGGCACTCATGAAGCTTGATAGGAATTGCCTTGAAAATTCAGCTGAGTGATCAAAACTGACCAGACGTGCAAGATGAATATTCATGGTTTATTGAAGCAACCTCCACCCTCTTCTCAGAGCAGGATACCTTCAGCTGACCTGTTGTCTCTCATACAAATTACTGCCTCATTACCATTCGTTCCTCTGGAATTTAGCTGCAAGGCACATCGAGCTCATGTTAAATAATTCAGAAAAAAAATGAAAGAGAATGGTATCTGATCCAGAGAGGAGGTACCTGAAATTCCCTGCTGTATCTGCAAATGGAAATGGACTTGAAGGGACTACAAGAACCAGCTTCTCCCATTGGACACAAAGCATGGGTGTTACTCTCTTTGATTTTAGATAAATGGAAGATAAATATCTACATTTGCTCAGGTGTCCTATAGTTTCTCTTGTGCAGGGTGGAGGTAGGACACTTTGAGGATGTGATACATTTCAGGTGTTTAGGCTTTGGGAGGCAAGGAATAAAATCCTTACATTGCTCACATCAACCTCCATTCTTTTGGGGGGTCAAATCTCCAGGAAAACCAGACTGAAACCTATCCCAAACACCACAGGCTAGGAGCAAAGGGTACTTTGTGCTTGCACTCCTCCCAAACATTAAAATTGCCATGGAAGGTAGTTCACTTACCAGCTGGCAATAACAAAAGGTTACCAAAGGAGCATCCTGGGCTGGGTTAGCACTGGGCTCCAGTTCCACAGCAAACAGAGAATCTGATTTTCACTGTCCTCATTTCTCTGGCCTGCCAGAGCAAGCCTAGCCTTCCTTTCATCGAAGTTCAAACAGGAGAGCTCCATCACTCTCAGGATTAGCAACTTACTTCACAACAGACACACAAAAAATTGCTGATGATGGAGGAAGGAGATGCGAGAGGTGATTTTCCTCCATTTACCCATGAACAAATGCACTGGTGGTTGCAGAGCAGACACTGATTTGCAGAGAAGTCAGCTGTGCCTTAAAACCCGAGGCAGGAAGGGGCAGAGTGCCTTTTGTGGACCCAAATGATGTTTGGGGAAGGCATCGTGGTAACTTCTTTAATACAGCCAGATTTCATGTGCAGCAAGAAGAGGGACTAAAAATAGAGCAAGATGCTAATGAGGGCCTGGCACACACCATCTGCACAACGAGATGATGATTCTTTTTGAAAACGCAATAATTTAAGGAGTTGTTTCATTTTGTTTCTTTCTGCTGCTGCAAAATGTTCAGAAACATGAGGTTGTTTGGATCTTCAATTGTTTTCTCCTTAATCTTAGAAAAATGAAAATGTAATGGACAAAGAAGAAAATAACTAGAAGCAAGAGTTGCTTTATTTTTCCCAAGGCTGCTCACATGTGATCAGCAAACAAAGTGGGTCAGAGCAGGCTTTCATAACACTTCAAGTGGATTTCCACACAGCCCAAGATGGGGGTTCAGGATGTTTTTTAACAAAGAGGGACTTTGACTCTTTTTCCCAATTTGTTGCCTCTGCTGCAGGCACCACTGGAAGCTCTCTGTCTTCAGCTTGGTCACCTCTACACCCAAAACCCACCTGGCAGCTGCAGATTATCCTGGGACGCTTGCTTTTGTGGCACACCACTGATTCCTTGTCTGCCCCTTTGGCTGACACACAGACTTTCCCTGGGGATGGACATCCCACTACCTTGGGAGGAAGACAAGGCAGAGGGAAGGACTTGATGATGCCTTTTAGGAGCACGGGCACAGCAGAACCCAAATCCAGGCTGGGATGTTGCTCCCAGGCAAAATTGTCCAATGGTTTGGGCATGATAAGGACATTGAATGATGCAGGTCTGTGTAAACTACACCTCTGAAGGAAACCAGGCTGAAAATCACAGCAGGAAGATAAGTGCCCAGGAAACATCTTATTTTTTTTTTCCTTCCTGTCAGAGAGAGCCAACTACCCTCCTGTTAGCAGTGTATGTTGGTGGAACATAAAAGCATGCAGCAGATCAGGAACTGTTTTCTGTGCTTTTTTTTGCACATGCACACTCATCTCACACACTCACTCATCTTCCTTATTTAGAGGAATAATTGCTACTCTGGGAGGGAACAAAACAGGTATTGTCTCTTAATGCTCCCATTAAACAGAGCACACAGATGGTAATTAATACATCATAGCACGGCTAAATTGTGAGGAGAAATTGCTGCAACAAGAAGTCACCCCGGAACTGCAGGATTCAGATTAGTGTTCATTTCAAGATCAACTGCTTCTTCATTCTTTGAAAAGAAAGGGACCAGCTATTCCACATTATGGAAGATTTATTTGTCTTCTTTCATGAGTTTTATGTCACAATGGAGCTTTGTTATCTTTAATAGATTCATGTACTCCTTCCCTAGTGCTTTGTCAAATAATAATACTTACAAGGCAATAAAAGGGAAAAGAAAACACAAAGTAAAGAACCACCCCCTGTACCATAAGTCCTGGGTAGCTGAATGTGTGTGTGTATTTGTGTGTGTGTGTTTTTAGTAGAGGGGTTGTTTATTGCACCGTCCAGCACAGAATTAAATAATTTATTTACCATCTACATGCAAATGTATCCTTCATTTAGGTAATAAACTGCACCCTTGTATGATTTACCCAAACAAAAGAGCTGCGAGGACACCGCCACTAATCTTCAAAAATCAACTGTGCCTTTTCAAAAGGGATTTTTGTCTTTCTGTGAATTGATCAAACCTGACAAGTAATTTCAACCTAATGTTCACGGCTACCCTCCTCTCTCCTCACCATCTGTAGGTGAGAAATCCTATTTTCTGGAAGTGACAGGGTAATGCAGGAGGCTGCAGACATCTGTAAAAAAAAAAATCAAAAAACCAAACCCAAGATTAGTTTTCCCAGAGCTACAGGCAAACCAAGGGTGGATTCAGGAAGGATATGAGTGGTTTTTAGCAAATCAAAAATTCTTTATGCCTGCAACTGCCTTGATGGAGTCACGTATTTCAAACCACTAAGTGTAATGAGAGCATCTGAGAGACAAAAACGTGTCTGTATTTAAAATACTACAGTAGAAATACTTCACTGGAATCGCCTTGCTCTTGTTAACAAATAAAGACTCTCAGAAGAAATTAATTCTGCAACCTTATTGCGTCAATGAAAACTACATTATAGACAAAGAGATAGAATGCAAACTCAATTTGCTTTCAGATTTGTTTATAAAAATACCAGCTTTGACTGAAAGCTGATCACTCCTACATCAAACAGTAGAGGTGAAATAGGAAAAAGGTCAGTTACCATGCCAGCAGGATCACTGACATGACTGACATTAATCCAAACCAATTACAAGAGGATCTTGTGCAAATTTTGGTATTTTCCCACAGGAAGTACAATACCAGATTTAGGGCCACTTTGGGCCATATCAGGATACTTCAGGGAGTACAGTGCAGCTGCCATGCACCAATGGATGGAGATTCTTGTATCTCTAGGCTGAGAGTATCCAACCTCAAACACAAGCACATCTGTGTGCAATCCATATAAACACACCAGTGCTGAGGGAGGAATTGTTTTCTTTTTACTACGCATGTGCTTTCTCCCTTTCTGGATCATCACTGCTCCTGAGAAATTGTTCCGGGTTATTTTCCCCGGCAAGCAGGAGGTTTTCATGTGATACATCTGATGGCCTCATGCCCAGCTCAAAGTGGAAGTGTCTTTTATTCCCCATGCCTCGATCCAGACAGCTGGAGCCATGAGCTCCCCCACTTTCTGGGTCCTTGCTGCAGGTGTCTTGCCTCCAAGAGCCTAAAGGCAGGCTCTTCCCCACACACACTCCCCAAACAGAGGCATTCCCTACATCTTCCTCTCTTCAACCCTCTTCTGGGGATGCTTATGGGCATCTTTGGGACAGACCTGCCACACATAAGCTGAAGTGCCCTGGAGTACAAGGAGAAGAAGTGGTGGCCAGCAGAGGGGAGTTAAGGCTCAAGGCCAGCTGAAGGTCAGGTTAAAGCACCTGGCTGGGCAAGGCACAGAGGAATGGAGGGTGGCAATGCACTCTGGTGTCAGGATAACTTTTGAAGTTCTGAAATCTGCTTTAATTTTCCCATTAGAAGAAATCCCATAGCTTCTGATGGTTTTCACAGCAGAGGATTATGTCAAAGGAGATTGAAAAGGTCCCTTAGAAGATTGAAAAGGTCAGGGTTTTCAAGTCTTTCTATATTTCTCCACATTTGTTTCCCTCCCTCAAGAACTTAACCAGATGGTCCACCTTAAACTTCACTAAAACAGAATGGGAAAACACAGTCAAAATCAATATATGACCACAAAATGCCTTCTTCAGGGAAAAAAAATAATAGAAGCTAGTAAAAAATACACTTTTTGATTAAAAAGAAAAAAAATCTCTGCCACTGTCCTAAATGTATTTTCCCAGCCATCGCAGCTGAAAGAAAAAATTAGGCTTCTTTCTGTCATCAAGTAGATGGACACTATGTTAGCTTCTCAACCAAGACAATTATCTTCCTCTCAAGGTCTGCTCATTGTTGGAAAATGCAGTCAATGGGTTTTCTGATTGCACAGTGAAGAGCTGATCCCTTAGATTTGCCCTGTGAGGATGCAGGCAGCAGGGAAGTCGGTACAGCAGGAGCAGACTGGCCATGCAGAGACAGAGATGAGATTGGGTTTGGTCACAGAACCCAGCAGAATGGATTTCTGAGGCAACAAAAGGCCACGTATGTTTGTTTCTACTTCAATAAGGGGGTGAGATTTCATTTTCATTTTGTGTAAATAAATAGCTGTTTGCCAAAATACGTTGGCTTATACTAAGAACATTACTATTGCACATAAAACCAAACAAAGCATTTATAATAATTCATCAATTTCTTGAATCATTCAATCCTGAAGAATACTAACATTTTTCCCTCTAAACCTTTAGGCTTCCTGGGGTTGTGGGCTAAAACCCATTGTGAAGTCAGAGAGACAGAGTCTGCTGCTGAGAGCTCCTCTCCTCTCCTCTCCTCTCCTCTCCTCTCCTCTCCT
>VZSR01003803.1:23784695-23831628 GCA_013398615.1 Brachypodius melanocephalos
TCACCATCCATCAATTCAGGCAGGACAGGACCTGCTGTTCTCACCACCAGCAGAAAAGGTTTATTAAGTTTTCCAGATCGTTTGGGTCACTGATGGGAGCAGGGGAAGAGCTCAATGCCAACAAAACCCTCATTTTTCTCTGAAAGGAGAGGCAGCAGCCTAAGTTACTGCCAATTTTCACAAAGCCATAAAAGTCCAGCAGTATCACTGAGATAGGATTCAGTCCACGGCTCCTCATTATTCAAAGGCATGGGAGGATATGGAGACGCCAGAGTAATCTGGAGCAGACAATGAAAGTTGTCAGCTCTCCTCTGATTAAAACTGCAAATCCTACCACCCTAACCCTAATCCTCTCCTGTGGAAAGGGAAGATTAGCCTGGGTCCTGAAAAAAGATAACTCTATCTTTCCTAAAGTTACATGTTAAAATTCAATCTCCTCTCAGGAGACTGTGGGCATGGATATTGCTATTTCTCTCCCTCTAATTAGAAAACCCTAAGAAAACAAACACTGCTGCTTGCACAGTGACTGGCACAGCAGAGCTCTCTGCTCTCTGATTGCTTCATTAACACCCCAAGACTACCAACACCGCCAGGGAGGCCAACAATGAGGATCTTTTTCCAGCCCTTGGGGACTATGTGGTGTTTTGTAAGATACTGAAGCAATCCATAAAGTTTTGTTTCCATGTACACAGGTGTGAATCCTCAGCAACCAGCCAATGCTGCTGGGGAGAGCCCCAGCATGCCAGGGCATTTCAGCCCCTCTGCCTCCTTGGTTGTCTAGTCATTAGGAGCAATTTTTCAATGGGATTGTATTCTGCATGATCTGCATAACCAGGGGTGATCCTGATGTCTCTGAGGCTCCCAACCCAGACAAATCTTAACATCCCTGAAAGCTGCCTTGAATGCCGGCGGGACAGGCTGTGAAGGCAGCTTTCTCAGCAGCACTCTGAAGGGATGCAGTTGTGTGTTCTGTACTAAGGAGCTCACAGCCCAGGCAGAGCCTGAAATGACCAGTGTCCTGTGGGGACAGGGACAGAGGCAGCCCCACAACACAGCTGACAGCCAGTGGGCTGAGCACTCAGAGATGCTGGTACGTGGTGAAACTCTCCCCTCTCTGGTGTCCTCTGCCATCCTTAGGTCCAGTGAGAGCCCTGAGCATTCTCTCCTGGCTGACTCCTTGGCAAGAACAGAGGCAGGCGTGCAAGGCAACCAACAGGGACTGGACAGAGCAGAGGGGCCTTTTCCAGCTGCCACTGGTGTCAACGCTTCCTCCTCTCGGCACGGCACATCCTTGACAGATTTCCTTCACTCGGTTTTTCAAGCCACAGTGCTCATCAGTGCCTCCATATGGGGCTGCTAGTTTCCAGCAGGAAAAGGCCAGTTTGGGAGTGTAAGGTGGAGCAGAGAAACCCACTGGAGAAGGGCAGTCACCACAGGGCAGGGGTCTGCCACTGTAGGGGTCAGCAAGATCTGCTGAGGGCCACCAGAATGAGTCTCTGCCTGTGGACAAACCCTTCACAAAGCCTGGAGAAGATGACAGAGTAGCAGCCTGCATTGATGTGACACTTTTTTTTGTTAGCCCAGCTGTGCCTGTGCTCAAATAGTGACAATAATAAGTCTCTGTGTCTTGGTTTCCAAACCAAACACAGATGAGACCTTTGTGATCAACTGGAAACCCTGCTGATGTCTGTAAAACATGTCCATGGGAGGACTACAAAGCATTAGCAGTAGTATTTATTATTCACAGGGTAACTGTGTTTTGAGAAGGGGTGGGCAGTGCTCATTAGCAGCACCAATGTACCAACCTGTATTTTCAGGCTATTAATATGGTGGCTAGCGTTAATGGAAATATAATGGAATAAGATGCTTTTAAAAGTACGGGATTTAGCACAGCCAGGGAGAAAATCAAGGGCATTAATGAAATTTTAATGAGAAAATCAGCTTGCAGTAATTTTACAGGTAATGATTATTTCCTTGATTTGGCTACCCTGAAGCTTTGTCTTCGGTATGATGCACTTGCAAGGTGTGCACGAGGGCAGTGAATGATGTATTGCAGGCCACAGCTATGACTGTCCTGGGAAAGAAACGTGGTTTGATGAACAAAAGATTGTCTGCTGGGTGAAAGGCTGGAGCCTGACCACCCCCTTTCCACCAAAGAGTAAAGGAGGCATCTCGGACCTGCTTCGTCCATTGGCTGCTAGTGGCACATCATATCACAGTTCAGTTATTTCAATACTTGGAGTCACTTATCCTCCTCTTTTGGAGCTGGAGCAGAGGCTCCTGGCATAGCTAGTGCACCCTGCCCTCCAGCAGTGTGTGCTCCTAATTAGGCACTCAGTATAAACCCAGTAATACACAGCATTTTATCACTAAGGCACACACATACTCGTGTCCATCTTACAGAGATTTTCTCTGTGCTAGGAAGTGCCCAGTGCTTTCACCCCACTTTGGGGCTTGCTAACATCAGTGCTCCTCAGTAAAGCTGATCTGGAGGGGTTGAGTGGTGCCAGCTGGGCTAAAAGGGTCAGGGATGTTTTTCACCTGCCTTGGGGTGCCAACATAGCAGTCATCTCTCTCGGCTCATTTTAATTGTCTGTAAGGAGAAACAGGTGCATTTAGCATCTGTCCCACCTGCCTGCTTGTGCACCTCTGGGCTGGGAGAGGCCTTGCACCTTGAAGGTGCCTGTTTGCCCTCACTGGAGATACCACGGATCATACCTGAGCTTGCAATCTCCACAGGAACCTTCCTGTTTTAATCCAGACGGGTTTGGTTGGTCCTCCCAAGAGTGTCCTGTAGTGAAGCTGGTGTATAGACCTACGTCAGTCTTCCTGCTGATGGCGCCAGAAATGCCCGGGGCCCAAGGAAAGAGCAAGAGAGATGGCGTTTCAGGGACCTGAAAAGATCATCATGCTTTCTATCCTACAGCTCCAAGTGAGGTTGCCTGAGCCTGCCCTGTAACACCCTGTAGGTACAGAGGATCAGGCAGGAAAACGTCTCCCTTGGTCCACAGAGACAGCATCACCATGATGCTCTGCTTGGAACACATTTTGCTAACCTTGCATGATTGAAAAATTTTGTGAGTGGCATGGCTAAATCTGTGTGTGCATCTAGATGTGTGCATCTTAAAGGACATAGCCTCCAAGAGACACTTAGTGCTGTTCCTGGAGTCTGACACCTAGAATATCCTCTCACCCTTCTCCAGCTCTGCACTAATTATAGACAGATAACTTCTTCTATAAGGAATATTGATTCTGGTCCCCCATAAAGAGCTGGATCACGGTAGTTAGCCAGGGAAGAATCTCCCTGTGACAGAGACTTAAAACTGCTGATGCCAGCCCCTACTGGTCCAAAATTCATTTTTGGGAAAGGAAGGAACAAATCTCCTAGTATGAGCCCCCTGACAAAATTAAGGTCCATTTGATTTCACTCTGTACTCTTGACACTGAGCTCAAAACTTCTTCCTGAGCTGTGGCATGTCCTTTGGGAGAGCATCCAATCGTTTTCCAAGGTCACCAGAGAGAAAACAAGACTGAAGGCATCCAGGGGGATTGTCATTTATGGTGCCCTCTTTCTGAGTACTGGCCATGCTTTGCATAAAAAGAAAACTTCAGCCCTGTCAGACTGAAATGAGTTGTTAATTTTATGGTCAGTGTTCTGCCTCTACTTTTACTGTTCACTCAGACAAACAGTGTCTGAGCCTCCAGTGTGGGAGTTGTGTGCTTTGACAGGCCAAAGTCCAGGAAATATTACCTGAGCTTTTCTTCTTCTTTTTTTTTTTTTCCTATTTTTAATGGTTTCTTTTTTTTTATTTGTTTGCTTGTTTTCTGGATTTAAAAGGATTAAAGATAAAACTCAGAGCCAAACCTTCATGCCTGAACTTCAATGACTGTAATACAGCAAGGTAGCTCTGACCATTTCAAAAGTGTATTACCCATGAAATCAAGTGAACACCTCTAACATTCAAAAGTCACTGGAGGGACCATCCATGATTTTATTTTTCTCAATGGATTTATTCTGTCATTTGGTTTTGGATTTTTTTCTTTCCAACATACCATGAAATTTAAAATTAAAGATCTACTCTGAGGAGAAAGGAGTGCAAGAAATGTTATAATTTATCTAAGGGGCTAGAGAAGTAGTGAAAAATGCAGCAAAGATGGGGTTTTTTTGTAATCTGCCCTTAAAACTAGAGTATATTGCTCTGAAACATGCATAATTCTGCAAAGAACCCTTAGTGCCATTTGGAGAATTGCTTCAAGCTCGACTGCTTGCAACCTAATTTCTCCAGCAGTTTCTACCTAAAAGCAAATTTCATATTAGGAAGCGACACTGCAAATGTGGATCACAAAGCAGAAACCCTTGTCAGCATCAGCAGTCCCAGAAGCACCAGGGAACTGTGGGGCTGTGCAGAGCTCTTGCCTCTCCATGCACACAGACCCAAAAGGGATGAAGCAATGTGTGTCCCTGTCTCATGACCATTTACTTGCTAGCTCTCCTGCAAGTATTAGTGGAATCTCATCCCACAGAGTTTTGGTTTAGTCCTTGTCACAGACAGCGCCAAAATAGTCACCTGTTGGTTTTCATTTTGATTTCATTCGCTGAATTTTCTGTGGACTGAACTTGTTTGCTTCAAATCCTGTATCAGCAGAGTACACAAACACGCATTTATTATTCAATTATATACTAGTAGAATGTCTTGTAAACATTTTCAGGATGGGAAAATGTGTCTGTGCTAAAGCTCTCTCTTTCTATAGAGAAGTGAAACTAGTGGTAGTGTCTGAGCAGTAGTGAACCTCTTCCATTTTTTGTTTTTGTCAGCTTTTTTTTTAATGCAGAAAGCTGGACTTTTCAGCAGCGAATGTTTTAGAATGAGGAATCAGAGAACTGTCATCCAGCTGTATAGTTTAAAATGTATATGTTTACATCTAAAGCAATTGCTGTGGCTTCCTTTCTATCCAAGGAAATAAGGACTCAGGGAGCTCTGCTGCAGGTCTCCAGTGTAGGCAGTGGTACCAGCAGGTCTCCTGCCTGCAGGAGACCAGAGTCATGATGGGTCCCCACAGCCTTCCTCAAGGGTAAGCCACTCTTTTCCTTAAAACTTGAGAAGCATGTGTTTCCGGCTTTGAGCTCATTGATTTCTTTCTTCAGTGAAAAAAATCTAAGCTAGTTTGCTGATAGTGGTGGCATTTCTTCCTTCCCAATCCATGTGAAAGAGGCAGGGAGTGCTGCCAAGCTGTTCAGTTCATGGGATTTATTTGTGTTTGTAGCTCACTGTGACGCCTCAAAGTGCCGTGTGTTATTGGGACTGTGTTTTCCAGACTATCTGTAACCAGCCCTATTGCTGCATGCTTGAGCACACAGCTATACTTTGTAAACATCAGCTCCCCCTATCTTGTACTGGCATTTAAATTTATTTATTTATTTATTTATTCCTGGACACCTTTAAAGGATATGGAAATTAATTATGTTGAATTCCATGCACATATGTGTGCACATGTGTGTGTGTGTGTGCACATGTGTGCAAACACCTAAGTGTACATACATATTTTATGTATTTCTGTGTAACAATTTGGAATTATGTTTGAAACGGATGATCCACAAAAAGAATTAACGAAGCATGGACTGTGTATCTTCACCTTCATTTTACCTCTGACACATGTATTTGCACAGGTGCCTTGTTTCCACTCTCGCTGCCTGCTCTAGTGCCAACACAACCTGGTAAAGCAGATGTGGGATGGTGAAGCTGTGGTGCTGAAGAAGCAAGAGAGTTCAAATGACTTGGAAAATCCCAACCATAATATTTCCTGGGGTATTTATGTGGCACACATATTGGTTAGCTTATTAACAGGAGGGTCAGAGGCCAGGTAGTAAGGAAAGCTGTGGCTGCAGATGTACAATCCCCCAGCAAAGAAGGTGATGCTCAAGTTCTGAGAGGCTGCAGTGCAGCAGCCCAAGCCCCAAGACTCGGTTCCTAAGGCTGAATACAGCAGGCAGCTAAGTCCCTTTCTGCAGACCAAGGAGTTGTCAAGGACCATCTTCCAGGGCATGTCAAGCCCCTAGGCAAAATGGATTGGTCTTCAGAGTGTTTTGCATGTGTTTAAATCCCTTTCCTGGAGACTGTTACTGGGGATAACTTTCATTAAAGCATTGTAAAAAAAAAATAGCTGGCAGCTGCCTTTTGGTCTCTGTCTTTACCCCATCTCTCCCAAAGACTGTGCCTCTGTCATAGCCATGGGGCTGGAAGCAAGTCCTAGGGAGGGCCCACAGTTCCCTCCCTGTCCCCCTCCCTTCCTTTGTGTTCTTTCTCTCCTGAAAACCATGTGTGCTCCTGTCCAGCAAAGCAGGGGAGCAGCACGGATGTGTTACCGGGTGCTGCTGTGGTGGAACAGTCGGGGGCTCAAAGGAGGGAGTGGATGAGGTAAAGTTTCGAAATCTGAGAGCTGACATGTCAGGAGGGTGCAAATCCTGGGGAAGGGGCTTGTCATCAGTCCCTTTGCTTAAATCCATGCCTCCTTCACACATCCTGCAAATCACTTCTTGCAAGGCCAGTACTAATATGCCTTTTGTCTTCAGGGGGAAAGACTCTTTGCAATCCATAGCGAACCACAAGACAGCAACTTTTCTAACATGGTATCTCCCTTTTCATGGAGAACTCAGCTGGGTACAGGCAAACAAAAGGGACTGCAGCCATACCTGGCTGCTTTTTCTATTCAGAAAAATTAGTACAGCTCCATGTCTGAGCAAGTCTATCCTGCTGGGAACTAAGGAAGTTTGAAAGAAGGTGGCAGGCCTTATTAGCATAGCACAGCCCTCTACACCTATGCACTTCTGAGCTACATCTTCATCAAGTTCCACTGTGCTGGAGTGACAGTCCTGTGGCTGCACTCACCCTGCGGATTTGCCAGAAATTGCAGTGCTAGAAATCTCAAAGCTAGATTATTAAGAGAAAACATTTTAAACTTGCCCTCCCTTTTGCCTGTAAAATTTGCATCTCCATGTTTGCACTTGCAAAATGCTTCTCTGTGTACTTGCGTCTCTCCCCACTCCCATTTATTCCCAGCAAATAGCTGAAGATGGCAACAGTTTTATCTGAGCTTGCTTTTCAATCCCAAGTGGAAAGAGCCCCTGCAAATTGCAAGGCTGACCTCCTGAAAATGAGGCCTTGAGTTACCCCTCTCTTGTATTTAACTTGCAATTTACCACACGGAGGGAAGATAAATTAGGTAGGTTAATTAGGAAGCTCTGGAATAATGTTCATCCTTGTGCTGTGCAATCATAGACTCATCTTGCCTTTAGGACCCTGAATATGCTGACATGAAGCCTTTTCTGCATGCCAGCCTCGTGGCATCTCCATCACAATAAAGGAGAGGGAGGGGAAGATGGAGTAGCCAAGCAAATCAGGAAAAACAACCAGCTAAATTGAGTGCTTTCTAATCTAATGCATTTAAGTCATACTCAATAAAGCTTGCCAACAGTCCCTGGCCTCTCTGCTGCAGAGTTCACAGAGGCATCTGATTAGAATAACATGTGTCTTCTAAAAATCCTCTTTTAAAAAGATTTTCATTCTGGATAGGGAATATGCAATGAATTGGAAATGTCCCTTTGGGAGTGTGGGGTGAAAGGGGGCATTCAGCAAGCCCACCCAGCCCCAGAAGTCTGATTGCTCTCTGCCTGCCCCAAGATGGAAAACCCATCAGCTACAGCAAGTTTTTTCTTCCCTGCCAAGAATAAATAAATATAACAGAAATAGCCCTGATCAGTTTTGTATTCAACTATCTTCCTGAAATTATGTGAAATCCAAGCCCAGTTTCAAACACCAGCAATGGCAGTAACATGCCCAAGAGTCCCCAGGAACCTCATTCTTCAGAAAAGAGTCGATTTCAACATGTGTTCCATGACTTAGGGTAACCTGTTCCAGGTAAGGCTTTTGAGGTGTAAGGGATGAGAGTGGACAAGGATTTGAGCAGAGATTAGGAATATGGTGAGAAAATGGATAACCATTATTTCATATCATGAGCAGAGGGGCAGAGCCAAGCTGTGACATGGGCTGTCAAGAGTAAAAGGAGAGAGATGTTTTGCTTTTTGTTTAAGACAAGTTAAGTTTTGTGTCTGAATCTTGAAAACCAGACCACATGATATGTTGTAAAAGAGTACAGATTGTGCAACAAATGCTTTGTCTGTGACAGTATATTTGCCTGGAGCAGCTTCGTGGACTGTGTGCATCCATGCTCTCGTTTTTATACTCCCTTGAAGAGTCTGAGCTTTTTCCACTTGCAGAATAGTTGGTGTCAGTGCCAGAAAAAGAGAACTGTCCTGGGCAGTCTTGGTCAGGATAATGCTAAAGCTCTGCAGGTGTTCTCTAGCAGTGTCACTTGCTGCTTCCCCCACTGCAGAGCACATCAGCCTGAATAATATTGTAAATGGAGTGTCAAACCTTCTTGAGCAGGATTGTGTTGATGTGTTGTATTTCACACAGGTGTTAGAGCCAAGAAACCCCTCAGGGTGTCTCAGAGCACACCTGAGCAAAGCTTTGTTGGCAGTGATGATGTTCAATAAACCTTCCCTTATTGCAGCCTCATTTCTCCAGACTTCTGGTATCTTTGCAGCCTGGGAGTCTTAGAGGACACGTGATGGAGAAATTTCTGTCCATGCCTGCAGGTGTAGTGGACAAGGGGAGAGATGGGTGGATATTCAAGAGAGATCCATACTGGCCTTGTTTGGGCTCAATGATCTTAGAAGTCCTTTCCAGCCTGAATGATTCTATGCTTCATTGCCCTTATCCAACAGCTCCCTGAACTGCTGAAATACAGCAAACCTTGGGGGCATTTAGAGGTCTTCATGCCCAGTCAAAGCTCTAGCTCTGGGTTGAGGGGGTGGAATAACCTCCCTTTCTAATCCAACTCCATCTGTGGGAGGTGGTTAAACCTGCAGGGCCCTCTGCTCCTTGCCCAACACCGACACAGCTGTAAAATCCAGTTGATGATAAAAGCCTAAGATAGCTGAAAAAACATACAGTCAAAACAGAATTTCTGTGTACTGGTGCATGAGAAGAACCTGTGACATCAGCTGTATTCTTCAGCTGCATCTACGGTCCCCATGATCTCACAATTTCTTTGGAAAATTGGACAGGAATGAGGACACACCTCATGATATCTGATACCTGGAGGACACTGAGCTGTCTTGGATTTGCAAACACACTTAAACTGAGCAGTAAACCATCCTTGAAACTTGTTACCAGACTCCGCTTTTATTTGCTCAGATAAAAAGGTTTCAATGTAGTACTGGTTTTATCAGGAATTACACTGCCAGCTTTAGTGTGGCATATGGAATTTTGTTGTATCAACAATTAGGTATTTACAGGCATGTCATTTTATGCCTAAGGCCAGCTTCTGCCAAGGAGGGAGGATTTGCACATATGGTGCAGATTTCCATAAACAAGGAGCTTAGATCAAATAGCAGAGCACTGGAAGATTGTGCTCAAGTCTGATTGTACCGTGAAGAATTGTAATTTCTCCTTGCTTGTTCCACCTTGGTACAGCAATGCACTACCTCTAACCATTCCCTACAGTGTGTGACATAGAAAATAATTTCCCATTCTCTTTATGGGATCAAATTAGCACTGCTACAATTCCTCCTTCAGGACATTTAAGAATATATAAGGAACTTGTTTCTAATCTCCAGCTGATACACACACACAGTTTTATACTTCCAGTATAAGTGAAATTTGTTCCAATCTCCTGGTTGCTTCCTTGTCGAGTGCTCTTTTGCAGTGCATATGAAATCTCTGGCTTTTAAAATAGTTAAAAATAGCTATAGGTTAAGAGCACTTGAACCTTCTCATACACTTTAAAGACGAATTTAGGAACCCGACAGGGTTCATCATTCTGTTCCTGATCAGTACAATCTATTACCAGTGTTGGTGGTGAAGTACCAGCTAGACCAAAGGAAAATGACTGCTCTCAAGTAAGCTGTTGAAATAAAACGATATTAAGCAAAAGACTTGGACATAATTCAGTAATGACCTTCATCAGCTGAAATGTTTTTGTGTTTTAAGTGAATTAATGAGCTATAATTATTAGTGATCTTGGAGAGGGTGATCAGAGAAAGCATTTTGCATAATGCAAACAGAACCACACAAATGGAAGCCCCGTCTGTCTCAATCAGACAAGGTCTCTTTTGTTATAATTAAATGTTATCAACTTCATTACTTCTTAAAACATGCTTCACAGTTTATACTTTGACATCCTCATACCTCCATACCATTGCTATTTATGGTACAGTCACATCTGCCATAGCAATGGAGATTTTGAAAATGTTTTACCTGACTTTTAACAGATGGATGTTAATGGGATATTTATTTACAGAATGAAATTAAACTGAAACTGAATCTTAATGCACAATTTACATAATCATCTTTGTTCGGAGCTGGTGAGCTGTTTTCCAGCACTTGGGACCCTTCAGTCACAGCTGCATCAAAGAAACAGCCACTGAGAATGGAGATTAAACAATTTCCTAAAGCTAGAAGTCTTGATGAGAATCTATTATTCCATATTAGAATCCATAATCTCTCCAGACACTGCCATAAGATCAAAGATGTATGTTAGAGCTTTGGCATAGCCCACGATCAAAAGGAAGATGTTCAATTTGCATTTAGAAAACATTTCTGCCAATTATATCTTTCTGATGATTTGAGAGTTTTGTGATTTTACCTTTTGCACCAAAAGCATTAAAAAAAATCTATGAAATCAGAGGCGTAGAAAGGCTGAAAAACCCAAAGATATGTATTTGCAACAAATTAGGAGAGATTTGCTTGTACTGTTTGTGTGATCTACCTACAACCCTCTGCCCTGCTGATGCTCAGCTCAGCTGGAGTTTTGGCACAGGCTTCAAGTGGCACAGAACAGAAGCCTCAGATGCAACACTAAGAACTTGCTTGGTGCCTAATCCCTAACTCTGAGGCTGCATGAATGGTTGAGGGGCTGCATGGGATTGTTTTGATCCAAGTGTAGGACCCAGAATTTTTCCTTGTTGAACCTCAGACAACTGGCCTCAGCCATTGGTGCAGCCTGTTCAGATGCAGTCTGTTCAAGGTCAGGGTGAAAGACCTGTAGTTCCCCAGACCCACCTTCCAGTGGGCTGGAGGTTAGAGAGCTGGCTCACAGTTAGCCAGGGCTGCTGGTGAATGGTGGGGAGTGCCTTGGTGAGCATCTCCAGCAGCTCCCTCAGTATCCTTGGGTGGATCCCAACTGGCCTCGTGTGCCTGTGTGTGTCTAAGTGTAATGATCAGATTATTATCACAGAATAATCTAAGTGATGAGGCAGGGCACTGACCATCCACCCTCGGACCATGGGGGCTTCATTCTGCTCCCTGCTCCTGTCTTCCACCTCAGAGGGCTGGGTACCCTGAGAAACACTGATCCTACTGTTAAAGCCTGAGGCAAAGAAGGCAGTAAGTACCTGAAGTATTTTCTTCATCCTTTGCCACAACGTTTCACCCCACATAAGGCTCAAGATTCTCCTCAGCCTTCCTTTTCTTGCCGACCAATTTATAGAAACATTTCTTTACAACAGTAACCAGATTAAGTTTTATTTGGGATTTGACCCTTTTAATTTCCTCCCTGTGTAACCTCACATCATCCCAGTGTTCCTCCTAAATTGCCTGTCCCTTATTGCCATAAACTCACTCTTTTTCTCCCCTTAGCTCCATCCAAAACTCTCTGTCAGCCATTCATTTAGTGATGTGACCATCTCTCAGGCCTCGGCTCTCCCCACCTAATCTTGGCCACTCCAGGCTCTCTGCAGCCAGCAGGGAAAGACCTGTCCCCTCTGGCAATCCTGCCTACCTCCACCAGCTGCAGAAGTGACATCAGGTGGCCATGGGTCTCAGTTACTGCTTTCATTTAAGTGTCTCCACCTAGGTGAGATAAATACCACTTTGGAAAATGTGGTAAAGTTTTAAAGCTTTCTGCCTTAAAATCAGCCAACAGCAACTGTAAGAAAGAATTTCTTTATGAAACTTATCTGAGGAGTTACCCCCTGCCTTCTTTGCAGCTCAATGCAGGAATATTTTGAGTATTCTGTGCTCAAATTGGATGTCAAAAAAGGAAGATGATGAATCCAGGTTCAGCACAAAAGTTGAGTGAAAGTCTTCCACTATATCCTGCATTTAAATGTACACTTGTGTCTAATTCTGAGCTGAACTGGAATTGGCTGGGAACTGTCTGGGAAAGAACAAACTGGGCTGCTGAGAACACCAACAAACAGCCTGCACCACTATGGAGAGCTTGGCTTTTGGCCAGCATGACAGCTTTTGTAGTACATCCTCAAATTCATGAAATCACAAGCAAAACTCTGGGAAGATGATCTTCAGCAGTTAAAAGGAGCAAGTCAGGGCTCAAGGAAGCTCATAACACTTTGAAAAAATTCCAAAACTACAATTTAGGGATGAGAGGATGTGGTGGGGCTGCTGAGGTGAGCATAAAGGGCCAGGGTGGGTGTCCTATGAAGACAGTACAAACCCAGATGTATTAGACTGTCTAGTAAGAAATGAGAACAAGAAAGTCAGCCTTTCCACAGAGCCCAGCTAGAGGCAATAATCCAATTTACAGGGAAGTAAGAAGCTGATGGTGACCTTGCCAAAAATCCAGCTTTCCAAAAATAGTACTGATAAATGAGTAGTAAAAATTAAGGACCTAAGCAGCAACAATAAGAAGAGAGATAGAAAGTTACTCTCTCTGCAAAAGGTGAATTATTCACTATAAGAATGACATCCATCCATTCCAAGCTCGAATAGCTACCAGTTTCCAGGGACTTGTAAACCAGTGAGCAGACTAACAATATGTGTTAAACTTACTCCATTTTTCCCCAAACCTGCCTAAATTTTATGATCACTAATAAGTTATTCCTGTAAATACTTGCTGTTGCACTTTTCTTCCTTTTGTACCTGAAATAGTGTGCTAAATCTGTCAGTCCAACCATTCTCACCAGCACACACTCTGGACATGCAGACCTGTGGGATGGTCCCCACTGAACTGGTAGATGCCACTGGCTGGGGACATGGAACAATGCAGAAAATGAGCAGTGCTTAGGTCTCTCCCCATGCAGTCCTGTGGCACCCTGCAGGCCCCTCAGTCAGCTCTCACCATCTGTGCCCTCAGCATCAACAGATCGAGGAACACTCGTGATCATCCGCCTTTCCAGCACCACCCAGAAAGGATCCTCCACCGCTGTCACCGACTCGCTCTGCTTTGTAACCACAGACTGCAGATTGGCACCTTCAGGGATTGGGAGAGTGTCCCAGGGTGGCTTTATGAGGCATGTATTCCCAGTTTTCTGTTCTGTTTATGCTGGATATTTAGTTCTGCACCTTTAAGACTGGTTCCAGGAGCAAAGGGGAGAGAAGAGGGGTGCAGTTTGTTTCCAGAAACTACACTTGCTCCCATGCATTCCAGCTCACGGATGGTGTTGTCTGCAGCAGGGACAGCAGGAGAGAGTTCTCCTTTGCTTTTAGTCAGTTTTTAGTTGGCTGAGGCGGAGAAGTTCCCCAGACTGTGGCTTTTTTTTCCTTTTCTTGGAGCTGTTCAGCCCTGCTCTGGACTTAAAATCCAGAAAAACCCACTGGGAGATCACACCTGTGGCCCTGGCACATGGCATTTTCCAACGCAGGAGGGACTGAGAAGAGACTGAGTGAGCCGAGCTACACCCCACGACAAGGACTCTGAATTTGCAATCTCTTCAGAACAACGAGAGGTTCCTTTGCTTAATATTAATTTTTTTCATGTTTGTGAGTATTTTGCTTGTTAAATAAACAATTTTTCCACTTTCTCCAAGGAGATTTATGTCTCCCAAACCAGTGGGGGAAGGGGGGGGCGCTTGAATTTACTTTCTAGAGGGACCACTTTGGAGGTTTCCTCCCAAATTTGCCCTAAACCAGGACAGAGAGTTTGAACAGCACAGAGTCCTCTGCAAGACTAAGTGCTGGGCAGTCTTTTATGGACATTGTCATCTCACTTGACAGACTTGAGAAAACTTGAAGGAGTGAGAAATTCAACTGCCTTGTGAGACATGCCAAAAATGTACCAGGTATAGACTTTTTTATAACCTGGAAGATCAAAGATCCAAAGAAGTGATCAAAATGCAAAAGACTCACAAAACCTAATTCCTTCCAGAAACATCATTAGCATTCAGGAAAACTAGTGTTCCCCTCAGGATCCTACATGTGTGCACGATATTTAAGCTCTGCCCAGACTCACTCAATTTTATTCACAAAGTAATAATTTCTCCACACAATAGAGAGATCTGAGTCAGCTGCTTAATGAAGGCATCTCACAGAAAGCAAAGCCAGGGACTGGGACACACTCCCAAGCTTGTGCCACTCCACCACTTGATGAAGCCTCTCCTCTGCCTGGAACTGCCAAGTTCCTCACTCAGAGAGCTCCAAACCAAATGTCTAAGTTGGAGTTAATTGTCCTCAAAGTAATTATAGAGGCAACAGAGAGAAACAAGGGACTCCAGCTGGTGACACAGCCTACTTTTAGTCTAATAGGAACCAGGATAATCACAGTCTGAACGTGCCCATTCCTTCCTACAGGATCGAAAGGAAGCCCAGGGAGACTAGCTGAGATCTGGATGTCCTCTCCTGGATGGACACCAGACATTAGATGAGATGACTCCTCCCAAACACCTGGTGGAAAGATGCCCTCCCAAGTGTCTTTCATGCCCATGTGTAGGGACATGGCAGGAGGCAGCATTCTGACCACCAGCTGTCACAATAGGACACGAAAGGACAAGGCAGGGCAAGGCTGAGCAGGAATTCTCTTTATTTCAAATTTTCTGACTCCAATATATACAACTGTACAAAATGGCAAGAGATTGGTCAAAGGTGTCACCACCTCCTCAATCTCTTTGGTGAATATCACCATCACTCAAGAAGCTCCTCCTGGAGGAGAAGAATGCAAACATCTCATTGTTTACAAGAGAAAGTGTGAGAACTCAGCTCCGAGTTCTATAAACATCAGAAGGCAAAGTAAAACATGTAAAACCAAGGGCAACAATCACCAAAAAAACAATTTATTTCTTCTAACAGGGTGCAAATTAGTTCGTTGAGATATGAACACATGATCAGAGATTTTTACCACTGCCACCCTCCTCTGCATTAGGATCTTCATAGTCCTGTCTCTCCCTCTTACCAAACATTGTGTTCAAACCCAGTGAGGGAGATGGCAAAGGGAAAAGCAGCATTTCTGAAGGCACAGAAGAGGAACGTGTTCCACAGCACAGTGCTGAGGTGTTTATCTATTAATAGCTGTAACCCAGTCATTAAGCAGGAGCACCTAGCTGTCTGCACATTGACCTATTAATGAGCATTGTTCCTCTTCTTCTCACCTGATCTTTACAGATGCAGCCCTACCTGCACCACTGAGAGCCAGCCATTTAACTTCATGCATGAGGGATTTGTCTCAGCACCCCAAAGTCCAAACAGCAGAAGAAAATACCTGTTGTTTTAAGCCTCTGAAGTAAACAGTCATCACTTTTACTTGGCATGGCGTTGTCTGAGTGAAATACAAGGTGAAAGATAATTCATGCTTTAGGTAAGCCATTGCCAAATCACTTAGAGACTTCTAAACTGGAGTGAAAACCTACTTTGGGGGTCCTGTTGTGACAGATAAACCACACTGTAACCTCTCCTTTGCTTTACAGTAATGCTCCTACAATTGCTCTGCAAAAACCTCCCTGAATCTGTCTTGTCAGATTACTTAAAGGCTCCCATATTCTGCCTGAAAAATAGTGACAAAGTGCACTGCATCCAGACTGTCCAAGACAGAGGAAATGCATTTCCAGCCACTCTGGCCACACACTTGAGACTAAACCAGAATTTCAAACCTGAGCAGATCAAAAGGCTCTCATCTTCTGTGTCAGCAGATCACTGGAGGCTGGCTTGGCCATTATAGTGTGAATAGATGCCTTTCTAAATACTGGCTTAAGCCACGGAACAGCCATCAAAATGCTGCTTTCGGCAACCTATTTTCTTTCTCTGGGGCAGCTAAAAACTTGCTTTATCTGGCTATCCAAGAAATCAAGAGGGACCTCACTGCTCTGTGCAGGAGAAGCCCTGCTGCCTGCTCCATTCTCTCCTGTGGCCCCCACCATGATGTCAGGGAGGAGGGATCCTTCTCTATTAATCAACCCTTTTTTTAGCAGAGACTGTGGGTATGTCCTTGGACTACAAGCTGGCACGCTGTAATCAGAGTTGAGATCCTCAAGCAATTACCTTCTGAAAATCTAGGCCTTATTATCAGAAAATTCAAAAAATGCTGAAAAACATGACTCCTGACACTAGGCAGATTCGTGACAGTCACCTACACCACGTAACCAGAAGGTGAAATCTATCCAAGTAGTGCAAGAAAGTTTCAGAAAGACATGATGTTCCCCAGATGTCTTCAGGCTCTATTGGGATTTTATTAGGTTTACTGACAAAAGGAGAGAAGCTTTCTGGGAACTGAACTAGCAGTCTTTAGCCCCAAGATTCACATGTCTCCAAGCTGATGCTCAGTTGCCAGCTTCTGCTCTTCTTCTCCATACACTGGGGAAGTGATGGCAATGATCTCCTTTTCCAGCACACCCATTTGAGCTGTAATGTCTGACACAGTGTTTTTCACAGCATTCAGCTGCAGCTTCAGTTTATTGTAATCTTCTTGGAAGGATCTGTTCACATCATAGAGATTGTGACGGCACTGTTTCTCCCCAGGAGGATGGTTCATTTTCAGGAAGGTGTGGAGGAGCTCATGTAAGTCCTGGAGAACCTGCAGGATTTCATGCTCTCCCAGCATACTTGGAGCAGACTCGATCTTATTCTGAGTTGGATCAGTGCTCTTCCTTTTACCCTCATGTTTCTGCTGGAGGATTGGGCCAGGCTTGCCCTGTTCCACATCTACAATGGTATCAGTGTTCTTCTGAAGATCTGAGCTGGCATCTTTGCTCTCTTCATGGACTGTGGTGGCCTTTTGGTCTTTCCAGGTAACAGGGAGTGCTTTATTGTCCTGCTGGAAATCCTGAAAGAATTTATACTTTTCCTGGACTGCCTGGAGAGCTTTGTTGCCCAGGCTGAACTGAAAGCCTGTGTTCCTCTCTTGGAAGAGTGGAAAAGGTTTACTTTTGTTCTTGAGGCTTTGCTGAATAGCGTCTGTGTATATTACCTGGACAGATTTGTTCTGTGACTGGAGATATTGTAGGGCCTTGTTTTCTTCCCAGAGCATTCTATTTTTGATCCAGAGGACTCGGTTTTCCTGCCAGAGCGCTCTGTTCTCCTCCCAGATGCTCCACCCATTCTGTGCCTTCTTGCTAAAGAGTTTCTGGCAGGGAGGAGACGGTGGCTGGCAGTAGATGTCATTCACCCATTTCCCATCAGTAAAGACAAACATCTCACCCCTTAGCTTCACCCCAGGGGTGATGCAGTCTGCCTCAGGCTCGGTGTGCTGCATGCTCTGGCTCCTCTGATCAAAGGCAGACATGGCCCTTCTTTAGCAAAGTGAGGAAGACTGTGGGAAAAGGCTTCTTCCAGGGCTTCTACAAGAGGCCACTGACCACTGTCAAGGAGTAGGTGACACAGTGGGGCTGGAGAAGCTTGGTTAGGACTGAAAGAACAGGGAACACAAATGTATAGATTTACTGCCAAAATTCCAGAATTAAACTACATTAATGTCAGGAACAAGCAAATAAATCAGTTCTCACAGTTAACCATATTGCCTCTTTTATGCTGAAAGGTAAGGAAACCACCAGATACCTTGTTTGATAGAAGCTGAGAAAATTTGCATTGGTAGATAAAGCAGCACTATGGCAGCACTACAAGCTTTCTTATAAAAACCTGGACTTTCTCTTTATCTCTCTACCTCATTTTTACAGACCTGTAAGGGAGTAAAATGCAAGAATATTTTCTGCCTCAGAATAGCCTGTTCCCAAATGACTGATGCACAAATGCATGAAAAATTGTTATGAGGTTGAAGCAAACTTTTCAAAATAAAGCATTTTTAAAGATTCATAGAAAAAAAATCTGGCCTTGAGTGCAGGTTTTTTTTGCTGATGCTGAGTAGCCTGTGTTAACAGGATGCCACAAACATGCAGTGGCAGTTTTGCTTTTTGATCTTAAAATCCACAATATGCACAGATCATTTGAAACTCCAAACCAAATCTTGGGGACATCAGGACCGAGACAGCTTTGTTGCTCTTTGCGAGGTTTTTTGACAAGCTCCCATCACCATGGTCCAAAAACTGTCACAAACCATAGATAATTCTCCATCTTTCATTCTCATTTCTCCTGTCACTCTTCCTCTTTATATCCTTTGATAGGTTTGTTATTTTTCTTGCTTTCTAGCCCTGCAATCATGATTGCTTATCTTTTTCTTACAGTCCATCTGCCTCTCTTTCACATCATCAGAAAATTCATCTCTAAAATCCATACTGCAGGGCCAAACCTCTAATGCTTCTCATTTCAGACACAGAAACCTCAGACTTATCTGTTGAACACTCTCCCCTCCTTTCCTCTACCCAAAACATTACAGCCTAAATCACCTTCTAACCATGGGTGAACTGGGGCAAATGAAGGACTTCATCTTTTACATAGAAAAATAAGTAATACCAACCAGACAATCAAAAATTATTGTTTTGCACCAAAGAAAACCTTGTTTTCTGCAGCTTTAACAAAAATTAAATTTATGTGATTTTCATGTGAGGAGAGTTTTGCCTTCATGAATCTTGCCCTCATATCTCTACCCCAAGCATTAAGCAGAGGGTGACCACCACACACAAGAAGCCCCCCACAGCCTCCAGCTCTGCTATCACACTGTGCACCCCCTGTCCTACTCTTGCCCTCTCCTTTTCCAAACCTGCTGTTCTCCCCTTTCCCTGTCATTTCCAGCACTGCATGTCCAGGCACCTCCAAGTTACTTCTGAGAGCCAACATCCATAGATGCATCCTTCACACCCTTCCCAAGCTGGTCCAAACACTCATAAAATTACTGCTTCATTTAAAATCCGAAATTCCTTCATTTAGGAGAGAGCTATTGCAATACAGGTCTGTCTGCAATAACATTAGATTTTATTGCAACCTGTTTACTGTCTGAATCTCAGGGCTGTCTTCCATGTCATCTGCTGCTTTACCTCAATCAGACTTGTGTTTTCATAATGTCATTCTTCTGCTAAAAAGGTATTCCCCAAAAACTCTATTTTGGACCTTTTTTTTTTCCCACTTACACTTTGTCCAGAGTCATGCATTGCTCCCTCCCTTACACCCTTTCCCCTGCAGCCTTTCCAACACATTCCATTATGTTGGGGTGCCCAGTCCCATTTTTTCCCCCAAAAGCCCCAAAATGAAGGTGTGAAGGAGCAGAGGGTAAATCAGCCACAGTGGGAACTGGCCCCTAATTATCCAGGGAAGATGCAGAACACATCCAGCACCAGAGGCCCAGACCCACGTGCCTGTCATGGACAAGCAGCTCCAGTTCCTAAAGTCACTTACAGGTAAAGTGTTTAGATTGCACATTTTCAGATAAACAGAAATGTATAATATATACGACTTTGAAGGACATTATCTCGGGGACAATTAAACTTGACAGTGGCTCTGTCAGCTCTTTTGCACTGCCACGGAGTCATCGACCCAAGCTTCAGAGAGACACTTCAAGTTTTCAACGCCTCCCGTCTGATTTTTTCCCCCACTGCTGAATAATCCCAGGAAATGCTGGGCAGCCGGGTGGATGGGCAAGGCAGCCAGCGTCGGGGAAGCCACGCCAAATCAGGAGAGGCTGGGCAGTTTGGGAGCACAGCATCACACAGCATCACACAGCATCGCACAGCATCACACAGGCAGCACATGCTCACCTTCTCAGCGAGGACAGCCGTGTCCCCTCTCCCAGAGCGGAGCTCAGCAGCCCGGGCTGAGGTCTCGCTGCTGCCGGGGTGTCCAGAGGCGGCACAGCAGGGCACAGGGCACAGGGCACAGCGCACAGCGGACTGAGGCTGATGTGAGCGCTGGCAGCAGGGATCGTGCCCCAGAAGCAGCCGCCTGCCCCCGACCCTCCCGGGGCTGGGAGCTCCTGCACGCCCTCCTTGCACCGCTCACTTCTGCGCTCCTTCCCCCCTGTCCTCGCCAGATCGGCTGCGACTTTCCCAGCGCTGCCCTTCTGGGTTATTTCTCATGGAAATGACCTCTCTGCTAGCTCGGCTCCCATGCCCTTTCCTGAACCCAGACTTCCCGGTCTCCCTTTGATGTTCATGACTGAGAACACTCTGGACGGATTCCTTCTCCATCACACCCTCTCAAAACAAATTTTACGTTTATTCTGAATTTTCAGATTCTCTTTGTTGCTGAAATGATACTGGGACGTTCAAGAATCAATTCCTTGTACACGCCGTGAGAGTTGAAGTTATTTTCTGAGGACAACACAAAGTTCTTCTTTGACTATAAGTTTAAGAGCAGACTATAGCTGAACACTGTTAAGAAGAAAATAGAATATATAAGGCATTCACACATTGCAGGTTTAGATAGTATTTGTAGCAGCCATTTCCACTTCCACATCCTTACATTTCTAATGAAGTCTTTCTTATTTGCTACATCTTTTAGAAGTAGATTTTTTTTTCTAATCAGGGTTCTTGAATAATAAATACAGCATTTCATTTCTTTTCCAGTGAAAATTACCAAGTTGACACCAGCCTCAAGGTGACTGCTATTGCTTTAGGAACTTGTAGGTACAGTTCAGCTTTGGCGTTATATGAAAATTATAAACTCAGGCATAAAATCCTTCCCTGTAATTGCTCCCTTGCTTATGTTTAATCTCAGACAACAAAAAGACATCACAGGTTACTATGGCAACTCCCCAGGGAGCATCCTTCTTTATTTGAGCTCCAGGATCCTGTGCAGGAAAACAGAAAAATACCCTCAAAAGAGAAAAGATTTTATCATGGGCTGCTTGTGCCTGACCTGCCATCAGATGGGAATTCAAGGGTGCTACCCAGTGCAGACATTTTTCAGGAGAGGTGGCTGAAATGTCCAGTCTGAACTTCTGCAGAACTGGGGCTATGGACACTGAAAGAGACCTCTGATGAACATTTTAAGGTCTAAGAACTGACTAGAAACTGAATTAATAGAGAGAAGGACAGCACAGGACGGATCAGCAGGCAAAGCCTGCTTAATCCAGAACCATGGAGAACTAACCTGGTAGTGAGTGTGCCTTTGCTTTTCTTATGCAGTGTTTTCCTTAAAGTTTTGTGAAGTTCTTCTGCCAAGTCTTTTTTTTTTTTTTTTCTGAAAATTATGAATTTAAATGCCAATACATTTGGATCAAATTTAGTGAGTATTATCAGACGTGTTTACACACACATAAGAATTGGAAATGCTGCAAGAGCTCACAGCAGAGTTTTTAATAGCAGCTACGCTGATTTCTGAGCTGGACTCTCAAAAGGACTGAGGTGTCAATCATAAAGGCAGAAATAATGCTGAGTGTGTTCCACTCCCTGCTGAGAGACAAGTAACCCCTGCTCTGTAAGAAGGGTTTGGACTAACTTGCCAGCCAAGTGTTTTGTCCACGGCTTCAGAGCACTCAATTTCTCAAAAATGTTTCACTATACAAAGAATTAAGTGTTAATTGGAACCAAAGCCTTTTTCCCCATCCTACCTGCACACTTTATACCAGGCTGCTCAGCTGACTTTTCTGTCCTTCTTCTTGGAGATCATCTGGTTCTAGAAAGGATCCAGTGGGAAGGAGTGTGTGATCCCAGACACACTCACATAATATTGTCCACGCTCCATGCTGGGGTGCAAGAGGTCACCATCCAGTGACGGGTTGAAAACCAGGGGGAAGAGCAAGCTATGAACTCCTGCCATGAAGATTGTGCAAGAAGGACCCTGAAGACCCCATACCAGCCTCCTTTCTACTAGACAGTGGCATGTACCTGCAGTAAATGTCAGCCCTTTTTCCTTTGCTTTTGGAATAGGAGATCTGGTAAAGTGGTGAAGTCAAAATAATCTGTGTGGGGGTTTTTTAGTAAAAAAGCATGCTATATTCCCAAATCTTTATTTGATAAAACTAAAAATGTCTGCTGCCACTTTCTACCTTGCCAAACACATCTGTGCTTTTGAAATGCCAGTCTCTGCTCATGTCAGTGCACACTGGTCTCACCACACACTCATCCACAGTTCTCCAGGACATTAGCCTGGATGTGAATCCCACCTAGTCACTAAAAAGACTTTTGCCTATCTGAGTGCTCTTGAATCATCTCCTGACCTCAATAACTGGATAGGGAGTACAAATTAGGTTTTCTCAGTTTCTGAGGCAGTGAAGTGTCTGGAGGGAGAGGTGGTGATATCTCAGCATTGTATTCTGCCCAGGAAGAAATGGTCAGCAGTGTGAAAATCAGTAATGAAAAACTCCAGATCAGTTTTTTTTTTCAGGCAGACAAATGGCTTGAATACACACCTATGTCATCACCTATTTGGACTGATTTTCTTTCCAGGGACACTATCACAGTGCTGCTGCCAGCGTGCCTCAGTGTAACCCTCACAACATACAATGCCATGCAAATCACCATCCCTGCATTCTCCTGTCAGCACTGGGTCAGCTGAGAGCTGAAATGAAAGGTGGAAATATCTACTTTCATACCTTCCCTCTGATCCTAATTTTGTTTTAGATATTGGGTAAGCCATCATTTCCTCAGGTCCTCAATGAGTTTGAGATGCTGACTTTCTGATGCAAGCTGTCAAGAGAATTTAGTTCTTCCTTGTAAAGTGCCTTGAACATGAAAGCATGACAGCAAAGAAGCCCTACACAGCACTCTTATTTATGCTCCTGACTAAATCACACATGGTTTACAGGGTGAAGCAAAATGCTTTACTACTGCTAGTAAGTGACATCTTACAGACATGTCAGGCTTTGTGTTATTCCACCTTAGATCTCATTCTCACTTTGCTTGCTTTGTACTTTAGCAATGAAAATTTTTTTAAAAATCATCAAAACCCGTGTGCAGTCTCTTGGTCAACTCCAAGCCGTTTCCTGTCAATGCTTTTCCTGTGTGTTGTGCCTCTGTGAGCCTTGCCTACAAAAACCAGCCCAGTTACCATGTCACTCTCCTAGTTCTGTCTGAACAGATCAAAATTTACAGAGCACTCCATACTGCTGAAACAGCCCATGGCTCACTGTTGAGTAAATCCTAGAAGAAATGATCACTGGTGTGCTTGTTTCTGTTCCGAGGGCACAGGGGCAGAGCTGGCATTGCCTCTGGAGGAGCTCTCTGACCTTTCTGTACATAGGGACAATTTGGAAGGATACTGGACATGCTTTCCCTAATCTGGATATGCTTTCCCTGGTCTCTGGTATCCACAAACTCCAAATAGCAATAGGCACTAGTGTTCAGGAAACAGACTTGAGCCTGCAGTGGCTTGTCAGCTAAGTGATGCTTCAGCCCTCACCAGTGCTCTGATTAGGTCTCTGCTGACTGCACTTGAGCTCTGAGGTCCTGCAAACAGGTGCAATGTTTGGGAGTTGGAGGCATTTCAGCTCATTCTGAACACAGAGCAGCTCTTCCATGTGACAAGTGTCTCTGGGTGAGAGGAAAAGTCAGTGGCTCCATTCCTGATTGACAGGGAGAAAATTAAGGGTTCAGGCTTATTAAACAATCTCTAATAGTGATTTATGGGTTCCTGTACATTTTAATCTACACCAAAAAAAAATTTAATTCATCTAATTAGCTAAGTGTGTAATTCTGTGTATTAATTGTCTATTAGCCACTTCTTAATTATAATGGAATGCTTATCAAATAACATGTGATGGCCATGTAGCACCAGTTTAAGTCATTATCAGACTAGCTTCTACTTCAATAAGAATCTGTTTAACTGGAGTCTAACTATTTCTTTTTATTTTTAAAGCTCTACAGAACAGGAAGCAATCACCTTAAAAAATAGTATTCCATTAGGACTTTCTAGACCCTTTACTGTAAACAACACTATATGAAGAATCACAAAACCAACATAAAAAAATCCAAGGAACTATCAAGGAACCTGGAAACTCAGATTTTGGGTTTTAGTTTATCCAGGAGCTCCTTGATCAAGCACACAGGCCTTCCAGCTTGACTTCCTCTTTGTTGGGATGCATCACTCCTGAGCTTGGAGGAAACGATCCTTGATCACTAACCAGCTTTTCTGGGCCCATCATCCTTCCAGGGTATTCTACCAAGCAGATCCCTGAAGAGATTAAAGTCTGCTTCCCCAAAGTCCAGACAAGTTTGTTGTGTGCTCTCCTCAGTGTCCTAAGTGTTCCAACTCCATAATTCTGTGATCACTGTGGCCAAGGCTGTCCTTGAGCTTCACATTTCTCACCAGATACTCTTGTTGCTGAAAACAAGCTCCAGCATTAGCACCTCTCCTCATTGGCTCCTCTATCACTTGGAGAAGGAGGTTGTTATCAGCACATTGTAGGAATGTCCTGGGTGGTTTATGCCCTGTTGTGTTCTTCCCCCAGGAGACACCAGGGTGGTTGAAGGTCCCTATAAGGATCAGGGCTGATGAACATGAGATCACTCTTATCCGTCTACAGAGGAACTAATTCACTTCCTGGTCAGGCAGCCCATGTCAAACCTCTACTACAATGTCCCTGGTCCCTGCTCTCACTTTAATCAAGACCCATAAGCTCCAAGGTGGCACCTGATCCATCCCCAGGCAGAGCTCCATGCACTCCTGCTGGCCATTGACATGGAGGGTGAGACTTCCTCCTTGTCTCCACATCCTGTCCTTCCTAAAGAGCCTGTATCCCTTCATTCCAACTCTCCAGTCACAGAACCCACTCATCACAGCCCTGCAGGCATGCACAATTCTCTAATTCCTCTGGTTTATTCCCCATTCTGCTTGCATTTGATAGAGACATTTAAGCTGGGCCACCCATTAAGCTGACTTACTGTCTGGAGTGGCTGGAATCACACTGTGCTGCTCTTCAGGTGCTCTGCTGCTGACCTGTGACCCCTCCCCAGGCCCTGAGCATCTCTGGCTGGCACGGTAGGAGTGGGATGGATTGAGGTTTCTTTCCCCTGGCAGCATTGGTTTAAAGCCCCTTCACCAGCCTGGCAAGTCCACGGGCAAAGATGCTTTTCTCCTCCAGCAGATGAACCCCATCAGCTCCCAGATCAGGTTTCTCAAAGAGAGTCCCATGATCTAAGTAGCTGAACCTCTGGTTGTGGCACCAGTGCTTTAACCATCCTAAGATTTTATAGGGACTCTTCTCCCTCTGCCCTTTCCTATTACTCATCCGTCATCTGCCAAGAAATTTTGTAACAGCTTACTCAAAGTTGTACCCGTGTTCTAATGGGCAAACACTGCTGAGTACATCTCTCTCAGTCCCTACAGGCATGCAAGACTTGTTCTCCTTTTTTTTATCACTAGATCTGCAGGAGCAGACTTCTATCAAGGCACAGGACCCATCTGGTAATCTTATTAAAAATCAGATTTGGCTTTCAGAACCAATCTTTACCCAGTGAGTGTCTCAAATGGTAGCACTATCACCCGGTTTTTGCAAAGAGCTCTGCGCTCAGCTCCCAGGACTATCCTTCCACAGCATTTTTGCCTGTTACAATGGCACAGAGATTTTTACTGGAGCTGATGGGCTTGTGCAAAGCAAGCATCTTATGAAAGATATAAATATCTTGAAGGATGTTTGAAGCTTAGTGCTAGACAGTGTAATTTTGCCAAACTAGAAATGCAAAAAGCACATTAAAAGAAAAGATAATATAGGCTCATAACTAAACTTAGATGTGGAGTGGTACTGAAACGAGATCATTTCAAGCTCTGTGGAGCACTGGTTTACCTTTTCTAGCACATATCATGCTTTGATGGGCCATGGCACGCTTTGCTTAGAGGAACACGATTTTAATATCTGCTCATCCCAGAGTTTAAATTGGTGCCAGAGTACTCTTTTAATGGTATGCCAGAAGAAAAGAGGTTTCAGCAATGAAATAAGAGAATAAACAGTTAGAACCCAGGTACTCTTGTTAAGCACACCTAGGAACAATTAAACGGGCAATTTTAGAAATGTTATGTAACCCCTTGGAGTGATTTTATGCCAGAAAAGCAGCCCCTTCCACCCACTTCCCTCAACTTTAAACCTGCAGAGTCTGTCCTGAGGTGAATAGAGGCTACAAAAGTTACCTGGCTTTCCAAAATTGCCTGCAAACCCCTGTGCAAATTTAGGGTCACTATCTGCCCAAGTGCTCTGTGGTGGCGCTCGAAAAATAGCTGGAACCAGAACACACATCCATCCAGAGAAATGCAATGAGAAAGAAATAGGTTAACCTGTCTTCATGTGTCCAGAGGACATCATTAACATTAATGTAGTCATAAAGCAGCACCTGCTGGCTCAACGCAGTACATCTTTGCCTACTACCAATTAACTCTTCAAAAAATAATAGAGAACAGTTTTTGCCCTTCTGCCCCAAGCACAATAACTTGTTTCTTGTTAAGCATTATTAATTATACTGTCTCTGCTGCTTTGCCTCACTGAAATGAACAGTCCCATTAGTGACATAAGCTTCATAGCAAGGTGTATCTCAGCAGGAGCGAGTGCAGAGTTATTGGGCTTTAAAAGTATTACACTGCTTTTTATTACTCTTGTTGTTCCTTACTTGTTATAGAGCTTTCACTCTCAACCATCCAGAAGGAAAAAACTGCCCACGTCTCTGTCAAAGCACAGATCCCACCTAGGTAAAGACACAAATTCCACAAAGATGTTCATAATTACGGTAATGTCAGTAAGCAAAGTCCAGGAAAAAGGCTTAGGTGTGGCAAGTTGTGTGATGAGATGGGCAGAGACACTCCCCCAAAAAAGCTGTAACCATGCTCTGCATTGGTAAATGTGAGCTGCAGCCAGACTGCTGATGGGAAGAGCAAAGGTGAAGGTGACCCTTCCCCTAGGGTCAGGTGTAAGGCTCTGACTGTGCCACTGCACATCAGCTGGGTGCCACCAGCTTTCACAGGCCCCTAGCTCTTCTCCAGGGTCTTTTTAGGACCAGCTCTTCCCCAGTGCCCTCACACAATGCAGGCATACCTTGTGCAAGGTTTCTGATACAGTGTCCAGTGAGGTCACTTACATGTACATAAGCTCTGTATCTCTCATTTACAGTGTGAAGGTCACTGTCTCCTCTGCAGGGTGTCTCTTACAGCCCATTTCATGTTCTGTGGCTGAGCTGCCAGCCCTGTCTGAGCAGACACCGCCAGGGCTGAGCATTCCTGGTCTGAGCAGAGTTGGCTGTACAAGAAGCAAAGCTAAGCCTGTTCTGCTTAGGGGAAGGACAGCTCTTCCCTTTCCACCTGTCTGCAGGGATGAGGTGGCAGATACAAGCAATGCCCATGGAAATATTTTGCATGGTGTTTAACCTGAGCATTTTGGCAGAAACCATAACCCATCTGAGCTGTCTGTACAACATAAACATACAGTATATGGCAGCCAGCCCATTAACTGGAGAGCTGTTTTGCATAACACAAACACTGATGTTACACATCGTGCTTCTGTTACCCTTGCTCTCTTACCAAAGTCACTTTCTGCATAGACAGGATGTCAGGAACATGATTTACTGATTTTGCTTGTCAGTGCATTGCAGGTGATCACAGACCAGGTATCAGTGCTGAATGGACAAATGCCAAGGACACTGGTTCCTGTATTTATAATAGAAAGACAGCAAAGTGCAACTAGTTTCTGTTTAAAGCCAAGTTGCCATTAGTAGCTTGTAGAAAGCTGCATCACTGATCCTCTAAAAGTGTCCTGATTGCATGTTTATTCACCAGTTTGAACTGCACAGAAAAGTGCAGTTGTTCTGGCTGCTGAATCTCTGTCAGCCCTCCTTTTATGAGACAGCCAAGCCTTTCCAGAGCCATGAAATGCTTTGTATTGTTTGCTGCTGGGATTGTCACATCTTCAGTATCTAACAAGGTACCTGGAGACCATCCTTCTATTCCTAGCAAAGATTTCTACCAGACACTAATAAGAAGACAGCATCTCAACACCACCTTTTTGAGGCAGAAAGGGGCGCTCCAGTGACCTGGGAAGCCTCGTCTGAAATGACTAAACCAAAGCCTGCCATTGTCTTACAGACAAGGGACATGCCATCAGCCCATATCTCCCTCACCTTCCACCTCAATGCTGATTAATTTCTCCAAGTCTTATCCCAAGAATTGCTGAATGACAGGAAAAGAGATATTTCTGTGACTCACAGGCCAGTTTTTGCAGTGCATCTTTATCTGCTTTGCCTGATTGATCAAAGATACCATTATCTGCTGTAGTCCGCAATCTCATTGACTAGGTTCAGCCTTGCTAACTTCCAGCCTTCAACAGTCATAAAACTTGCTAAAAATAAAGTTTAAAAAAAAAAAAAAAAAAAAAAGAAAAGAACTTTCTTTTTTGGACTTAATTCTGGATCTTTGTAGAGGTCAAATTTCCTTCCCACCCCTCAGAGAAGTTACTTTCTTTCTGATGCCAGTGGATGATCTCTTGCAAATAATGAGACATCTGCCTTATAATTTGTCTTTGTTTTTTCCTTCTCTTTGCATCAGCTCCACCCCACCAAACACAGAGCACTTGGAAACCATAGCCAGCCATCTCCATTTACATCTACACATATCCCCCACATTTCCTCCTTTGGACAAACCCCAGGCAGTACTGTTTAAAGGCAAAAATTCAGATGCAATAATAAGCACACTTGAGCAAACGAGATCAGAAATTGCTTGCCCCATCATTGAAACCCATAATCCTTGATGCACACCTGCCATCAATGCACAGCCATACCTGAGTGATGGCAAGGGCTGAGCTGCAGATCTCCTGGGAGGACTGCTAAAGAAACTGTTTCTGAGGTTTAGGTGAATGGAAATTCCAAGGGAAACTATTATAGTTCTGTGGAATGCCTGTGTTCTTCATGAGGAAAACATAGAACTGGAAGCACAGGCACTTGCAGAAATATGAAACATCACGCCTTCCATGTTATGCATATGAAACATAAATACCTGAGAAGTGCCACCCCACAACCTTTTTTTTTTTCCCCAAACAAGAGAATCACTGCAAAACTTCCTAAGTAAAGAAAAGCAGATGTGGTTAACAAAAGAACTGAAATACGGTTGGAACAAGAAGTTTATTAAAAAGATATTCTTTTAAATGCCTTGTCATTTGCAAATACATTTAAAATAAATGATGGAGATAGCAGCTCTTTCTTGTACTGACATCTTTTGTGCTGTGTCTGAGGGTACAGGGGTGTAAGTTCACATACATGTCACAGTGCTCGTGGTAATCATTTTCATGGCGAAAAATAAGCACTTGAAGGATCATATATTTTATGTCATGAATTCAGTTAATGCACACATCAATCAGATTGTCAAAGCTGTTTACAGCCCATGACTGGATATTTCCAGTTTTGACATATTATATCGAAGAGAACCAGAATCCTTGAAACATAATTTTATAGCGCTCTCTCTCTCTCTCTCTTTCTGCTCATAGCTTTCTTCCCGTGTTCAATTTTTCTGGTAAACTATACCATTTGCAGCTGCTTCAGAATTCCACAGTCACCAGCTTATCAGCAACATCAAGATCACATTATTCATCTTCTGAGAGCCTGCTCTGGGTTTCCCCCAAAATTTACAAGGACTAAGATTCACAATATTTAGGTTGGTTCAACTACCACATCCTTCTAAATTAAATTCTCTGATATTCCTTCGTACATTTGCACACCTCTATCTAATTTCTTCCATAAAATTTCAAAAATGTATTGGTGTTCTTTTTTCTCCATGGTCTTATTTTTCTTTTTAACCTTTGTACTTAATGAGTTTATGTCTGGCTGTTGATTACAGCTGTGTGTTCTCTGAGGTTTCTTCAAAGTTTAGAACTAGTTTATGTTAGTCCCAAAAGAGGGTGTGAGAAGGAAGAAGGGTTGAAGGATCTATATTTTTTCTTGTGAAAATTTAGAACCCTGGAATTAGAAATGACCCTTTCTTCTATATTTTTCCCCCAGATGAAAATCATGAAGAAATACCAAGTTTTCTCTCCATGTATACCACAAGGATTTTGGAGTCCAGTATTTCAAGCCATGAAGACACAACACTCACTAACTTCGTGAGTACCAGCACAGGAAATTTCTAGCAACATGCACTGGAAAGGTAAAAGCTCAGATGTGCTTTACACTGTCACCAAATGAGATCAGCTCCACCTGATAGATTGTCTTTACGAGAAAGACACTGGACCTGACAACTAGCCCATGAAGAATGAAGAGGTGTGATTTACTCAAATATCTCACAAAACGGGGCAGGGGGAAGGGATGGAAATGCAGGAGGGGAGAGGGGTCAGAGACAGTCCAAAATTTGTGCAGGCAACAGCAGCATGAAAATAATGAGAAAGTACTACTCCAAGAACGTGGTCATAAAATTTAATGGCTTGTTAGCTATAGGAAGCCTTCAGCAAGACAGTAAGAAGTGCCTGTTTTCCCTCACTTAACATCTCTACTGTTGAATGCTTTCTTTTCTGTCTCTCTCTCCATTTTAATCTAAACAATATATCTGGTTTGAGTGTGACTATAAAGCAGACTCTTAGCAGGGACAGAGGTGTGTGCCAGCTGGAGACGGTTCTGCTCCCATCCTTTCCCAAGGTCATTCCCCACCAGCCACACCTGAGGACAACAAGCCTGCCGTGCTGTGATCAGCCAAGAACACGCTCCAAGGGTAGCAAAGAGACAGCATTCCCCAGTAGCTTGCTGGGTTGTGCCTGCATACAGCAGGGTTTCAAGTCTTTGAGGTGTTGTCAAACATTGTTTTCCTCCAAGACATTTATTAAACACTAGATTATAGAGTGCCCTGACAGGTTTGCATGAAGGACATTGTGAGACTTGACTGGCAGACTGATGGGATAAAGATGTCAGGAAAACATTCAAAATTTGCTATTGGCAAAAGTAAAAAAAAAAAAAAAAAAGAAGTGGAAAGCCTTCCAAATCTTGCTGCAAATAGGCTATCCCACAGATTTAATGGGGAAAATAAATGTGCAGATTCTGAGACCCTACTTTGAATCACATTGGTGATTTGAGATGCTCCATCATTCTCTACATCATACAAACTGCAGACTTTTGATTTCCCAGACTCTGCTAATAACAAGCCCTATAATTAGGTATCTGTCCTTGCAATCAGCACTACAACTTTCTGTTCATAGGAGAAAAATTGTAGGGTGGGAGAACCACTCAAGAGCATAGGAAAGACGTCACTGAAGTAGTGTGGCTGGCTAATGGCTTCAAAAACATTATTAGCTATGTAGCATGCTAATAAAAATATTCTTGCTCATTTGTCTGTCTGATTGAACCCACACAAGTTATGGGTGTGAGCTCATTTTCCCAGACTCCAGTAGTTAAGTAACAGATTTCTTCTGATTTCCTCCTCCCCTGTACCCATGAGCCATTTGCCTGGATCACTGGCCACAGACGGTTCCTGCTCATTAGGCAGCAGTTGCTTTTGGAGTTTGATACCACGAGATGCTGTGGAAAGGCATGATGGAGAGATGCTGCCTAGGGATTTACCCTCCTATTTTACTCTGGGTTTTATTTTGCCCATGCAGTTTGCTGGTTTATGTTCTTTGACTTGGAAAGAAGAGCCCAAGCATGTGAGCCAGCAAAAATCAGACTTGACTATCTTGGAAAGATTGGAGAGGCAGCAACAAGGAGGCTTCAATGTAAAACCTTGGCCTGTTGAGGTCACAACAACATCAAATGCGTGAGAGATTTTACATCCAGAGCTGGAGACATTTTGCCAGTCTTATCACAGCCATTAGAAGCAAAAGAGTGAAAATTTATCTGCTTACACTGCCTACAGTAAAGCAAAAGTTGCTGCTCACCGCATTGCACTGTTGAGATCACAGCAACTCCACAAGCCATTCTGGTGGAGTTCCTCTGGACCCCAATTTATGTCTGGAGAAGTAAATTTCCCCACCGTGTTGTCTCTGACTACGTTTAAAAAATTGATTTAATGCCAGTGCCTCCCATCTTTCACTCCAGCAAAACTGCCTTTGGAGAAAGGAATGACACCTCTCAGACATCCTTTTCTGCCCAGTACTTGCCCGAGACTCTCTTTATCTCTGAGGTTTCCAAAGCCAGGAGGGATATTTTCAGGGACACATGCATTAAAATTAATGCTAAATCCAAAGGACTGCATGCTGCGGGGCTTGATTAGATTTGGACAAAGACTGTCACTTTCTGAAGTCAACCTGCATGTAGATCATTTTTTCCCCCCACCTAATCATGATTGTGAGAACGTAAATCATGCGAATTACAATGAGCGCAGCTGATGAATGTGCGCCACAGGAGCTCCAACTTCAATCCCCTTCGAGGTCACCACTGGAGAAAGTCCCTTCCCCAGGGCTTGATTTCCACTGCCTGGCAGTTTCTGCTCCCTCCTTAGCCACACTCTAGTGAGGCAGATGAGAAGTACACCACCTTTGCTTCTTTTGTCTGTAACCTTTTAACAGGAAAATGAAGCTCAGTAAGTGTCTGCAAAGGCTTCCTGTATTTTTTCTGAATTCACTTACAACCAGGCTCTTAATAATTGGATATAAAGTGAAAATCCTCAGGAGCACAAGAGTGAAGTCTGCAAGTGCACGGGAATTCAGTCCTCTCAATATTTATGGTTAGCACTAAATGCTTCATGCAAAAACAATGACTTTGACTCCCAAGGCCTTCCCTCCCTTATCTCAAAAACTGTTCATACACACGCTGCAGGATCCCTTTGCAAATATAAAAAGGGGATTAAGTTGTATGTGTAGTAAATCCTGTTTTTACACTAAATAGGCAAGAGCTAACAGAGGGCCTTTGGATTAAAAATAGGTTCCTGTTTGCTGAGCAGACGAAAGTATTCTTACCTCTGGCTTCCCTGCCATGCAGGAATTGACTTTTTCCTGGTGAGAAATTAAAGTGAATTATAAAATCTATAGTGTATTAGAGGTATGTTCTGTAAAATAAATGATTTTGATTTAAGTAACTGTGTATTAGGGAATGTCCCTTGTCTCCACAGAACCACTCCTTGTTTTGCAATGGGAATAGCCCCAGCCCGTGTGTGATAGCACCATTGCATAAGAAACTTCCATGCCTTTAAGGAAAGATTGGAGACACTAAGTGAAAGTTGACCTCACAACTCTCTGAGTAGGAGGTGAGCACTGCCCCTGGCCCCAGATATCATCTTTGACCATCATCTGGTGTTTCCTCTCCACCCTTTGCAGCAGGATCCAGGAGAAGGAAAACTCCTCAAGTCCCACCGGATCAATTGTTACTTATAGGACCACACATCAAACACACTGGCATTTTGACTCCATTTTTATGGCTTGTCCCATGATGAGGAAAATCAGGCTGCAGCTGAAGGACACAGAAAGCTGTGTGACTGCTGACCTGGTCATGTGGGGTTTTGTTTCACCCATTTTAATTTGTTCCCTTTAAGCATTTTTAAAAACACCAAAACACTGTTGAGCACAAGGCAAATTCCTCTCTCTGAGTCTTGTGAGACCAACTCCTGGGTCCTCAATGAACATAGTCACTAGAGTGGAAAATACCCCACAGAGTCTGATGGAGGGACATAAAGGAACTGACTGCTGAGGGTAAAGCACAGCTGGAGGAAGCAGAGATGGAGCTACAACATCCTGACAGCACCAGTACATCTCACAGCTGGACTCAGGCAAGCATTCCCTTTAAACTTTCCTTTCCTTTCCTTTCCTTTCCTTTCCTTTCCTTTCCTTTCCTTTCCTTTCCTTTCCTTTCCTTTCCTTTCCTTTCCTTTCCTTTCCTTTCCTTTCCTTTCCTTTCCTTTCCTTTCCTTTCCTTTCCTTTCCTTTCCTTTCCTTTCCTTTCCTTTCCTTTCCTTTCCTTTCCTTTCCTTTCCTTTCCTTTCCTTTCCTTTCCTTTCCTTTCCTTTCCTCTCTGAGAGAAATGTAGAAGCAGTTTTTGCCCAAGTCATTAGCCTTTGCAACTTCCCCAAGCCCTTTCAGCTCAGACACTCAGCTGCTGGAATAAGCAGCAACCCTATTTCACCTCTGGATGGTAGGAAAAGAAAAAGGATACATACATAAAAGGCCTAAACCCAACAGGCTGGAGAGTCCTTTTTGGGGACAGCAGGGGTCACTGCCACACTCCCAGCACCAGCAGTGGATGGGGTGAGGATGGTGCTGTGCTGTGGCCCATGGGAGCCACTCAGGCCAGAGAAGGCTCAAGATGCAGCACAGAGCCAAAAAGAACAGCAAGGAACTCTTGGGTGGAGCCTGCCCACCATGGCTTAGATGCTGAGATAGCCAGGCTCTCCTTCTGGAGGAGCACAGAAGGGCAGTTCACCCACCCCCCTCAGGGCTTGCCAGGGGCAGGGTGCCTCAGCTGCTGGCAGTATGGCTCTTCCTCCAGACAAGCTCCCAGGCTGGTGTCCCACTTCCAGCATGCCGGGCAGGAGTGACATCTCTGGATGTGACATCCTCCTCACACATCCTCCACCACTCCAAGGCCCTGTCCCCTCCATCCCCCAGCCCTGGCCAATCTCCCACAGCCCCACAGAAATATCCAGGAAGGGCTGCAAGCTGGCAGCAGCCCCCACCTCCTTGACTGAGAAATGTGGTGTGGCAATGTGGGAACTACGGCAACAGAATCCCCATGGAATCCCAACAGAACCCAAATGGAACCCCGACGAATCCCCAATGGAACGTGTGAGGGTGGGGGGCCAACAGCCCAGCAAAACAGTGAGGAGAAGGGTCCCAACAACACCCAGGGACACTGAGGACAAAGAGGGTGCCCCAGGCACCTCCCAGCCAGCAGATCTTTGCCTGGTCCTTGTGGCAAGGAGTCTCCTGGTTATTCCTGCCCAAAGAGGTAAGCCTGTTCGGTGACATCTGTGCAGGTCTTTGATGGGGACGAAGCTTTTTTGGGGGCTATCGGATGCTGCTTTACCGTTTACCCCCATGTATTCTTGTTGAATCTGAATCTGATGTTCTTCTTTCCTGGTTTCTCTTTCACATGGGAGATGAAAAACAGATGATGGAAAAAAAAAAAAAAAAAACAACAACAACAAAAAAACCCACCAACATCCTGTACGGGAGTTAGGAAGGAAGGAGGAGGAGGAAGCTGCAGGATGCTCCAAGAACCATTACTTCCTGGCAGCAGGCACAAGAGTGGGTAATGGGAAGTGCAGAGATACAGAATCAACCTCCTCCCTCAGCCCCCCAACCATCCCTGAGATCAGACTTTCCTGAGATGTAGGAGCAGCAGTTGGCCAGATCACACCTTAATAAAAATTAAAAATAGAAAGGGAAAATTAAGACAAACCTTCTCAAATATACACTGATCCAGTCCTTGGGAGAGCTGGAGTCAGTGCACCCTGTGCTCACTCCTCTCTGACTGCAGGTACTGCTGCAGACCCTCACGTTGGCAGGCCCTAGAAATGGCACATGGGGACAACACATCCTGGCAGACAGCTTCTTTCCAAGGTGCCTATGGACAGGGCACAGGCAAGAGGGTTTTAAGGCATCTGGTAGGACTGTGCCTCAGCAGGGTCAGTGCTGACAGCTTTGTCCCTTGGCGTCTTTCTCATTCTCCATGTTCTCTCCATAAACAATATTAACATTCCTTTATCTCTTTATTTTCTTCATCATAAATTTCTACTTCAGAATTCGTTTTAATAGACAGTTCTGTGAGTGTATGTATTTTTACCTTTGACTTAACAAACATTAAGATATCTGGATGTGCAGCATAAGTAAGAGGCTCTGTTGAATAGCATAAAGATAGCTTATTCCTCAATAAGGGAAAGGAGGAGACACCAGAGAGCTTCTCAGCTCTCTCTCAGTACAACTGGCTCAGTATAACTGTGATTTTTTTTCTGCTCTAAACCCACAGCAGTTGCAGGTATTCAGTATCACTGCAAATTTACACCACTGGTGTTTGACTGGGTGCATTGTGACTATGACCTTTAGTTCTACATTTAGGGGTCAGTGGATTAGTTATGCATTATTTGCCTCCTCTTAGAAATGCTGTTCTCATCTCTACTAAACTATTTGGCTGCTGCAGAGGGTAGGACAAAAGGCAGCAGAGCTGGGGCTCCCCTTTTGCACTGCAGGACATGAAGCAGGAGAGACTGTCCTGCCAAAAGTCCTTCATGTGGATGATAGGATCAGGTCCTGCAAGCCAAAATGAGGAAAAATGTTTCTACCTGCAGTTTGCTGCAGTGTTAGAAATCAAAACCACAGCCAGCAGTCACGTCAGCTCTGTGTTACCCAGAGCCAAACTCAATAAATCCCTGGCATTGCTGTCAGATGAGTCCTTTACTCTTCCAGCCCATGAAAGAGACAGAACTACAGGCAGTTAATCGGGGGTTTCTGTGCTGTCAGACAGTCTAACTTCACCCCTCTTCTTGTGCCTCACACCACAAGTCCCAGCACACACACTAACAACCATGATTTATGGCTGGAGCTGCTTTGCTTTACTGTGTAGTGTAATTGCTGTGCTCTTGAATTGCCAGGCTTTCTGAAGAGCATTCATGGACTCTGGCTGCTCAGCTGTGTGTCCTGTCTGCTCTGTGGCCCAGGAACTGGCATCTGCCAAAGTCAGGTTTTAAATCCCAGCAGGAGAGGTTGGTAGTCTGATTCTGCATACCCCTCTTGAGTTGTTTATGCTTACATAAACAGATGTCATTTTTTCTGACTCACCAGAATAAATGGGCTCCATTCTCAATTGTGGGTGTTTCTGGTTGCAAACAGGGGTAGCTTCTTCTCATCCCTGCATCTGCAGAACTAGCATGATCTTTAAAACTTTGGGGCCCAGTGAATTCTCTGGCACCTGGATCATCACATGTTTGCCATATATTTCTATAAGCCTACCAATGGCCACTTCATGTTACAGAGAGGTAATCAGCCACTCAGCTGGAGCCAATATCACTTCCATGGTGAGACCCAGGAATTTGGATGCACCTCTTCAAATGGAAAGACACTGCTGAGATGAGTACTGCAGGCTCTGCCGGTGCTTACAGGACTGGTAGGATGCAACAGGCACAAGAGCTGCACAACAGGAGATCACTCAGGAGTCTTCTGTGTGATTTACAGTGACCAATTGCTTTTCAAACATCTTTCAAAGTGCAAAGTACAGAAACAGAATTATTTCTTCTGGGGAGATTGTTTTCCCTACAAGAGTAGTGGTTATAACCCAGAATTTGGAGACCTACTCTGGACACAGCTGCAATGGCAGAAATAGATGAAACAATCTGCCTGCTTTTAATGAATTGATGAAACAACCTGCTGGCTTGTCTGGCAATTAAAGTCCATAAATGTGCTGGGGTTTTTTTAGAGAGATGTATATCCTATTGCATTATGTTATATACATGAGTGTATATAATGTGTGTAATAATAACAACAGTACTGTGTGTATAATGTGCACACTACTCTGTTTGAGTTTGTAAATATATGCATACTAAATGTATACATACACAAACATATCTGCCTCTTTGGTGTTTAAGGGAGTGTGGAGTCCACCACCCCAGCCTGCCCTTGGTGGGGGGTGTTAAGCTGTAGCTCTGAGCATCACAGCACCTGTGGTGCCAGCAGGACCCTCTGCCCCCCAAAAATGGGGAGACTGCAGTGACGCCTTACTGGAGACCCCAGTTCCTGCAGGACTGTGGGTCTGACAGCTCCTGGCATCAGCTATTGCATTGGAAAGTGCTGCCAGAAAGGCATTTCTAAACAAAGTCGAGGCACCATTTCATTGCAGTGGACTATAAACTAGGAGATTATAAATCCCAGAGGATCAAGCAGGCATTGCTTAGAGGGCAAGATTCACCATACAAGCACAAGTATCTTGAAGACTGCAATGGAAAGCAGAGGCTGACTAAACTTTTATTTACATAGTATTCTCTCCAGACCCGCTGTGGTCTGCAGAAATTCCACTGCAATGTCTCTGTATGGATGTCTCTCTGGTTTTGTGTACACAGCACTCCTTTAACTTTTGAGATATGTGCAGGGGTCTTACAATTGGAATTAATTTAGTTGGCATTTTGCAGTATGACACAGAGTTTAATTCTCATTTGGTGGCATTGCACTCTGTTTTCTGCCTCTGCCTGGGCAGTTACAGATGTGCAAATAAAACCATTTCCTGAGATGGTCCTACAGGGAAGGTGGTGTCTCTTTTGCAGCACCTGCAGAGCTGCCTGGGATACTGGGTCCCATCAGGTGCTGTCAGTGAAAGAGCTTGACAGTGTTTTCCTGGCCATCCTTCCCCACAGTGGGGGACCCCAACCCAAGGGACATGGTCTTAGGAAGGGTCAAGTCAGCTTGATTCTTCATGGGGAATGATGGGAGAGCTCAGAGTAAGGAAAACAAGATTTTGGTGGTGAAGCTGGCAGATGTGATGGGAATACCCACCTGGGGCTGGGCAGGTCAATTTGCCAGCCTCTCTTTGCTCTGAGAAGTGCCACAGGATGGGGATGGCAAGAGGTGCTGCTGCAGCCTCCCCTGGACATATCCAGGCTGGCTGTGTCTGAGAGCAGAGGAGTGGGGGGCTGTGAGATAAGGCATGACAGCAAGAGCTAAAGAAATATCAGGGCAACGGCACCAGGGAGGCAATTCCACTGTTAATAACACAAACACAGCCATCGCTCTTCTTTTGTCTCCTGATGAATCAGAGGAAATTGCCTCCCGAGCCCTTCGCCTTCCAGCTACTTCAGCTGTGTTTTGTTTCTCTAAGATTCAAATATTCTGACTAGATTTCAGCATATTATTATGAGAACAGAAGAGCTATAGAGAAAGTGAAGCTTCACAGAGGAAATAGCCACTAAATGTTGCTTTGAATTCTCTTGCTTTTTATGGCAAACTCTGATGTCAGGGACAGATATGGCTTTGGAGAAGTTGTGTTGCTGTGCTGCAGATGTGTTTGTGAATACTTAGTGACAATTTCCTGTGACATTGCGGTGGGCAGCTTACCATCATCTATGAGATTTTTAAGCCTCCTATTTTGATGTAACTGATTCTTCTATTTAATGCTAGTCACCACAAACCATGAGTTTACAAAACCAAGAGCACTCTTCTTTGTTTGTCAGTCTTATCTGGCCAGATTAGCAAAATGTCCTATTTGCATTTTGCAAAAATATTGGACTTTGTAACAAAAAATATGCATCAGGTCTAGTGAAAAATGTGACAGTTTGATATCAAAATCCCAAAATGGCTCATGAGGGTGAGGCAAATTTCCAAAGCAGAAATATTTAATTTTGGCACTTCCAAAATGTGGCATTCCATCCCTCTAATTTGCCAAACGTTTTTTGTTTCAAACACTTCTTTTGATGAAAAGAAGCATGCAAACAAAAAAACCCCCACTCCATATTTAGAATTCAATAAAATACTTCATTTGATCCTCTTCAGTTTCTTTGAAAAGTTCAACACGAACACTCAAGTGCTGCATTCCTCCAAACTGTGCGGAAACTGCTGATCCAGGAGTTGTGCAGCTTTCAAGTGCCAAGTGCCAAGAGAGGGTACTCTAAAAGCTGCTGTAATTCAGATTATTCGGTGAGACTGTCCTGAGAAACCTCGGTCTGGCAGGTACAGCACAAGAACAGAGACAGAAATTGTTTGTCCTCAGGGCTTTACCCTCCTGATCTACGATGCCCACAGGGTCAGGGATACGTTTTTGAGTGAACTGACACAAAGAGAATGGGACAATCCATTCAAAACATTTTTCCACCACTGGAAGAGTAGTTCTCCACACTTCTTGTACGAGGTGATTTTTCTCTGTTGTTTTGGAGAAGGTCAGGATGGGAAGGGTGAAAAGACAATGTTGAAAAGCTGTATGTGAAGGATGAAGATCCTGCCCTTGGGCACTGCTGCTGCTGCTGCACGGGGCCAGGCAGGGAGCTGAACCCTCAGGCTCACAGCTTGTGCTCTTCCACTGGGTTTGATAAATGCTAAGCTCAGTTGTGTCTTTATTTATGCCAATTCCCCACTTACAAGGTTGCAAGAGAAAATATTTTAAAAGCCTTACTAATAATACATTATAAAACATCCTTTAAAACATTCATGAAGAGGAAGAGTTCAAGAAGCTCCCAAAACAGTCGGGTTAGATTTGACTTCCAAACACAAGGTGGAGAAACAGGATTATTACCCTCTGCTTGGCACTGGTGAGGCACATCTGGAATGCTGTGTCTTGTCTGGGGCTCCCCAGTGTGAGACAAAATGTACTGGAGCAAAAGAGCACCAAGACATGTAGAGGCTGGAGCTTATGTGCACAAGAGGAAGTTAAGAGAAATGGGTCTGTTCAGCTTGGAGGAGAAAATACTCAAGTACCTCTCGTTGCTGCCTGAATCTGCCAAATGAGAGGGTGAGGGACAGACAGACTTCTCAGAGCTGCTCTGTGGTGAGATAAGGGGCAACAAACACAAATTTCCCAGCTGGAGTATGGGAAATTCCAATTAAATATTAGCAAAAGTATTTTCAGCATAATGGTGGTTAAATATTGGAGTTGGAAAGGTTGTAGAATCTTAGCTTTTGGAAATACCTAAAATTTGCCAAGGCAAAAACCCAAGGACTCTGATCTAGTAGACCTGCTTTGAGGAGAGTCCTGGACCCTGGTGACCTCCAGAAGCACCTTCCTGCCCTGCTTGTTCTCTGTGACCACAAAATCTCGATGGAGAAAGTGGAATGACAGCAGTACAAAGATCAGCAGAGTTAATAACATAGAGGTGTCTTACAGTATGATTAAGAAGCCAAGGGGTCTTAAAGTCTGTTTCAAGAGAAACAGCAGAATTGTTCATGAAAGGCAGAAATGACAGACTTTTCCAAAATCAGCTCCCTAAGGAGATTAAAATTAAGCAACATAATTATATTACATGATAATAAGATGCTTTGCGTCCCAGCAATGAAGGATGCAGCGTAAAGCTAGGTTCTTTACAACCAGGTGTTGCCAGCTAATCTAGACCAAAGAGCAGTAAGAGAAACCTTTGAGGGTCTTTCTGGGTCATTCACAATCAGTTTTCACCATTACCTAGATCGGAAGGAAAGTTCCAGAAAACTGAAAAGAAAATTACTCCAAGAGAAGGATAAGAGGGGAATTAAATCATCCTTAATGTGAATCCAATGCAGAGTTAGGGAATATGGCTTTTGCCAGACCAACTAACTCTGTGATTTCTTTTAGTGAGATACTGTGTAAGTTTGATTGATGAAGGTGAACATACTGATACCCCATACATGTGCTTCTCTGTATTACTTGAATTTATTGTGTCAGGCACTTACATTACACAGGCAAAGCAGTTTAGTCTTGTGGATTCAAACATGCTAAACACCATGTCTCAGACTTTGGCCTTCAGTACACAAATGGTAACAGAGCACCATTGCCAGATTGTCATACTGTGGTACCCACAGGTGTGACAGGGACAACCCAGGGATGGATGCATTCCAGTACCAGAGCACCTCAGAAATAGCCCTGGCTGGGACCTTGTCTGGGCAGCATCCTCACCTTGGACAGTGCTGTGCTGGTCCTGCTTGGCCCTTGCCTACTCCCTTCTCAGAGACTGTTCCACTGGGGAAGCCCAGCCAAGGGGTGAGGAGCACGTCCCACTGAGCCATCCCAAGGGCACCTGCAGTGCCTGAGTGTGAGTGTGTCTGTGGGCTCCCACAGTGCTGGCAGAGACCCCTCTGCGCAGGGCAATGGAAGGGTTTGGGTCTTCTGCCCTGATAAAACACCTGGAGACAGCCACCTCAGTTTGCAGTCAGACAGAGCAGAGGAGCATCATCCCCGATGGGAATTGACAGTGAGGGGCAGGCCAGGAAAGAGGAGGTTGCAAAGCACTAGTTCTGCCAAACTAACCTTATTATTTTTCCCTCCTTTATCTTTTGACATTAAACAGACTGAGTGGGTGAACGGAAGATGCAGACACAATTAAGCAGATATTGCAAACAGGAGGGTGAGTTGCTTTTTATGGCTAGTTTATGTTTCAGACACACAGCTATACAGAATAATGCAATAAGAAAAAAACATGCAGTATTTACCCTGGGTTTATTCACTGCAGGTCCTCTGAGAGCTGCTTTTGTTTGTCTTTATTTAATTGGCATGGTCGGATGGCCACCAGCAGGTCCAATTAAACAGATTCAATAGATTCCACCGTACATTTTTATTTTTTTCTCCATCAGTGTGCAGCAAAAACTGTCTAAAATAATTTGTCTGAGTACTAGTAATGAATATAAAGTGCACTCTATTCCAGCCTGCACACAGTAAGTTTCAGCTGTACAGCATTTTATAGCCAAAGCAAACTGGGTTAATAATGAAATCACTGATGCAATCTTTAGTACAGCCTTAGTGGGGAAGAGGGTAACACAGTGTGTTATGGTATGGGATATTTGATTGCTCAACTTTGGGCGTATCTGAAACACAGATAGGCATTATGTCATCTTTTGTAGCTATCTTAAGCTTTGGCCTTAAGTGTTAGGTGGGAATAATTCAAGAAAATCCTACCAATAGGACCTGAGCATGCCCTTAGTATCAGGTATTTGTTTAAGTGCTTTGTTGAATTGGAGCCTAGTAGATCCTCTTGAAAAGAAAGTGATTTTCAATCTAATAAGGTTATCTTAGTGTGAACATTTTAACTACATCAATCAATATGCCCATCAGGAGTAAATGACTAATGGGATTTCTCTTTTCTTTCTTTCTTTGTTACAAGAATGATGAATTGACTTTGCCTGTTGCTAAAGATTCTCATCTCCTTAATGCATTGCAGATATGTTTAATGGACACAAGCTGTCAGGGTCCTGCAGTAACCAGTCCCAACCAAAAATATTTCTCCTTCGGATTCTGTCATCAAATCCCAGTCCTGCTCTCACAGTGGAAAACTTGAAAAAGCTGGAAGAGGAATATGAGGCTTCCAAGGAAGCCTTCCAAATGCAGAGAATGCAAGATTATATTGAGCAGACTAACCTTGCTCTCTTCAACAAAGAGACAACTAGGGGAACCAGCAGAGATTTTGTCTGTGATGCAGAGCCTGAAGGAACCTCCTCACCCCTTTCTGCAAAACAAGGAAAAATTGCAATCGAGTTTCCAGAAAGACCTCCAAAGAAAGAAGAAATATTGACAGGTATTTTTTAGCAATCTGTTACAAGGAAGGAGAGACAATAAGTCAGCTGTTCTGGAGCTTTCCTACACTTTTCTCTGCATATCATAGAATCATAGGATGAACCATCACAGAATGGTTTGGGGTGGAAGGGACCTCAAAGATCATCTTGTTCCAAGCCCCTTGCCATGGGCAGGGACGCCTTCCACTAGATCAGGTTGCTCAGAGCTCCATCTAACCTGACCTTGAACAATTCCAAGGATGGGGAATCCACAACTTCTCTGGACAACCTGTGCCAGTGTCTCACCACTCTCGCAGTAAAGAATTTCCTCCTAACACCTAATATAAATCTTCCCTCTTTCAATCTAAAACCATTTCCCCTTGTCCTGTCACTATCTGACCATTTAAAAAGTCATTCTCCTGCTTCTTCATAAGCCTCCTTCAAGTACTGAAAGGCCTCTAGCAAAGTCTCCCTGGAGCCTTCTGTTTTCCATATTGGACAACCCCAACTCTCTCAGCATATCTTCACAGGAGATGTGCTGCACCACTCTGATCATCTTCATGGCCCTGCTCTGGCCTCAATCCAGCAGGTCCATGTCTTTCTCTTGTTAAGGTCCCCAGAGCCAGACACAGAACTCCAGGTGGGGTGTCACAAGGACAGAGGGTGAAAATCACCTCCCTCAGCCTGCTGGTCCCATGCCTTTTGGTGCAGCTCAGGGTGCATTTGGCTTTCTGGGCAGCAGGGGTACATCACCAGGTCCTGTCCAGCTTTGCATCCACCAAAACCTCCATGTTCTGCTCCACATGGGCTGCTCTCAGTGAGTTCCTCCCCCAGTCTGTGCTCATGACTGGGATTGCCCCAACCCAGCTGGATCACCTTGCACTTGGACTTGAACTTCAGGAAGCTCTCATGGTCCCACTTCTTAAGCTTGTCTGCATTCTTCTGGAGGGTATCCCACCTTTCTGTTGTGTCAGCTGCACTGCTCAGCTTTGTTTCCATCTGCAAGCTTGCTGAGACTGCATTCCATCTCACTATGCCATTGATGAAGGTGTTAAAGAGCACCAGTCCCAGGACAGATCCCTGAGGGGCACCGCTTGTCACCAGCCTCCATCTGGACTTAGAGCCATTTACCACAACTCTGGCTGCATCCACCCAGCCAATTCCTTATCCACTGAATAGTTCACCCTTCAAATCCATGTTTCTCTAAGTTGATGGGAAGAATGTTATCTGTGTCAAAAGCCTCAGTCACTCTTCCCTTGTTGAGTGCTGCAGTGAAAATCAAATATGGGAATGCCTCATTAGGGACCCAGCATCAACATTTAATATGGTGAAATATGAGTGCCTGGACACCCTAACACAGTGATGGATTGTGAGGAGCAATGCATGTCTGCCCTTCCCTGCCTGCAAGTGAGGGTTGCATTTGTATGGACTGCTGGGCTGGTTTGTACCATGTCTTGGGCAAAAAACACTGGGCTGTGAGAGTGTGCTAAGGTACAGCAGACACAGACAAGAGACAGGAAGCAAATGCATGCAGAAACCTGTCTCAGTGTTATCCTAGGCAGTAATTTCTTGGATTTGCACATCACAATTAAAATTCAGGTGATATATGAAGTTTTGTTTCAGTAGAGAGCTAGTACGTAGACACAGGAAGATTTACCAAGGAGAATCAAATAAGAGAATGCCTCATTAGGGACCCAGTGTCAACACTTAATATGTCTTCAAGAATTTGTACACTACAGTGGTTCACTGGGCTTTCTTGGCTTCTTTTGATCTCTTTTCATTGTTTTGTCTTTCATAAGAGTGATTTATGTAATCTGAGCAGTAACCTGCATTTTGATGCTTTTTCTGGCTGCCTGTCATAGCTATCTATACCTCTCCTTTTAACCATGTGTCTTACTCTTCTGCATTTTCTTTTCTACCATCTCCTCTGCCACCCTATTGCTCTTCCCAAATGCCTCCTCGTCCACCCTCTTTCCCTAGACTCCTGCATGTCTGCAGGCACCTCTCCTCTCTTCCATCTCCTTCTGCATATCCCTACCATAAATCTCCTTCCTCTCTTCCCTCTGATTTTTTTGGAAATAAGACCATTTGGTATGGAGACACTGAGGTAAGTCGTGTAAGAGGTGTATGACCTGACAGAGCACATGAGACAAGCCGAGATGTACAAGTGACCCCGGAGGTGTGGGCTGTGACACACCCCAGGTCTGCTGTGCTCAGCACAAAAGGGAGGGAGATGTGCAGCCTGTGGCCACTGAATCAAGGCAAAACAGGAGGAGATAGGTGCTGTTCTGGCAGCAAATCCCTCATGGCACCACACCTGGTTGTATGAGCTGTTTGGGCCAAAATCACCATTTTGTGTTTATTCTCCATTCTTGTAGCATCACAACCTCCCCTCAGAGGGGCACCCCCAGTGCTCTTCTCCCCATTGCCCATGTTCAGCCACAGGGAAGTAAATACCCATGGGAATATACCCTTCCAAAGAGTCTCTAAAATAAGGAGACCCAAGCTGTTTACAGATGAAACCTGAACAGAAAGGCAGAGTAAATTGGTCTGTTACTCTTGCCTCTTCCTCTGTAAAGCCTGCCCTCAGTCTCCAGCAACCTTTTTTTACAGTTCATTCTCAGCAGCTTTTTCTTTGCTCTCCCTCAATTTATTATACCATTAAAACCAGTGGGGAAAAATGTTCCTCGTTAAGGTGAGAAGGTTTTATCTGAAATACAAAATAATGAAATGGCAAGAAATCTCAAGACAAGAAAAAAAACCCCAACCAACCTGCTGTTCTACACAAAAAGAGGATCTTTTCTTATTTTTAAAGAAATCTTCTTCTCTCCCCTGCAGCACCAGTGACATCTTCTCCGCCAGCTCAGCCCACGGGACCTGTGCCAAAGAAATCCAGGTAAGCAGAGTAATTGGTAAAATTTTTCTATATAATTCAGTCACGTTAGGCTGTATTTATGCCATACACAGGAGGAACACTGAGCAACTGGAAATTTACAGTGTGCCTGAGACACTCACAGCCTGGCAGCCTCAGCTGTGCCCTTGCTATTAATAAACTGGAAGTTATGTCTGTCCAAGGGGTTGTCTTTGGGCTCCTCAGCATCAGCTGTATTAAAAAGGATGCTGCCATCCTCTGCAGAGGGTTTTTTTTATTTTTTATTTTATTTTGTTAGACCGATGAGTCCCACACAGCATGTCTCAAATCAACTGAGATGTGTGATTTTTATTTTACAGGCTGCTCTTCCAGCTGAGGAAAAAAAATAGGTCTGACTCCCCAGGCACAGTAAATCAGCATAATGCCACCTTTCCCACCACCGATGCTGCTGCAGGAACACGGATTTACACCATCTGGAGACGTGGCTCCCTCCTCCCATCTGCCTGATGTAAACATATAGACGTACCTCATCTTCCTTGGAGAGAGAAGGCAGAGAAAGGAGATTGAACAGACACTCTTGTTAAGAGGCAAACAAAGACCAAATTCTTTTTTAGTGACTTTAAACAGCACTCAGTTCATTAATTGTAATCTTTATAGGAATCTCCAAATGATTTTTTTTTTAAACTTCTTTCTTCTCTTGGCACCAAGGGAAATGGATAAAAGCAGCTGTTTTAGGGAAAGCTGCAACATTGTTACATGAATATGCTGCAAAGTGGGTTTTGGATTATATTTTATAAATTAGATTAATATAAATTATAAATACATTATAGATTTTTAATAAATTTAATTGTCCAACATTTATATAAATAACTCTTCTAAACTCATAACTTTCACCCTGAAAGAGTGTAGACTCTATTTCTTCCCCAGATTTCAAAAGTGTTACGGACTGAAGTAAAACCCCTGATGGCAAATCAAGGGAAA
>VZSR01003803.1:23831638-23915255 GCA_013398615.1 Brachypodius melanocephalos
AAAAGACATTTCCCCCCATCTGAAGATTTGTGACAGGGCACCCCACAGTGCAGCTGCCTGCAGGAGCCTGGCTGTGGTTTGGGGTGCATGCAGAGCTGCCCATGCATTGCTGGGGCTGCAGGCATGTTGCTCAGTCTGAGCACGTGTCATTCTCAAGCAAACACCAGCTTGACTCAGGGAGCACCCCAAGTCACCCACCTACACCCTGGTCCTAGGAACAGGGGTTTCCATGAGATTTGGGGTTGATACTGGCCCCAGTTAACCTTCACATAGTCCTTTCCTGGGCTCTACTCCTCGTGTGCAAGGCAGAGCTGATGGCATTTTAGTGCCTCAGGAGAGCTGGTAGAGCAAACACACAATGGAGGCACCAGAGCACCACTACTGCCCCTATTCCTTGTAAGTTTTCATCCACAGATGCATTGATGTGTGTGTGCTCTGCCCAGAATCCTTTACAATCCATAGATAACTAATAAGAAAGCAGTGATGTGTAAAGGCCTTGTTGAATTACTAATGGATATAAATAAATAAATTTTAAAAAATTTAAAACACCCTTCACTCCTTACCTTGAATCAGACCACAGTCAAGCTCCAAACACAGTTTTTCAGTGTCTTACATTCACGATTTTGTGGTTGGTTTTTTTTGTTTGCCAAGGCCACAGGTGTCTTTAAATTAGTATATCACAGGGACTATAAAACAATTATCCCTACATTACACAGATAGTATTGGCTGGACAGCTTGATAGTTCTGTGCTGTAGGCTCAGAATGGTCTTGTACCCTGACTGACTGAGGGAATCCTCACCCTGAGGGGAGTTCTTGGTCTCCTTTCTTAAGTACCTAATGTTTCAGGTGGGCTTTACTGGCAAGCTGCCAATAGAAATGGAGACAGGCAGTGACAGGGTTCAATGAAACCTTCTCTTCTGGCACTGGGCCAATGGCTATCCGAACCCTACAGAGGTTTCTGGGTTTTATACTTTATGAGAAATACAAGGGGCAAGCCTCAAACCTTTCCCTGTATGGACGTACTTGCTCAGTGTAAAAGATGCATTCCTACAACTGACAGCTTCAGGTGAAAGGGGGAAATGGAAGGGTGTAAGGAAAGAGGGGTGTCCCAGCAGGGCCCCAGTCCAAGTGTGTGCAGAGGGATTCCAAACTGTCAGCAGAATGGGGGTCACCTGCTGCCATTTGCAGAACTGTACAAGCTGAGACCAGCAGGAGGGTGATTTTGGCACTGATTAAACCTTGTTTTGTCCAGTGGCAAGGAAATCAGTAAGACCACAGAAGAGTCTGCACAGCTGCTACCAATACTCCTTCTTCATTCTGGTGTGCTGGCTGCTACCCTTCTCCTCTGCACTGTCCTCAGCTTTGTGAGGGCAGTTCTCTCCTCTGCTGGCTGCAGAGCTAATTTGACAAGGATAAGTGCCTTTCACGACCTGTGTCCTGAGTTCTGTTCCTCTCCTCTTAAGCAGGGTGCCCTCCCGGTAAGCCAGGGCAATGCTAAGTCCCCCACCTGATAGCCCAGCAGCTGAAGATCATCATCAAGAGCACTCTGAGGAAATGTGACCCCAGTCCACTGTCAAAGAGCAGGGATTAGCTGATTTTGCTGTGAGATGCCCCTGGAAGGCTGCTCTCCATCACCAGCCTAAGCCATGACACCACAGCTCAGGGATGACACCTGCTGAGGTGGGAGCATGCCCAAGGTGCTCAGCACTTCCAGCATAAGTGTGTCAGTGTGGGCTGTCTCAGCCAGCAGGGATGGTCGTGACTCAGAAGGAAGGAATATTCCAGCCTTCAGCTCCTTGATTTTCACAGGCCTCCTCAGCCTGATGGTTCCCTCACTTTTTGCCTGAAAAGCGGAAGTTAATCCACTTGAAATTCAGCAGCAGTTCGATGGTGCTGTCAGTCTACCATCAATGTGCAGAAACTCTTCCTCCCCTCCCTGCCTTACCCAGTCCTCAGGTTGTGCCTCCTCCTTGCCAGCAGTAAGGTGGGCTTCAAGGCCAGCATCTCCTTTTAGGCTGGCACAACTCCTCCACCTCCAGACATCCAGGTTTCAAAGGACGTTTGAGGGCCTTCTGAACCATTCACAAACGTGATTCAAATCAATCACATCGATTTCCAGGGGCTCTTTAGGCACCTCAGTGTTTTAGGGGTTCCTGGCCTAAGGGTTTCTCCATGAGTGAAGCATAACATTGTCACCAGGCTGTCTCAGCCCACGAGGGTTTGTGAAATGCTTAGCTGGCAAAACAAAAAGCATTAACTTCTTGGCTACAGCTTTCTGCCAAAAGATAGGCAGGTCGTGCTTCAATGCAGATGGCTCAGGGAAAAAATGTGCAGTGCATTAGAGAGCTGTGACTCATAGAATAATTATCCTTGTTTCTCATAGTTTATTAATAATTTAAACCCAATCTTGATGTTATTGATCTATCATTGAATTGGAGATTTATTTCAGATCTGCAGTCACTGAAGCAGTAAATTTAATCCCCCTTTCCTCCCGCCCTTCCATCCACTAAACTCACTTTATAACTAAAACATGATGTTTAGGCTGTTTCAGTAATAGCACAGGAGAATAAGAGCTCAGAGGCAGTGGGTGGCAGGAGCAGCCCTAAGCCCACATAATACCAGGGGAGGGCATATAAGGTTCTGCTTTGAATACATTGTTTTGACCAAACCATCCTCTTCATGTGGTCTCAGGGATGTCAAAAGGACCAGAAGCTACTTGCTGGCATGTGCATCACAACCAGATCCTGAGCCAATTTTGGCTGTTTTCACCTAGATTTGATTATCCATGCCTGTGGTTAACCCTCAGTATTGCAGGGATCATCCCAGTTGTGTATCCCACTCCCACCCTTTGTCACAGATACCAGCTCACTGAGGTAGAAGTGCTTGCAACACGTGGGCTGTTGCAGGGCACATAAGCTCTTGGGCTCGATAATAATCTTACTTAAACTGGCAAAAACCTGAAGCAGCTGCCTGGGTGTCCCAGGAGTACCATGAGTGTAAAATCCATTTATGTGCGTGAAGGATCAAGCCTAGAGAGCTGTAATGTGAAGACTCCTACAGCAGTGCTCACTGGGCTGTACCATGTGTCTGGTGAATTCAATAATACAGCAGCAAGCCTTGGCCTTTTAAAAGAAGCCAGGAATAGAAAACAGCATCCTTTATGGCTGTAATGTGCCTAGAAGAGTGATTTTTGTAGGCAAATGAAATACATTTTTATTAGACCAATTGTACTGTGCTGTTGGGTAGGAAAATATGTTCTTGGCTGTACCAACATTTTCTCAGGTCTGGAAGAAAACAAACATGCCTAAACATGGGTCTGTTGTTTTCCATCTATATTAATGGATACAATTAAATATAGTTCCATCCTCTACCAGCCTATCCTTGCTGCTGACCTTAGACCCTGCAGCTAGAACCACAACAAGTGGGGTCTCTTGGCCACCACCGGGGTCCCTGCAGCTACAGAAATGTGTGACAGGGCCAATCTGTCACAGCCTTGCTCTAAAAAGCAAACCAGATGGGTATCACAAAACAGAGGGGATGTGTTGGTGTGGTTAGTGCTGCAGGCACCCCCAAGTGCGTGCTCGTCGTGTGTCTGGTGTTTCTTGCCCAGGTAGGAGACATTCCTAGAGAAGAACAGCAGGAAAAGGAGGCTCAGTAAACTCAGTGTAGTTTATGTTTTCCAGAGGTATCATTTTAATGAAATAGTCATGAAGCTCAGCTTTCCTTTGTTTGGATTTGGGGGGGGGTTTGGTTTCAGTTATGTTGGCTAAACCTGGAATAAGACCAGGGAAATGCTGCTATTTCTTTAATCCCACAGGACAAGGGATAGTGGCAGCAGTAACACATCAGGTGTTGCAGGGTGTTGCAGGGCTGTTGGGAAGGGAGCAAGCCCAGGAAAGTCCATGTCTGGAAATGCTGCTGGATGGGTCCCTGTATCACTGGATCCCACCTGCACTGATGGGACCATTGTCACTGGCAGGTAACAGCTCCTGCAAGGCCCAGGCTCAGTGGCAGTACACCTTTCTCTTCTTTGAGGCTTGAGAGCCTTCTTTGGTGAGTTTTCACCTGAAGCCATGAATTCCTGGGAACTGGGGCTTTCCTGCAGTTGGAAAGGAGTGACCTCCCTTCCTCCCTGTCCTTGGTGCCATAGGTGGAGTCAGCGGTCGCAGGCACGGGTTCCCATCACCAGCACAGGTCTGTTCTGAGCACCCACCTGTGATGGGAGCAGATTTGGTCCCTCCCTAAATACACAGCCTCAGCTCCCAGTTTAGTCCCACAGCAGGCAGTCGGGAGGGTGTTTCCAGTACTGAGCAGCCAAGTAGAGAAGCTGAGCACCGTTCAGGGCTTGGTTCCTCCAGAATATGCCATTTAACATGTCTAGGTCTCACTGCACCCCGGTGAGGTGAGGAAATGTCTTTTGTTACCCTTTTAAGGTGAGTGACTAGAGAGCTGTGTCCACATCTCTTTCCCCCAAGGCTGGGTGCCCCCTACTCCAACTTGCTTGCTGAAGGTGTCTGTTCCTTGCTGTTGGCAATTTTAGGCTCCCATTTCAGATTAAGCTTCACCTGGGGTGTTGACCTCGGGCCCTGGTTCAGGTGACACAGGACGCATTTGTCTCTGTGGGCTGCGAGTGCGCATTGCAGGGTCGTGCTGAGCTTCTCCTCTCAACCAACACCCCAAGTCCTTCTCCTCAGGGCTGCTGAGTCCACACTCTGCCCAGCCTGTATTTGTCCTTAGGGCTGCCCTGACCCGTGTGTGGCACCTTGCACTGGCCTTGTTCAGCTTCAGGAGTTTCACACGGACCCACCTCTCAAGCCTGCCAAGGTCCTTCTGGATGGCATTTGTCAGGTAGAGAGTGGTTGTTCACAGCAGAGGATGTAGTGAAGTCTGCTCCAACATATTCCAGAATAAATACCAGGCAGCAGGAGTGACACAGCTGCAGAGTGACTGCCTGTGCCACTTCTCTTTGCCCACCCCAAACCTCTCAGTCTTCCATCACTGGGGTGCAGCACCTTGAAATCCGCAGAGGGACAATTCCTGCAAATCTGGCTCTATGCCTTGCCCTGCCCTGCAGCTTGTCCCAGCAGCCCTACTTTTGCTTGCCAGGCATTTGTATAAATAGGATTAACATCCACAGTTGCAGTTAGCTAGGTTGCAAATTACACAGGCTATCAAGGCTCGTGCTTCAGGGCATACACTGATTACCATCAGAGGGGCAAAAATGAGTTTTTCCAATAACAGAATATTGTGTGATTGACTGGGAACATTAGAGGGCAGAGTGGATTAGCCTTTGCCATCAGTATCAGTTATATGTCATTACCACATCAAAGCTCCCATCCAGTGTGGAAGGCAGCTGGGTCTCGAGGAGCAGGGCTGGTTGTTAAACCCGACACAGATTTTGAAGCTGTTTATAAAATGTGCCTCCAGCAAGCTGTGCTCCCTGCTTTTGCCTGCCTGCCTCCGGGGCTGCACACCTTCAGCTGGTCAGAGGAGCCTGCCCACCTCTCCTTTTGCCTCCTGGGGTTTCCTGGCTCTAGTGGGATCACGGGGATCCCAGTGGATATGGGATTCACTGCAACAGGAGGCTGGGAGGCACCTCTACTTATAGGTCTGCTGACACCATCCTCATGGTGTTTCCAGAGGCTTGCAAGAGGAGCTAAAGTCCCTGTTAGCTTTCTATTATGGATGAACAGCTTTGCCCACTTTCAGATCATCTCATTTCCTTCATCTTGGCAGCAAATGATTGTCTCATTTGAATGGAAGAGCTAGAACTGACAGAAAATCTAAAATAAGAAGCATAATTAGCAGCAAAACTTTTAATTCTCCTTTCTAAGCCATTTCTAAATGTGTTAGTGCTTATTTATTGAACCTGGCATTTAGACAGTTCCTTTTAGTGCTAATAGGGTTGATTACTGGGCTGAATACTACGGCTTTGAGGAAACGGCTGCTCAGCATTCAGAGATGCCAAGTTCCCTGACACAGAAATACCCACCTTTCTTCACGGGAAATGTGTTTTATTCAGCACAAATGCATTAAAATAAGGCTGTCACAGGAGCCACAGGAGTCACAGGTGCCCCACCAGCAGCCCATGCACGGGGTGTGTGGCTGTGGGATGCCAGGGCTTGGCCTTTCTGGGGATAAAAACTCCCTCAAGCATGGGCAGGACAGTGCCAGTGCCAGCCTTTGTGATGGGAACTGGGCTGGGGCTTGCTCCGGATCATTGGCTTGGCTCTGGTGCCTGGGGGCACCCCGGGGGTGGCAGGACCCCCAACAGTGATCCATGGGGAGATCTGAGGAGGAGGATGAGGGGAGAGGGTAAACAACCAGAGAAGAGGAGAAAGGGGAGGAAGGGGAGGAGGAAGAGGAAGCTACCTGGTTTCCCCAGTCAAGATCTGAGGTTTCCTGCCCTTGCCCACTCGCAGCTCACACTGAAATCCAAGACTCTTCCATCCAGAGCCAAACAGAGCAGGGTCTCCTTCCTAATAGAAATCTGAGGGCAAGAAATGTGGGTGGGGATTTTTTTCCCATAACAGTCATTATCAGAGTAGTTCCTTCAATGTGTGTAATGGACCTTTTTTGTGCTCCCTTTCCTGCAAATCAATCAACAGGACAGATGTCTGATTGTCCTCCTATTCCACTAACCCCTTTGGAGCCGCTGTAAAATAGCACAGGTGTCAATAAAAATAGAATTTGGACTTTCATTTACTTTCATTTAGGCTTTATAGGTGAAAACGGTAGTTTTTCAGAAAATAAGCCTCGCCTTCACATTACTGAGCGTGTGATGTCAACACAAGGCTGCTTGGGTGATGCAGCAGCCTCCAGAAATAGGGCAGGCTCCTAAAATCTGGGAGTGTCAAGCCAGCCTGGCTTGATAAACTTTGCCAGTGGCTAGCCAAGTGCAATGAGATTACCCTGGTCTGGGCAACAGAGATACTTGAGCTCAGGAATTTCTCCCTGGGTGTGATTATCTTGTAAAAGCCTCTACCTCTCATTCTCCTTTCTAGCTGGGAAGGAGGTGCAGAGTGAGTTTACTGGTTTGTGTCCATTAGCTTGTAAAATGCCAAGGCATGGCTTTTAAGGGAACCTTGGAAAAGTGCACAGGAACACAAATGTCTCTGTCATTAAGGCATTGAGATTTCAACCAGAAGGGGCACTTGCATGTTGTGTCAGTGCAGCGTCCAAATCTTTGTTTTTAATTTACTGAGGGAAAATTTGGCAAATCACTCCGATTTGGATTGACCATTAGAGCCACTGCTGCACTTTTTTTCCCTCCATCTCTTGTTGCTTATACCCAGGCCTTCTCTTTCAAAGGTGCCTTGGAACAACAAACCCAGGGTGACCCAGGCCAGGCAAAGTGAGATGCACCTGAGCGGTCTGCATGGAGAGGTTGCATCCCTTGGTTACCTGTTCATTCTCAGCTGGCCTCCAGCTGAGAAGCAGTCTATGCAGGTCAAGACTTCTTGGGGAGCTAAAGGAAAATGGGATGCACCTACCTGTGGGTCTTGGTGGAAGACCTTTTAAGGTGAAAATTGTGCCTGATGTGGGAACAGTGACAGGCAAGAGCACCAGACACCTCAGGCTTCATTTCAGCCATTCCCCTTAGTGAGATACGTGGCCTGGTGTGAATTGCAGGACAGAGAGGCGACTGAAAACGGGCAGCCCCCAAAATACACCTGGCCCAGCATCCTGCCCTGGATGAGACCTAGCAGATGCTCAGGAAGTAACACAAAAATAGAGCCAACATTTGTTTTTATTTCCCAGAATAGTTTCCATTTTCCCAGTGGTCTGTGACTCAGGAACCTCCTGCACTGTAGATGCCATCTCCGCATTTAATAGCCCTTGATAGATTCCTCTTCTATCGATCAGCTTACACCCTATTAAACCAACACAAGCTTTAAACACCCACTGTACCCTATGGCAAGGAGTGCCACAGCTAAAAATCTCCTTTGTTTATTTTGAACTTGTCACTTGATAGTTTTCTTTGATGTTCACTCTCTTCCTTTGAAGAGCACTGAATAATATGAACAGCTGTTCCCCAGTCACATCGCTCTTCCTTTCACAAAACTCGGTCATATTTCTTCTTCAGTCATTTTTTCCTCCTAGATAAAAAGTCTTAATCTATTCAGTCATTCCCTGAATGGAGGCCCTTTTGTGCTTTTGATCATCTTCAATTGCCTTCCTCTGTAACTTTTCTATTTCTTCTGTATCATATTTGAGATCAGTGAATCAGGACTGCACAATGGCATTCAAGAGAAGGGAGTCCATGGATTTATACAGCAGCATAATGATTTCCCCTGTTTTGCTCTCTCCTCCATTTGTAATAATTCCTAGTTTTTCCGTTTGCTTTTTTGATTGCTACTGAGCCTTGAGCTGACATTTGCATAGAATTATCTATTATAACATGAGGATTTTGCTCCTAAGTGTAAAAAGCCAGCTTGGAGCCCATTATTTTGTATGTAAAGCTAGAATTGTCTTTTCCCATGCACATCGCTTTACATTTATCTACATCAGATTTTATCTGTGATTTTATTACCCTTTCATTCAGTGCCACGAGGGTCTTTCTGAAACTATTCACTGTCAGCCCTTTGCCTCAGCCACCCTTAATATCATCAGCAAACTTCTCCTCTCCCTGTTTGCTGCTATTTCAAGATTAATTCTGAATATTTTGAAAGCATGCGACAATGTTTTGGCTAACTTAACAGCTTCCTCTCTCAAATTTGAAGTGCCAGCTCTGAGGGAGAGGGGAGAAATGCCACTGGAGACAGCGGGGATAGGTGGTCTTGTGGCTAAGCAGCACTTCTACCTCTCCCCTTGCACAGACAGGATGATGGCTCTTGCTGGGATGTGTGTCTGCCCTGAGCCAAAGCAGCCAAACCAAGCCAAGCAGGTGAGCAGGAGCCCTGGGGCCCCAGGAAAGGGCCCAGAGCAGAAGCAATGGATGGCAAAGCCTTTCTCTGAGGAAAAACCTCTGCACACAAAGGTGTGTTGAATGAACAGGAGCTAACTGGGAACTCTTCCTCACAAAAAGCAATCTGGGAGCCTGCCAGGCTTGCCCAAAGGAGTCCAAGGCTGGAGTCAGACAAGGAGCCTCCCTCCATGGGAGGAGAACACAAGGATGATGGAACAGTCACTGCCCTCTGCCCAGGCAAGGTGGGACACAGCCCTGGTTGTTTGAGGAAAAGCAGAAATGACCAATGAGGAGCACTTTCCCAGTGTGTTTTCCCTGGGAAGCAGCACCTTGCAGCAGTGCCTGGCAGGGGATCAGTGTTGGGCAGCAACAACAGGGGCTCTTCTTTCTGCTGGGAGTGTCCTTGTTTTGGGGGAAGAGGCTGGATGATTGCCACTGCCATTTGTAGGCAAAAGGAGCCAGACTGAGTATCTCTCCATCACCACAGGGGAGCACAAAATTAATTCACCTAGAGAAAAAAAACGGGAGAGGGTTTCTCATCCCTGTCCAGTGGCACTACTCAGAGCCACAGGGTCACACAGGATATGTTTCCTTCTGCTCTCTGGTCCTAGTAAATTCATGGTGCAGCCTCTAGAGCCAGGCAGTGCAGGATTTGCCAGCTCTTTGGTGAGATGCCTTTCAGAAAAGGCATGTGGCTTTCAGAAAAATGCTCTGTGGAAGTGATTTGATGCTCCCACACCTGCAAGGGGAAAAAGAAAGTCTCCCTTCTCTCATGACAGAGCAAAAATTGCTTCAAAGTGCAGAGGGTCTCCCCTTTTAAGAGACTTAAGCTTGACCAGAGCCCTTCTGATAACAAAAGAAGAGAGCAGGCATTAGTGACTCAAGCACAAAGTGTTTCTTGAGCTGTGGGAACAGTTTTGTCTCCTGGCAAAAAGATGTGAGTGCACATAAAAAAAAGACTGACTGGTTTCACAGATCCAGGGAGCAAATTCAGGAGAAAGCCAGTGGCAGACCCACCAATATTGCAGCCATTGATCCCCTGCTCATCCGAGTGGGGAAGGCGCTCAGCTGCCCAGGCAGAAGTCCTTGTTTCCATCCCAGCCTTTTGGCTCTGGCCGTGCCACTGCCCACTCCAGGGACTGAAGCTGAGGACCAGCAAGCGACCAGGGCTCCTCCAGAGTGGCTGAGGATTTCAACAGTGCCTTCACCTCTTGTTTCCTTGCGTGGGAACCCAAGCCTTGGCAGGTTTGTGTGGTGTGCCCGGTGCCAGCCCAGCACTAGTGAACCACAGCAGCATGGCTCACACCTCTGCACAGCCCTGCTGCACGACAGCATGTATAAAATCAGCCTCTTTGGTTCCTGTTAGCAACTTTGCACTTCATTCAGGTCAGAACTGGGAGTTCATTGCCTGCATCTGTCGATGGGAGGTTTTTGGGAGGAATGAATAATAACAACTCTTCTCACCAGCAGCTGTGGATCATACACCTAGCACAGCTTTTGTATAAGCAGCAGTGGCAGCAGCTTGTGTAACTCAGCCAACACAAACCCACAATGCCTGCAGATAGAGCTGGAGTAAGATGCAAAATGCACAGGTGCCGTTCATTGGTTTGTGCTGTCTGCCAGCCCACCCAGCCCTGGACCACAGCTGGTTGACAGATAAGGAAAACCCATCTGGAAAGAATCCTGGGGAAAGATGGGCTGGGTTTAGGTGACAGGACTTATCACAGTAGAAGGCACCAGAATGGCTACTATAAATACCACAGAGAGGAAAAAGGCCCTCATTGCTTTTGAGCATTATCATACAATCACAGAAATGGCAGCATGGTTTGGCTTGGAAGGGACATTAATGATCATGTAATTCCAATCATCTATTCCCAGTCCCTTCACCAAGGGCAGGGACATCTTCCACTGGACCAGGTTGCTCAGGGCCCCATTCCCCCTGGCCTTCAACACTTCCAGTGATGGGGCATCCACAGCTTCTCTGGGCAACCTGTTCCAAATTCTTCATCACCCTCACCATAAAGAATTGCTTCCTAATACCCAATCTAAATTCACTCTCTGACAGTTTAAAGCCATTCCCCCTTGACATATCACTACCTGCCTTTGTCTAAAGTTCCTTTCCAGCTCTTCTGAGCCCCTTTTAGGTACTGGAAGGCTTTGTAAGGTGTCCCTGGAGCCTTCTCTTCCCCAGGCTGAATGACAGGCTGGAGACTGGCTCTCTCAGCCTGTCGTCATAGGAGAGGTGCTCCAGCCCTCTGACCATCTTTGTGGCCCATCTCTGGAACAAATCCATGTGAGGACCCCAGAGCTGGACGCAGCACTCCAGCTGGGGTCTCACAGAGCAGAGCAAAAGGGCAGAACCCTCTCCCTTATCCTGCTGTCCCCACTGCTTTTGGTGCAGCCCAGGACACATTTAGGGCAGCAAGAGCTCATTGCTGGGCCATGTTGGGCTTCTTGTCAACAAATACCCCCAGGTCCTTCTCCTTAGGGCTGCTCACAGTTCATCCTCTGCTGGGGAAATCCCCAGTCAGGAAGGAGGAGAGCTGACCATGAATGTTTCCATTGTGAATGCTTTGCAAGTGTAGGCTATTTAGCTTTCCAAAATGCAAATTTTCTAATTTCCCTTGAAGAATCCTCATATTAATGTTGTCTTAAAAACTGAGTGTGTCTTGACTTCTAATGTAGTTTCTCAGGGTTTTCTTTTTAAAGAAGAGACAGGAGCTGCTTTTTAAAAAAATTGTTTTTAAAGTTTTAAGCCTTTTAAAAAGGCATAAAGCTTTTTTTTCTCTCTTTTTTTCCGCTTTCTCAGTCCTTCACAGCATGTTAAAAGAAGGCCAAATTCCCAAGTTGTACACATTTTCATATGAAAAACAACTACAACTTTCCACTGGGCTCTTAAGAAAGAAGTATAAACATGCCAGCTGTGTTTATGTGGGAGCACAGATAATTAAATATAACCTACATTTCCTGACATCATATATATATATAATATGTCTTTATGAGAACAATCTAGATCTAGAGCAGTTGATGAGAAGGAACAGCCCCAGGAAAATGTGAGTCTACTCATACTATGTGAGCATGGCTGTAGCATAAGCTCCTTCCTGGCAAAAAGGGAGAGTGAGCATCCCATGGCAGTGGCAAGGAAACAGACTCTACCCACTTCCATACCACTCACCTCTCTTGCCCTCCAAACAAGGCTGCTCCATTTAAACCACCCAGAAGAGTCAGATCCAGGCTCCTCAGCTAGGAATCACAAGGAGAAGTGCTCCTGGTCCCAGGCCAACAATTTAACAGCACAGGCAAAAGCTTTACAAGGTTCAGGCAGCCTTGAATTCACGAGTAAGGGCATCATCACTGAGTCCAGCAATGGATGGGGTATCCTGGGACATCCCCTCCAACCCAACTGTGAGGAGAAGCAGTGCCCCAGGCCCTGTTGTCCAAGCTTCTGTGACCCTGGAAGGGCAAGTAAGGGCTGGAGTTCTGCCCTGTGAGCTGGAAGGGATCTCCCTGACAGCTCAGGCCGCTGCAGCATGGCTCCTGTCTTCCCTGCCTGCTTCTCCTCTCCCTTCCCCAGCCAGACAGCATTGCAGTTTCTCCCAGCATGCAAGAAAATTACCTGTGATTTATCATACAATCAATGATTTTGTTGGCTTTTTTATTTTGAACATAGAAGCACATTATACTGCTCTTCCACACTGAAATATAGGGGTAGCAAATCTGCCTGCCTGGGACTGTCTGTCTTTTTAGCCTCATAAAAAGCCTGAAAAATGAAAGCAGGAACAAAATCATCAGTTTGTTGCTTTTTTTGGTTTTTTTTTTCCTTACAAGCAGGGAGGAATTTTTAGCTATTCTGCAGAGCCAAAGCCTGCACCTTCAGGTTATTGAATTGGTGCCAGAGCTATGGCTGGAGTCACCCACTTCAAGCACACAAAGTGCCTCCACCTGGGAGCTGCTGTGGATGAGACCCTCCAGTCCCTGCCACAGACACAGCCTGAGCATGGTCCCTTTCTGCAAGTGAGAATTGGCTGCTGCTTTAACAATGATCACTCTGCTTCCCCCTCTCCTAGGTGCTCCCCATTCTTCCCAGAGAAGCAGGTGGTAATGCTGCTTATTTCTATTGGAAAGTATTCAACCCTGCTCTCTTGTAATGCTGGGAGCTAAGCCCTTAGTGAACAAATCTCTCTGTGTTCCTTGTCGGTACCTTGCAGGATAAATTACTTTTGTGTCTGATGAAAAGAGGGCCCTTAGCAAATTATATCATCAGAGAGCAGCTAATAACATAGAATAAAAAGAGTCATCTTTGTACATGGAATGTGAAAACACGGAAGTGAAGGATGGGTTTTCCTCAGTTATTTGAAAGGGTTTAATTAAACAGTAAGCAAACAAACAAAAATACCCAAGGTGAGGTAGGAAGCACAGAATGTGATGGTCTGGCAGAGCTTTTGGGATTGGTACCAGTGCAGGCAGGAAGGCCTGGGGCATCCCCTCTGTCCTCCATCCCCACCACACTTCCACGTGGAGCCTCAGGTGACCACTATGAAAAAATGTGGTCTTCTTGCCTGCACCTGTGAGGGGAAGCTGCAATAGCTTTGCTTGGCTTTAGGTCAACATTGCTGCTGGATTGTTTCTCATCTCCAGTGAGCGTTCCTCACTAAGGAATGACTAAGGTGACCAATTTCTTGCACTCTAAGTTGTTATATGAGGTGAGTGATGACTTTAGTAAAAGCTGCAAGCATCTGAGCCATCGAATAATAATTTTTGACATCCCATTCCCAGTCTCCAAAGTTTCCCTTCAGAAAGGTCGTATCTGGGGGAATCACTAAATCCCAGCTCAATTTTAAAAGTCCTCCCCATGCTGAGGCTAATTAATGGGCATCTTAAATGTCTAACCAGCTATTACAAATCATTTTAAATAGCTCCTGCAATAACGCTTCCATCAGTCTCCTGCAGTCCTGCCGTCCGCCTGCAGACATGTTGGTGTTCCATCCATCACACAGCAGCCAGGTTTTACAGCCTGACACCGAGGGGATCCTGAGCAGCCCTAAACCATCGCTGATGTGCCACCAACCTCTCCCGACCTCACAGGACCGCACGATTCCCATCCGTGTCAGCCACTGCTGGCTCACCTCTGAGCTGCTGCGACACAGCCAGCCCCACCCAGCACCTGCAGATTCAGGGCAGTGCCAAGTGACCACTCTGATATCTGTGAATGGAACGTGATCGTTTCGATGGCAGGAAAAGAGAAAACTGACAGCTCGTCCTGCTTACCAACAGGCTCGGGCTCGCCCATGGCCGGTGCTGTGACACATCACAGATACAAAGTTAGATTTTTTTTTTTTTCTCCTGTTGTTTTTTTCTGAGCTGCAGCACAAGGTAACAGTGAGGCAGCCACTCTTGCAGCCTGGTGAGAATCAACTTCTTCATGCTTGGGCAGGAAAACCTCAATGCAACACATGCTGTGAATGATAAAAGCTCCCTGTTTGCCACAGCTAGGGGATGCTCCAGCACCCAGAGCCATCTACCCAGGCTGTCATGAGATGGAGAGCATCAATTTGTATTTGTATATGTAAATATGGGCTGTTTCCCCTCACATGCTGCCTTTTCCCTCTCCTCTGCCGTTTGGCAGAGCCATTTCCCATACCCAGCCACACACAATCATACACACGTGCATGGAAGATCTCTTCTTAGGGACTTTCAGTGCAACAGGAAGAGAGGGAATATGGGAAGATGACCAGGATGAAAAAAGATCACGGTGTGGGAGTTGCTGTGAAAAATACAGCTGCTACTCCCTGGATGGAACGCAGTCAGCATACCCACCTCCCACAGACAGCACAGCACAACCTGAAGGGGACTACAGGGAGGGGGTGTAGTGAAGACACCACGGCCAGGCTCTGTTGAAACCCTTGCAGAGGAGGGAACTCAGCGGTACTTTCCAGCTGATAAGCCCCACAGCAGCTGAAAACCAAGAGAGATAAAATAAGATGTCCTGCTGTTGAATCAGCAACTGTGGTGAAATCACTCTCCTTGGACTGGCACATGTCCCCATCACACAGGTCCTAGCTTTCTTGGGGTGTTGGCAGACCAATCAAACATAAAGGGTTTGAGTTTATCTCCCCTTTTCACGTGACAGGGGCTTACACACACACAGACAATACTCCACTCATGGGGTTTTTTTGCCCTTCAGGGACTCATGGCTCTCCAAGGGGCCATCCAATTTCTGTAGCATGCATTTACCAAAGGACAAAAACTTTCCAAAAAACAGCCCCTCACTCGATGCATCAAGCCCCAGAAGCAACTCTTAAATGGAAAAATGGAAGTTTGGTCGAATTGCAGACAAAATGGGGTACCTGGGACCAGGAAGCTGTTGGGTTTAAGTTCACCCAGCTGTGTATTTCTCCCCAGGGCCACCCTGGACCCACATACTGGGATCTACTTGGAGAAGGAAGGGGCCACCAGAAGCACTGATCTGACCCAACTTCAGCCAGCACTCTCACAGCCCTCCTTTCTAGTCCGTCATCATGGAACAGAAAGGCCATATCACCATTAAATCCCAGATTTAGGATCAAATTGACTTACTGTTCCTCAGGCACAATAATCCTGCCTGTTTCAATGTGGAGCCCCAGCTCCTGGTGAGCATTTGCTGTGATATCCCTGCCTGGCAGGCTCTTGCCTACCAGCTCCTTGGAGAGCAGCAAGGAAACTCCCCACTGGAGATAAACCTGGGACTGCTGCATGGCACCGGTCACAAATTTTCATGCACAAAAATCACTGTTTCATTCAAACCCAAATTTCCTGCCTGTGTGACTCCTAATGAAATTCCCTCCCAGGAAAGCATTTAGAGGAGCTGAAATGCTGTCGCTGAAGGGTGAGAACAAGACTCCCAAATCCATTTTGAAACACTGTTTCTTTTCTAAGCATTAATATTAAATGTCAATATCAGTGCAAAGTTGGTGATTTTATCTAAACAGCATTTCATTTAACATGAAACAAGCACATGGGGAGAACACCAAAATTCTTTTGTATTTGTTGTCACCCACTCAGGTTTCCCTCTGACCCTTAGAGGTGGAAATGATGTTCTGGCCAAGGTTGAGCCATATTCAGTGTCAGTGTGACTGTCCCAGCCTACTGTGTGTAACCCTGTCCCTTACTAGAGGCAAACACAACTGGGTCAGCACTGAAAACACATATTGCCTGTCCTTGCTTGGGGGCTGGGGCCTCGGGGGGAAGGATTCAAGCTGTCTTCTCTGCTGCAGGCACAGACCAAATGCTGCCAGCCGTCACAGCACTGCTCTGTAGGTGGTCACAGGCACATCGCTAATGGAAACAACCTCTGCAGTGGCTGTTCAGGAGGGTCACAGCGAGCCAAGGCCCTGAGTGTGCAGAAACAAAGTTCTGGCTACTGCTCTTTGACCCACAAAATTCAGACTTCTCAGGACCACCTGCTCTGTTAGATAAGGAAGTCATCTTCCTTGTCCCACTACTTCTGCGCAGCCCACTCCCACCCGAGCTGGCTCAAGTTGTGAGTTTAGTTCTTTGCTCCTCAGTCCCCTTGTACAGGTGGTGGAGGAGGATCAGCTCCCAGGGGAAGGGTTAGTGTGCTCCATGGGCACGGAGGGAAAGGGCATCCATGGCACATTGCACGGTGAAAGGCTGGGTCACAAGAGATGCAGGATGTTCTCCCACTTGGCCCCTCCCTTCAGAGAGTTTAGCATTAACATCTGTCATTCTGCACAGGCTCTCTTTGCAGCTGAAAGATCCAGAGAGAAGTCACCCAGGTGGCCAAAAAGCAAAGATTTCCTCTTTCAGTATAAAAATATTCAGCTCATGAGCCTGCTCTCCAATAATCAGTGTTGCAATACTTTTGGCAAGAGGAGCTCCTCTTTCAGTCTATAAACATTCAGCTCATGAGCCTGCTCTCCAATAATCAGTGTTGCAATACTTTTGGCAATCTCTTTCTTGTTGAGATCACTCCTTGCATTTTGTTATCTTCTACATGCATGAAATACTGAAATGCAAGAAATCAGTGCTCAGGCAAGCAGCCACATCAGCATTTCAGCCCAACTTTTCCCTTATCAGGGTGGTAACAGTCCATTTGCAATAAAACAAAGCTCCTTTCTTCAAGCTCACAATGCCCGTCTGTACACCAGGTCCTTGCAAGCAGGTTTGCCTCAGCTGACAGCATGTGATGGCTCCCAGCGTGACCAGCAGGGTTGCACATCAAAAAAACAGTGCCTTGAAGCACACAGCTCCCATACTGCAGCTGAGGAACTGGAAATTTGGGAAATGGCTGTGCCAAGTGTGACCAATCAGCTTTGGCTCTCAGCCAGAGACACCTGGGGTGGTGCAGAGGGGATGGCAAAGAGCAGCCTGGGCACAAGGACCAGGGGCAATCCAGGAGAGGGAACACGAGGTGTCTATTGGGTTTCCAGGCTCCAGCTGATGGCAATACCCATGGCTTAGTGGCATGGTTGGCCACCTCTGAAAGGGACCAACTGATTCTTTTTTCCTTTTGCTCTATTTAGAGGTCTTTATATCAAAGACCTGACTTATTCCACATACTGGCTTGGTTTTAGGGCTCAGTGAGGATGAAAATACACAAGAGTAGGAGAAAACAGCATTTGTGGACAGAGCTGGATCTACCTGCAGTCACCAGGATTTGCTTCAGCAGCAGACTTTTCTCCCTTTTCACACCCACATCACTTTGTCAATACCAAATATGCAGTTTGAGAAAAGGACTATTAAGTTTTGCTTAGAAAACACATGACACAGTATAAGATTTTGCTGCAGGCATCACTGTTGTCCAACAGCTGGCCAGGCATTCACCTCATTTACAGGATGCAATCCAATAGGGCCAGACCCCTAGAGGAAGCTCCAAGTGACCAGGAAGCTTTAGTCACACATCACTACCCCAATACCTCTCAGACAGAAGCCGAACTCCACAGGAAAAAAGAGCTTTTACTTTGATACTTCATTCAAATGACACTGTGAAAGCAGAGGGTGAAGGGAAACTTCATGCTGACATTACAGGGGACAAACCACAAGCTTCTGCATGACATGTTTTACACCACCAAAGGCCAGAGGAGCACTACAGGGTAATGAGAAATTGGGTAGAGGAGTCTGTGAATAACCAGGCAAGAACAGTCATCAAACACAGTAATATTTGTGTTTTCTGTCACCAGCTCCTAAGCTCTTAGTAAAAGCCAACTTAGTTAAACATGTTCTTGTATTACAGTTGTGGTTCACAGTTGTGGTTTCTTCCTCCTAAAAAAACTGCAAGGAAAGAGGTCATTTAGTCACACAAGACTGCTTGTCAGTAAAGAAAATACAAATTTCCTTTTATTATAACCATAAAGAGGCATTAATTTAACAATTAGCTGTACATTCAGCACTCAGATATATGTATCTGTGCCAAATAAACGCTCTTCTCTTACTGCTAAAAAAAGAACACTTCTCAGCAATGCACAACCTGTGCTTACAGGATGTTTATTGTCTCTGTATTACAGTTATCTTGACAGACAAACCTCAGGATACAGAATAAAGCTTTACTCTTGGACCAAAATAGGAGGCAACATTTTTATTTTAAAAAAATTAAAACCAGCAAGTTTCTAGTCAGATAATATAAAGCATCTTAAATTAATCTTTCGAAAGTATTTGCACTATTTGTAAACATAACTATCTGAAACTGTACATGTTTAAACAAATGTTCATTTAGCAAACAGGCTGTATAAACTGGTTGCTCTTCTAATCCTTCCACCAGCTGTCCTAGAGCTGTCTGGGTATTGTAAGAGAGAAAAAGATCCCAAGCACAGGAGTGACTACTGCCATGGTTTACCCTTCACATCTCTTCTGTACAATGCCTGTATTAAGTCAGTCATAACTCTGTACAGTGACCATGCAGTCCTTCTGAAAAACTTTATAAAAAACAAATATACATATATTACAATGCACTGGACATTATTTTACAGCCTGTATTTCTACATAAGTAAAGGGAGAGGGCAAGTTTTTCTCCTTGTTAGTTCCTTTACTTAATTTTTAAGGAGTCATGTAAGGTCCTGTAAGTACCATTTATGTATCTCAGCACCACTGCTGTAACAGCTCTTGTGGTAGCTTTCAATCCTACCATCTTACACTCCAGCCTTGTTATTTATAACAGGACAATTATTAAATCAAAATACCACCGATGTGCAAAGAAATTTCTTCATATTCCAAAGTACAGAACAGGCTTTATAAATAAGTTAAAAATCTGTCACGTCACCCACTACATTTTCATTTTGCAGTGCTGCACAATGAAGCTTTACACACTGAGACACCCTGAAGTGTTCATTCCATTAAGGGTCAGGCATTTAGCATCCAGCTTTCCACACCGATGTTCAATTAATGCTCACTCAACAATATGTGTCACCAAGTACTGATCTTGCCTTTACAAGACAGATTTGACAGCCTTGCACATCGAGTTTCAGGCATCCCCATACCCTCTAATTAGCACTTTCTCCACAGCACAAAGGCTGTGTAAGTTCTAGACCCCGTTCCCACTTGAAACAACATGACACCACCATCCGATCTTAGGAAAGGCAAAAAAACCAACTCTACCCTAAAATTAGGTAGCTGAAAACCTCAATGCTAAGCACTGCTGTAAAGCATCTGAAAACATGCAGCTACCTCAGAAACAACAGAAATTATGTTGCACACCTTTCCATTGCAAATCCCAAGGATCTGAGACTCTTCACACAGAGACAGGCTGAAGAATGACTCTTCACGTCAGACCTCACAGCTCCCAATCACAAGAGTGTAAGACAGCCCACCCAGTGTTTCAGGAAACACTTCACATGTGGGAAATGAAGTGTTCCCAGGCAAGAATTTCTGAATTACTTTCAAGAATGTGGTAGATTACCACAATTTTCAGGGAAGTTAAAGAAAAACTCAAGAGCATGCCTGCTTAAGTCAAATTGTCACACCAATGTGGTCATCTCCCAAGCCTCACAACTATCTATTGCTGCTCTCATTTGATTCCCTGCACTGTGTTTCTAGAATCTCTTTGGAAGTGTGACTTTCCATTGGATGGATCAGCACATTAAGGGAAAGCAAGAATGGTTTTTATATTCAAAAAAAGGAAACAAAAAAGGTTTTCAATTTTGAAAATATCTGGAAAAGGCAGTAACTGAGCTTCCGTAAGAGTGATCAGCAAACGGGTTTTTGTTTCATTTTCTTCTGCCCACTGCTCAAGCCAATGAACAGGAAGACCTTTACCAAATCATCAAATCTGTTCATTTTGGGTTTTTTCCCTAACATGGGGTTAAGCAGCCTGGATAGTTTTGATGCAGACTGGACTGCACAGTGGGATCCTTCGTTTACTTCAAGCAAATGTCTCTGCGTTCTCTTCACTGCCTGGCATTTGGCTGAAGCTTATTCCAAGCAGCTTCACTGCTGGGCTACTTGGACATCGACAGCAGTAAGTTCACCTGAAAGACAAAATGAAAGCCTGCATTAGACAGAGTAGCCAAGTTTCAGAACTGATGTGTCATATTTTAAATTTAAACAGGATTCCTAGGAAAAACATTAATCAGAAGACACAGCTAAAAAAAGCCAGCCAGAATTTCCAGTCAAATGCCTACTCACAGGCTTTCTAAAATGCAACTGTTGACCATGCTGACCACTCATTTCAGCAGTCACTGAAGCCACTGTGATAAAGCTCCTAAGATAACTTGTCAAGAAATTCCAAAAAACAGGCACACTGGCAAAAAATATTACCATTCACCTCAAATATCTGAAACACATTTGGGATCCTTTCAAAGTACTTGCTTCCCATAGATTACAATATTGTTTCCCACACACTTCAGTTTGTAGGATAAGTGATCCTAAGGTTCATCAGATAAACAATTAGAGGAAGCCATCTCCTCCAGGATAACTCCACCTCCTTATGGCGCATCACTCCCACTTAGGGAGGATCAGGACAGTTATCACACATTCCTGTGGCCACACGCACTGCAGGCAATATCCTCTAATCCATAAACGAGATTACCTGTTTAAATACTGGCATCCTGCCATAATCAAGATTCCACCTACATTCCCTAGACTACTAAGGTCAAAGTGACATTTTTAAAAGCCTGCTTGGTTTCTGACAGAGAATCCTAATACAGGGAATTCTTAACCCAAATTATCTCTGAGACTAAAGACACTGTAGGGTTACAGTTCCATCTGCACATTTTCTCAATACAATTCACTTTAAATGCACTCTAGTAATTCATTCTTGTGCTTCCTAAATGTAAAAGTTGCTGCTTTCTGTATTTGTCAAAAGAAAGACTGCCTTCAAATGCACAGGTTTTTTAAAGGCATATTCACTGGTTTGACACCTTTCCAAAAAGACAACGCCAGGAAATGGCAAGACTCTTCTACAGTGCTGTACAACTCAATCTCCAGCAACACCAATCATCACCTTGGTTTAAGAAAATCTAACAGACATCCATTAAAAAAACCCAACCAAACAAAGTCCCCTCCTAGCTGAGAGTCTTAAGATCAGATAAAGCCCAAAGTTTAATCATCCAGGATTAAGGGGGATAAGAAATAAATAATGATTCTGAACACTGGAAGTATGAAAAATGAAAAAAATCAATGTTTATAAAAGCCAGTCACATGAAGGAGCAACTGAAAAAATAGGGAGCTTCAATATATACCTGTTCCATCGAAGGACAAGCTATGATCTGGAGGTCTTCATTACTAAATTCTTCCTTTAACAGAGCATGGAGTTTCTGGAACATTTGCTGAATGTTATTCTTTTAAAGGAAAGAAGAAAAAATCAATACTAAAAAACACAACACCCATCTTAAACATGAACCAGAACAAACACAATGTACACAGAATAGCTACCGAAGTGACCAGGTAGGGAGAAGCAGTCAAACTTCAAGGACTTTTCTAAAACAAGCTCCAAAACAGCTACAAGGAATCCACATTAGTCATGAGATAAAAACTTCAGCTAAGATGTGCTAAAATGAAACACTGAGTCCTAAAGACTTAACCTGGAAGCTTAAAACTCAAGCTTGCCTCTTCTGGTGGTTTACAGCAGGTTTTCCACTGAATCTGTATCATCGTCTTTGCCTCTGGTGCTCCTGCCCATGCATAACTGTCCCACACTGGTTTGGTGTGGGACAGAGTTTATTTTCATTATTTGGAAAGCTCATTTGGTGCCAAGTGGAAGATGTACACAGTAAAGATGTTTGGATTTGGCGTTTTTAAGCTGAAGATATCACTATGAAACATCTACAGGAAAACATGGCAGCAATACTTACCCTGACTGGCTTAAACAGAATTAATTCTGTATCTTTATTGGACAAGTATAAGGACATGCTTCGTAAAGTTGATGGCAACTTTGTTTTTATTGTCTTGTAAGTGGAAGAGACCAGATCGTTGATCTTTGCTGAAAGTAAAAGAAAATATATTTAATGGGCTAAAATGGAGCTCTCCTCGCTGAAACCTACACTCCAGAAAATCACCTCTGCTCTCCTGGGGTGGATCATTGCCACAGGTTTGAGTGGAAGGGAGAGAGGGTGTGCTGGGCTATGCAGTGTCAAACCCATCACAGGACCACAGCCTGCCAGACACTGCACTTCCTTTCCCTGAAAAAAATGCACCTATCCCATTTCTGAAAGCTACCACATCCTCCTGAGGTTTCTGAAATCGCAGACCTCTAACAGCGACGAAGTTCTACACAGGCTCCCTCCTAGCAAACTTACCTGGAAAAGAAACCGTTGGGCAACAGTGCTAGTAAAGAGAACAGAATATCACAAATTCTCCTTACTGATCATAGGCCATGTCTGAGAGAGGAAAGGCTGCACAGAAATCTGGATCTTGAATTACCCAGACAGGAATTTTCTGTCAGACAAGACCTTCTTTCTTTACTGCCAGGAATTTTAATGATTTTACAAGATCATTGCTTAAAGGCCAGGGGAAAATATATTTTGTAGTTTTAAAGTACTGAAGTTAATATCCTATGTGGGTTTTTCAGCCCCACAACTTCAACTTCTGCCACATCTAAATTTTCTGGCTAGTCCCACTTCCCAGACAAATGACTCCAGGAAACAGCAGAAGCTCTGCTTCGATCTGCTTCTATACACATAATTATCTCCAAACAAACATTAAAAATACTCCTGAAGAAGCGGGACATGTTAAGTGGAAGCTCGAGTTAGCCCTTGAGAGTGTCTGACCCATGGAACAGCACTGAATTATGTATGAACATGGCTGCCTTTGCATCTTAAAAATATGATGCAACAGAAGGTTCCAGTGTATGATTTGAAATAATCATATTTTTTCACCCAGAAGCACAATTTTGTAATGTGAAGAGCAGAACAACCAAGGAGCACTAAAACTGCTCCAAATGTTCCTATGAAGCATTTACATTTGAATTTTTTAAAAAGAGAGAAATAAACCCAGATTCCATTTTCGTATAGTGACAGGAAAACTGAAAACAAAGTAAATACCAAACGTACAGACCACAAGGGCATCAATGAGGATTCATTCTCTCCTACAAAAGCAAAAGCTAAATCGTAATGTTATCAATTAATTTCTTAAGCTCATTCTGTATGCAGTTGCAGAAATGCTTTTCACATGCAAGAACAATCACAGCTTGAGAAATACTCCAGGCATTCATCTACTGCACCAATTAAATACATATTCTGAAGTTTGTCAGCTTTTTAGATCTGGCTTAAGACATTTCAAATAGCACACAGGCTAAAATGGAAGCTAGGATTTGCAAGAAAAAGACAATTATTATATGTTGAATTTTTCCAAATCAACCACAGTCTCTCAGTCCAAGTTATTCTGACCATCTCTTCAGATTCCTAATAGTAACATACCTGGTTGTGCCCAAGGTTGTTGTGAAAGGCTGTAATTGGGACCTCCTTGAGTGGCCATTGTTTTTAAAGCAGCTACCTAAAACAAGTAAAATCAACAAAATGATGTTTCTTTCAGTTGAGTTCACAACAAAATGACCAAGTACAAACTGCACAACTCTCTTAGATACAACAGTGTACTGAATCTCCACTGCTGTGTCTCTTCTATGACCTGACTTAACAACACACAGGGGAAGCGGCTTGACACAAATGCAATTCAAAATTACAACCGTGATCAATTCTTGAAAGTAAAATTCAAAATGGGATTAAATTTACAAAGATGCTTAGGCACCTAAGGATATAAAACCTCAAAAGAGACTTATCCTTAAGCAGCTTAGTCAAACTCCCCAGATTCCTAATGAATCATTGAGATCACTCAGACAAGCTATCAATGTCACCACTTACCCATCTATATTTCAGGCATGCCACTGACCCCTATCCCAGCATGACAGGCATGAGTAAATTTAACACTGTAATCTTCTAAATTCTCAAAAAATCAGCAGCTGGGATATCTGCAGTCCATGCAATGCTGTAGTTTCTGAGAGGTCATGTCACTTATTCTCAGGATATAAGGTTCAAAACAGATCCTGCTGCAAGGTTTTCTCAAGATACCTAGAAATCCTGACCTCTAGAGGAGGTTCTAGAAAGAAATGTATTGTAATAAGACATCTAATACCCTAAAACCTCCCTCAAGAACACACATGACTCAAGACTGCTTCTGAAGGCTTACAAATACAGTCAAAGTAGTTCCTGCAAAAAGAAAAGCTCCTGCCAACCTTCACACACCTGTTAAAATTCAAGGAAAAATTAAGGTTTCTTCATCAAAAACCACGAGGGTTGCTTTTAAAAACAAACTAAGACATGTTCCTTTAACCCATTAATCTCAAAAATGCCTGGAAAATTGCTGCTGGAACTTAAAGGAAAGCACACTATCTTCAGCTAATCATACAGCACTAGCAGCTTGTCATATACCCAATTTAAATACCATTTCCCTTATCCTACCAGTACTTCAGTTAGGTTAACAAACACACAACACATTTGTACCTTTGTCATGAACTCCTCCAGCTGTTCTATAAACTGTTTGGTTTGCTGCTGAATAAACTGCTCACAAGCTGATTTCAGATGACGATCTACGTCCTTCTTGGAGTCAATATAATGTTCTCTGATTTCTGGAGTACCCTTGAACAGAGAATGACAATTCTCTTCTTTTTACTTGCCAGAGACCACCACACACTTAAATGATCCAGTTTTTCTTAATGCAGTAAGACTCCACATTACCTCCAGTAAGAACTGTATCAAGGCGTTGTTGCTGTTCAGTCTAAAAAATCTTGAAACTGCCTTAGGATTCAGGATTTTAAATGCTGCATCTGTGAATCAGAAAGTCACTCACACTGTAAGTCAATGCCACTCAGCTCCAGAAACTACAAACTCTAATCACTCATTTATGCACAAAAAATGGCCCAGCATGAATGACTATGACTGTAACATTAATGATTCTAGCACTGCTCGGAGTGGATGCACAAGTGCACATGCACAGAAGCACACAAGGCTTAATTCAGTATTTTTCAGTGGCACCTATGGTACACCTGTACCTAACAGTTATACAGTCTAAACAGACAAACACATTACAAGAAACGAACAAGTTGCTGATATTAACTGCAGTGCTACCAGCATGAAAACTGTGTGAGCTCTCCTCTTCTTGTTACTGTATCTCCAAGCAGAAGACGTTTATATAAGCTATTTAAGCATTTACAAACAATATACAAAATTTTGCACACATTGTCTGGGAAAACCAACTACAGTTGCATGAAATCACTTCAAATTGGCACTTTTTTCCTCTGTGCTTAGCTGTTTTAGTTACAACTAAACAACAAAACATCAACATTGACAAACATTCACGTCCATGTTCTCTACAGAAGAGAAGGAAAAGCAACAATGTCTGTAATTAACACATTGAAATTGCACCTATAGTCTTGAAAGGATGCTGTCAAGATAAAATCCAGTCAAACTGGGAAAAAGAAAATTATTAGTTGTAGTACAGCTTTTTACCCTACTGTCACCATTTATCATCCTACACATCCATCTGCTTTTTTTTTCATTTCAAAAGGAATTCTGCACTCTGTATAAAACAGGAGGAGGGAAAAAAGACATAAAAGTAAAAGAAATGCTCTCTGAGGCACCAAATAAAGACAGAATACCAAATATATAGGTTTGCAGGTTTTGCACTGACCTAAGAATCTGCACTCCTATGCAGTGAAAGATGTACGAAGAGCAAGATCGGTTTTGTTCTCTGAATTTTTACCAGTAATTTGAGAAATTCCAAAGATTTCCCAAATTCTTGATTAGAAGATTATGAGCCCATCCTTTTTCCCACCTAGTATTTCAGTTACACAAAACTTAACATTATACTACTTCAAAGAAATCGGGCAAAAGCATGACTTTTACAGTAAGCAATACTGCTTCATCTGTAAACACCAAATTAAATCTTAAACCTGTGTGCAGGAACTTTGACTAGAACACAGTAAAACTATTAGCCATGTTATTTTTCTTCTACAACTCAGCCCAAATATAAAAGCCCTACTGGCCTATGCTACACCACAGTAAGAATTAAGCACAACATATACCTTTTCAACACCACTACCACCACCACCCAAAATAAAGAAAGAGTTGTCCACTACTTACCACTAACACCTGCAAAGCACTGGCTGGCACAAAAATTTATTCCATTAAACAAAGATGGAGAACAAACTTGTATGTCAGCCAGGGCAAGACACCAAAAGGATGTATTTGCCCTTTAACCTCCAGTCAACTAGAAACCACTCAACAGGCAGGAGGTTTCATTGATGTTCAAATGCAACAAGTGAAATGGTTAGTGTAAGAAATTCTTGCTTCAGAGTTAAGACTGCAGCATATTAGCAGGAAAGAGAAGTTATTTCTTCAGTTTTTTCTTCTAGAATGGAAGGAGAGAAACTTGACATGCTTCAAATAATTTTTCCCATTATCCTTACAACTTGGAAAGTGCATGACAGTTCAATTTTGTATTGAGAGCTTTTTTTCCTGAATTCTATAAGGGAACAAGAGTACAATTTCAAAAACCATGACCATGGCCACTACTCCTATTTTCCTACAAGAGGCATGCTAGCTACACAATACCATAATACTGATATTGTTTGTTGAACTTGCAAAATAAGAAATCCTTCTTAAAACAAAAACCTCACAGAAAGGTCTAGGAAATCTTAATTTGCTCTTCCTAAGTTGACTATGTATTGTTAAATTCACCTGCTAAGCAGCAGTAAGGAAAGATATTCTTTTAACAGGTCAGAAAAGAGGAAAGACATCCCTGTGCAATAGAAATGTAGATTACTTAGCTGTTCTTAAAAAAGACTGGATAAATGAGTTAGGCCAGCAGCGAAAGCAAGCAAACGTATTTCACACAAAGATAAAGAATTTATTAGATACATCTTGAATTGCCCTGACTAGGAGAATGGCTTTGGTTTTTTTTCAGAGGAGCTAGGAACAAAGCAAGAGATTAGAAAAAGCATACAGATCATTGCAAGTGAACATAAAATAAACCCAAAATTTTTGCTGGCACAAAGGGAGGACAATCCCATCTCCTTCTGTAGCCAGCAACTGTTTAGTACCTCTAGTTTTCTTAAGGTCCAGGGAAATTTCCTTAATGGTGAAATCAGTGTGGAAAGGAGCAATTTGTTCACGAAGAATCAGAAGGTGTTTTATTAAGAAAAGCTGTCCATCAACTTGGGTCTACAGCACAAGAGAAAGAACATGCATTACATGTAAAAAAAACTGCCCAAATAATTAAGTGAAGAGCAAAATTTCCACATTTCCACTTTTATTAGTTAACAAGCTTTTTCCATTAGTCTGTAGTATCCTTAACTACACTCTGGGATCAATAAATCCCACTTCTGTACTATTCCTAATACATTGCACTACAGAAGCAGACTTTATTCCCATTTCTTAGAAGAATTAGATTACACAGCCATATTACTAAATGTCCTCATTAAGTAAAGGTATCCACTATTTGAAAGATACAAATTTATTCTTCTTCAGAGAGAGGAATTATTTCCTGTAATTCATATAATTTATAGTTGAAAAACATGAGGTTGTAAAATTGTTTTCATCATTACAATGACTAAAAAAAGTTAATGTTCCTGTAATAACCATGATTAACTGTGCTGTTCTGCAAAGGTTTTACAATGCATTTTTCCAATGTCATTAAACACAAAGCTTAGTTAATTTGTAAACAGTACAGCAAAGATACAAAGAGTAAAAGAAGGCCAAGTTCACACTATCAAAATTATCAGTTATGCATTGCTTGCTATTTTAGCTACATGCTTCATACTGCATGCTGGTTTTAATCTTTAAAGTTCATGGCCCACTGAGGTAAAAGGAAGAGGACTCTAGAATTCAAATTTGCTTTTGCAAGCTGGAGGAGAACTTTCCTTGATATAATATTAAATAAAACAGAAAAGAAATAATCAGATTTAAATCTGCAGTTTCAACAAACAGAAATTTCACTAAAAGTGAGTGGTGGAAAGGGCTTCTTGAGTTGTTTGGGTTTGGCTGTTTTTAATTCTTATATGCATCACTTCACCAGATAACCTTAAATTAATATGCATCAAGAACAAAGTAGTAGAGATTCTAGTTCTGGGCCAATCTATACAGGGTTCATTGCAGGATGAGTTTCCTTTTCTGCGATACTTTTAGGTCAATGCTGGCCAGGTACACAGTGCTGGAATTGGTATTTAACTGCAGAATTCTGAATCAGCTACACAGGAAATAGTTATCTGCTCAAGCTAAAGGGAAGTGTAGCTTGAATTTCTCTTTAAAGATGCTCTGTTTAACAGATATTTTTCAAAGGACACTCAGAAGAGATACTTTAAAAGAGACTGTTTTCAATCAAAAGTAAAACCTTTTTCATTACTAAATATTTATTGCATATAAAAACCCAACAATTCTAGCCTACTAAGACTTTTTAAAATTCATTTCCTGGCTGTTAGGAATTAGAAAATCACTACAGGATTTAAAGAAACTGTGACAGGAAAAAGAATGCTTACTCCAACTTACTTAAACACTGTTAAAGTTTAAATGACCTGATGAATCTGAATTCTGAGCAACACATGAGATCAAACCTTTAGATAATAAAGTTCTGAGCAAAGAATACTCAAAACTTCTTCCCAGTGAACATAAGTTAGAAAGATTTTTGAAAATTCAAACAATGGAGGCAGAGAAAAAGAAAAGAGTAACAGGCAGTGAAAATAAATACAGAGAACAAAGTCCTCTAGCAGAAATTTCTCTTTAGGCATCACTTCACTGAATTCCTATGTGTTAGAGCACCCTGTAAACACAATTGCTACGATCTGTATCCCACTTTTTCAGACAGGCTAGCATGTGAATCATTATCTTTGCCCTGCAATACATTAAACATAACTAAGAAGTGGCAAATCCATCAAGTCTCTGGGGGCAGAGCAACATGCTTTGACTGAGATTTTAATAGAATTCTGAACTGCTGCTTTGTGACTTTAGATATACAAGGGGCTGGGAGCTGTGGAAATCATACCCAGAGCACAGATTCTGACCTTGTTTTTGCTGATGGAATCAGCAGCTCCCAGCAGCGACTGGATGCAGGCAGATAAGGCCTCTTGCGATAATCCCTGAAACACTGCCCTCTGCAGGGAAGAGGAAATCAGACCAACAAAAAAGGTGTTAGCAAAGCTTAGGCAGAATTTTAAGAGTTGCACTTTGTGAGCAATGTTTACCAGCTTATAAAACTCCAGATTAACTAGCTACAAACATGCTGGCTAAATGTAGTGACCCAGGATGGAGCATTCACATACAAAAGCTACAAGCACTCAGGCTGGATGCAGGTACTCACAGAAGCACGCCCTGCTCACCCTGCAGCTCTGAATTGTCACCTGGGTAGTGACATGGTCAGTGACACCTCACGCATTCAGAGCCAACAGCATGAATGGTGTGTGCTGGGTAACCTGACCAGACACTTCCTCATGTCAGGGCGACTACCTGTGCGTGCAAGCTACCTCTGCAATAGACACGAGATCACTGCAATAGACACGAGATCACTGCAATAGACACGAGATCACTGCAATAGACACGAGATCACTGCAGTGAGCTTAACCTCAGGCAGACTCAAATTGCCTCACATTTGTGACAGCTTAGTAAACAAACATGACAGCTGCCACGGCCCAGGGGACACAGGACAAGTCCTTAAGTGGCAGCAATACGATACAGGAACACAGCTCGCCCTCACCAGCACTGCAACAGAGCACAGGAGAGCCCTGACTGCCCCAGACTTGCCAGCACCACTTCATTCATGCATTCCCAATCTAGAGGGTGCAGGCAAGCGGTACCAGTTCTGCTACAGTGTCTCAGGGGAAAACTAAATTAACCTCTGTGCAGACACACTGTAAATGAGCACTGCAAACAATACAAAAATCACCTCATTTACAAAGGCTTAGCTGAAAACATAGGCAAATATTCATCTATCTTTAGTGGAATTGGTATTTTAAGCACTAAAGCATTAATATTTTCCAGCTTCTTTTTTTTTAGCAATAGCATCTTGGCAGGAGTTTCATGTAGCATCCATCAAAGATATCCATTAAAAGTATCTAATAAAGATACAACACATGCAGAAAACCAAATACACTTGCATTACTTTCCTCACAGATTGATCAGCCTTATATGCTGTTAAGTGAGTAACACAAAACAGATTCTAATGGGAAAGTCTTAAAATATGTGTTAAGTAAACATTGCTTTTGTTTGTGCTAGACATGAAGATTTCCACTGTCTTAAACTTTGGAAGTGTGTTCCTACATTTTGGAACATGAAGAGATGTGCCACAAAAAAATTCCAAACGTTTTCAAAATGTAGAACAGTAGTCACCATTTTTAAGACCAGAGACATCACACAAACACATTCACCCCGTAATTTCAGGGATAAAATCATTCCCTGTAATTGACTCAGAACTTTCTCTTTGTTCTTGTCCTATTCACTCCTCTGCTTTGGTGAGACCAGTATCTTGAATATCAGACACTAAATTATTTCTGTAACAGCAAAAGCAACAGATGTACAAATCGGTGCCATTTTTATAATTCTACAAATATAAAACTGTCTTGGAAATGATAACCTAAATTTGTCAGTTCACTTGTTTTACATAAAGATAGCAGCAGAAAGACCAAGAGGTTAGAGACTAGTAATTGTCCATTCCTAGTTTATATTAAAATATTTAGACATGGTGCCCTATACACTTCATAACTTCACCTAAAAAATCAGATAAAGAAATTTTTGCATACATCTATACATCTGTACAGTTTGGAGAGACACACTAGAGTCCTTCTGACAGTAGGATACCACATTCCATGCAGATCTGCAGGTGAAATCGTGCTCTGATGCCTGGGATTAAGGGATTCAGCTGAACCTGTTTAAAAGCAAAACACACACATGAGAAACTTGCTCATCTATCCTTTCAACCAAAGGAGACTGTAATAATGACTGCATTTCATACACAGAAACATGACATTTTATTCTACCCAAATAGTTTATTTTTTTTTTTCTTCTGAGCAGGTCAGTACTAGATTTCTGATGTGAATAGAGCACAAGCCTGTGAGAGACATGAATTTGCTTCAGGGGTGACCCAGCTCAACCTTTCTTAATGAGTTAGTTTTATAGGCATGTCTCCAATGACACTCCCACTCAGCTAAGCAGCTGAAATGATCAAACAGTTACTGAAAAAAAAAAAAAACCCACCAAAAAAACAACCAGCACAGGAGAAAAGTGGAAAAATAAATGGCTAGAGATCATGGCATTACAGGAAATCTTAGGGGGGGAAAAAGGAAAAAAAATCTATTTTATTTCTTCAAGCTTTCCTTTCAGCTGGGGATAATCTATGTGGGGATGAAAGAGCTGCAGAAAATATTGGGTTTAAATAATTTTAATTACTGTATACTGTATACAGAAAATACAGGGTTTAAATAATTTTAATTACTGTATCATTTTAATAACTGTAAAAATAACAGAAAAACCCATTTTGTCATGAGGTTGTTAGCGCTCCTCCTGGGTAACCTTCATAATAATTCTGTATGCTCAAAGTGGATATTCACAACACCTGACAGAAAGAAGCCTGTTTTCATTTTGTCCTTAAATACTGCTGGGAAACAGCTGAGTCAATAGCATCAGAATTCTGATTCCAAATACCAACCATATTAAAAAAGTGAAGTTTTTATAGTTTCACCTACTGATGGAAAATGCACTTGTGTTTATGTGCTCAGTGCAGAAGTCATTTGAAATAATCTAGTAATATCTTTCTACCTTTTGCAACAATAAATTTATTGTCACAGTAATTAGAAAGCCTATAATATCTTATGCTATCAGTTTGAGGTTCCTAGACTATTTATTTGTCACTTCAGCTACTCCTGCATGTACTGAAATGGGAGAGAGGCACCTCTGAAGAGCATCTTCAAATTACACCATATAGGTTCCTTCCATTTACTGAGTGCAGGTGAGATTTACAGGACTTGCAAATTCCATACACCTGGGGTGAAGTACGATGAACTCCATTCTCAATGGGATTTGTGGAGACGAGCTAGAAACACCTCTGCAGACTTTCCAAGCCAAAAGCAAGAAACCACCATGTAATCAAAAGGAATACAAGAAACAAGTGATAAAGAGCTGAGAAAGATGCTGCTGGGGAAATAACACTGTACCACTCTGAATGATGATAAAATAAAAGGAGAAATTCTTCATGGATCTTTGACAGTAATTTAAAAATTTGTAATGCTCAAATGACTGGCATCAGAACAGCCACATTTTCTGAAATTTTAGTCCAGTTTGCTGTAATTTACAGACACATGTTTAAAATGTCAAGGACTAAATCCTGAATTATTGTAAATACCTGTAATTTAAGAGACGTGCCTGACACACCAAATCACCTTTCTCATCTTAGCACAGCTAACAAACAAAAGCATTCTCAAGCACACATCTTAATGGCAGGGATACTTTACAGTGGAGAATACAAAACCTCAGGTTTATACAAAGTACAATAGATGCTGTGTTGGCTGCAAAAGTAGGTGCTGCACATAATGGACTGCACTGCAAGAGCAAAGAAATGGCACCAAAAGAACAAGATTAAGCTATTTCTCATAAAAAATACAAAACAAAAACATTGAGACTAAGTTCATCTCTCAAAATCGCTTATGAATTTGTCTAGGAAAATAACACTTTAAGATACATGCAAGTTTCTCACAGATGGTTCAAGTTAATGCTCACATTCCATGAGCTTTATGCATTAATTTGACAATATGAGATGTATTTCATACCAGATTTAACTAAGCTGGAGGACTCGGGATCTTCTAGCCGGACATCTGAAAATGAAGCTTCAGATGGCAGCTTCTTTTGTTCCTCTTTCAAACTCTGTGCAATTTGCTGCAAAGGAATAATATTTTGATATCACATAACACTGCTTTGGTTACAACAGATAAAAGCATACTGAATTGCAAAGGAAATCAGCTACAGTCAGCTTCCAGTGCTTCAAAGACATTTAGAAGAAATAGGCAGATGTTTCCAAAACAGTAGTAGAAATATTGCAATATGATAAAGATTCACAAATATGTATTTGTGTAAAGCACTGTTCTTTCCATTTTGCCTGTTTTACTGATCTCTCAATGATGACCTATAAAGCCACTTAGATATGAATGACCTATAAATAATGACCTATAAAGCCATTTAGAAAGAAAAGTTCAAAATAGGGTAACCCAGTTCAACACTTACTTGGATTTTAAACAGATAATTTTTGATGGCTTTATTTCCATAAACAGCATCTGCAGATGGCCCAAAAGTACTGTCTAGTTTATTCCCTGAAGGAGTTCAACCAAAAGCTTTCCCCTAACATTACGCAACATTTCCACACTTCAACCTTTTCCACTACTTGGTCTGCTTCAAAGCAACAAGAAGCAGCAAGAATGGGCAAAAAAATGCATTAATATTTGAGCAGAACAGCACAAGAAACATTTCTGCCCTGTGCTTTTAACGTTTTAATAATTCATTTACTAAGACAGAAGGTCTCTAAATAGCAAGGCTTTGAGGTTTAAAAGCAATCAAGTAGCAAAATGTATCTAAAACCAAGCAAAAACTGAAGTCTTACAAGGACATATGAAAAGCAGCATAATTTCTCAATTTGGAATGAACTTTCTCTTCCTTAACTGAAGGGCCATAGGACTTTCCTTACAAAGTAAGGCCTCATAAAGATGAAACAGCAGAATCACTTGCCTAAAGATGCTTATTCAGTCCTTGAACTTTCAGTACAACAAACTCACTAGCTTCAGTGTTTAAAACCCTATGGAAATCCCACAAAATTGCCAAACTGCAGCACAATAAAAGCTTTAGAAGTGTATAAAGACAGTATCAAAGCAACATGAGTTCACTACTGATAATTTTCTCATAGTGTTTTGTCTGTCAGCAGGCAAGAATTGACCACAGTAAGGTACAGTTACACAATGTTAATTTATTTCAGGCCACAGCAAAATACATATATTTTAGGTAGATAGGCACGTAGGTAGAGGGAAGACAGAGATTAGATAGAAAGATAGATAGACGGATAGATAGACGGATAGACAGACGGATAGACAGACGGATAGACAGACGGATAGACGGATAGACAGACTCTGTTTTTTGTAAGTTACGTTCTGATTTTGAAGTCAAACAGCAGCTTCTCTACCAACTGGTCAGCTGGAACTAAGTCCTACAATTTTCTAAGAACCACCAGCTCTTCTGGCAGCTAGGTGAGAAGCAGAATACAGCAATAAAATTTGGATCTTGCCAGTCAATGTTGGAAAGGCCGCTGTCAGTCACCTCGGTCCTTTGACAGCTTGGGCCTCCCACTATAAACTGAAAGGCAGCAGTTACTTAGAGGGGGATTTTTACTATGCTATACTGCTTCCATGCAGTCTTCATGCAGTTGCAGCTTGTTCTACTCAAAAACTCCTTAACAGTTGCTCATTGGGCATTCATTTATTTCTGAGAGTTGTTTCACTCTGAAACTTTCATCAATATAGTATTAACCTTCTAAAGTAAGTAGAATTAGTTTGATCCATCTCAACAGGAGCATTCACTCAAAGGGCTTGGAATGACTTAAAAAATGGCTAATACTGATAAGAACTTGAAAAGGCCTTCTGGAAGCCATTGCTAACATCTTAAATTATCTAAAGCAAGTCTCCTCTCACATTGCCTGAGCACAGGATACACACATGCCTACAAAAAGCTAGTTGACCTGTAATTCTGAAAACAAATTTGCAGCTAACTGGGATGGTCTAAAGCATCTCTTCAATTCCAGCTCAACTAGATAACACATTGGGTCTTATGAACATAAATAGAAATTCAGAACCTTCAAGTTTTGATAAAACTGTTAACTGTGAGAACTATTGCCATTGTCACTAAGTTTGACATAAAATGCTGATATCTAGTTTAGGGTGATAATTTAATCAGCAGGTGTCAATTTAAAAATGCCAGTAACATTAAATACACCTAAGGAGAGGAAAACCCAAGCTGCAAAGCACAACTGCATACACTGTTTCAAGGACAGTGAAAAAGCTGAGGCTGTACCTCCATCATTTCCAGCTTGTCAGGATAGGCGAGGTCGCCGGGCGCAGGCTTGTAGCCGGTGATGTCAGTCTGAATGTAAATGTGCGTCCTGTAGACAAGGCGCTCCTGTACATCTTCCAACATCTGCTTGACACCAGCTGCAAACGCACCCAGTTGTTCAGCTGACAAAGGCAAGAGGCACAAACTTGTTAATTACAAAACAGGCTTATAGAAACACAAGTTTGAAGGACAATAAACACCTGGCTTGCTGCAGATGAAGTAAGGCTATTTTTGGAACAGCAGCATGCAGACAAATTTGTGATAAACAAGGAATTTACTGAACTCCATGCTGCAGTTGCTTTGGCTCCCCAGATTTTCATTAGGCTATGAAAATGCAACCTCACATTGATGACACCAGATGCCTTGTTAGAATTAAGGGTTCTAATGATTTCAGACCTGGGTAGATAAAGTGGAATTTTGGTGAGAACAACAAAGCAAGGTAGCTTTGGTTCTATCACAGCCAACACCAGTGGTGTGACTGTTGGGAGTTGATAAAAACAGATGAACCAAAGCAGCTCACATCAAACTTACAAATTATCGTATCAGCCCAAATTTAAGTAGTAGGAAGACACTTCTTATGATAAGCCAAAGGATTAAGTCAGCAAGTTTTTGCTCATTCCCAACAGTGTTACAGTTATACTTCCAGGAAAGTGAACAATTCTTCATGATTATTGGCACAGCTTCAGCAGCAAAGAGCTACACTGGGTGATATACCAGCTACCAAGGATGATTTCTGTTTATTGCCTAGTGCAATAAAGACCGTGAAAGGATTCCATTATGCACTGGTCATACTATAAAATGAGACACCAGGTCAGCTCACTCCTATGACACTTTGAGCTCTGCATACTCACAAAACTCCAAAATCTACAGTGCTACTTAACTCCTCTGCTGAAGTTACAATTTCTAGTCTGGGAAACATGACATTAAGAAGAATTGAAAAAAAAAATCAGTTTGCATTCCTTTGTTTTATCATCATTATGGAGAAAGCTCTACATGGATGATGCATTAGCAGGGCCAAGTGAAGCTATTCGTTCATCTGAAAAGTTAATTTAAATCAACTCTGGTGCATGCTTGCTAGCATTTGTACAATCTACAGAAAACATGAGTAACATCGGTGCATTACTTTAAATGATGCTATGCACAGACCCAAAGACACAGGCCTTCACTATAAATGAAAAAGCATAAATTATTTTAGACAAACATGTTAAAGATGATGTTAGGTTAAGATCCACTAGAAAGAAAGAAGCATCTAGAATTTTTGACTATGCAATTAAATAATTTTATCAGTTCAGAAGACACTTGAACAATCATCTTCAATCTATGAGTTACCATTATTCTGTACATGATCCTCAAGCATCTCGTTTTTGAGAATCCCACAGAGTTCAGAAAGTGTCTCTAAGTGAATGACATGGATGATCATCGGCCTCAGGACATCATACAATGAAAGACACAACTTCTCCAAGAGTTCACTACGAAGGAAAAATAAAACAAAGCAAAATACTTTCAGGATCCCCAAAAGCAAAAGAAAATTTTATCACAAACACAGATTATTTTGTGGCAAAGGTATTTGAATGAAGGGTGAGAAAACAAATGTCACAGAAGACTTTAGACAAGACTGTTTAAAACATAAACCCACTATTTCCTACATGGAGGAAAAGTTCTCCTTTTAAAAGACGTGGCATACCAACTGCTTAAAAATGGTGTTAAAATGTTAAAATTAATTTTAAAATAAAATTTTAAAAACCCAAATAAACCAAAGAAAAAACCTACACACACCAACCAACAACTCAAACTGTCACAAAGGGAAGATGCTGCAAATTGGTTTACTTGGCTTCTACGTAAAAAATTGCTCCTGCTGAGCTCAGAATTATAATCCGAATTTTCACTTGATAAAAGGCTCAATTGATTCCAAGTACTCAACAGTGTATTAGAACCAGAAGCACACAAAAACGGAAGCAGGAGAAGAAGCTTGGTCATGTTTTCTGTAATAGCTACCACCATCTCAGAGCACACTCTTCAATCTAACTGAAGTTATGACATCAATGCAGTCACACAGAAAATCTCACTTCACACCAGAAATCTCACTTCAATTTATTTTTTTCTTTCATGTTCAAAGTGATGCATATTTTGGTTAAGACACCACAGCACTCACTCTAGACATTTTTGCCATTCTCAATACTCCCTTCCCTAATCACATATTAGGCACTAATGATATTGCCAGTAGCTGAAAATTCAAGTAATTTCCCAGCGAGAATTGGAAATATAAACATCAAGAACTTTAAAGTATTCACAGTGTGATAAAGATATTGAGTTTATTGCACCATTTGTTTTTTCTAATTCACGAAGAATGTCTATCAATAGGACAAGGACACTTCAGTTCCTCAGACAGGGAACAAAAATGCTCATGAAAGAAAACTCAGAAGAAACATTTTGAATGCCTCTCCCTTGGCATCCTGTAGCACTATAAGCAACTTGATAAAACACCAACTCTCCATGTTAAAAGTAGGAACAAAAGAGAAAGTTTCAGCAGCTTTACTATTAAATACAATACTCAATCTCAGATCTCTGCTCTAGGGTAGAATTTTGGTAAACTCTTATCTCTACATAGATACCTGGCTGTAATGTCTTCAGAGCACCTATTTTCATTTAGGTATAGGCAAAAAAAAAAAAAAGAAAAAAAAAAAAGGCGAAGCAAGTTTTCAGGAAATAATTACATTCCATCAGAATAAAAAAAAAACCTAAGTCTATTCTCGTTCTTGGTGTGAATAGCACCTGTGACAAAATTTCTGGCTGAACAATATTTTACACTGATTTCAGTTAGGGATGTTTCCTCCAGGATTTGGACTGAGTTAGCTAAACTGATGCTTAAGCAAATTTTTTGGTCACCTCAAATTCTGAGCATGCCCCACACGAGGCCACAATTCCTGAGAGAAGACTAGGCCTACTCTGGCACTGTGGTTTATCTCTAATGAGGCCTTATGGAGTTTTGGTTTTCCTTTAGCTTTGAAGGATGGGGAGGGTAGTGGGCAGTCTTTTTTCCAAGTTACACACTTGTTCAACTCAAGCTGCAGTCAATTTAAGACATTGCAACACTCAAAACCAGTGTCTCAGTCATATTAATAGGAATACACTTCAGTTAGGAATTTTATAGCAAGGAAATATGACCTACTCAAATTTCAAAATCAAGTATCATTATTAAAACATACCAGAAAACTGGAGCAGGGGCATAATCTATTCAATTGCTTTACTATTACAGGTCTGTTGTCAAAAAACAATAGTTTTGCAATTCAATTACTGTGTGAAGCAACAACCTGTCCCTCTTTTAGGTTTAGGCAGAGGAGATTGGGACACTGTTCTCATCAGGCATCCACTACCCTGCCTTCTGTTCAGCCCAAATACAGGCAACATGTAAATATTCCTTGACTTGGCAGCTCATTAAATCCTTCTGGAAAAATAGCTGGAGTTCATCAGCCTAATTTCAGACTGAAGCAAATGAAAGCACTAGTGCAACAGGCTGTACAAAAGAGGCTGTACAAAAACAGCTTAGAGCTGTAGACTTCTATAGATAGTTCCAAAGAACCTGAGAATCTTTAACGTTCAGACTACCTACAGAGAATTTGCAAAGATTATTTATGGAGAATGGGAACTATCAGCTTTGCTTGAAGAAAAAAGAAAACACAAGAAAGCAAATTCTGATGCTTAAAGTGATTAAGCTGGTTTTTTATCTTGCTAGTTCTTACCAATCCACTTGAATACAGCCCTGTTTGCCATATAATATTGTCTGCTACATCACAACACACTAAATACAACATGCAGTAAAACAAAACCAGCATGTACCACCTACTCCAGTTTTGGTGTTGGTTTTGTGAAGAACTCATTGTAAAGCTGGTGTTCATCCTGGCATACATGGACCATAAAGGCACAACCACTTCGTACCTGTATTCACAGAAATACAAATACTTGATTATTAAATTCTTTTCCTTACATCAGTATCACAGGAGATATTACAGGTATTATTATTATATATTGTGTTGTGATTATTACAGATTACAGATGCAATTACAAATATAGATTTAACTGAAGCTTTGTAAAATTCAAAGAGAATTTTAGAGATGAACTCTAAGACTATGGGCTGAAAAGATGTTAGTAGACAAATAAAAGCTCACTGTACAACTTTTGTCCTTTTTTTGTTTCTGAAATTTAAGTAACCACATTTTATGGTTCTTTTTTATCGTCCCCACTCTGTGAGGTTTGTAACAGGGTGGAATTTTTACAGAAACAAAACATGTATATCTTGAAAATATTAGTAGAATGTTAATGATTCAAACTCACAAACAACAGTAAGAATTCTGCATGTAAATGACCGAATTAAGTAAGTTCATTTTACTTGGGGGTGATGGCATTAAAACATAACAAAACCCACACAACACATGACTACTTTACCTACCAGAGCACAATGATCTTTGTTATTCTGACTGGTTAATTCTGTGACAGTGCTAGCGATACTTGGAGCAAGCAAAAGCTCCCGCTGGTCGAGGTAACATTGATGGATTTCATTGAGAACTTGCTGATACCTAGCCAAGAAATCAAAACAGTAACTGTATCCTGAAGATCATTTTCTGGCACACATAAAATGCATTCTAACACCCTCTTTACGTCTATGTAATTTCAATTTTTAAAACTTTCTTTTAAGCAAATAATGTGTTTAACAGTACTTAAACAAAAGTAAATATTTTCAAAACTTAAAACTGGTGAAGATAAATTATGTAGACATACTCACTCTGGCATTTTTTCAGATCTTTGCTCAACTTGTTCAATAAGAGTCTACTCAAAAAAAAAATAAAAAGAGAAAGAAGTATTATCAGTAAATTACTTTTTTGTAGTAATTGGGAAAGAGTTAGCAGTATTTTTCCATGGATACAATATGCAATCTTTGGACAGTCACACTTGCACAACATGCAATCCTTGCATTCACACTAATAAATTCAAGCCTCATTTTCATAATTTCCTTTTTAAAAGGTAGTTACCAGCTACTTACTCTGACTTTGGGAGCAGCTGCTCTGAATTTCACATAAAACAGCGTGAAGGCATTGTCAGAATTTGGCACAGCTGAAGGATCCTGAAAGAAGAGATGAGTAATTGGTTAAAAAGCAAAATACTATATTTGGCTTCCAGTATATAATGGCTGGGATAATTAGGCTCTAAAACAGGGTATTATTGGTTCTTCATGCTTATGCTTCCAGTGGAACAGCTCTACCACTTCCTACCAACAAAGGCATGCTGGTTTCAGAACTAAAAGTCAGATGGAAGAACAAAACCCAACCCAGAAGTTTTATCCAACAGCCTCTACAAGAAAGGAACATTTTCAGTAATTATGACATTCTCCATTAGAGATAATTTTCTCTGGACCTGCCAGAGTAGTACTGATTGTTGGTCCTTAATAAGTAGTACTAAAATGGAACACATTTCCCTTTTATCTGCCAGTCCCAAGGCAGAGAAGCTAAGTTTCAGCTTGTATTCAAGCTTCAATCAGAACAGCAAGTCTTGAGGCAGACAGCTCCCTTCAGCTCCCCAGCCCAGTGGGGCACACAGCGTGAACTTAGACAAATGCACTAACAAAGCAGAGCACAGATCCAATTTACACACCAAGCTTTCTTCCCCTTCGCCCTACATTACACACCAAGCTTTCTTCCCCTTATCCCTACTGAAGTGAGAGAGAAGAGATGGTCTTTAGAAACATGATGAGGACAGGAAATCCACCATCCCTATTTTCATCCCTGTGAGTGACCTTACCATTCTTCTACAAACATACATCAAGACCTCCACTCATGTGTCCATCACCAAAGAACATCCAGATCTCAGTCCCTTTCCAGTCCTGACAGTCTTGTTCTGTTACAACAGATAATCTCAACACTTGATCACAACTAAGAAACACTGGTCCAGTACTGCACTCAGAGCAGAAGGAGCCAAAGTATACAGAATATCCACAAAACCCCCATGTACATGAGAAGGAAAAGGTCATCTGACTCTGAAAAGATGTATCCTCCTTGACTTAAAACACCTAAGCAGCAATTCAAATCCAGAATTTAGGTTACACATTTCTTTCTTGTAGATATGCTTATTATCAGAGATGTTTAATTTTGTTTAAATTCAGCTCAGTCAGGGAAATCCATCAGCATCAAATCTTTTTGTTTTAATAAAACCGAGTTTTGTACTGAACAAGAAAAATGTTCAATGCCACTTAACTCCAGGAGTTACATCTTCACTCCAGGAGTACCCTTTCACAAGTTTCCATGAACACTGCCTAAAATTCCCTTCTTTTAGGTGTGCCAGTTCTGAATTCTGGTGTCTTTCAGTTTCACTGATTATCCCTCAGGACACCAGGTTTGCCTGTAATAGGTACACAACAACTATTTGGAGAAGGAATCAAAGTGCATAGGAAGAGACATTCTCTTCTCCCTTCTGCTCTGCCAGAATATTGCAGCATGATACTATCAACATTTTAATAAGAAAAAAAACCCTCCCTGCTCACATTTATGCCTAAATCTCACTGGAGTGAGGGGGAATAAATATCTGGGACACAGTGTCTCTTCCCTGGGACACTCTAGCATGACTGTCAACATTTTAAAATGAAACAAGGAATACTGGCAAAACTAATAGGAACTGGCACAGCTGTTATCTGCAGCTGCACAAACCACTGCAGAACAAATGAACATTTACATGACCAAGAGCACCTAAGAATACTCACCAGAAAGTAATACTGAAATGATCACGGCACGAACTCACATTTGTGCTTTACAATCACCATCCTGTAACACCCAGCTCCTGTATACTTTTTTTCAAGTATTCCCTTCAATCTCTGTCTCCAAAGCAATCCATCTCCAAAACACCACAGTACCTCTATTTCTCTTGTGTACCTTCCCCATTTGGCAACAGACCAGCAGCCAGTTCAGAGCCCCAGTGTACACTCTGGTGCAGGAAATCAAACTGTGTGGCCATCTGGTGTCTCTAACACACTCCTTCATCCATCCCTGGCCTTCACTAGCTCACTGCTCACCTACTTCAATTCACCAACATCACCTTCCTCAATTTCCATAATTTTTAAATTATTACTACTTTCAGATCTTTTGGATTACTAGATTTCTGTCATATTGAGTATTGGACAACTTACACAAACATCATAGCACTGACCTATTTTCACAAAAAACTGCTAACACATCCCACCGTCAAAAAAATAAAAAGAGAACTGTTTGATGTTATAATAGACATTTCAGTACAGCTCCACTTCCCACTTACTGATTCACCTTACCCTTTTCATTAACTGTGTTGTGAGGTTCTGTAGTGTATTCACAGTGTATGTCTTGATAAGGTGCATAGCTTTAGAAAGGCATTGTTTAAACTTAGTCAAATATACAGGATAGTCTTTAAAATTTGGCTGAAAGAAAGAAAAAAAATCAATTTCAAATAGAAATAGTAAAAGTCAAAAATTTATCCAAACTTAAAATACTCACATAACTAGCTAGCTTGTACAAACTAAAAGCAGTATTTTACAAAAATTAAGCAGAATAATAAGTATCTTCAACAAAAATTTCATAAGTTTATAAAGCACCATCCTTAACTTCTTCCTGTATTTGGCAGAGAAAATGTTTTATAGGAAAAAAAAATTAAAAGTATAAACACACAGTTGTGACAATTTAACTAAAATTAATACAGAATGACTTACATGTGATGAAATATATGCAATACAATCATCAAGCTTAGCCAGCATTGGAATGAATCCTTCACTGTTCACGGACAGCGTAGGGGAATTCAATTTCTTTGGAAAACAAGACAAAGCATCATTGTAAGGAACCTAAGTACATTACTGTTGGTGAGTAAGTTCAAAAGACCAGTACACTTTCATTTTCTAAGACTATTAATAATGAAATAATACTTACAGTGTTGATGTTTTCCAGCTCATTAAAGTAAGAAAGTTTCTGCTGGATATTTTCAGCCAGGTCAACAAGTTCTGACTATTAAGGAAACAATAAATAAAAGAAAACCATCAACCTAGCATGCAGCTTAAATATACATATATATACAAGTGTATATAAAATTATTAAGCCTTCCTTTCAGCTCTCAGCACACATCATTGTTAAACAGCTCGAAGTAACTTGCAACTAATAAGGCAGAACAAAAGATGCAGAATATAGCAGTGCTCTCTTGCTCTCTTATCAGAGACTGAGACATTATTTTCAGTAGTGTATTTAAAATAATATATACTACAGGTTTGTCAGTATCCCACAGACAATGCTGTATACAAACAGCAGTGCTGCCATCAGTATTAAGGAGAATTGTAGAAATCCTCAGGACTGGAGTCTTAAAAAGTTCTCTTTTATCCAGTCTGACTATTAAAAAAAAAAGTTTGTTGTATCACTGTTGCAGCAGTTTACCAAAAAAAAAAATAAAGTATCCGGGAAATAAGCTCCCAACTTTAAGGATCTTCCAACAACCACCTCAAAATACTTCTGCAAGTGATATGAGTTATTAATTCCAATACAGTTTGCACTTGTCAGGCATTGGTTACAAAAGCTGCCCTCAGCTAGCTCTTCATTAAAGCATACACTGACACATACTGAGTATTTTACTGAAAAGCTGGACACCCCAGCTGCAGGTGAAACACACGCAAAAAATTAGGTCCAAAGTAAATGGACGGATTGTTACCACAGCCCACACGTTTTCCCAGCCCAAGAAAAAGAAACTTTCATTCAAGATGTCTCAGCAGTTCCCAGTAATCCTTCTATCAAAGATTACCTGCTCTTTCAAAAGCTGTTCACAGGCCTCATGCAGTGTTCCTGTCTTTGTGGACACAAAAAGATACTGTTTTTGCAGTGACTCCAGGTGCTGAAGGGCACTATTCACATCATTCAAGATAGCATCACACTGCTCCTGAAAGCCAGACAAGTAATCCCTCATCTGTCTAGAAAAAAGAGAATCAACAGATAACAGAAGTAAAATTTCCCTTTCTGTATTTGCAAATCCAGCTGCCTGCAGGGACACTGCCACCACTTTTCTCTCTCTAGGAATAAGAGATCACTTGCATCAAGCAAGGGTGCACAATAAGCAGATGTTTCATCATCTCAGAAATAACAGCTGAAGGGTCTCCATTTCCCTGACATTCCTTATAGCAAGTCTATCTAGAAAGCAGCAGCTTGCACCACAGCTGGTCTGGAGCATGTGAACACTGTCTAAATGGGCACCACAAACACAGTGACTTCTGCAAGCAGCCAAATTCTACCTGCCTTGCTCCCAACAGGGGTGTTAATTTGGGTCTCTTCTATATAATTTTCAGTTTCCATTTAGAAATTACTTTTTTCCCTCCTGAACTATCTGAGATTATCTAGAGGATTCAAAACTTACTGTGAGGATTGAAAGAGGCCTACATAAATGGGTCCAGTGTCTAATGTCACCAGATTTGTCTAAGGCTCACTGCAGACAAAAACTCTAAATGGTAACTAAATGTTATGTCAAGCATTCATTTTATCTAAGCACACTAAAAATTAATTACTCATCGATGTCAGCTAAAACTTCTGAGTTCTACTTTACCACTTACGAAGCTGCAAGCAAAACAATTCCCTGTATCCATGTGGAACAGGCAAAGCACTTATCTATTTTCCTCCTGCACCTTTGGCCTCTTGCACACAGTAGCATACTGGCCATCCTACAAACCACTGTGCACCATGGCACATTTGAGCCCCTGTGTGCACCCTTATGAACGTGTCAACTGACAAAGTGCAAGCCTGCTACTCCTTTTAGCTTCTTAATGATCAGATCATGGGATCAGTATATGCCTCACTTTCTGCTTTTAAGAAAAGTCACATCCTCAAATGTCAGAGCACAAGAGAAAGATATACTCCAAAAAAAAAAAGCAGAAGAAAAATGGAAGAGCGAATACAGCAGCATCTCTTTGTGGCCAAGGACAAGTTTGTGAAGTCTCAAGACAGAAGCCAGATTCCATTAAAGCCACCAGCAGATCTAGCTAAGCCATTCAGCTGTACTTTAGACTCTCAAGGAGTAACTGTCAAAGTCAGTGGGAAGGGATTCTTCTGAGCCTGATGGGAAAGTCAGTTACACAAAAACAGATGAGAAATGGCGAGACTCAAAACTGGAGTTGAGCAAAATGTCAAGGAATGCAGAGAATGCAGATACCGAATGACAACCACAGTCATGGGTGAGCCAAATGGTGAGAACAGGAATGACCACCAGCCACATCTGCTTAGTCTCATTCTCAGAGGATGCCATTCCAATAGCAGCAGCAATTGAAAAATCACAGGAAAGCTCTTAGATTGCCTTTGTCTACAGCCCTGTCTGTAAGATAAAACTAATTTCCATCTGTCTGGAAAGAAAAATCTTTAACTGCTTTAACTGTTCTGCCACCTGGGCAATGGCCTTTGGGAGTGAGGCACACAGCCTTGGAAAGCTTCAGCTGCTCCAACACATTCCCCCATTCCCCACCAGCTCAATGTGAACACATGCTAACATTAATGGACAAGATGAAGTCCTTCAAGGGTCGAACTGCTTATACTGAAAAGAATTGAGGAAGAGCACATACCTATACTTGGCACCTTCATCTTGATCCATCTGTGTTTGCACCTGAGCAAACCAGGAGAAGAACTAGAAGAGATTTTATGGTGTGAACAATATAGATATCACATGCAGTCAATTAAAAAAAATCAAATCTATGATCTATGAAATGAAGATGAGCTTTTGTTAAAAACAGAGCTGTTTCAGAACTCAGTTATTAATCTAGGAAACAAATTCCTCATTGTGGGTCCCTTCCAACTGAAATACTCCATTCTATTCCTTCATTGAGTTAAAATGATATGAGGAAAGACTGAATTTCATCTGGCTTTATTTGTACAAGAACAAGAGTATCACATTAGATAGTGGGGGTTCTACTTATAGAGCAATGCCACTTTACTGAGGAGGGTGCCTTATTCTCATATTGGATTCCACTCCAAAACGCAAAAAGTATCTGTCACTTCAGAGCTAAGACTTCAATGATGTTTTCCCCCCAAGTTCTCCCTTACGCATCTTGAAAACAGCCCAAAAGGTTTATCAAACCCACCAAAAGCTGGGCGAGACACACAGACACGAACAGAATTCTCTAAAGATTATGGTATCTTGGAGGTCATTCACTTACCTGCTGCGCTGTTTCAATTCTTTCATCCTCCATCCCTAGTGTTGCAAACCCCTTCAAAAGGACATCCTCTGTGGAGTCTGGCACCGCAGCTGTCAGCAGAACAGGCAGCGACTGGGATGTCAGGCTGCACATGTCCTCAATGGGAAGCTGCTCACAAAACACCACAAACTTTGGTCAGGTAACAACTCACTGAGAATTTGTATGTGCAGCTCAACTACAAAGCAATCCAAAGCAGTAAGACGAGAAAATTACAGGCATCCACTTTTGGAGAAGAAAATGCAACTGACACAAAGTAACCCAAAGCAGTAAGGTGAGAAAATTACAGGCATTCACTTTTGGAAAAGAAAATGCAATGGACATTTTATCTACCAATATGATAATCACGGAATCATTAAGTTTAGAAATAACCTCTGAAATCACTGAGTCCAACGATTACACCAACAAGTGCAACATCCATACATTTAGAAACACCACACAGGATCTGTCAGGGGTTTTTTATGCCACACATTTTTAAATGCCAGACATTTAACGAAAATTCAAGTCTGCTATAGTAATTTATTCAGAAGACAAAGAATAGCTCTGCTGAACAGGAATTATTTTATAGCCACAATTATTTTAGTTAAGTGAGAAAAACATGGAAAAAATCAACTTGAGATAAATTGTATTTAAGTATGACCAGAGACTATTAATTAGCCTATATGGAAGAAATTAACTCAAGAAACAAAATAATGTTACATACACTTAACTAATATAATACCCTCTTTAATTACATGATGTAATGTAATTACGTGTAATGTAACTTTACATGTATGTTTCCTGAGAATATCAGCAGGGTAAAACTAGAAAACACTGTTTTAACTACAAATTGGTATCTCTCTAGTAAACAACTTGCTTAGTAAAATATTCCCTGTCTGGTAATATTAGCCTGACAAAAAAAGAACCATCAGGATTTCAGCTATTTGAGAAAAAAAGAGATTGCCATACATTGTCCAACTTCCACACACCTCTCCGCCCTGCCCTGGAAAACAGGGCTGACCCCAGCACGGGAGCCAGGGTTTCTCTCCTGTCTAACATAGAGGAAAAGGTAAATACATGAGAACCTGCTGTTTCAGGACAGCTGAGACACTGTCCCAATTCCCTGAAGAACTCAGTGTCTTGGCTTTGCTGTTTTCCTCATTGGCAATTAGAGTAGCTGTCTTGTTGCAAAGCTGGTTTAGATCCTTAAGAACATCCTCTGATAACAGGACATCCTTCTACAATCACTCTGGATGCCTGCCAATATTTACTTTTTGCACACTGCTTACACAAAAAAAAAAGAAACCAGGAAGGATTAAATGAAACAGGAGCATTTGAGAAAGAAACTGCTTTACACTCTCCCTTTTGCAGTTCTGAGCTTTCAGATATTTGCTGAGAACAAGTTTTGTTGATTTTATGGCACTGTATCTTGCACTACAATCCTGTTTAAACACAAACTCTCTCCTGAAAAGCGCAGTTAGGAATGCAAGCATTCTATTCCACCTCCCTTTGCAGACAAGGGAGTGTTCATAAATAATCACCTGCCAGAGTTTGGAATTTTATACAGTGGGAGACCACGTCATCTATGGTGCTAACAAACTATTAAGCTTTTTACCACTATTCCTGGCTTTCCTCAGTTCGTTCGAGGAAACAGTTCGTACCAGGAAATAACATTGGCGACAGCAACTATGCATTGGTAAGGATCAATTGAAGAGGACCAACAGAATGAACTCCACGACTAAAGCTCCCAACTTCAAGAGGACAAATACTCGTGGACGGAGGGAAGGAGCGAGGACAGGCAGAGAAAGCCCGTGGATTCTCAGGGCGAAGCTCCCACGGCTGCCTACAAACCCCTGCCAGCCAGGAAGGGCGGGCGGCATGAGGCTCCTCGGGAAGGCTGCCGGAACAGCGAGCCCTCCCAAGTGAGGGGGGAGGCTGGGGACGCGGCTGCGGGCGCGACCTAGAAAGCAAAACGCTGCTGAGCCCGCTAAAGCCCGGCAGCAGCCACGGCCCCGCAGGCCCAGCGCTCCGGGCCGTCACCCCCGCCTGCTTGGCGACGTGGCACGGCGGCCGCTCCCGCCCTCGCTCCCGCCTTCCGCCCCTCCGGGCCGGGCAGCGCCGCCGCCTCACCTCGGCAGGCACCGGCAGGTTCTCGGCCGCCGCCTTCAGCTCCAGCACCGAGTCGGTCTGGCGGTCGCTGAGCGGCGCGGTGGGCTGCGGGCGGCGGTCCCAGAGACTGAGGCGGTCCCGCACGTCCCTGCCCGCGGGCGGCGGCTCCGCGGGCGGCGGCTCCAGCATGCTGCCGGCGGCGGGACGGGCGGCCGGGCCGGCACGGGCCGGGAGCGGCGCCGGGAGCGCGGCGGAACGCCGGGAGCGGGGCGGCGCTTCCGGGGGAGGCTCGGAGGGCGCCGCGCCGCGTCGCGTGGCAGTGACGTCACGGGGATGGGACAGAGGAGTGCGTCATGAGCGGCGGCCGGCTAGGATGGCGCCCCCTGGCGCGTGGGAGGAGCGCGGGCGGGGGCGGCACCCCCGCGTCCCCAGGTGTATCCACAGGATCACAGACTCGCCTGGAAAACACCTGCCATCGTCCAGGCCAACCTGTGACCGAGCGTCACCGTGTCACCTAGACCATGGCACTGAGTGCCACGTCCAGTCATTCCTTAAACACCTCCAGGGACGGTGACTCTACAGCATCCCTCGATCCCATTCCAATGTCTAATGACCCTCTCTGAGAAGATGTGTCCCTGATGCCCAACCTAAACCTCCCCCGGTGCAGCTCGAAGCTTTGTCCTCTCATCCTGTCGCTGGGTTTCAGGGATAGGATACCGACCCCATCTGGCCCCAGCCTCATTTCAGGCAGTTCTAGAAGTGATAAAGTCCCCCAGCCCCGAGCCCCCTTTTCTGCAGCCTGAGCACCCCCAGCTCTCCCAGCCGCTCCTCACAGGACTTAAGCTCCAGACCCTTCACCAAGCCCTTTCCTGGACATATTCCAGCACCTCAATATCCTTCCCCACCTGCACGGCCCAGAACTGGACAGAGCACTCGAAATGCGACTTCATCAGTGCTGAGTACAGGGGCACAATCCCTGCCCGGGTCCTGAAGGCCACAGCATTGCTGATCCAGGCCAGGATGCCATTGGCCTTCTCGGCCACCTAGGCACAGGCCTCAGTCTCAGCTGAGATCCTGAACTACTATTTCACTGTTTTGTTGCCTTTGGCTTAGCAGTCAATTCCAGTCCATTTCTGCAGCTTCCCCACAGATTAACTGGCACAGTACAGCTACCATCACTCCAAACTGGCAGATTCCTCATCTCTCCCTCAGAGTTATTTAGTCCATGACATTTGTCCTACCACATATGATCTCTGCTTACAAGTGTGATAAATTTACTCTGTTGTTACACAAAATTAAGCTGATTGATCTGTTTCAGACCAAGCAGTTTCTGTAAGAGAGGGGGAAACGGTCTGCTGTTTAAGCTATACCAAAGAACAGGAAAAAACTGTGGTCACTACATATTATTTAGACATGAGTCACAGGAACACAAGCTTTTAACTACAAGGAACTTTAGCATGCCTTGGCTAAATAACCAATAACATGGAACAGTTCAATGCCAGCAACAGCTTTCCTTTGTTAAGCAACTTGAAGTATTAGAAACTTCAAAAGTAAAAACAGTTCTAAGTCATCACACTTTACATTTTAATGCTTTTTAATAGGCTTGAAAATGTAAAACATATACTTTGCTTACATAGCATACAAAAATATTTACAATTTTTTTATTAAAGCACAGAAATCATTTTAAGGGAAAACACTGCATATCAGCATACTCCTATACATAGAAAATGTTTTACCTTAGGAAAGAAAGTGCCTTGTGCCTTTAAAAAAATCTATTTGTGAATTCAAAATTAGTCATTTTAAGTGAGTATAGCAATTTTGATATCACAATGGAACTTAAGTGGAATGCATGATTCTACAAAAAATACGTAAAAAAGATTAGCACAAGGCCACAAAAACCCAAAGCTATGGATCCTGCTTTGCTGCCCTCTGCAAACACAGAAGATCCATCCTACAACTTGCATCTCATATACTCCTTTTCCCTGGAATTTAACAGCAGCATTTAAGAAGGTTGATATAACTGTTGAGTTAATGGCCCTAAAGTTTTGATATACCTTTAAACCTAAAGGTAATGTTTATAGAAGCTGTGGTTGATTTCTGCATCAAGTGTTTCCTTGCATGTAACAGCAACTTGAGCCTCTTTGGTATATGAAAGTGTTCACTAGTTCTGGACTTGGATGTCTTTTTAAAGAAGGAAGCAGTCTTTATAGTAGATTCACTTTTGAATGGGTTGGTTCTTGTCACATAGGCACCCACAAGACAGAGCCTGACTGCTCAGTGTAAAACAGCCAGTAACCAATAGTTCTTCCCAAGAATGGAAGAGGCATAGAAAGTTTCTCTGCAAGATCAGCAGATGGGCATGAACTTGTCTGAACTTCATTCCTACTTGCAATTTCCATATGAATATGTTGAAGAATCACTTATGCTGAAATCAAGAATTATACATTGTAACAAATAAAACGCCTTTCTTCAAGCTATGCAAAACTGTCAACTGTGGCAACCACACTTGCTAATGAAGCTGTATTATTCCCAGAGAATTATGCAGACATCTCAGGACTTAGAATACAGGAAAGCTTCAAAGCCAGAAACAGATTTTATACTGCAGCAGTTATTTTGCCAACCTGAAAGCCAGCAAAGATGTCTTGTGACACTTCCAGTTAACTGGAAGCCTTAAGCTATTACAATCAAATTGTATACATTTCTGAAAGCAGGAAAAGCCCAGCTCCTTGGTTCTGCTTATCTTCCCTTACAGAAATACTTTTTTCCTTTACAGAAATATTTTTCTTTTCCTTCCTTCATGGAAATCTATGGAAATACAAAAGAAAAAAACCTGTTCTTCGACTCTCATAAAACACCATGCTTTGAGACTCAGATGCATGAAGTTGCATTGCAGATCTTTACATTCAAGAAGATGGAAACAGTTGACAGAAGGTATTCCACCGTGTTTGGTTCAGTCTGAAGAAGAATGCACATCACCACTGAATCATGTGCACAAACCACGGTTACAGGAGCCTGTTTGCCTTAAAAATCACTTCCAGATTCTTCTCACTCAGCCTTGCAGTGACCTCTTCCGTTGGCCGGCAGCTCAGACAATAAAGAGCAAACACTGAAGACAACTTGCACACTGCTCTAAACTCAGAGAGTACATGAACAGAATTCTGTACACAGCTCAGCATGTCAGGCATCCAATTTCTTCAGCTGTTCATATGTCAGGAAGAACTGGCACAACTGATTAAGGAAAACTGTTTCCTGTTCATGCAGTGGAAACTGGTCACTTCATTACTGAAAGTCAGCTGCATTTGTGCGCAGCTGTGTTCCACTCCTTGTTCCTTCCCATGCCATGCTGCAGGTTAGTCACTTTACACAATACTAGGCAGAACAATGAAACTTGCTTTAAGGCTGGTGATATGAATTACTTTCCCATCCTTCTTCCTCAGGATCTTAAACCCAGGACTGAGGCAGCAGGACAATACTGCAAAAGCCCTTAAGAGTCTTTACTCACTTCGCTTTGATGGGCTAAAGAAAGTTTGTTTATTGTAAAAAACATTTCTACCAACCCACTCCCCAAGGCTCTGATCAGCTGGCTCTTGAAACAAAGCCAAAATTGTGAGACTAAGACTACACAAGAAGACTGCATCAGTAACTGCTGAGTTTCCTCAGTTCTGGAAATAGCCTCTACTCCTAATTCACCTGGTGAACTCTGATTAAAACTAGGATTGTAACAAAGGGAATGGACAGATATGAAATTGGAAGAACAGGAAATTATTTTGTAAGATCATATTTTAGTATTGACTCTGTGTGAATCACAAATTCAATCTGACTGGAAGCAGCTGACTCAAAAAAAAAAAAAAAAAACAAACCTGTCAACTGCACAATTTTCCATTCATAAAAAAGGGAGTATCTGTGCTGATATGACACTTCCCACACAGTAATTCTGTAAAAAAACAATACCTGCTGTTGTATGGCTAACTTAGTAGTTTTGCACACCTGTGGAAAGGATACAATGATATTCCAAGGACCAAGTCTTAACCAGTTTGGCCAAAACCCTTTATACAGAGCAAAAAAGCCTTCATTCTTCCATGTCTAGAAAAAAAAACCGACAAGAACACATTTATGTAATTCTTTTTTAGTGAGAAATCCAGACAGCCTGTCAGCTAATAGGACTGTACCAGACAAGGGGGTGGCTTACTCCTGTAACCTTAATTTAAATTTATTGTCTGACAGGACAAAGAAATACATTTCATTAAATGTAAGCTTGCAGTTCACATTTGGCAGCCCTTTGAAATTTGCTGCTTGTAAACCTGTAGTTAACATCTGGCAGTCCCTTGAAATATTTCAGTTTGCTTTATGGACCTCAAAAGATTTCACTGGACAATGTGACTTAGACTCTTCAGTCAACAGCTGGACAGCAACAGCTTACTATCCATTCTTCTCCACATAAAAGGTCATCATGGTCCCACCTCATACCAAAGCCAGACTTAAGAAACCAAATCAAAGGAATCAAAATCAGAGGCTGACCCTCCTCTGGCTATATCAGGCTTTCCATTATGCAGTAAGCAACATAGAAAACTATCTGCTCCAGAAGATCTTGTTCTTCAAGGACTGACCTATGAAACAATCACTTCCTGTCAGCATAAAATTGAGCAAGAGAGAGTGCTTCTGAGAGCCTTCCTCTACTCACCCAAGCACTCAAAGAAAGTAAGGTTCTGTAGCAGACACTAACTTTCTTCCTGCCTTTCTGTCAAGACAGTGGATACTTTTCCCACTTGAGTGCATTACTGACAGCATTGTTCTTTTAAGCATTATGGCAAAAGGCATATCTAAGTTATTAGGGAACACAGAACATATATGAGCTCTACAACAAAACCATTACTTGGTGGCAGCAGTTTCTATTTATGATGATACATGAACTACTTTACCTGTAACAGGCAATCCAAAGTGCCCTTGTAGGCTGAGTGTGCCCCATGTTTTTGGCTTTTCTGATTCATCATGCGAGTTCTCACAACATCAACTGGGTTGGATGCAAGGGCTCCAGCTAACCCACAAAGAAAACTGGAACTAGTAAAAGAAGGGTTTAATGAAATCTGCTCTACCACACAGACTTACAAGAACTTCCCCTGCCCAGAAAACACACAATAATAATGACTGCTTACTGTTTTTAGTTAAAAATTAAATCAGCTAATGGATGTGAAAAGTTACTTTTCATTTACTATAAAAGTGTAGTTTTGAAGACTTGCTATAGAGCCCTTACATGCAGTATGGTTGAAAAGATGTTTGTGCCCTTGGGAATAAAATTTGACTGTAAATTTATTCTAACCTCAATTTGCACAGTTGAATGATTCAGACCACCCACAAAACAGATTTCCGCATTTCAAAAGAAAGCTAAATCCAAATGCTAAATAAAATTAGGCTACATGCTACCATTTGAGATGCTATTATCAGAAGCTATACTCACATCTGAAGTATATTTACATCTAGACAGATGATAGAAAATTCAAAAGGCTCATCTCCCCTGTAGCAAGAGCTAACCAATCATGAGCTATAGAACCAGTTACACAAACTTACAGGAAGTGAGTATATACTGTATCTCCCATATATCCAGACATAATTATGTGCTTCTTTGTAAGGTCATACACTGGCAGCTCCACTCCAACAACAATAGCAGCTCTCTGTGCTGTCAATGATACTCCCTGGCAAAAGAAAGGACATAGTTGCAGTTTAAAGTCAACCTTTGCGCACTATTAGAAAAGCCAAGCTCTTATAACACAAAGCAAAGCACCACAAATGTGTTAAGAACATTGCAAATTTAAATAAGGCTAATTTGTACAAGTCTTAGAGGTATATGCTCCAAAAACACAAATTTTAAATAACAGCTAAATCACTTCTCCACATAGAATGGAAACTTCAGGTCCTTTAAGTTATTTTCTATCCCTGCTTAACATCTCAATTCTGACATCAACAGTCAGCTAAAACCTCAAAACCAGTATTCCTTTGCTGCTAACTGAAAAACAAAGTACAGAAGATGAACAGAAAACTGGAGATGAAGAAACTCTGTGAGAAAAGCACACTAATAGAAAAACACTCCTATTTTCCAGCTGTTTCAAAACAATTGCCAATTTTGGCTCTTGAATTATACAGTCATTGGCTATAATTGGCCCAAGAGACAACCTGTAAGACTGAACACAGGAATTCCTCAGCTAGAGGGGATGCTCAGTAGCTCCTTTGCTTCCCAATGTTCTTTAGCAAATATTTTAAAACAGGCAGAGCATACAGATTGAGAGGTGTCCTGCAAAGGGTTGTTGAACTGTTCCTAGAGCCAGCCACTCTAATTGAATCCTACATTTCTTCCCTCTCCTAAGTGGCAGCAAATCCTCACACACAAGGCTGGCTGTAACCCTTCACCGAAAAGCACTGAGACACCAGCAATGAAGCAGTCATGACAAGAGACAGATATTACATCCTTTCTATTTCAGCTGAGAACACTGTAGGAACACATGAAATTCAACTGAGCAAGGAAGTGTAGTTGAAGTGTAAGATGCAGTTCAAAAAATCTTGCCTTCCATAGTCCTCTGGTGCCTTCCTTCTGGTAGATCTCTATGAAGTTGCCCACCATTCCTCCTTGAATCATTTTACCTTGAGCTTGCATTCTGATCTGAGAGTCATTTGAAGACACAGTTAAAAGATAAATACAACCAATAAAATAATAAAACTAGATTAAACTATTAAGTTACAATTGCAAGCAGTAAAGTCAATTTCTCTTTGAGTATAAAAGCAAGAGCTGACATTATCACAACTGTAGTGCAATCTTTTGCCTTAACTATCCAAATGCAGCTGCTAATTTTGAACAAGTATGTGGCAGAATTCTTAGCTGCATTAAGTCACTTCTATTTCTGTATGGGTACACTGCTCCATTTAGATAAGACTGGCAGATGGGTTCTGCAGGATGTCCTTTATAGTGTTCTCACAGGAACATGTTGAAATAAAAGGTTAAAAAGATCAATGTTTCCATCACTGAGAACCATGGTCTTCAACCCTGTAGATTTGTAAGAACATCCTTAGGAACCTGCCAAAGTAGCTTCCAAATACAAGTTGTCAACAAGTGACTTGGTAAGTGGGCATAACTTTAGGAAATAACTAATTGAAGCCACACTTGAAATACAAGCTCATGTTTGAAATGCCACTACATAACCACACTAGCATTATTAATGATTAAACTTTTTAGTAGTTTCATAAGAACTTAGTGTTTTCCTGACTTCTTTTTCATTAGGAGCAGCGGTGTAAGTCACAAGCTCCAGTTTTACAAGATAAATACCATCAACTTTTTCAAGTAACTAACCATGACTGAGCTAACAGATTCTTGAGGTGGTTGTCTCACTAATTCACTTTGAGTGACTGATGTTGGCTGGAACACCATTTCCTTGGAACACAAGTTTGCAAAGCCCCTCTTCAGTATTAAGGAATCATACAGTACAAGTAGCATTCAAGCATTCACTAAAACTCTTGCCTCTGAATTGATCTTCACCTATTTTGAGTACAGATGAAATATGCAGTGTGGCTTCCACACAAACACTACTGCATCAAAGTTATTCTCCCCCCACACTCAGAAAAACGTGGATCTAACTACCTCCCCAGCCTTCACCTTCCTCATGCATACTTCCAAATGATTAGTATGGACCAGAAGGAGGTTCCAAGAGTTCAGGACGTAACTAATTTTTTAGAAGTTAAGAGATGAGAATAAATAGAGTTACAAAACAAATCCTATATTCATCAGGAGACTGTTTTTACTTCAGGAGAGAACAAAAACTAAAAAGACAAGCTCTACACAATTACCTTTAAGACATCTGTAGGGTTGGCAATAGATGATGAGATTACTCCCGAAAGAACACCACACAGAACATTCATCATGAGGGTTTCATCTGTTTCACAGACAAAGAGTTTAGCTGCAGATTTACAAAGCTTAAGATGCATTAGGACAGGATGATGCCTCTCCTCATTTAACCAGAGAGTGCCAGTTACAGAAGCCATAAAACCTGCTCAGACAAGTTACCCTTGCTGACTAACTTTGTTGTAACTGGTATAAGGAATGTCTGCTCGCTAGACTTGTTCAAATGCTACAGTAAGGTACCAAACAGCAACAATCAGCTTCAAGCAAATCCATCCTCAATTTAATAGAAAATAACCACTCACCTTCTGGATGCTCAACAAACATTCTTTTTAAGCTCTGGTAAGTGCCTATTTTTATAGTTCCATATGAAGCCTGCCGTAGCATTGCAGGTGCAATCCTGTCAAAACAAGCAGGAGTAATGTTTATGCTCAAGATCTCAAAAACTCATATGAAGATTCTTCCTAGCACAGAAATATCTAGCAGACAAAGGTTTGTTCATTTGAATCAATTTAAACTTACCATAAACAAAACAAGTTTTGAAGCTTTTTTTAAATAGAGGCTGCAAGAACATGAATGAACTGTGAAGGGAGTATTATTATTAGCCCATGCTTCAACTTGTAATCTATAAAATATCTGGCAGTCATGTCTGAAATGTAGTTCCCTCACCATCCTGCATATTTTGAAGAAAAGCATGCTCATATATAGACAAAGGTAAATTCAATTTTAATTCTGAGAGATGGAACAACCATAGCAGCACTGCAGAGAATAACCTTATGTTTAGCTATTTTGTTCCATGTAGCTTTTGTTGTTTGAATTAAAAAAAAAAAAAAAATCATGAAATGCTATGGCAGTGTGCAGCACTGAAGGTATCAAAGCGGTGTCTTCCAACTTTCAGATCAAGGCTAGCCAAATACCTTACAATCCTGAAACTCAAATTCACAATGGGCTTCTACTTTTATCAATAGACTGTTCATAAGCCATTGCTGCAACTCAGCTAATCTTACCCAGAGTATAAGGCTTTTAATCCTTCTTCTCTGCATATTTTCACCAGTGCATGCACCATTCCACGGTAGCGGATCTCTTTATATTTGGCATCATTAACTTGACCTTGAACCTGGAGACGTGTTTTGGTCAGATCAATGGGGAAAGTACCTTAAGGGAAAATGAGTGAGAAAGTTAATGCAGTACCTACCTAACCAACAGGGAACATGATACAAGAGACAGCAACATTTATTATATATCATAATATATAAAAGTACTCCCACAGGAAAGAAGCCTTTCTTACCAAGGCTTTCTTTTACAGAAGTGATTCACATTCTATCACCTCATTTCTTCTAAAGGCCTGTCAGAGGCCCTGCCTACCTCCAGTGTTTACATTCCACATTCACTATATTTTCAGGCAACACAGCATTGCCTGGTTGTAAGCAGCCACACTGAACAGGACTCTGCAATCTCAATCAAGCACTGACTTTGTATGTGTATTCTACCAACACCTTTGAAGGGGATGTCACTGAAGGCAAATAAATTCCATAGGTCACACTATAGAGATTCTGGTCTAGTATCTGAAAAAGCAATAGCAGCAGTGCCTATTTCTGTTAATGCTTTCCTGTAGCCTACTGCTATGTTATGTTCACATCATATTCTCCATGCTCCCCTTATGAAAGGATTCAGAAACCATATCCATCCAGGCAAAGGGTCACCTCAACATTCCATACTCACCTAAGCACTAACAGGAGTCAGAATTAAACACATCTGTTCAAATGAAGTTTATCAGACAAGCAAAGCTTTCAAGAGTTGTTGTGTTCCTTAAAAGCTTTTGGAATTAATGGCCATATTCAGCCAAGTCAAATAACAGGTTTCAAGCTAGAGTTTGCACAAATTTCCTAAGTAGAAATCCTTCCCATCCCTGGAATCATGCAAAGTCAGACTGGACAAAGCTTTGAGCAACCCGATCTAATTGAAGATGTCCGTGCTCAAAGTGGGGGGTTGGACCAGATGACTTTCCAACCCAAACTATTCTATGAAAACAAAATAGCTTTAAGTATAATTTTATACTGCATCTACTTTACTAGGCAGACCTCGCATGCAAGCCCACCACATGCCCAACCATGTCCTGCTACAATGAAAATCCAGATTTCCTTTATTTTCATGTACATGCATTTCACATGCAACTTTAAAAATATGTTGATATTTTAGGTTTGCCTTTAGGCCTAAAACATCAGATGCACTGTCTCACTACAGCAATTATTCAGTATTGCTCACTATTGAATTCAGGTGTCCAAATCTAAGCAGCCACTTTCCATTTTCAACATTCAATAAAAGAGAATTTAAACTGCAACATAGATACTCAGTAAAGCCAAGAGAAAAATTTACAAGAGTGCAACTTGTCTACTGCAGCAAAGCAGAAGCTGTATCTACTTATGATCACTGTCTAGGAACAGAACAAATACCAAATAATAAAACACAGGCAAAATATGTATAAAAAGACTCACCAGGGATGAGAGTTTATAGACACAAGTGTTCTGACATTGCAACAGAGGTCACAGCTATACTTCAGTCAGCATTAAGCAAAAAACTCTATGCTGCAGATCACCACATACTACTGTGTCACTGGCAGCATGGAACCAAACTTGTTTCACATAGAGACCAGGCAAGTAAAGAAAATCATGTCAACAGTTAAAGCAAACACTTACCACATTCTGCAGTGATTGATGCTAAACCTCCATAGATAAAGGGCTTCCAGTTCAGTGCTGGCATTATTGGTTCCTCTTTCTGTGAAAGAGGAAGATTTAACAGTACTCTAAGTGCATGTCATAAATATACTTGCTAACACTTAGTAAAAACTTTAAGCCTGGTCCATGTAAAATGGGCCTTTTAAACACGAGGAAAGAGTAAAAATCATAAGAGTGAAAAAAAAAAAAAGACATTTAATACCTTTGATAATCAGAAGAAAGACAAGCGTACCATAGAAAGGCATCTGGGTTCAAATCAGTGCCTGCTATGTATTTGGGCCATCACTCTCCTCACCATGAAAGGTTAAAGAAGTTTGTCTCCCAGGCACAATGTTAAGGAGCACTGCAGTGAATAGCCTCCAAGGATTTTTACCAAGCTGAACTAGTTTGACTACACCCTGCAGTCATTACAGAACTTCCTTTTTTCCAACATTATTTAGCATGAGCTAAGCCAGTACACTTGGACAGAAAATAATTTTTCTTCCATTCAGACCTATTTCTGCTACCAGTGTTCACAACATTAATTTCTGTGAATGCTACATGAAAATTGTGTTGATTAAGTGAATTTGATAAAGTGACCACACTTTGAAATTAACTACAGCATATGCTTTGCAAGATGTTAAAGTAATCCAATCATATCAGAAAAGAGGTAAGAACTTCAAAACTAAACTAATTCAACCAATATAAGATTGCCCTTCTCAAAAGCAAGCATGTCTCTCAACATCTTATTTTTCCCCTTCCTGAGACTACAAATAGTTTTCATTCCCCATTTTCTATAATATCCCCCTAGACATTGCATTCTACAGTTATTTTTGCCAATTAATTTAATGGGAAAATTGTACTTGAAAATACTTCCTTTGGCACTTACACTCCCTGTTATTCTCCCCTGCTTAATCACCTGTAGTGCCCAACTGGAAAATATCACAAAAACACCAGTTAGTCCTGCCTTTTGTACAGCTGAACCTTCTTTAGTCACTTCCTCTAGAAATGCCAATAACCCAGCATCTAAATGAATTTTCAGAATTGCAGACACTCAGCAGCCCTAACAGTTTCTGCAGCTCTAACTTTCCTTTTATCATCTTTCCTTCATGAGTTACCTGGGTCTTCTGACACACAGGAAAAAGAAGCTGAAATCACACAGTTTCACATACTCAACACCTACATGCACAGAAATCCATCTTACTCTTTAGACTGCTGCAAAGAACACCATTAATAGAGGAGGGGGAAAAAACCCAACAAAACGAAAACTAAGGAAAAAGCAACTCAGGTCAACCCACTACACTAGCAAAAAGAGTGCAGTACAGAGGTTTGGACACACAGGCTAAGACTATGCCAGCTTTTCAATAGGAAGGAGCTAGAGCCACATAGATATGACACAGTGTCAGAGGGAGGCCAGTTTCAGCTCCAAGTTCCTCCTAATCTTGTTCTGCCATAATTAATAGCAGATTGTTTAATTAACAAAGACAAGCTCAGTTTGTCTACTATCTGCTACACACCTGATCTTTACTCCTGAAAAACTCATCAAAACTTTGAGTTAAGCCTCCCCCACCATATTAAAACAAGTTTTCATCTATCACAAATACCATAACACTAATAAAACTAAAATAGATCCTTTTCCTGTTTGTTTCATATTTCACTCTGCCTAGGCAATGAAGGCTACTCACTTTTTCTATGTAATTCTGAGGACAATGAAATAAAGTTTTCTATTTGCTCACAGATTTACAAATATTAGTTGAAGCTTCAACATATAAATAGGATACCCTAATGCAAAAATTTCATAGCACACTTCCTTTGACAGATCCCAAGGTGAAGGTGCAAGTCTGTACATCTGAAAGGCTTTTAAGTCTCATCTGGTGCCGGTATGCCAAACTAACCTTATGAATCTTTCAACTTCTAACCTCCAGCCCCCTTCTTCTAGGCTTCCATACTTTAGGAAGAAGTATGAAGAAGAAGAAAAAAATAGAGCAAAGAGGGAGAGTTTTTCTCAGGAAAAAAAAAAAATAAAAAAGACACACCAGCCAGTAATTTCGCCCCATGACCTCAGATGTTTCATTTGTCGCTTATATTCCAAATTCTTCGTTTGCTTCTTAGCCAGAACTTCTTTCCTATATCAATAAAAATAGTGTCTCCTCAGAAGAATTCTGTATCAGCTGAGTGGCAAACTAGTTACAAAGAGAATCCAGTCATCATTACAGAAAAAAATTAGGGGCTCCACTTTTACTAAAAGATACTGTCTTTACAAAATATATATTGCCGTACCCTGAACATCAACGATGACAGAAGGGATACTCGACCCTAAAGGACGTTGGGTTGAATTAATACAGATTTCATCGACACACTTTCTGCAGAGGTGAGAAGAGAATCTTTCTTTTAACCACAGCGTGACTGGACTAAACTCAAAAGCCCGGGTTGCACAAAAGAACGAATCATTCAAATAGTTCGGTATTACTCCAACGGGGAAGAGGCTTGAAGAGTCACACATCGAATTATACATTAATTGAAAACATCGCTAGCATATTCAGCACACAGTACACCCGAACTTATAGTAATTTTAACTACTTTAAATAGATTCCCCAACAACGTCTGTATAAACTACATACGAAAAACGATCTCCCATCCTCCAAGAGCTGAGGGCAGTAGCAGCCACTGCCAGCACCTCCCACTCACCACGCAGCCCTGCCTGAGCCCCGCTCCCCGTAGTGCCGATCCCGCCGCTCCCAAATCCCAGCGTTGCTCCCCCCGGCCGCGGCGGCTTTTGGGGAACGCAGGGCTCCGCCCCGGGGCGGGCTGGCCCGAGGGGCCGAACCAGGAGCGGGGCGTGGAAGGGGTGGGTGCAAAGCCGCAGTTGGTTTGAAGGACCCGCCGAGCCGGCTGTGACTATCCGGGGAAAAGATTAACCATGCTGACCTTGCAGTCAGAGGTCTCCTCCCGCCGCTGGCCTTTGGACGCTGCTGGGCTGGCGGGGCAGGCTGGTATTTTCCATTAGCATTCCTGCCCCTGGAGAATGGAGCGGCTGTGTCGGGTGCTTCGGCGCGCCCCGGTTAACGAGCGGGTCACTCGCCCCGCAGGGTTCTCCTCATCATTACCTGTAATGGCATTAATTTTGCCCCTTTATGATCATATGGGCGCCTGTGCCGCCAGCGACAACTCAGCAGTACCTGGGCTGAGCTTTCCTGAGGCGGCACAGGAACCTTTATCTACCTGCTGTGTGCAGGAACAGAAAGCGGCAGCTGGGCTAAAATAGCTGCTTTGCTCTTTAAAATACCCTCTTCAATGTTTTTGGCAGGACGGCTACACAGATGATTCAGTAGTAGTAGTGGTAGTGTTACACAGTTCGGTGCCATTCTATGTTTCATTGCATTACCAAGGCAGAAATTATGGATTCACTACACAAGCTTTACATTGCTGTGTTAATACATATCCAGCGCCTGTCCAGAAGGAGAAGGGCTATCCAAAAGGACAGGTCTCAGCCGCCCAGTACAGGTGGCAGTGAAGTGAAGATGACAAGAACTTCCAGAGCCCATGGCTCTCTGTGAAATAGTTGGAATCAGCTCCTTTGCTGCCCCTAAAGGCGGAGTGTTCTGGCAGCTCGGTGCTTTCTGTTTCTGACTGAAGAGCTGCCGGGAGTGCTGGTACGGACCTACCCCCACGGTGCAGCCCTGCTGCCGCTGTCAGTCCGCTGCCTTGCAGGCCGATGCCGTGCCTTACCCGGGAAAGGGCAAACCATCCTGCGGGATTGCTCCCCGCGCCAGTCTCAGGGCAAGGCTGGAGCCTGAGAACCTTTATTGAAGCTTACTGGCTGATGGAGAAAGGGGGTAACATCCACTCAGCCCTCATTAAGAAGCTGGATGTGGTTTTGCATGCAATCCTCGATAAAGCATAAGGAATCCAAAATCTGCGTTCCAGTAGGCCGTAAGTGCTTCATACAGTAAAAACAGTTCTCTAAAGCAATCCAAGTCTGTTACAGACTTCCCACAAATTTTACATTTCAGTTGTTAAAGGATGAGTAGTCTACAGAGCTCATGCTCTAATCACAGTGCTCTAAAGTTGTCTTTGCAGGTGGGCCTCACAGAACTTAGCTACAAACTCCCACCTCAGAACTGGTATTCACATTTTAAACCCCTCCTGAAACTCCTAGTAACTGGCTAGTACTTTACAGGTTTTATATCTACAGCAAGCAGTAGTACAATCTTACTTGAGATAAACTTTGAACAGCTCTTTCTTTTTGCACAGAGACCACTTGGACTGATTCTAACATTGAGTAATTTTGCATTTTGGTGCAGCTGCTTCGGTTTTCTGACTTCTCAAATTTCTGCCCCCTTTTAAGAAGGACTTTAGTTCCACTCTGATCTTGAGTTGGGCAGCTCCTTCTGCAGGCAGATGGGTTTTATTACCTCTGCTGAAAATCAGTTCCTGCTCACATGTTCTATCTTGCACCCAGTCACATTTCTTAGGTAGCTAGTCTCAGCTGTGTACTTCTGAATACAGAAGAATTCAGGTTTTGTTACCACTAGTGACTTCTGCATGGGTCCTCTGAATAATGTCTTCTGTTGTATTCTCCACCCAATTCATACTACGTATGAGGTATGTCATGCTTTTGGCAATACACAGTGGACTATTGGCAAGCTGCCTTGAGCCTGGCACTGCATCATACCAGCACTGACTTAGGTGCACAGCATCTTTCCACATGTAATTACACAGTCTTACAACAGCCTTATCCAAGCACCAGTTCTTTTCCAATGGGCTGTGTAGAGCTGCAATTTAATTAATTAATTCCCAGACCCCTAAACTTACTGCTCCTAAATTTCCTCACAAATTTTTTGTTTCTTTTTTTTAAGTGAAAGAAGACAGCCCTCAAACCATTTTACCAGAGCGCTCTGCTTTTTGTGCATTCATTCCTGTTTCACTATTTCCACTGCTGCTCAAAATGGAAAATCATTTCACTTCTGGTCTCTGCAGTGGTGAAGACAGTTTTGCCAAGTCTCCTACTGCTTAAATGAATGGTTAGTGGAGAGACACAGATGGCTACAGGTACTGTTCAAACTACCTTGTCGTTTCATCACTACCTGTAACTACTGGAGAGTTATCTTTTTCCCTTGGAAATTTCCACAATTATTAGTTACATAATTAATTTGCATTTTTCATGTTCCATGGGCTGTGTGCTGAAAGCAAGTCTAGGACAGGGGAGTCAAGAGCTCTCTGCCCTGGCACAGCCTCCTTACTGTCAGTTGTTTGCACTTTCTCTCTGAAGGGCATTTCATCTGACTTTCAATCATACAGCAAATTACTTTGTTGGAAAAATAGACACACAGTGTACTATTGGCATGTGTAAAAATGTAAGATATAATAAATAGGTACTTCCATTGTGTTTGCCAGGGGCAAAGCCTCAGCCTGGAGCATCACATCCAGCTATATGTGGTGCATTTCAGGAGGGCTGTAGAGAAGAGCTAGAAAAATACAGCTAGTCTGCAAGGAAACACAGCCTGGAGGGAAAAAATTGAAAGAAATAGTCTTAAAAAAAGATTGGGATGACATAATTTTCAAGACTGAAAGTTATCTATAAAGAGGAACTTAATTATCTGTTGTCTACCACTTATATTAGACATAGAACAGACTTTCTATTGGTGTGGACAGTGCTACATGAGACTGCCTGGAGTTTGCAATTTCATCATCACAGACTTTTAAAAACTTTTAAGCAGCTCATTTTGAGACATAATTACAATCTGCATTACTCAGCCCATTATCTCAAGGATCTTTCCAGCCCTTTTTTTCTGTAATTATTCAATGACATTTCCTCCTCCAGTTGCTAGCATATGTCATGTACAATGACAAGACAACTTGAAGTTTCTAACAGTGACAGAATCTACTGTGACCTCTCTAGAGGTCAAGGAGAAAGGAAAGTGAAATCAGGAGTAAATGTTATTTTGTAGTCTTTTTTTTTTAATAAATATTTTTGTACAATCTGATTTGGGCTCTGGCATTGGCAGGAGCCAAAGGTCTTTACCGTGTCATTGTTTTGTGGATATAAAAGGGTCATGTTATTTGTTTTTAATGGGTAAAGGGTGAAGGAACTTAGGGCAATTCCAGGCTTTGAGTGGACGAGAGTCACACAGCATAGGGTCCCAGCAAGGCAATTCTAGTAAATGTAAAATTGTAAGCCAAACAAAATTTTCTGAAAGTGTTGCAATCTTGCAGCAGGTCCTGGAAAATTGTCTTCTTTTCTGAGACTCCATACAGAGATAATAACTCCTGTGTACGTCACAGTGTTGGGCTTGATGTTATTTGAATGAGCTAATGAAAACCTGCCCAAGTTGCTCAGATAGGAAGGCACTATAGGAGGCTTTTCTCTACTACAAAATACATTCCAACCTCAACAGGTGATCCTCCAGATCCTTGCTAAATAAAGATCAGTCACAGTTGCTTCACAGAGGTTTTGTCCAGTATTGCACTGCACTAAACAAGTAGCAACTGGAAGAAACAATGCAAATTTAAATGCTGGTAGACGCAACACAAAGAAAAGCAAACATTTTTCTATGTCCTACTAAAAACCAGTCAGAATGTGGTGTACGATACAGCCTAACCTTTCCCACAAGACAGATGATTCAACATTGGATGAATGGCAGAGATGTTGATGTGATACCAAATAACATCTCACATATGGCATGTTTTCTGCCACTTTCAGTACATCCCTTGCTGGCAGTACTCAATATCCAGAGATAGTAGGGAGCATCTGTTGGCAGAAACATATATGTGTGGAAGCATCTGCTGGGGGAAATACATATTTGCACTAGAATAATCTGTGAAAGCAGAGTTGCAGTTGAAGTAGTTCTACAGTAAAAGAAATGTGACTCAAACGAGACAATGGCCAGGCAGATCTGCTGGCAGGTAGCCCCAAGCCAGGTCCTTTACAGTACAGGATTTAGGATGATCAGAACACAGAACTGCCTGTGTAGGAAAATTTCAAGCTTTAGTGCTATTACTTCTTAAAGGAGCTTCACTATGCTCTTTCTGGTTCTCCAGTTTTGATGGTTTTCCTCTAGTGTTCACAGAATGCCGTGCACTAAACCATTACCCAAATAATATAGCTTTTCTTCTGGTTACCCCAGTCTGGCTTTGGGTAACCTAGCTTTTGCTATCAGCATCTTGAACAACTTCCTTTTAAATTTAAAAATATGTTTTATAAAATTTTGTCAAATGAAGCATTTAAGTAACTTCTTTTTTAAAAAATAAAAAGTTCTGAAAAGGCATGATGCTTCCTGAAGAAGCATTCTGCTTGGCAGGCCTGCTGATCCATAGGATGACAACACCAGCACTAACACAATGTTTGGCTGAGATGAGCTGATTGCTTTAACCTTGAACAAGACAGGTTATTCTGCACAGCAGGGAAAAACAGCTGCAGGATTTTGTCCTTGTGGTAGCTCTCTGTCACAAAAACCACATGCAGAACAAGTCACTCAGGACCTATAATTTGCAGTAGGACTCCTTGCTGATGCTGCAAAGCAGCAGTCATGGGTAAGAACCCAAATCTCCACTGCTCCTAGTAACAAGGCCTGACAGAGTAGGAAAACAATTGTCTTCCAGAGGCTGAAGAAGCACAGGCTACAGTGATAGTCATCCTGAGTTCCCATGAAACATGCCATCTGACATGCTTATATCCCTCTATTTCCCACAGTTATCCTTCCTTACACTTGGTTCAGTGGATGGCAGCTTTTGGACGTGCTCATGCCTTAGAAGGCAGCATCAGGGAGCAGAGCGATGTGCCTCACACCTGTAAAAAGGGTCTTTGTTCTGCAACGAGGCAGCACTGATGTAGCCACTCACTGCCAAAAAGGCAGATGCTCCCTTACCTTTCCATATCCCCCTCCCATACCCAGACACAGTTCTGGCCCTTTGCTCAGGCTGGTAATTGCTCTCATTTGACTCATGAGTGGGTTCAACTCACTAATTACAGAATGCACCCATCAAACCCCAGGTTTCTGCCGGCTGATGCAGCTGAACTGGCTCCTCACTGGCAGCAGCACCAGTGTAACAGAAGAAGCAGCAGTGCATGACTTGAAGTGGGTTCATCGTGTTGGAAGCATTGAAATATTAGACTGTCTCAACATCTCACAGGACTTAGCCACAAGTTCCTGGCAGAGCAAAAACTCTTGAGGGGTTGCAGTATGCCTCCTGCCTTTAATACCTCATCCTAACACCTCTGGCCTTCTGTCTGGCTTGCAGAAAGAACAGGATATGGCATTAATACCTAGACTTCACCCAGTGTGCTAGCAACTTTTTCTGACATTCAAGGCCAGAGAATGGAGGCATGGCAGAGCCACCTTGCAGCCTGCAGGCTGCCAGCTGGATCATGTGTAAAAACCTCATCAAAGAACTTTGGATGGCCTCCTACAACATAGCTAAAAATGCAGAGTTTAATTCATGCCAAAGATGGGTTGGCCTTGTTTCAGCTCTAAGGCCATGGGGAATCCAGTCCTGCCTAATCAAAGAACCATCCTACAAACTTTCTTGCTTTTCATTTCAAATGCAAAGCCAGCAAGAAGACAGCGAGAAGAGAGACAAAAAAAGCAATTAAGAGTAACAAAGATGAACAAGAGAAGATAGTGCAAATGAACATTGAGACAAGAGATATGAGGAGAACAGGCCTGTATAAATGGTGCAGAAGGTTTTACTGGTGCTAGACTACCTGGAAAGACAAGAGGGGTTTTTGTGAGTGAAAAGAATAAGTGACGCTTTGAAAACAGATGGATCACCAGTTCAGTGATAGTTGCCATGAGGACTAAGACATCTAGGTAGTTTGTTCCAGAGGAAAGCACCACAGGTAAAAGCTACTTCTGACATTTTCAGGATTCTGAGAGAAGAAATGTTCTAAGGAAGGCGTCTGGGGATTGAATGATTGTCTCCACTTCCTGGAGGAGGTGTTGAGAGCTCCTGGAAGGTCACAGCACTATGCAGTCACACCTCAAGATACTCAGGAGGGCCATCCTTCCAGGCTGCTTGGAGCACAGCACTTGGTAATAGATTATATACTTCCCCCTGGATGGAGTTAAACTTTGTGGATTTGTAATATCTGTAAATTTTATAGAATATTAAGGATCGGATTGGATAACAAAAGCTGTTCCAGAAATAGGGGAACCCCAGAAAATGGCTTTTGATCAGTAAGCATACAGCATCTGAAAGGAATGGGAGAGGTGAAAGTGTGAGCAATGAAATGTACAGTATAGATGATCTTGGTCTATACAATCCAGCACATGGTAGAGGCATTTAAATGGTGTGGTTAAAGACTAGATGGGGAAAATAACAGTGGTGTGCAGACTCCTGTAGCTCCATCTGGTTTATCTGAACAGAGCTCATTCAATTAACTCAGCAAGTCTCTAATCAGCAAAAAAGATCATAGTTTAACCACTGCCCACGTCACCAGTGTAGAAGGAATTAGCTCCCAAGCTGAGCTCATCTGATCATGTTAGCACATAGTTATGTGTCTGTCTTTTCCACATAAAAGTTAACACACCTGAGTTCCCAGGTTTCAAATATTGGGTAAGTTGTGTCTCAAAAGCCCTCTAAACTTAGCCAAGCACAGACTTCTGGATACCAGCCCAGAAACAGCTCTAAGTATTTTCTTAAATTCTGCATTGCGCTGTAAATCCCCTAACAATTGTGAGAAGAAAAGTGAGACCTTCAAACCTTCCTCTACATGTTGCAGGAATGCATTAGGAATGAATTCTTGGCATGCTGTCGGAAGTGCAGAACTTCTTGCAGCAGGAAAATCAGAATCGGGACTCTTACAATCAAAGCTGTTCTGCCAGAGCTGCAGATGTTTTCTTTGCTTTTTTGCATTAGAAACAATGAGCAACATTTTTGCATTTTCATTAATTAACCTTCTTGGTCAAAATCAGTTTACCCAGAAAGCTCAACTGAATAGCTTTTTGGTTTTTTCCTATTAAATCTTCTAAATCCACTGCAAAATACATCAGTTCTCTGGAAAAAAAAATGTTCAGGCAGGCCACAGCATTCTTGCTCCCATCCACTCTCTCAACAGTTCCAGCAACCCCAGAATGCATTTGCAAGCTTTGAAGATATTTGCCATTTGCTGACAAGTGGCAATGGCATCAGGTTCTGGAGTATCTCACTGATACTCAGTTCTTTCTCCTTTATTTTTCCTGTTTTGCTTACTTCAAATGCCCTGAAACAAGTGGCCATATAAATGTTAATGAATTACAGGCTCATTAATCAGACCTGGGTTTGCCTCCAAGTTTTAGCTGATCTCTCTCGGCCTTGTGAGCAATGTACCATGAAAATTCTTGAAAAGCCAGTTTAGTTTCAGAGGGTGGTGGTGGGAGGCCAATTATTATTTTGTAATGTTCTCGGACCATAACTTTTACTGTTGTAAAAATAGGGGGGAAAGCCTTGAATGAAAATCAAGAGCAAAATATTCTTGCAAGGAGACCAACTGCTCACCCTGAACCAAGGGTCTGATCTTCCAATATTAGGCGAGATACAGATATTATGTCGAAATACTCCATGTGCACCAGCACTTAAGGTGCTGCTGCAAAAGATGTGGCTGAATTTATGAAGCAGATGATCCTGTCTATTCTGCATTACACCTAGAGACATCCTGTGACATTGTCAGTCAGTATTGCACTGTAAATACAGCAGTGTCTGTTCCAACAGTGCTCTGAGCTCATAGAAGATCTGCTCTGCCCATCCGAGTTGACCGTGGCCATTGGGGTGAGGAGTCAGTGGTGCAAGGCACAGTTGTAGTCACTCTGCATTTTTGACTGAGATTGGCTGGTTTTGTTCATACTTAAAGGTTGGTCTTGTTGCCCTGATCTTTTCAGCCTTCTGATGTTTTTGCATTCTTTAGTGGAGTTTCTCACAGACTTTCATGTAAACAGAGTGATTTTTTTGTTACTACCCTTTTTGTTTACATTTTTCTCCTTGAGGAGGAGACAAATTGATGGACTGTGATTTTGACCAGTGTGGTTGGAGAGGTGACAACCCCATCCTCCAACCCGTGGTCCTTGCCAGAAAGCCATATAAATGGAGTCAGAAAATAAACTTCCTTTCTTCTTGTCTCTGAACTTGATTCAAGTGCATCTCGTTTATTCTGTGTCCTATAGCGACATGGTCCAGCTTGGCTCCAGTACATTTAAAATCTTCTGGAGTATAGATTGAAACGTTTTCGTTTTCCTTTTCCATTTCCATCACAGAACACACACACAAACAGAGACTGCACCCCACTCCCAACCTTACTTCATACTTGAAGAGGTGCTTGCAAACCTGAACCTTCAAAAGTACAGCCAAAAGGGCAGACAGGAGCTCTGTGGGACAAGTAAAAAGATGATAATAAATCTCCTCTGTCAGAACTGCATCTTAGTTCTCACTGCCCCTGTTTTTAAGCCCAGATTTGAACATCTGATCTTTTCCCCAAGTAGCACATGACAGAGCCATTTTGTGCCAGATTCCAAAATCAGCTCCCAGAGACCTTTCCTGACCCCAGACAGAAGCCAGAGCAGGCAGTGTGACCTTACTGTGGGGTCACTCTGTGACTATGTATTAAAAATAATTATTTTCTTTTTTGCCTTTCACTTCTGCAATTACATGAATGTTTCATTTCCTCTTAATATACACTATGAACATAAGAATTGGTGTTGGAACTAAATCAAAACAAAGCCATGATGTCACTTACCAGAGCATGGAAAATAAAGTGTTGCATTGAAAATCACAGCTCTTGTCTTGCAAACTACATGATTAAAAATATAACTACAGCCAGCTCAATATTACTACTGTATTACACACCAGACAAAACCAGAACTCATGTATTCAACAGTCTTTAGCTCTCAGATGTCTACTGGACATTTGTATTAAAAGACTAAAATATTTTCTCTGTGAGTTCAATATGCAAGTCCAGGTGTGCAGTCTATACAGTCTGTAGCATTCATATTTTTCACATAAAATTATTTTTTATATAAGCTAACAGTAGTTAACATTGTGTGCATTTTTATATAATTTTTAATCTTTGAGATAGATACATAGATGATAATATATTGTTTAAGTGTTGTGGTGATAATACAAGTCTGTCTTTCTCCTCTTTGTGCCTTTCTGGTAAATTCATAGCTATTCTTAGTTACAGTTTTTAAACTAGTAGGTCCTTCACATTAATGATATAAAAAAACAAATAAAGGACTTCAGAACTCTGAATATGACTGAAATTGCACTGACCATGAAAAAAGGCTGTAACAGTGCCTGATGCTGTTCATATCTCTGCAACAGAGCTTGAACAAGAGGGTGCAATTCTTACAAGCTTTGTAGAGCTCAGTCTTCTTCCTTGAGGCCTTAAAGGGTTCTCATCCCATAGACTGCATTTCTGAGCTGTTAGCAATGACTCTTCAGGGTATTTTTGTGTCGTCTGTTACTATCCACATATACACATCACGAATCAGGGGACTGAAACAAAAAAATGGAAATCCAAATTGAGTGCCAAGAACAAGACCTGAGTATCACAGGAAGCTCCTGCCTCTGCTGGGAAGCGTAAAAACACTTTAATTCCTAAAAACATACTTTACAGGCTTAGCCCTGAACACCCTAGAAAGTGGCACAGCTCCAGCAGGGCTGGGACATGGGAGTTCCCCACTGTCACTCCAAAATTCAGCCCATTTTCATGCTTCTCTTTCAAGATTAACATTTTGTAATTTGGGCCAAATGCCACACTGTGAAAACAAGCATGGCACCTCTCTGTAGACAAAACTTCAGCATCAGTACCACTGAAATATTATTATTATGGCAAGATCTCAGGTTCTCACTATCCATCCTGAATATCCATGATCTCCACAGTTTTGTTTCCCTACCTATGGAAATAAGTAATAATTTGTTACAACTGCATTACACCAGAAGAGAAGCTATGAATGAAGAAACACAGTTGGTCAATATAACTACCAACCATCATGGCTGTGTTTGGGAATGGAGAATATAATCAGAAATCAAGGAAATTAGGAAAAAGAATTTTCCTGGTCCTTAATTTTCAGTGGGCTACAAAAATCAGAAGATTCAGCCTTTACGTTTGCACTTTTCATGTGAAATGCTAAAAAAAAAAAAAACCCTAAATAAAAAGGCAAATAAAAATCATGCCCTGAGCCTTTGTCTGCCTAGGTCAAGCTCCACGTAGTAAAGACACCCACAAATGATCAGGTTGTTTTTCTGAAAAAGCTCACCCTCAGGGAAGCAGCTTGCTTATTAACAGGACTGCATGCAGAAACTGAAAATGGTGCCTTTTGTGTTCAGCAGCAGCAGACTTGTTCAATAAACTAATGGAGAAATTGCTATTTTTCTGTCTGTATTTCTTGTCTGAAGCATGTGACTGAGGGCTTTGGATGAAAGTCAAGTCTTTAAATAGCACTGGCCACCAGCAGAAATCCAAAGCAGTGGATAGTAAACTCAGATTAACAGAAAGAAAGAAAATCTATCCCCATTTTCATGGCATTGCTCTTACGTGCCTAGCTGGAGTTCACCCCCTTGCCTTGCCCCACAGGATTCTGAAGCAGAGCCAATTTCTATCCTGCTGTTTAGGGGCCCAGCACAGCTCTGGACACTACAAGCACATCACACCCTGCACCCTCTCACCCTGTGTCTGCAACATCCACTCTCCCCAAAAGCAGCTTCTCTCTAGGATGTTCAGCACAAACCCATTTGTGAATAGTGAGAAAATGCACTAAAAAGATGATCAGAATCATTTGCATGTATCTGATGTTCAGCATAGTGCATCTGTTGCATGGTTTCCATATTCATGCTGTTCTCAGAGGAGAATTGTTTGCTTCGTGCTGTAAGAGCTACGCCCCCACGCCTCCCTCATTTCTCTGCATTCACTTGCTCCCATATGTAATGATTTTTTCAGTGGGATTTCTTCCTGGTTTCCTATCCTCATAGAGTAGTAATGATTTGTTCTGTGAAGCCCTACAGGAGGTGGCTAAACATTACTGGCCTCGTTTCATGCATGGAGGATCTGAGACAGGAGGATTACGCACACACTGCCATCACAGAGAGGAGGGGCTGTAAGCACCAGTTTGGACACACAGGAACTTCTCTGTTGCCTCACAGGTGTGCACTGTGCTCCCACCCACACTCTTGAGCTTCTCAAAACTGCAGGATAGCATGACCTTTTAGGAAAAACAAGCCCAAACCTAACAGGCACTGTGTGTACCATGGCCACAATTGTTATTTACAGCAGAAAAATGTGTGTGCTCAACTTTGGTTGTGCATAAATGTGTTTTCTGTGTCCCGATGGACTTTGCTTGTACACATGTTTGTGGGTTGAGGCATTCACGTGTGACAGGATGGCCCAGACAGGAAATTTGCTGTGATTTAATGCCTGATGAGCCACAGATGGAGAAACACAGGAACACTAGACCACATTGCAGAAGAGCTTAAAAATGAGACACACAGAGGGGGCCTGTGGCTGTACAAAAACGTGCAGAGGATGGATGTGATTTCTTGGTACTGCTGAAACAAGGTAGCCTGACCTCACAGCGCCTCTGCAATCCTTCGCTTACTCAGGGATATCCAACACCACCTTGGCTGGGCATTTAAGCACCGTCATTAAACAGTAAGGAAGCTGGTGGCAGCGAAACCACCTGTCACACGGGAGGAAGGTTTTGCTTGCTCTTTCAAATGTTAAAACCAGGTCAGAACTGTAAGACAGCAGAATCAGATGAGGTGAAATCCTCAGGGCAACAGCTAATGTAATTGGCATAGCATGGAGCTGGTGAGCCAGGATGGGCAGCAGTCCTCACTCACCTCAGCATGGCCCCATAGTTTGCCAAGGGTTATTTCAGGGCACAGAAACAGACAGAGATGATTCCCTAGACTCCTTACCACTTTCTTTCCCCCTCAGTGTTTCTAGAAATGTTCTTCCCTAAGGCTACATATGATTGACAAGTTCATAAAGGGCATTTAAGGATACAGAGGTATCTTCCAAATTCCTTCCTGAAAAACATACAAATCGATGCAGAGGAAGGCAACATCTTAGTGTTAAATTTCCTGACCCCCAGCAGTCCTTCATTGTAGGGCTTCTACCTGAGCCAGAAGTGCTTAGTAGCCCTTTCTGCAATTTTTTAAATTACTTTTGCAATAATTTAAACTTTTGGCATCCACAGCATCCTCAAGCAGTAAGTTTCACAGGGTCACTATATACAGGGTATTAAAAGGAGCCTTCTTTTGACCCCTCTGAACTTGTCATCTCATCATTTTCTTGATGTTCCCACTTTTCCTGTCTGCTAATAGACGGTGAATAATTGGTCTCTTTTAATTTTCTCAGCTCTGCTGCTGATTTCAAAGATTGCCGTCACACCCACCACCCCAGATACCTCTTTTTAAAGTTGGTGTGTCCTATTCCAGATTAATATTTTGCTCCTTGCCTCTCTTCTTGCTACTGGTTCCACTTTTATCATACTTTTTTGACCCTGGGAAACCAGGCCTGCACGTGGCACTTGACATTCGGGCATACAACAATTATATACAAAATGTGTGTGTGTGTGTATTTAGTCTGTGTGCATGTATACAGACATATGGCAGGGATGTTTCTGGTTTTATTCTTTATTTCCTTCTTAAAATTTAATTAACAGTTTAGACTTGTGATCAGCACTAAGAGATGCTCTTATGTTTTCATGGAATTATCTATTATCACTTCAGGAAATCTGCCTTGAATTGTATTCATCAGCTAAACTGCTTTTTTATGTAAAGCTCCTGAGGAAATACATGAGATGAACTGGTTCTTCCATTTTTCCTCTCTACCTACATTATCACACCTGGGCTTCCATTGCCCACCGACCCAGTGAAGGAACCAAACAGTGAGGAACACCCTGGTTCATTCTTGTGAAAGTACTCACAAATAATATAGTTGGGTTTTTTTAATGAATACAGAACTTGTATGGCCAAGTGTCTGTGTAGAATGGGGAACACTGAGCTCCATGAGGATCTGAGCATCAGACAGACCTCTAAATCCACATTAATACAGCTTATGAGCCATCCTACATGTTCAACACTCACAGGCGAGTGGTAGGGCCCAGCCCCGCTTTCAGTAAGTGTTTGTTCTGCAGAGGACGATGGAAATCTCCAGCATCAGAAAATCTGAAAAACAAGGTAAGCAAACATCTCCCTAGAGAAGTGCATGTCTAACTAATCCCCCTGATGAAAGAAGACTGGCTGACTGAACTCTCAAGGTCCTTTTCTACCCTTATCTTGTAGTGCCTGAGATTATCAGCCATCTCACAAATAGATAAACAGATCAGTCCCTATTTCCCTGGAGCATATTTGTGGATAGAATCTGCAAACACCTTCTCTCATCCTTCTCTTAAAATTCCACTTTTTGAATAGCTCCTACAGTGCTGCCATACCTTTCTGGAACAATAAAGCAATTCAAAATCACTCAGAAGCTGGAAGATACCTCCCAAATGTCCAACATATCCTTTATCACCCAGGTACCTTTTTGATTTTCACAGAAGGGAGGAATGTAGTGGACACAAAAGTCTTACGAGAAAATAATAAATATCTGTATTGAGATCTTTGGAAATGACAGCAGCTTTGTATTTCTAGCTGACATGTGTTATGACCTCAAGTTACTGGATTGCCATTTGAGAAGCTGTTTTCCAAAATGGAATCTTTTAGTCCTGTTGCCTGCTGTTCCCTACAGTATTTTAAAGTGATGCTTTGAGAGACCAAAAGGTTCATCTCCCCATTTCCTTATAATAGGTATTGAATCCTGCCATTTTCCTGGAGCATCTGCAGCAAAGTTTGCTTTCTAAATGTGTTACCCGCTGGTAGTGTCAGAATTCTAGGGATAACACCATTAACATGCTGAGTGCTCTGATGATTATTTCCCTATTGACAAGACTGAGAGCTCACACTGTGTAACAATGACCTAAAAAGCACACAGAGGTGGATTGAAATGGCAGAACTTAATTTCAGGCTTCATAAGATTTCTGAAGCAAATGCCATTTCGAAAAATTGCAACTGAATGAGTTGAGCATGGTAGGATTAGCCCCTGTGATGGTTAAGATCTCAACAGAGCCCAGCTCATCACGAGTGGATGCTAGTTATCTGGAGTGAATGGTATCTGTGTGCAGCATCCAGCTGGCCAGGAGCCCAGAGCGGCCGCATCACTTACATGCCCAAGATCGAATTTTACTTGCGCTGGTCCTGGGGCATTTCAGGTGACATGGGAACGGTACCAACAGCAGTGGAAAAAGCTCTGGCCTCCTAATAAGGTGAGCAGAGCCCTGCTTGCCATCCACCGGCTCCTGTCCCGCCATCTAGTGGGGTGTCTCTACATGGCACAGGCGTTCTGAAAACCTTGTCTGGCACGAAAATAGAGAGCTCGTGGGAGGATGTCTTTGAATCTTCTCAACGGGGATCTCTAAATTAACTGAAGATGTCTTCAGGGTGCAGAACTGGGCAGGGATGTTTGCCTTAGAAGCACTGGCTAACTCTGAAGTGGTGCCTGTGGATAGAAATCGTAACCCCGGCTCACGCTGCAGTAAAACCAGCTGCATGGATGGAGCTGTGAGCTGCCCTGCTGGGAGCCTCTTCCCCAGGGCTCGGCAGATGGTTGTGCTCAGGCCCGTCCCTCAATCCCCACCTGTGCTGCTGTGCTGCAGCCACTCTGTGTCCAGCCCCATGTCTGGCTCATCCCAGCCCTGGTGTGGCTTTGGACATTGGTCCCACCCTGGGACTGAGGACACTTCCCCTGCTTGCAGTTCCAGCTCCCCTTCCCTTATGTAGCCGGCCTGGCTGCTCCACGGGAAGTCAGCTTGAGCTCTCTTAACAAAGCGATCTACTCTACTATCTCTGCTGTGGAGGTTAAACAGAATAAATTCCATTCCCATTCTTTGCAAAACAATTGAACCAGCCAGGCATGCACTGATTTTTTTTTTTTTTTTTTTTGGTGGATGACTTTATAATGCCTACACTCTGCTGTAAGAATGGATCTCTCTGCAGAGAGACATCCAGGTTTGCTGCCCGTAGACTAAGGAGGGTCTCAGCCAACACAAGAAATTACATCCCTGCTCACTTTTGCTTTAGGTTTGGCATGAAAGGAGTCCTTTCTGAAGCATAATCTAATTTGAGTCAAAGGACTGTACCATAGTTTATTTCAATAGGACTAAAATAGGGACTCACTAGGATTAAAGCTCTGGGCACTGCAAAACCCAAATGGTTTTCCTTCTGTGTACATGTGATTTCCATGCAGCCCCATCTTGCCAAGAAGGGCAACATTCCTCTCTCATCATGTCCCTTTTCCAAATCCTCTTGTTCATTCTGAATAGGGAGTTGAGGATATTATTTTCATCCTAATTGTGTAACCACTCTAAACAGGTAAAAATGACAGCACATAGTTCATCTAAAAATCACTTGGTGACGAATAGGATTAAAAAGGACCTAGAGGCAGCCTGTCCCTTTGCTGTGGGGCAGAACCAGCCATTATCTGTGCCAATAATAACAGATCTAACATGCTTTCTGATCTCCCATGAGCAGGTTTCTAGATTATTCTCAAAAACCTGCTGGGACAGAGAACTAGGTAGACAGCCTATTCTTTGCTTCTCTATTGGCTGTACTGGAAAGCATTTCCAATGGCTAATCTAAATCTTCCTCACAGCAAAACAAACTAACTCATGTTCCTTCTACTCATTCTTTCTGCTCTTGTGGGCCCTTGCTGATCAGTCCATATCTTTTTCAAAGTGTGTTGCTAAAGCTGGAGTCAGTGCTTCAGGAAATATCAGTACCACCAAACAGAGCCCAGCTCCTCATATCTACAACAGCACAAATTTCTTATACATAACATCACCACTTATCTACTCCAATATGGTTTGGGCTTTTCTCAGAACAGGTGAAATAGACATTAGGAATTTTTATTTTTTCCACTGAAAGGCTGGTTAAGAATCAGAAGAGGCTGCCCGGGGATGTAGTTGAGTCACCATCCCTGGAAGTACTTAAAAGACAAGTAGATGTAGCACTCAGGAACATGGTTTAGTGGTGGACTTGGCAGTGCTGGGTTAATGGTTGGACTCAATGATCTCAGAGGCCTTTTTCAAATTAAATGTTTCTCTGACTCTCTGATTCTGGTTCAGCTTTGGATCCACCAGTATCCCAGATCTTTTCTGTAGGACTACTGCCCAGTTCTCTGTCATCTGTCCATGGCTAATCATTTCTCCTCTGCACTTGTGAGCATGACATCTGAGTACCCATATGGAGCTCATCATCATCTCAGCATTCCTTGGCATTTACCAGCAGCAGAAGCCTACAACAGAGCAGAGGATCAGGGCCAGGATAAGGCAGCACTTCCCCTATGCACTCTTTCAATTTCTAGTGAAGTGTGGCTCAGAGCTTGTTTGAATGTTATGCTGCATCTTTGTGTTCAAAAGCCTTTGGTAGGTTTTCCTTTTAGTAAGTGTTTGACTGCTCATTGACCTGCTGGCCTTGTCCAAATGCCTTCTAACAATTCAGGCCACTTGTCCAATATGCCAAGATCACTTTTAAATTCCAGTCTTAATCTCCAGTACACTTGTGGTCCTTCCCAACGTAATGTTACTGCGACTTTAATGAGTGCACCCTCTATTCCATCATTTGTCACATCAGTGGGACACACTGGCAGCAGACCCGAGGATCAGGTGCAGGCCTTTCCACCACAGCCCTTTCAGTCACCTGGATGTTTATAAGGTTAGTAAGTATAAAATTGCAGGTAGGCAGCACCCTGCTTCATAGTTCTTAACTTGGGAATCACAGTCCTGTTTTTTCCTAAACACGCAGCAGTTGCAGTGCTGGCTGACAGCCTCACACCCCCCAGGGCAGGGTTTGGGTGAGCTGGCCTGGTGCAAGCAGCGCCACCGATAAAAGGGGTTTGTGGCTGCGCAGTGACCTCTGCGTCTGTTCGCAGAAGTGCAGCAGCCAGCGAGAGAAACAGAGCTCTCAGGGTCCCGGCTGCAGCCGGAGGAAGTGTAACTACTGAAAATGCCAAGGTGAGAATTGTTCCGAGTGCAAAAAGGGTTGTTGCTCAACCGAAGACCTTCCTACGCTAAAAAAGTGATGCCGTTGTCTGGGATACCTTCATCTGTCTAGTCCAGTCTAACACGGTTTATCATTTGTGAATAAATCTGAGCTGATAAACTACGCTAATGATCAAAGCTCAACTCTTTCAAATGCTAATCTTGGGATCTGGAATTCTGGCTTAGTACACTGCCAATGTAAATCTAAATTATGAATTTTGACTCGAGATCCAAAACAGTCAAAGAATTGCCAAGCTCTGGAAGACTGACTATATTTATAACATTAACTCACCTGAAAGAATTAAACTGATGGTCTGGCTTTGTAAGATCAACTCCCAATTAATAAGAAGAGGTAACAAATACTGATCAAATCTTTATTGCCTGGAAATGCCCCAGGGAAAGAACTTGAAGGAAACCAGTTAAAAGCCACAGTTTCCATGAATGTGTGTTGAAAGAGGGGCTACAAAGTCATAGCTCTGTTTCAGTCCTATATTGCAGACAGATTTGTGAAGACACGAACAGATCACGTGCATCCTTTCTCCCAAAGCCTTTGTGCTGGGAGATGCACTGGGGAGGGGGGCACTGGGCACTGACTGTCCTGACAGCCTCTCTGCAGTGCCAAGGCTTCCTTAATCCTTTAATCTTAATTTTTCCAGTTTCTTTCTACCAGCAGATATATATGTGTGTGTGTATATATATTTGTATATATGCACACTTAGGATCCTCTCCTCCACACCCAGCAAACGATGTAAAACATCACCACTATTATGTGACTTTCACAGCCTTTTACAAATGTTAGAATACACTGGTGCCATCCCTGATGTCACAGCCCAGTATGATCTCTCCCTCCAGCCTCACCTCTGCTTTATTCCCACTGATTGCACCCTGCAGGAGACATAGCTAAAGGCAGGACCTCCTCCCGTTTCTTACAGCTCAGTGGGAGTTGCTACAATTGGCTGAAAATGTACTGTTTATTTAGGGAAAGAATGGTGTAGTATCAGCTGTCATCTGGCACTTTAATCCAAGACACAATTAGTTGAGGACAGCCATGTCCAGATACTAATACCTGATGGAAGTGATACTGCAGTAATTCACAACTGTCTGAAGTGTGGCTTTCCATGAGAAAGGCTTCTTGTGAGACTCTGCAGATACCTGCCTAGAAAATCCTTCTCAGATACTATTAGAAGATTCATCTATAAACCCACAGGATTTCTATCAGTCCTTCGGGATTTACACAACACCAAAAGGTGACTGCACTATCAGGAAAACTTGTCACATCATTTTGGCTGTCAATCGGCAGCTAAAAAGGTGGAGGGAGGGAGGGACCACATTTTTAACCTATCACTGAAATGTTAATCCAACTCTGGCTGGATGTGAGAAGTACTTGAAGAGGCTGCCTGGACAGAAAGCAGGTGAAGAACACTAAGGTTTACTCAAATGTCACTGTTCTCTGAAAAAGAGGAAAAAAATGCATTTTCAAATCTATTTCACAAAGTATCAGCACATGACATAATTCTCTGTTTATATGGGATCACAGCAAAATTTCAGCACTGGTACCTCAGTGCCAATTAAAACACTGCTAACTTCAGCTTGATACTGATTTAACTTAACTCCACATCAAACTGCTGCTCACACAGGAGCCTTGACCCATTTAACAGATGCATTTTTAAATGACATCTCGCATTTTACACCTGCAACTCTTAATACAGACCTACAAGCAAGGCAAAGCAACCTGAAGGTCCATCTACCTTCACAGTGTGCTAAAGGCTTTCTACCCTGACTTCAGCAAATTGAGTCAACTGATGAATTCGTAAGAGGTTTCCAGACTACTGCAGAAATATCCATTTTTCTAGAAGAGTCTCTCAAAAATAAAACCAAATTGAAGCACACCTACTAACTGGATGTTTTTAGCTGCATATTACAGTATGTAGAAGGAGCCAAATGTTCCCCTGTCACTCAACACACTGCTAAAGATATAAGTTGCTCTTTTTCTACTGTGGTTTGTAAAAAGAGGGGCTATCTTTTATCAGGCCAGCTGCCACTGAGAAAAAAAAAAACAAAAAACAAAAAAACAAAAAACAAAAAAAAAACCAAAAAACCCCAACAGGATAAGCTTTTGGGCAGAAGCCCCTTCTTAAGGCCTGAAATAACAGCAGTAGTCTTGAAGGTGAAAACCAGCAGAGAACAACTTATAAATTTAATTAGATTATGTAAGCAGCTAGACCATCTGAAAAAGAAAAAAAGAAAAGGGACACTGATATCTGGAGCAAAGGAAGGAAGAGCAGGGGAGGGAGGAGATAAAAAGGGAGTTCCACTGGCACACAGAAAGAAAGCAATGAACAATTTACTGCCTAAGGAAGGTGAGGGACAGGGAATTGTGTCCTGTGCCCTGATGTCTCTATCAAATCCAGGATCATTAGCAGCATTAAGCCTTTCAGGTCCCATGATGTCTTTTGAAGGTATTTTATCAATGTCTCTTAAGAATCAGAGTTCAGGTGAGGTCTAGATTTGCTTCAGCTGTGACAGGCTGCTGCCAAAAAGTATGTCCAAAAGGGGAAAAAGAGGTCTAGGCATAACTGTCCTTCCCTCTCTCATCTCGACCCTGACAACTAAATCTCACTTATCCTTAGAAAAATAAGAAAAATATCGCTGCCCCAGCCAGTCCTTTTGCAAATGCATAAGCAGTGTCTCTGAACATACCCAACTCAATTTCCCTAAGGGATTCACAACAGGAAGAGTCCAACAGCTTCCTAATTATTTCCCTGTTTTGAAAACATCACTTATTTGGAGGAGGTGCAGTGCCAGTCGAGCAAATATATGTCCATGTACAGTACCAGTAGGGAGAATGACTGTCGGTGTCCCCGTGTCACAGCCCTTGCAAGGTCCAGAGCCCCTCAGCAGCGTGTGGGGATCACGGTGAGGAAGCAGCAGCTGGAAGTGGCCAGGACAGCTCACACAGACACACACCTGTCAGGCTGCCCACAGAGGGGACATCCTGGCTGTGGTGGGACACGGGCAGCAGTGCTTCCCCGGGGTGCTTGGGAAAAGCTGGGAGCACTTCTCCTTGGAAAGTCAGTGTGTGGATTTACGAGGCTGCCTGTGGTAAATGGGAGGCTAGTTTGGAAAATGTGGGTTCAAAGATGCTTCCTAATACAACACAAGGAAAAGAGAGTGGATGTACATAATTGACTCCCTGAAAAAAACCTGAGGAAAAAGAAAGATTGCATAGATGCGCTCAAAACTTGTATCATCTTGCACCAACTGGCAAAAAGAAAGTGAAAATGCGATCATCCCACCTCGGTGACTCCAAGTAATGAGGAAAGGGCCAGTGATCACACACCCCAGACACCTCACAAGAAGTTAGACAAGAAAAACGTTACTGAGAGTTTAAAAGATTAGAAGAAAGAGGAAAATTGGTGTTGAAACCCGTGAAATGCAACCACAGGCAATGAGGGAGAGGCACCAGCCCTGCTCTGGCACAGGGTAGGACTGGTTCCTCTCCAGAGGTCCCTGCCAGCCCTGACCCCTCTGATTCGGGAATGATGAAATCCTGCTCCCCGTTTTGCGCATTGAATCTGAGCAGTGCCCTGCCGGCCAGGAGAGCACCTGGGCTGCACCAGGCACAGCATCACCAGTCGGGTAAGGGGCGGGGGGCGGGGGTGGTTTGTCCCGCTCTGCTCTGAGCTGGGGCGGCCTCACCTCCAGTGCTAGGGCTGGTTTGGGTGCCACAATGTAAGAACGACATGGAGCTACTGGAGCGTCCAGAGGAGGGCAATGACGATGGTGAAGGGCCTTGAGGGGAAGCCCTATGAGGTCACTTGGTGTGTTCATGCTGGAGGAGACTGAGGGGAGGCCTCGGTGCAGTGACAGCCCCGTGGCGGGGCGCTGGCGCTGTCGCTGCCGGTGCCGGTGGCCGCTATGGCGTTGCCCCGGGGCGCGCTGCGGGAACCCCACGCTCCAGTTCCGGGCGCGGCCGCGCGGGGGCGCCGCTGGCGGAGGGGCGGGGCACCGCGCAGTGCGCGTGCGCGGTGACGCGCGGGGCCGTGCCCGCTATATGAGCCCCGGCAGGCGCTGACTCGGCCCTTTCCGCCCCGCTCCCGCCCCGCGCCCGGGTCGCTGCGCTGAGACCCCGCGCCCCCGCCGCCCCCCGCCGCCGCCATGATCATCTACCGGGACTGCATCAGCCGTAAGGCCGCGGGGGGGGGGG
>VZSR01003803.1:23915423-24088165 GCA_013398615.1 Brachypodius melanocephalos
GGGGCGGGAGCGATGGGAGGAAAGTGGTGGGTGCCGGGAGGCAGAGGCTGACGCGCCTCAGTGTGTGTGTGTGTTTGTCCCCCGCAGAGGATGAGATGTTCTCGGACATCTACAAGATCCGGGAGGTGGCGGACGGCCTGTGCCTGGAAGTGGAGGGGAAGGTGAGTGCCCGCCCGCCCCGAAGGAGGGAGGGAGGAAGCGTTGCCGCGGTGACTCACGGCCGGTGGGCAGTGGGGGTGGCGTCCCTGCGAAGGGCGAGGTGGGAGGGAGAGGAGGGAAAACCCACCTCGGCCCAGTGCTTGGTACTGCCGTGGGTGGTGCCTGTGAGAGCCCAGGTCAGGCAGGCTGGAGTGTAATGGAGTGTGGGTTAGGCACCGCGGGGGGAGTCGTGTTTGGAAGTCATAGAATCATAGAATGCTTTGGGTTGGCATGGACCTTGAAGATCATCTCGTTCCAACCTCCCTGCCATGTGCGGGGACACCTTCCACTAGAGCAGGTTGCTCAAAGCCCCATCCAGCCTGGCCTTGAACACTTCCAGAGATGGGGCATCCACAGCTTCTCTGGGCAACCTCTGCCTGTGCCTTGTACTTAAAGAATTTCTTCCTAATATCTAATCTAAACCTACTGTCTTTCAATTTGAACCCATTCTCCCTTCTCCTGTCACTGGAAAGTTAGTGCTTGAGCTGCAGGCAGGTTCCTTGCACTGAGCTGTGTCTCTGGAGTTGTGCCCTGCTGTCAGGTCATAGATGTGTAAAAGCAGTAGCGTTAAGGTTTTTTGCAGAGCCGTTAAGTTTTTTGATGTCTCTAAATCTAGATGGTCACCAGGACAGAGGGTCAAATTGATGACTCTCTAATTGGTGGCAATGCCTCTGCTGAAGGTCCTGAGGGAGATGGAACAGAAGCCACGGTCATAACTGGTGTTGACATAGTAATTAACCACCACCTTCAGGAGACCAGCTTCACAAAAGAATCTTACAAGAAGTACATCAAGGATTACATGAAAGCGTAAGTGTTGGTAGACTTTTCCTATCAGTTGGATTGCAGTGGTTTTATGTGCTTGAGATTATAAAATCAGCATTGGATTTATTCCTAGTTGTTGTTAGTTCTGACACAGGTGTAAAACTGGCTGTGAACTTCAGCCATGTCTTAATGCTTGGCAGAGCTGGAGCCCTAAAGAGTGGGTGCTGGAATATCTGTGTTTATCTTGGCTGAGGTAGAGGACCTGATCATGTGCTTTGGATCTTACTTTAACGTTGCTGTTTTCTTTTGTATTTTCCATGCCAAACCTTCATGCCAAACCTTCATGTGGAAGGCACTGAGGTGGTAAAGAAAAGCTTCCAAAGCTTTTCTAGCATGACAATGTAAACAGCTTAAAAACGTGTGTGAATGGCTCTGTTCTAGTTCGCGGTGTAATTTCTATTGGTTGGTGTTCAATGGGGTTAATACTGAAAGTAAAAAAGCTTTGTGACATGGATGGGTGACACTTGCTGCTGTGGAAAGGGCTTGCTGATTTTTGCCTATCACTAGCCTGGTCATAAAAGTGATCATGGTAGGAGTGGCAGGTAGTGTTCTGTGATTTCACTTGCAAAATTAAATTAAAATCTGAGGGCTTCAAGGGGGAGTGGGGGGAAAGGCAGCAAAAGCCAAGACAGGTAGCTACTCTTTCTGCTATGACATCCTGCCAGACAGTGACATTATTAAGGTAGAACATGTTTTCAGAGCATTTTTTCTTTCTCCTTCCAGAATCAAAGCCAGACTTGAGGAACACAAGCCAGAGAGAGTAAAGCCTTTCATGACTGGGGCTGCAGAACAAATCAAACACATCCTTGCCAACTTCAAAAACTACCAGGTAAGTTATGTCTCCTTACAGCAGTATTGCTAAGCTGTGATTGGTTCATCTGCTGAACAGCTTGTTGAGAATTTTGAGGGCTCCTGTTGTCACTGTGCTAACCTGCCCTTATCTGAGAGTCAGGGAGGAGAAACTGCCAAAGAGTGTTAGCTGTTAGGGGATCTTATTTCAGCTGGCAATGCTTGTAGTTAGCTACACTTATTATGGTAATTCAGGGACTGTGCAGTTACACTTGGAAGCTGGATCACTTTGATCCTTGCTGTCTCTCACTCTGTTCATAGCAGCATGGCGAAATTATTGAATTACAGAATGCTTTGGGTTGAAAAGCATCATCAAGTTCCAATCCCCTGCCATGGGCAAGGACACCTTCCACTAGACCCAGTTGCTCAGAACCCCATCCAGTCTGCCCTTGAGCGCTTTCAGGGATGGGGTATCCACAGCTTCTCTGGTCAGCCTGTGCCAGTGCCTAAACCACTACCACTGTAAATAATTTCTTCCTAATATATAATTTAAGTCTGTCCTCTTCTGAGTTTCAAAGCCATTCCTTGTTGTCCTGTTGCAATGTGCCCCTGTCAAAAGTCCTTCTTCAGACTTTTTGTAGCCCCCTTTAGGTACTGGACGGTGCTGTAATGTTTCCCTGGAGTCTCTAGGTGTGAACAGCCCCAGCTCTCTGTCTGTCCTCAGGAGAGGTGCTCCAGGCCTCTGACCATCTTAGTGGCCTACCTGGGCTTGGTCCAGCAGGCCCATGTCCTTTTTGTTTTGGGATCCCAGCTCCAGAGTTGGATGCAGCACACCAGGTGAAGCGTCAGCAGAGCAGAGGAACAAAATTACCTCCCTTGCCCTGCTGGTCACTCCTCTTTTGATAAGTTTGGATTTCTGGTCTGCATGCTCACAGTGCTGGGTTATGTGGAGTTGTTGGTCATCCAGTGCCCCAAGTCTTTCTCCTGTCAGTCCATTCTCAAGCCCAGCCTGTGTTTGTGCTTGGGGTTGCCCTGACCCAGGTGTATGGCATTGCATTTGGCCTGTTGAACTTAACAAGGTTCCCATGGACCCACCTCTCCAGCCTGTCAAGGTCCCTCTGGGTAGCATCCCTTTCTTCTGGTATGTCAGCCATGGTGGCACTAAGATGGACAAACTGCAGAGAAGGAAAATCCCTGTGGCTGGTCAGGGAGACATTTAAACTGAGCTTGGTGATGATCCATTGTGTATAAAAAGGCATTTTGTCCTGGCATTAGCCAAATAAATGTCTTAGTGACACATTCCTCTGAAGTTCTTTGTAGGGGAGAACATGAATCCAGATGGAATGGTGGCTCTCCTGGATTTCCGTGAGGACGGTGTGACCCCATATATGATTTTCTTTAAGGATGGCTTAGAAATCGAGAAATGTGTAAGTACTGAACTGAAGTGGTTCAACTACATGGTGAGCTCCTTCATCTCTTGTTCTCCTGTATCCTTGTTAAACTTGAACAGTAGCTGCCAGTTTGAAAACTTGAAATTTTGTGTAAGTACAGCCTGATTGGTGCTTTCGTATTATACACAGTGCCTGAAACTGAGTACTATTCAGTTGTACTAAAAGAGGATGTACTGTCACTGCAGTGATTCATGGTGACTTAATGGCTAAGAAATGCAGAAGGGATGGCCCTGGTGAGATGTGTGTAATTGGGAATGGGTTTAAACCATTAGATTAAAGAGCAGGTCCTCTGAAATGGAGCACTTCTACTTTTGATCCCTTTTCTCGGGGGTTAATTGTGAAGTACCTTGCATGGTCATGTTCCATCTTTTCACTTAATCTGATGCCTTTATACAAGAACTGTCAGTTTAAATATTGGCCTAAATTTGGGAACACTGTAATACTTAACCAGGTACTTAACCTTATTCTGTTTGGAATCTCCAACTACCTGAGCTCAGGACAGCTCCTGTGGTCTTTGACTGCTCTGTATTGGAATGTGGTTACTACAAGACAGTATTTGGATACCAGCACTTGTGGGTTTTTGGCTTTCTTGGAGACCTGTGGAATTCACTACAGTATGGGATCACCAGTTGCTTTGCCTAGTCATTGTGGACTTGTGAAGTCTGTATATAGACAGCTAAATTTATCTGTGAAGCCTCTCACAGGCTTCACAGGCTTTCTGGTATGCAAGTCATGTAAAGATGAGCGAGATTCCGGTGGGGAGCAGTAGCCCAATTAAAGGAATACTTGAATTGGCCAGACAGACACAGCACCTGCCACAGCCTGATGGAGGGGGGATGTCTGTCCTGGCCCTGGAACAGATGATCACCTGGAAGGTACCTCCTGGGAGTGGAAGTTTCTGTGCATCTCCTCTATGGGGGCACGCCTTTTGGCCTTTTGGATGTGTTGTTTGGATAACTCCATCTACTTCAAGGTGGAGTAAAAGAACAGTAGCAGGGTGTTCCCATGTGCAGTAAAACCTGCTTCAGCCTCTTGGAGCAGCTGTTTTCAGAGACAGCAGGTACATTGTAAGCCCTGGTACTTGTCTAGGATGTGCTCTGACTTGAGAGGAAATCTGAGCCTTGGTGTGTCAAGCAGGAAGGGTGTGAATGAGTGTCCCACCTGGCTTGCTCAGCAGCTGGTGGGTGCCAGTTGCTCTGTACAATTGTAAAAATGATCAGCATCCTCTGATAGACCATGGGCATTTTTCCTGTTGCTCCCTGGTTTGCACTAAGATGCAAAAATAACTTCCTTGCACTTTCTGCCTGCCTGACTGTGGCAGCCCAGATTGAATTAGGGAATACAAAAACAAGTTACAGAAACTTGTTGTTACTGTCATGATCATCAACTAACACTTGCTCCTCTTGTTTCAGTAACAAATCAAACAGTATGGTTTTGGATCACTTGTCTTCATAGCTGGCTGCTGTTTCTTCTTCATCGGCACAACACCAGGAATCAGCAATGTCTAACAACTGGACTGATGTCATCTTGAGCTTTATTCACTTATTTTGACCCTGATTTGGAGTGGAGGCATTGTTTTAAAAATGAAAAAAACATCTATCATGTAGGTTGTCTAAAATAAAACTCATTTAAACCCATTCTAGGTGATGTCTTTTGGTCTGGTGTATCTCAAGGTGAGTTGAAGGAGAGGTTGCACCATGGAGTGGGTGCTGTCGGTAGCACAGCTGGTGCAGGCGCACTACAACTGGACTGTTTCCAGACAGATTTCACAGTTTGGCTGTGACACTGGAGTGCAAAAGCAGGCTGAGGTCAATAAAGCAAAGTCCAAGAAATGTCATAATGGAGTGGACCACTTTCATCTTATATGATTGTGCAGAGACTTCCCTCTTCCAGAGATAAGAAATAAATAATATAAAAATCCCAGAATGGAATATGTGCTACTCAAGCAGAGTGCTGGCTGAGCTGCTTTGTCAGACAAGAGTACTTGAGCATCTCCTGGGCTATAGTATGTCTCCAAGATCAAGGCAGCAGCCTGAATGGGAATACTGGGGAGAAGGTGAAATGGCTGCTTTCCAACACAGCCTGCCTGTGATACTTTGTATTTAACAGCTATTGGGGAGCATATTGAACTAGAATTCTGTCAAGTTGCAGGATTTGGGGGTTTTCTGTACTTTGCCTTTTGGAGAGAGATGTTGGAATGGCCTAGCCCTGCCCTAGACTTCTTCCAAACCAGGAGGCTTACCTGACTCTAATTTAAGTTCCTGCTGTGTTCCTTGTTAGGGAATGCATCTGTTTGACAGACCTGGAGCAAACACTGTTGCTTCTCGGGTTCTCTCTGGAGATGCAACAGTAACAGGTTCCTTGCGCTTTCTGCCTGTCTGACCCCGTGGCAGTTTGGATTGAATAAAGGAACACAAATTGCTTTAGAGCTCGACCTGGAGCAAGGAGGTGTCTGTTGCTGCTGACTGTGTTCCTGACCAGGGATGTTGCCTTGGACTGCTAATCATTAACTTTTTTTCCTGCTGCAGTGATGGCACAGGCATAGAATGTTAAGGTGCCTGAAAGGAGAGGGCATGGCCCACTTGCCAACTGTTTATCTCCTTCAAAGTTTTGCATCTTTGCTGTCTCGTGTCAGTTTTTGGGCCGTGGTGCTGGAGGGTGGAGGTGGAGCAGGGGGTTCTGCAGGGGTGAGATAGATGTGGCAGCAGGCTGGGACAAGTGAGAGACTGGTGGAGGGAGTGTAGTGTGCCCTACTTATCTCAGGTTCCTGTCTGGTTAAATACACCCTATTTTAGTTCTGTGAGAACTTCATATGTATATGGAGGGGGTCAGCTGAGCTTCTGGATGAGGTACAATTTTGGTGTAACCTGCTTCACACAGTGGGGCTGAAAGGCAGATTCAAAGCCTAGATAAAGTCACTTGGTTTTCTTGCAGAGCATTTGTTTAATTGGGCCAGGTGAGGCTGTTATTTTCCTTTTCCTGTTGCATCTTCATTAAAACTGGGAGCATTAAAGGAGAGGGAGGGGATACACTCTAGTTGAGAGTTTTACTTCTCAGTTGAGTATAGTTAGTGTGGGCAGGGCAGTGCTGGTATGGCTGCGCTACCCCTCATAGCTCTGGCTCTCACTTCCTGTGAGTCAAAGTTTAAAACTCCATGGAGCTGATATGTGGGAGTGGAAATGACTCCTCCCCCTGCATCACTGGTCCTGCCGAGCCCTGGGCAGCAGCCTGGAGCAAACTGCCACGTGGCACCTGTGTACAGATGCTGTGCTGCTTTAAAAAGCAGGTGCTTCAAAGCACGATGATGAGCACAGCCTGGCTGCTTGGTTGAATGGCAAATGGTGTGTCCGGTACTCCAGGCTCATTGGGGCATTTAATTGCTGTGTGCAAACATTCCTAGCTAGGGAGCTCTGCTCCAAGCAGGTGTGCTTTTCTGCATGGCACAGCCTCTGGTGGGAAGGCTCCTTTCAGCCTGCTGTAAGGAAGTGTCAGTTCAAAGGAGCTGGAGAGGTGAGATTTTGTTTGTTTCTTCAGTGAGCTGCAAGAGAAGCGTTCTTGCTGCACTTCCCAAAAATGCATTGGTGTCTTCAGTTTCACAGGGAAGAGGATAAGTCTTGCTGCTCTGCAGCATCAAGTCTGTCAGATGCACCAGGGAGGGTGTGGCAGGGAAGGACTGCGGCAGTGACAAGCGGCTGTCGCAGCTGCACTGCGTGGAGTCGGTGAGGGAGAGGTGGGAGTCACTACATGCCATGAAGGGGGAGACCTGTGCTTGTAAATGCCCTTGTCCACAGCCCATGACACAGCTCTGCCTTGGGAAGGAAGTCTGTGTATTTCTTCATAGCATGATTTCTCATCTTCCAGCCCATCTTCATCTCAAGCAGCTGTTTCCTTCCTGGCCCTGAAAAGCTGAAGTGATTTGGAAAGGAAAGTATTCATACTTGAAACAACAGCTTTGGAATTACTAAATTAATAAATTCCCCCCTGACAACCAATTACCCTGGTGCTGCTTAAAATACAGCTGGAGCTGAAGGACAGCTTTAATACTTAGCCCTGTCTTGTTTTAAAATGTGCTTATCAGGCTTGCATCTCCCATTCCTGGAAAGATACTTTCAGTGGCTTTGGGAGGGATCCAAACTGCATTTTCCCTGAGCCTCATGGAGCAGGTTCAGCAGCTGGGTAGAAACCTTCCTTATGCTAGCTCAGGTCTCAGGCTCTGCAGGGCCAGGAGGCTGCTCCTGCACCCACTACAAGCTGGGTGCTGACAGGAGAAGGAAGGCTGATCTGCTAATGAAGAGAAAAACCTGCCTTTGTAGTTCATACTTCTGTGGTTCGGGGCTGAGAGAAGCAGGTGCTGTGCTGGGCATGGATCCCACAGTCCCTTTGACCTTTTGCCCTCCCATCCCACTGTTTCCCCCTCACTGTTTGCTTTTTGTCTTACAGCTTTGCTACCGCACCTACAAACCACTCATTTTGCCCTCTGGAAGGGAAAAAAAAAAAACCAACAAACCCAACCATTTTGCATGTGCCAGTGACTGATGTTAATGTCAGAATGCTGCTACAGCAGTGTGTTGCTGCTTGGCCATCTGCTTTGAGGAGAAAGGGGGCAGACCTGGGGGTGTTAATGCAGTACAGGGAATATCTGGTGTGCTGGGAGAGGCACTGGTGTCCCCACTGCTCCTCTGGGGTGCCCAGCCCTTAGCTCTGCCCACTGAGCAGGGGCTGGGGTGGATGCCAGAGCCCAAGTGGGTGATGGGCTTGGAACCTTGTGCAGCCCTCAGCTCTGGAGGGAGGGAGGGAGGGAGAACCTGCAAAGGGAAGATTCTGAATGAAAGTATATAGGAAACACAGCTGGTTTTGATTGGTGGTGTGGGCTTTTTTTGGTGATTTTTTAACTCAGTTTAGCTCACAGCCAGGAGCCAATTACAATAAGCTTAGAACACAGTTGTTGTCAAATATAAGACTTTTTTTTTTTTTTTCAAATGTAAAAATGGGAAAGCTGCAATTTGCTTTCTTCCCTAAGCAAGTCTGGCTGTTGAGCTGGCACAGGTCAGCCCACTGCAATCTTGGCAGTGTTTTCAGTGACAGCTGTTCATGGAGGATGCTTTCATTAAAGAGCAATAGTATCTACATCAAGATACTTCTGCTTTCTCACACTCTGCTGCTGGCTTGGAGCAGATAGGATGCCTCCCTCTGCTCCTGTGAACCTCCATCTATGCTTTAGCTCTGTAGCCACTTCTCTAAGGTGTCACTGCCATTGTAAGCTGGGATGTTTTGCTCTGGACAAGGACACCTGTGTCACTGTAGCCAACAGTGGGAGAGCAGCAGTTAACACCATGTTTATTAGCTCAGAGATAAACCTTAGCCAAGCCTGGAAGTTTTTGCCCTAAACAGTACCAGATCTGTTCCCAAGAGCACAATCTTGCTGGTTTGCAGTCCCTGTGTCTTGGCTGCCTTTTGGTTGAAGCTGAAGCTGGAAGCTGTTGTGCAAAGATCACAGCCAAGTGCCTGTGGCCAGGGGTGGTGGCTTGAGGGAGCTTTTTTTGAGTGCCAGCAAACGCTGGCAACCCTGCAAGTGTGTTCTGCAGGAGTGGGTGGGATGTTGTTGAGGATGCACATGGCTGCTGGGCATTTTAATTCACTAGAGCTGCATTCATCGCCTTCCACTTCAGGCAGAAAGAAGCTAAACACCCTTGAAGACATTTTAAAGACCACTTTGTTTGTGTGATGCCAGTGTTGCCAATGTGACAGCAGTGGACACACTGATAAAAATGCTGAACCATTGTTTCTGTGCAGCCCACACTTTATCCTGGGAGCTAACAGCTGGAATTCACCTCCCCATCTGTAACCACCAGCAACAGGAAGGAAGCACTGCTGGCATTTCAGAGAGCAAGCCTCTTTCTTCCTATCCTCAGCAAGGTGCAGGTGTGCTGGCACAAAGCAGTCCAGCTGTTTGATTTGGGTTTTTTTAGTAGGGAATGGCAGCAGGGAGAGATGATTTTGCTGCCCCTGCAGCTGTGTGGTTGCTGCAGCCACAGAACTGCCTGCAGCTGCTGGTGTTTCCTCATGCTGCCCACAAAAAGGTGTTTCAGGGAGTCAACGCTGCCCTTCACCCACTGGCTGCAGCTGCCCCAGCCTGCCAGCCACCCCCAGCAGCAGGTGCCATCCCAGTCCCCCTGTGTCCTGATTTTCAGCTGTGCTCATTTCTGAGTTAATTTCTTCTCGGTAGCTGTTACAGCACTGTGTTTTGGATTGGGAATCCAAGCGGTGTTGATAACACACCGATGGGGTTTTTTTCTGCTAAGTCGTGTTTACCCTAAGTCAAGGACATTTCTCTATTATCTCATGCTCTGCCAGCGAGAAGGATGGAAAAGAAACGGCAGGGAGCACAGCTGGGACAGGTGACCCGGGCTCACCAGGGATATTCCACACCACAGAATGCCACACTCAGTATATAAACTGGGGGGGACTCACCCATAAAGGGGGGCTGACCTGGGTTCAGGAAGGGGGCTCTGCCATCAGTCAGGGTGGTGAGCACTTGTACATCACTTGTTTTTCCCTTTCTGTTGCCATTTTTGTAATTTTTTACCATTACCATTATATTTTACTAATTTTCAATTACTAAACTGCTCTTTCTTACATACAAGTTTTACTTGGATTCTCCTCATTTCCCTGGGGTGGGGGGAAAGGGAAGGGAGGTTGAGTGAGCAGGGGCTCTCTAAAGGGGTAGCTGTCACCTCGTGTCTGCTCAGGTCCCTGCTGGTACTGCCTGAGCTTACTGAGTGTGAAATTCCAATGACTCAGACCACTCATTCTGGACAAGCAATGCTGGAGAGTAGGACGTGTTTTTAATCTCATTTAATGGCATTTAGCACACAGAAACTTCTGCTCATGCCTGTGGGACCCACATGCCAAGCAACATTTTGACCACTAATATTCAAGAACATCTGCATGAGCAGAGCTCAGTGTTGGGCGGAGACAGCAGCACATGGGAAGACCAGCAGGGAATTGTTCATCACTGCTGTGAGTCCAGAGTTTAAATTAATCCAAACATAGGGGCCAGGGAATCAGCCCTGAACGCCTCTGAGCCTCCTCCTCTCTTTTGGCAGATGGAAATCCTGCCAACAGCACTTGCATAAGGGCCTTGTGCAGAACAAGCACAGCCGAGCTGGAGAGGTTTTCCTGGTTATTAAGCGATGGATCCAAATGAGGTTGTCCCAAACGCTCAAATCATTACCCCAGCCTTGCATGAATTTAGACCAGTCCTGCAGGGCCCTGGGTTACTGCAGAAGGTAGAATATGGGGCCCAGAGCAGCATGTTTATCTTGCTGCTTCTGTCCCTATGATGGTTTGTACTGCAAGATCCCATGGCTTAGTTGCAGGCTGGATGTTGACCTGCCAAGGGCACCTAGAAACTCCACCTTCATCTTTACCATGTGCTCCCACAAGGCAGGAGCCAGCAGATCCCTTGAATGCATGGCACAGGTCCTGCTGCCAGCACAGGAGAGCATCTTTTATGCTCTAGATCAGCATCACTGTGGGCTCATTGTTCCCTTCTCTCATACCACTTGGATTTTGTGGCAGCTTTTGAGGCTAAAATTCCAATTGCATCCTGACATGCTAGAAAAACTTCAAAATCATGCAAGAAGCAGGTAAAAAAGTAGTTCACAAGCTGCCTGGCTTCTGGACTCTCCACTGGTTATTCTTTCTCAGTTTACTCTAATATAGCATTTCCTAGTTCCATTTTTGAAATTGTGTTTCCTCACTGTCCTGCTCCTCATTATTTATAACTGGTAATTATTTATAACTCCACAGAAGGCTGCAAGCGAACCAATACACCTTGGCATTCCTCAGCCTTTCTGGTTGTTCTCTGGTTGAAAACTCCACTTCTTTTTTTCTGTTTACTTCTAGCACTCTACAAGTTTTTAATGATACCCATAAAAATCAGCCCTTTGCAAAGACCAAAAAGCCCATAAAACTGAGTGCTCTGCACATTTTCCATTACTCCTGAGCAAAGCTTATTTACCCTGTCCAGAGGCACTCTGCAGGATCAATAAAATACCTCCTCTACTTACATGTTCAGGCATTTCATGCTGACTGATTATATCCCCCTCCACTGAAGACAAACTGTGAAGCAGCTCACATAAAACCAGAAATAAAAGGAGATCCAAAACTTTCCTGCTAAACTAATCCTGCTGGGGATCCCACTCAAGGTAATAATTTCCCTCTGAAATGGCAGTCATTTTTACCTGTGGTAAGGAATGACACCACTTCTTTATCAGGATTGCATGGCAGCCCCCTACATGGTTTTAGAGGACCATGTGAGGAGCAACACAAGGGAGAAGCTGACCTAGACTTGTTAAGTGCTTCAGCTGCTGAAACAGGACACAGATCCCACAGAGGAGCCCAGCTCATGAAAGGCAACAGCTCTCATCCTACACATCCTGAACACAAGGTCCACAGAGGACTTGAGCAGTATGATGAGGACAGCAGTATCAGCAGGCCCTGGCTACGGCCTGGGAGCACATCATGTTCCACAGCAAGACACAAAGGCTGACTGCCTGCATTCCTCTAAGCACCCTCAGATGGCTCCTGCAGCCATCTGCAAGCTGGGTCCTGCTGTAGAGCCCAAGGAGACAAGAGTCAGTGCCAGTATTTATGAAAGCACACTCCCCTCGAAGGTGATCTGCTCTTCAAAACTCTCAGCAGTTCCTCTCCTGGGAACTGGGCACCAGCCTGAAGTGAGCTGTTGAGAGATACCTACACAAACAACTCTAGGAAAAAATGAATTGAGCAAAATTGTGTGAATTACGTATAAGAGTTGTTTTACAAACCTCTGAAAGCATTTGACCACTCCCTGAGCCTTTCATTGCTTCCACGCAGACCAATAATGGAACGTTTGCTTCTCACACAGACCTCTTGTGTCATTAGGGTGAGCAGAAATGATGCATACACCTGAAGGACATGAGAGAATGTGAAAGCTGAGCTATCAAAACCCACCTTCTGCTTCATTCACAGGTATAATAATGAGGTTATCCCACTCTGTGTTCTTTGCTCTTTCTTTAACATAAAAGCTTTGAGAATACAATTAAATAGTCCCTCCCCTGCTCCCTCCTAAAAAGGATGTTGAATGGACAATCCTTGCAGTGTGCATTTCAAAAACAGGGGAACAGAGAGACAGACATGTTTAGCAATCTTTCCCCAAATCACAGAGAAACCCAGTGGCAAAGCCAGCAATAAACACATTCTTTGAAAAAACACTTCAGAGTTACACCACCTAAATCACATGTTCAGTCAATAACGCAGAACATTGTGTTGTACAAATTAAAATAATGCTTTTATTGATATGTTTAAACGAAACATAGGTATCAGCATAAAAACCAAACAAAAGATAAAACTATTCCCTGCTGTACCTAACAGGCATTTCATTTATTTCTCAGTAATCACATGGACTGACATCTTCCCACAGACTTTATGGGTTATTAACTGCATTGGTTTGTTCCCAGGGAGTCTAAGGATTGTGATGAGCACCATGGTTGTGGCTGTTTTTCCTAAAGCCTGATACCAAGAGGGGCATCATGTCCATTCCCCACAAACATTGCACAAAGGGTTGTGCACATTTGCAGGCTTCCACACGAAGCCGAGCCAGATTCCAGCAGAACCAAGGGCATTAACTTGGTTACACTGGAATACAAACCCACAAAGTTATGGGTTCTTCTAAGACGCATTTTCCATCAAAGTTATTGAGGCCTGGAAAAGCCAGAAAGCTACCAAGAAAAAGTAAGAGAACTCAAAAGATTTCTAATAAAGATAAATCTAATACAAGTTTATTCTATAAACTTTTCCTGTCAAAAGACAAAGCATACATAAAAACATATAAGAAATATTCCTTGGGGAAAAAAACTACAGAAAATTACGAAGTATCAGCTGCTTTAATTTATCTTCATCATTGCAGAATTGCACTGTGCTCAGTCCTCTCTCTAAACACCACAATTCCCTCAATGCAATCTCTCTTACATCATAAATATTTTTGTTAATCACTCTTTTCTTCTCCTTGGTAATGTCTGTATTCCGGCTTCAGCTCCCATGTGTTTTTGTGGGTCCCCTTCACATTGTAGATGCCTATTTCTCTCAAAATTTCTTTCAAGTATATCTGAAAGGAAACAAAAGTTCCAATTAAGCAGGCAGACAATTGCCACAGTTCTTACACATCTGCTCAATCGCATGGACTCAGTTCCTAAGGGGCAGACAGCCTGGCTGGCTGATGGGCACTAATGGGTGGGAAGGACTCTGGGATAGACTTCGATCCTCAGGCACCAGCAGGGATTAGTGCAAGCCCCAGGGATGCAGCAGGGAGCACCCGAGCTCCAGGGGTGATGGCTCCCAGGCAGTCCCTCTGAGAGGTAAGTACTCCAGGGGCTGCTGAAATGAAGTTACCAGCACCTCTTCAGAACTATTATCTCACACATCCTCCTCCTGCTGGAATTCCTCCAACTGAGCTAAAAGCTCTTGACCTTTCTTCCTGCTTGGGCTGGGATTATCTTGAAAATCCTTGCTCTATTCAGACTTTGTCAAAGCCTCAAGCTGTTGGTTTTCATGCCATTTTGCAAAGCTTTAAGCATTTTATTATGGCCTCATTTTTAGAGGAAAGCTGAGTGTATGTCTGAGAATTTTCTAATACCTTAAAATATTAAGGGTTGGAAAAGAAAGAAAAAAACGCCAAATAGTGCTATTATACCAGTAGTATAATCTTTGACAAAACACAACTCACTGATATTGCCCATCTTCACTCTTTATAATAATAAACACCAGTAATTTTTAAGAGTCTCAAGAGCCTGCTTGTTTAATTATTAATTTGGACTGAGATAAGTGGATTGTCATGGCAACCACAGACCACAGTTTAAGAATCCTCACATTAAATTCGTAATTGTTCGAGTTTGAGCAAATTAATCCTGCTGGAGTGCTTATGTTGATCTGGAATTGTTGGAATGCTCGTATTTTTTCCATCTACCGTTCCACTAAGTGCAAATATCAACATACTCCAACCCATTAAAACCAACAAATACATGTTGAAGACACAGGACAATAAGAGAGGCTGATTGTTTAAAGTCTGTTCCTTACACTCTTCCCTGCTTTGCTAAATGGAAAAGCTAGGAAATAGTCAGTAAAAGAAATACCTTTTAGAGAAACTTATCCTTACTCTCCCTCTCCAGGTACACATCAGAAATATACAAAGCAGCCCAACACGTAAGAAAGGTGACTGTCACAGATGTGCATATGAACCCGTTTCTTAGGTCTTTTTAGATGTTTCCTTTGAGCAGAGCAGCCTGGCATAGGAGCAAGGAGTTCACTGTGCAGGGGTGGCTCCTCAGCCTCCGGAGGCACCGGATGCAAACCCCAGCAGGTGGCAGCAGGAGATCACCGACGTCCCCTCGCACACCTCGTCTGTTGCAGAGATGCCGTCATTGTTCCCGTCAGGTACCCGGGACACACACGCTCGCCACGACAGCGATGCACCACGCACGGTGTAGAAGGTGCTGGGAGCAGGTGAAACAGCCATTTCTGCATGGGTGTGTGCAGATGTGCACACCTGAGTATCCACTGCCTGCTTTGCAATCCCTGAACACGAGGCACTGCCATCGACAGACACTTCAAAGCATGGCAGAGTGGGTGGAAGAAACAGCTGGCTGCAGGGTTAAATTCTGCTCTAGATCACATGGACACAGAACTGCACTCAGTGGCACAATCTGGCAGATCTAGTCTGCCTTGGAAGCTGGGTCACAAGATGTGATGCTGCTGCTGGGCTCAAGCAGAGTGAAACCTCTATGGCTGAACTTTCCACAGCATCACCCAAACCCACCCATCCAGCTACAAGAAGGCTATTTTTAATTTCGACTCCTTTTCAGACCTAATTACCCGGGGCAGTTCTGCTTCTCTCACGGCAAAACTTCCAAGAGCGTAACAAAAATGGAACAAAACCAACCAGGCAGCAGAGGTGTTAGGGAGGGCAGCTGACAGCATTAACCCCAAAACATCACTGTGTGTGCACAGACAACACTGAACTGCTGGAGTTTTTAGACAATTATGAAACATGGATAATCCTACTGTGCTGTACCTGAGAGCAAGTAGCTGGAAGAGATGAGTGCAGGGGATACTATGATTTTTCTTGCACCATCAATTCTCCTTCTAGAAACCAGGACTCCCCACCTGGGTCTGCACTGCACCAGGCTGGCCTGTATATCTTAAAGCACAGTGCTCTGATACTGTATCATGGAGAGAAACCCCACAATATTCCCAGTGATGCCAAATACTGAATTTTAGAGCCTCATGATTGCTAATCAGGGGGCCACAATTTTTTCTCAGAAAGGGATCCAGTGTGCTTATGTACATATAATTCTAGCACAGAATGTAGGTGATCTGTTCAAATATTTAAAGCATCCTCTACTCTGTTCTACCTTTCCTCATGATTTTTTCTATATAAAGTGAAATGTTATAATAGAATTATGGGATAAAAATTTCTGAGTAGTTAACTTACAAGTTCTGAAAATCCTTCTGAAACTTTGAGGGGGAAACAAACCCCATTGTATTTAGGATACCCATTACTTAAAGCTAAAATAGAAGAAAAAATCCAAACAATCTACTCAATTTTTAAAAAATACAGCTCATCTTAGACCACTGGCTCCATCCTGGTTCCATTCTTCACAAATATTTAATTCCTCCGAGAGTTGTATTATGTTCTCAGCCATGAAGCCCAAGTCTGGAATTACTCCAATATTTTCAGGGAGCATTCAGTACTTACATCTAGGTAGGTGGCAAAAGATTTGCCTACTACTGCAAATTGTTATTTTGCATTAAAAATGAAAAACAAATCCAGGTTTCCCTAATATAACAGTAATTTACATTCAGAAAAGACGTGTTTTGTGATTTCATGACACAAATAAAGATGGCAGCAACTTCTTGTGTAACATGCAACATATTCTGTAACAAGGGTTTAATTTACTATTATGTAAGAAAAATACCTTTATTTATTTGTAACTTCAAGTTCTCCAATGGCTTAAGTGGGAGTTGTGGGTGACTGCTGCAAGCTGATGTCATGGTAGATGAGATAAATCTGTACTGACTTGCATTCAAAATGATCGAGATAGTGACTGCCACACTCCTCTTAGCGAAGAAAAAACCCACTTAAAATTTTCTTGCCACTTCCTCCATATCTTCCTTCTATTCCTTCCCCCTTCTCAGTTCCCATGTCCTACACACCTTCTCTGCCACAGAGGTACAGAGCTGACTCGTGAGATAAATGAATGGAAGACATAACCCAGCTTTCAAATTTCCTTCAAGGCACTAGAACACAGTGAACCTACATGGATTTGACTTGGGTAACATCTTCATGCAGCTTTTAACCAAACAGACTGTTCACTTATTCAAATGCTCTGACTGAGGTATACTTCATTCTAAATGTGAAGTGAGCAAAACTAGTACGCATCTTCATTTCTGACCCCTTTTTTTACAGAGTATTTTTTCCATAATCCAGCTACTACTTTCTTCTGCCTTAGCTTTAACAACTTGTGACATTGTTGCTCCATTTAGTCTCAAATTAAATTAAGCCCCTTAAGTATTCTGAAATCTGCAGCTGGGTTGAAGATAAATATTGAAGTTGTCAGTGAAAAACAGCAAAAACACCAAAGGTTCTTCGCATGTCACTGTCTCATTCCCACTGTTGCCTGGTCTGCTCAAGGAAAGCTTGAACACAGAAAGAAGGGAAAGAACTGGAAAGTTACGGTTCATACATAAAGAGGCTGACAGCCACTGCAAGACAACAAAACCATCACATATGCAGGTGTCTTGGTGCTTTTCTTGTCTGTGTATCAAAACACTGTTTAAAAGAAACCCTCAAATTAATCCTAAATATCAACCACTTAAACACTTAACCTAAAATTACCCTATTTGTAAGGGAAATCCAATGATTTTTGAGGCATTTGCAGGCTCCTAATATGGATAAACCCCACATTTAATATAAATTCCATGAAATATAGAAAAAGAGCAACCCCTGTTTGCTGTGCCAAAATAAAGTTCAGAAGCTGAGGGAAAAAGGGCTGACTGTAGACTAACACAAGCTCAGTACTGCCAAGAAAACTAGGCTTCAGTGAGGACAGGAGTTGCAGGGAGACATTAGAGCATTACAGAATTTGGTTCCTAGTATTAAAGCAAACCTAAATAAAAAAAGAGATCATTTAGATTATTTAAACCATCTCTGTCAAGAAAAAGCACACTCACTGCAATGTTTAGTATCCTACACCTGTCCTACAATGCCAAACTTAAAACTTGGTGAGTTTGTTGTAAAACATATTTAGAGAGGAATTTCTAAGGCATATAATATATATTAAACTTTTTTCTGGATATGTAAAATACACACAGTAGTAACTACTGAAAATGGTTGTATTTACAAGACTTCCAGTACATACCACTGGCTGTTTGGTTATGTCCACCAGGTCTTTAATGTTGTAATACTGATGTTTCTCAAAGGCTGAAAAAAGCATGTCCAACACTTGTTGTTTATCAGCTCGAGCTCGTTTTCCATCTTCTTTCTTCTTTTTCTCATATTCAATCTGTTACAAAACATGTTTTAAAGACATTCATATTTAATAATGAATGGTATAATTCTCAGTGCTGAACACTAGGCTACAAAAAATCTATTTAATAAAACACTTTTTAATGACTCTGCTTTTCATCTCCAAAGATTTTTTGAACATTCAAATACTCTTTTATGAACATAAGCTAAGCATTTTGTCCTCAGCACAATAATCTTCTCAGATATGTGTATCTGCTTTAACCAGAAAAAAAAAAAAAGCAGAAACAGAGCCTGCAGGTCCCCAAACCTGGAAAAAAAATTAATAATAGCACAGGAATCCAAACTGAGACGGTATTCTCACTCCACCTCTGTTGGTATCAGCTTCTGAGGTACAATGACAAATGTCAAACAACCTCCAAACTGCCATGCTCAGGAAAAGCCGCAGACCAACACGGCTACATCCACAATCATAACAAGCACCTGCCCAAAGGATGTTCCCAACAGCACTTGGACACTGCCTCATTTTCTCCAGAAACAGCAGTCAAGGCATCGACTCCATCAATATACAACTAATCTTCAAACACATGCTTTGAGGATCTGAATGGTTTCTCTTCAGGAGAAGTCAGAGTAGCACACATGAAGTTGCACTAGTCCCAAAAAACCAAACTTTCTAAGCAGGCAGAGGCTCCTTGTTGCCACACATCATCCTACATCAAACTGTACATTAAAAATTACTTAACCATTATAATCTGCACCAGATGACTATATATTTTCACAGAAACTTTTATCGCCTCCAAAAATACTTCCTCTGATTCATCACCAGAAGCACAGACCAGCACACCCCAAACAAACCCCAATCACCAGAGAACACCAACCGCGACACCTGCCAGCACATCACCCCATCCACCCCCAATACCACCCTCGAACAGAACACCATCCAGCTCCTTGGAACCAACAAAAGTGATCCAGAAGGTGCTCTAAGTCATGCAATCATCAAGTGCTTTCAGGCAAACTGCGTGGGTGAATCCATAGCGGCACAATGTACAGCAGAAAAGATGCATGTGATCAATAAGGGACACACGCCTGGCTGTAAATGGGATAATTCCGTATGGCAGTCGTTCTGCTTCTGATGGATCAAATCTGACTCTCAAAAGGAAGACTTTTAGATGAAAAGCCTGGAAAGGAAAATGCAGAGATCTACTGGATACTAAAGGCCTTATTTTTAAGAAGAAAGATGGGGCTTATGGCACAACTTATTTTTTCCTATGTATCCTTGCCAGCTAGCTCCCTCCTACTCTCAGAGTGAAAATAGCCTATCTCTGGGTAGCTGTCCCAAAGTGGCTAAACGTTATTGCCATCTTTGCCATAGGTCCCAGGTCTCCAGCCAGCCAACTACCTTCTTCACATTCTGAAATGGATGTACATAATTAAACTGGATGCAAGACATTTGTTCCCAACCTGTAGCTGGAAGTTTCTTACTTCTGATTTAAACCTAAAATGGGCATGTGCAACCAAACACTTGCCTGCTTTTCTAACTCCATGTAGTATTATAAAAGCTACAATCTCACCACACAAACCCATCATGCAATGGATTTTTATCCAGTAACACAATTTAGTGTAATTATTTAACTCTTTAGCCACTGCATTTAAAGAAGAATAAATCTTCAAAACAGTTACAGTTTGCAACATAGCAAACCAGCTTGACAGTACATCATCTTGGTTGCCATGATCCACAGCAGAACTGCTGCACCACAGACATGAGAGGAAGAACATAAACCTATGACGCTGGCCTTCCTTTAAACAATAGCATGTCAAAACATTCACTTCTTCTGGAAGTCCAATAGACAATTATTAGAAAAATTCCATGTGAATATACTAATATCTTAATTCATTAATGTATAAAATCAACTCACATAAAAAATTGAATATCAAACCCTCCCTTTATTGAAAAGTTATTAGCAGCAGGCGCCCCAGTTGCCCACTCTCTAATTAGCAACACTCTATCATTTCCCTCTAACTTCAGCAACAGTTTCCACTGTTGTCTAAAAACAGAGCACATTGAGAAATGCTTAAAAAAAAAAAAACAAACTGGTGTTTTCTGTTGCTGATTTTTTTTTTTTTGATCTTGTGAATACACTGCTCATAGCAAGTTACAATGCAGCCTTTCATTTTTTTCCTTTCTGTTTTCTTTGCAAACAAGACCTTTTATGTAGCAGGCTTAAAGCACTTTTTAATAGTCATGTAATAGAATGTACCTACACTGTAAACTAATCAGATTTCTTTAAAGTTATGTGGTTTTCTAATTTTAAAAAACTCAAATACTATTTGATTTCAAGGAACAACCATTTTAGAATAAGCTGTTTAGCATAGAATCTGTGAGCTTATCCCCAGAAGACTCCATACTGAAATCAATTTCTCTTTGTTTACCTTCCCAGGATGTGGCTAAGCTTGCTGAAAAGCTGCCAAAATTGCCTTCTTGAAAGCATCATTAATACTGAAGCTGATGTAACTGCTTTGGTAGACAGCAAACACAAAGGTGATAGAGAAGTTAGAATAAATCCAAAGTTTCATCTAAAGATGCTTTAAAGTAGTCCTAAAGGTTTTCTTTTCACTTGGAGCATCGGTACCAACCTCTACAATACAGGACACTGGGAAGAGAGGACCACAAAGAAACCACTAAAAGAAGCCTCTGAAGGGGTAATCAGAACCACTGAAGAACTTTTCTGCTGTATTATGAAAAATAATTAAGTCACAGAAAGGTTCCAGCAGCAAGAATATTAACCTTGCAACTTTGTAAACACGTTTAATATTTATAGATATAATGGAGGTCTCTTCCCCAGAGAAGCTAAGTTACAATCTTAACATATATTGTAATGCAATTGCAATTTCTTCAAATAAAAATGTAGCGTTAATATAATTTCTTGCAAAAATAACCTAATCACTTTACCAGTCCTTGAATTCAAACAAACTATTGCTATTCCCCATCCACATGTAATTTATTTCCCTCCTCCTTCCTGTTGTACATCCATTTATAGGTACATGGAGCAGCCACACTTAGGCCCCATTTTATATTCTTTCCTTCAAGAAATGCTAATCCTTTCTGTCTTACTTAGTAGATACTCATTTTTCCCTCAGAAACTGCCCAGATGATGACTGTATTAGCATATGACAGCTTGTACATTTTTATTTTCTCTTGTGAAAGTCCTGTGCCCAACACAGCACCCATATGATTACATGCAAGGCAGAAGACTCTAAGAAAGCAGCTGCTGTTTGAAAACAGCAGAAAAATTCAACCAAGAGGTTTTAGATGTTAGTTCATGACCTTTTTCTCCTAGTTATATATCCTTTCAGCCATCTAACCTGAACCTTAATAAAAGACTTAATGAAAAGAATTTTGTAGAAAGTAGTCACGCCTTGGCCTTTAGAGTCAAGGCAAGGTCAAGGTGACTCAAGTACAAGTATGTCTCACAAGATTTTTCCTACACTCATGTAAAACTGCATCTGCATAGTAGGACACATCAGTGTGACTGTTTTGGTTAAATGGCATTCCCTCAGCTGCAATAGTGATATTGGTATGATCATCCATAGACTTTGAACAGTAACTACTACAAAACTGCCCCATGAGAGAGAAATTATTATTTCTGGTTCTGTAGCAATAGACTGATATTCATAATAATACTTAAATATCAGACAGTATATTGTCACTTGTTTTATGTAAATAAAATCTTAATAAAAAGTGTGAAAGTTTAAATGAATAACACAGTGATTCATTTTCAGCATGACTTAATATTTCTCATATTCAACATACTCAAAGAGGATCTTTAGGGAAAAGGACGTTATAGTTTATATACGTATCAACTGATCTGGAACACCAGTGTGGGTGTAATACTGACAAAGCTAATGATGCCAATCACACGCATTGTGAAGGTATGAAACTGAGAAAAATTACCAGCTGTTACTCTTTCCTACTTGTTGCCAATTCCTCCAAAGGACTGGAAACTAATGATTCTTTTCAAGTCTTTTACCCTCCTGCAGATGATAAATTATTTGGCTCAAAAGTGCCTCCAGATCTCATACCACAAAGCCAGAACTGCCTTTCATCCACAAATGTCAAAATTACATGAAAAAAAATTAGAGGAAGAATGTAATAAAGACACTAAAAAGGGTTGGGTGAAGGTGGTCTGACCTCCATCAGATAACACAAGACAGTTACAACCGGCAGACCTTAGCACCAAGGGTGATATTGGTCTTGAGACAGAAAGAAGACCCCCAGAAGACAAAATCAAGGAGAAACCAGATGACAAAGAGCATTGCCAAAGACAGCGGCCAACTGTGAGCGAAAGAGCTGCTGGACAGCAGCAGAGCTGTCCTGGAGTCCTAAGCCAAATTCCTCCTGAAGAAAAGAAGGCAGAATACTAAAAGCTACTTACATTATACTGATGATTAGCTACTGGTTTATAGTTCGTGGTTACAGCTTTGTCCAGCTGCTGTGATAACCTTACAGGTTTAGAAGATTCTTCTATCTGTAATCTACAAAACAGAAAACAAGAATAAAAAGTTCAGACAAGCGTACACTCAAAGTGAATTCTAAAAATCTGCAATTATGAACCAGCCATTATCAAAGGTCAGTTGCAAACAATTCCTAAGGCAAAACAGATGCACTCTTCTGGACTAAGTTCTTCCTACTCTATTTTTGCTTACGGACACTGAACTATTAGGTTGCTATATGCTACAGAAGATACTGAAATGCTGAAAATCAAACAACTGAACACAAGATACTAAAGGCAAATTTTGAACACAAATTTCACTGCAAAAGTCTAATGCTCAGACTGGAAAAAAAGCCCTTCCTCTTAAAAAAGATCAGACTCAACCCAAATGAATGCAAAATCTCACAGTTTACTCAGCTGAAGGATGAAGAAGCTTTTCATCCACCTCTGCTAACCCATGACCTTCACTTTGATATTAAAATGTAAAAACATAAATTTCTGTGACCTTTCTTCTGGCATTACAGTACAGTAAGAGAGTGCAAATAATCATTTTAAGAGCATTATAAAGACATGAAGACAGAAAAATCCACCCAGCTTCAAATCAACGTGCAATCAAGTCTCTATCACACAGATAACAATAAGTGACCTTCGGTCCTCTTTAGGAAAGACTTTCAGAAGGTCAGAGGTTGAGGACATCTTGTCAAGCTCATCCCTATGCAATGTAAAGCTTCTGTATGTTGATGTAGAGGGAGTGTTCCATTTAATTCAAATTTAGCACTCAAGAATTTCTACTTGAAATGAAAAGGCAAGAACCCAAGCTCTAGAAAAGCACAGGACAATGGCCCTTCAGACACAATGGCTTTATGGCACATCTGATTAACATGATGACAATTATCAGTGAAGCTGGTTTTGTTATCTTGTAGGCAGAGAAGTCAATTTCCACTAAACACAGTATAACACAGCCCAATAAATACACAGTGATGCTTGCTTTTTTCCAAACAAAAATTAATATGGTGACATTAATGCAAATAATAACTGCACATTTACAAGTGTAAAATATAAAAATGATAAAACTGACAGTTCTTTAAAAACAATTGTAAGTGTTTGAAATCACTGATATACTTTTGTAAAGACATCATTTACACCCAAAAAGATAAAATTTCAATTCAGCGTGTTTCTGATTTAACACCTGAACAACCTAAATAAATTACATTTGAAGGAAGTATTAAATTAAGAAATAAATTCTCTAGTTGTAGTAACTTGAAAGAAAGAAAATCATCCCTCATAGCTGGTATTGCTGGACAGTAGGTGGGGTCAGTTTTTTCTCATACATAGATAAACTTGCTTCCTCTCGAATCTTTGCAGACTTGTCACTTTTTCTGTAGTTTTAACTACTCTTAAGCAACCACTGCCTCACATTCTACATTTTTATATCAATGCTGTCTTCTGTCCAAATGTAGCATGTTTCTTTCTTAGCTTGAAGGAAAATCAATTGGAAGGTAAATGAACAGTGAACATTTTTTGCTTATCACAAGAATTTCTCTTTTGGCCTTCGATGTAATTAAATTATTTTAAAGATTTTCTTGATCTGGTTACCAAAGGTCTTCCAAACTCATGTCTCACAAAGAGGCATAGGCCAAAAATATATCTCTATCTTTTCTACAAATCTCTTTTTCTCTAGTTTTCCATTGCTTAATATTTTTCTTTTTGGTCTCAACTTTTTGAATTTTTAAATAGTTTGGCTTTAATTTTTACATAGTTTGGGTTTAACTATTTTTTCCCAGTCAATCATGTTTCCTGTTGGTCTGATCAGTGGTATTTTCCAGCCCTCCCTCTCCTGTATTCTAGCTATTTTTCATCTCACTTCTCCCACCATCTTTCCTTTCTCATAAAGATTTCCTGCTCAACCTGTTTACTGATATTGCTCCTGTTTATCAGACAGGGGCTCCTTGAGACAAACTGGGAATTCCTGTCACAATTCCCCTCCAAGGCCACTGCACCAACTTCACGTGCCCCAGATTAAGTTGTTTGATTTGCAATGTTGCTCCAGAATCCTTCTCACAATAGCACAGGGTCCTAACAATACTTAAATACATCAGATAGTGTCACATTTTCAGGGAGTGCCAGGCATTGAACAGTGGCATTTCTTCATGATTAATCCTCCTTGCACTGGGCTTTATACTCATTACTCTTTACAATGTAAATTTACAATATCCTCCATCTCTTCAGGTAAACAGCCAAAGAACATCAGCTCTTCAATGATGAATTGTCAGCCATGGACTTTAGACACCATTCATGTTCAAGGCCTCTTCCTGATCTGGCATTTTAAAATTACAATAGAGGAAATTTCAACCCCCATTCAGTGCAGCTTCCTTAAATTAATTCTTCTTTGCACAAAAGTACATCAACAATTTATTTCTTAACATTTTTCACTCACCATGCAAGATATGCATTTCAGCTCTTTTATGTTAACCTGCCAATTTCCAAACCAGTAGAAAACTAAATGTGTAAGAGAGCTAATACTACACTTCTCAGCTAATACACTCCTCCCTCCAAAGGTTGATGGAAGTGAAGGTACATGTAACCAGTAAAGTGGTCCAGCACACAATCTTGAAAACAAAGAAAAGCTTACTGCCTGCTTAGGAAACAGAACGTAAGCCAACCAAACGGAAAGGAACCATCTAAGTTTGTAAAATGGCAGAAGACTTCAGAAAGATCTAAACACAGCAAGTAACAAATACAGCAGCTACAAATGTATGTCTCCAAATTTCAGAGATATTTGTGTTGTACTTTGATATTTCTTCCCAAAGGTTTCCAAATTACAACCACAGCATCTTACAGATCTCAGATGGTCTTTAGAAAACTGGCTTACAGTAAAATCTTAACCTTTCTTTCTGCTTGTTTCTACTGCTGTAGTGAGAGCTAAAAATATACTGCATTCCTGATACTACGTTTTAATGCAAACAATTATAGCAGTGGCCACATGCCAATATGGAAATTTATATGGGAAGCATGGTGACTCAGGAGGCAAACCTTTTTACTAATAGCTTTTATTCTACACATGCATCAAACTCTTCTACCTAATGGCTGCCCTTTCCATTTATTTTTCTGCAGCTTTCACCATTCCACAGAGCCTCAGGTTACCTTCCTTTACCTTCCTTCCACCGGGCTTCCAAGTGGAATATTGTCACACAATCCTATGTGTAATAATAACTGATGCATATCTGGAGTTGACCTCCCAAAAATGCATGAATGAAGGGAATAACAAACATGGTATAAACACCAAATTAACAAATGGTTCACGTGGGGATGAAGCACTGAAATTTGCTTAGTGCATTACAAAGGGTAAAGACAAACAGCTCATAATAATTTTGTCAGACAATTTGTTGATACAGACACTATCTGCAAGCAAAATACAGCATGGTTGTTTGTTTTTTTCAAAATCATGCTGCAATTCTATTATATTCAGAAAGTAGTATGTCTTGGGGAATACAATTGAGTTTTTAAATTTGCATAGCTGTGGTCTGAAAAAAAATCAAGTAATATATAAATGTATACATTGCAGTAATTACATACTTAAAAATACATAATAAAAGCCATAAACTTGGAATTATACTAGCCTTTTAGATGGATGTTTTAACATGTTACACATATAAGTACTTTTAAGTGTTCATTTCTTTAAACAGAATTTAAAAAGCAGTATTAACCAAGAATATCAGCCGGTGCTTTATGCAGAATTTTCTTAGAGTGGACCTGCTGAATCTTAATTGAAACTGCTGGTAGGAAAAAAGAAAAAAAATCAATAGATATTCTGAGTCACTGGTGACACTGATTTAAAGAAGCAGTGGCTTTTTACCTATTACTCTTTACTATGATTTGCAGGAGTAAAAAGACTTAGTTATGACTCTGAATGATACACAAATCTCCAAGGAATTAAATTTTACACTGAATTCTTATTGAAATAGCTAGAGCCATAATTCATGCTAATATCTGGCCTAAAAAAATAAAGAGAAAATGCAGATTTTTTTTTCCCCAAAACTGCCAATAAATTAGCAATGGAGCAGCCACCAGCCTGCACCCTGTGGTTTTCTCTTCCACCCCCAAAATCAAATATAGCTCTTCCACCTTGAAATACAGTAAGTAACCAGCACGGCATCGAATTCATCATGGCCATTTCACAGCAAAACACATTTCACACTGCGGCTTTGATCTGACATTGTGCTTACAGTTGAATAAGGGGGAAAAACCATTCAAACAGACTGGAAATAATTCCTTAGGACTTGGCAACATGTAGCAAGCTCATACAAGGAGACCACTAAAGATGTTCCTAGGAAGAGATATTGTTTTTTTAAAATACATGTAATCTTCAGCAATGAAAAATAAACTGCAGAAGACCTTTAGAACTGATCATCTACTGTGATTTATCTTTTGTCACAAAACAAATGTTTCAAAGATTTGAAGCAGGTATTAATCAGAAACACTGCTAGGGCTTGAATTCCTTGCATTTCTAAAAAAAAAAATTTACAGATGAGAGAGGAAAGTTTATGTATCTTTTTGTGCTTGGCTATATGTACACAGGCTAAGTAACAACACAGTAAGTGAGGAGTCAGCCTCACTGCTGCAGAAAAGGAAAAGTTGTGTTTCTTGTCTCTCTGCAGTATTATCCAGCAGAAATGCACTGGAAGAGAGCAGGCCCACTGCCCAAAGCTCTGGAGGAGAAGAAACACAAACTCTCCATCTTTGCACAGTTTTGTAGCTTTTCTCTGATTGCTCACAGAAGTTCCCAGCCCAATACCAGGGAACTGAAAGCCAAGGACTAATGCTCTCATCATCCCCTTCTCAGTAATTCTGTACTAGAACAGGCATTGACAACTGCATTACATGAAGTTTCATGGTACCTGGTATGGGCCACAAAGCTTTTTCTTTCCTTCCTTATTTTGTTAAGCAACCCAAACATGACAGAAGCAGGTACATCCTGAAAAATCTAATCTAAAACAAACTCATAAAATAAATGTAACAATATAGCCTTAAACCCACTCCTCTTGTAAGAGGACTTCATTTGGACCTGTAGCATGTCTTTTGACCTTCCTTCCAAGCAAGAATAGCAGTAATGTAAGAAGCAAGGAGATGATCAACAAGAGATGAACATTCTTATAATATACTGAAACTTTAAAAGTTTTTGTAATTCTGTGAGAACTAAGGGACTTCAGCACCCTTGTGGTGCACCGTCTAGAAAACAAACTCATGGCAGTGCTCAAGGACAAACAACATAGCAAATTACCAGAATGGCCACACCAGTAAAAACACACATTATCAAATAATAAAAATGACAATCTGTTGCTACACCAAACAATCTGTTACATATATATTCTCAAAGATCAGGACACGCAAATTCTGCATGTTGTGCTTCCTTGCAAGGAGCCCGACTTGTCTCACGTTACATGGAAGCAGCAATTGTCTCCATTGCACGGATGAATCCACTGTTCTTCAGACACTCACTGTTACTCCACAGCACAGTCAAAGCAAAGTGAGTCTGTCCCCTTTTATGAAGGCTAGACAGGCAGACAGAGAGGAGCATGAGCTGAATGCAAATGGCAGTAAGAAGTGCATTTGCCAGCGTTAAATAATGAAATGTTTCAGATTATTAATACAGGATATGATTTATAACTGATTTTAAGTCCTGAAACCCTGGCATTTCAAGAAAAGTGCTGCAATTATTATGTTAGATACTTGATTTTTCTGAAGTTGACATCTTCAACTATGTATGTTGAAGGATAAGCAATGAATTATATGCATATACGATAATTTCATGTCTAATACTCAGACAGGCATCACAGCCACAACTGAAGTCTCCAATTTTACATATTGTATCCTCCTCCAGTACAGAACATCAGATCATGTAAATGGCAATTCAACAATAAGTAACAATTTCTTATGCATTTTATTTCTAGATTGACAAAAAGTGAGTAATTGATTAAAACCAATCCAAGTTTTCCTCTCTGAGTTTAGTATTGCAAATGAGTAAAACCTTCTCAACTAAGCTTGTGTGAACAAATAACATAAAGATAAAATAAGACCTATTTTAACATTCTAGGAGAGATTTAATTGAATCATTTTCTCTATTTGTTTGACGCACAACTTCAAACATGTTAAGTGATGCACTGATGCAATCAGCATGAAGAAAACTGTAACATCTGTTTGACATCAAAAATATTTTTAATCAAGCTCACGTGCATCTACAGATACTTCCGTGGAAGCATTTTGACACTGATGAAGTCAGGCTCTGGCATTGCCTGGTCCACACTGGGACAAGGTGGAAGAATTCTATCTGAGGCTAAATTCAAAAAGGAATCATATCTCAGAGGTATCTTCTATGACTATATTCTATCTTCTACATTAAATGAGGTAATAAGTAGCCTATCCATTAGTGTGGCTGACAAAGTGTCGCAATAGAACATGAAAGGACGAGGCAGGGACAGCTCAGAGGTCAGGCAGAAGGCTCTCTCTTTTTTCATTTTGACTCTAACTTATATAAAATTGATCAGAAGGCAAGAGATTGGCCAAAGATGTTGCTACCTCTCCAATCTCGTTGGTGAACATCACTATCAGTCAAGAAACTCCTCCTAGAGGAGAAAATATGAAAACATTTCTTTATTTACAAGGAAAGGCAAAAGAACTGAGCTCCAAGTTCTGTAAACATCAGAAGGCAAAGCATAAACATCAGAAGGCAAAATAAAAACATGAAAAACCAAGGGCAACAACAAAGTTTGTTTCTTGTCTCTGTCTCCATTAGGTTTTTCTATCGAGGTCTGGGTCTCTATGTTTTGTTTGTTGTCTCCCCCTTTTACTCAGCACCCACCCTCTTTTGCAGTGAAAGGGGGCCATGACCAGATATCCTTAAGGGCACAGATTCCCATCCACCCTTGTGAAGCAAGGGAGCCTCTGTACCCTCCTTGTCCTTTCAGGAGGACTTAGGCCAGGACTTGGGTCACAGCATCACTCCCTGGCCCCCCAGGTGAAAAGGCCCTTTCAGCACTGTTTAGGGTGTTGATTGATAGAAAATCACACAACCAACCACAGAATAACAGGATCATTTTGATAGGAAAAGGTCATCAATTTCAACCATTAACCCAGCACTGCCAAATCCACCATTAAACCATGTCCCAAAGTGTCCCTACAGGCCTTTTAAATGTCTCCAGGGATGGTGACTCAATCACTACCCTTGGCAGCCTGTTCCAATGCTTGACATCCACTTCAGTGAAAAATCGTTTCCTAAAATCCAACCTAAACCACCCTGGTATAGCTTGAAGTTGTTTCCTCTTGTCTTACCATTAATTGCAAAGAAATGAACACTTCCTTATTACAATTCATGTACTTTGGAAGAGCAGAAAAGTTTGCAGCTTTGCAGTTGCCAAAAATGTCAGGATTTTGCAGTCCTTTCCAATCTATGGTTGTCATAGTCAATCAATTCGTGCCCAAAAGGAAAAAGTCACTGTTACTGGTTCCTGCCATACTTCCAATATTTTCTTATTAATACACATACCACTAACATCTCTGTTCTGCCCAGTTTCCTGCCCAACACAAGTGGTAAGATCGAGCTGGAGGACAAGCAAAAGCATAGCTAAAGGGGATGGTCTTCCCTGAGGACTAAGGATAAAAGTGCACCCATATATGCTCAGTTATATGTGTACTCTATATGGGGCACTTCATCTTAATTCCACTTAGAAATTAAGTGCCCCATATGGAGTACGAAGTGGATAAAACACAGTAGATTTTTATACCAGGGTGCTTATACTTGTGGCTTATTCCAGTGACAGAAAGGTCTAAAACCAGGGTGAAGGAAAACCTGGATGTCCATTTATTTTGTCCAGAGCATGTAAGGGTACCTTGACCACAGGCATGAGACAAGGTTTGAGACTGGCAGAGTGATAAGGTACACCTTAAACAAAAAATTAGGCAACGTCCCAGGAAAAATGGGAATGAAGGTGAGATTTTGGGGAGAGAGCTGTAAAGAACCATGCAAATGTATGTGACACACATCAGTCCCACGTGGAAAAAGAGAGGGAGGCAACACAGAGGCTGTAAGAGGACAACACAACAGGAATGGCTGCATATGCAGGAGTCTGGTGCACATACTCCTGAAAAACAGCAACAAAAAGGAAAAAGTAGGTTGAAAAGCCTTTGGGTTTGTTCAGCTAGGACTCACAGGTGACAATCCCCAGGCCTCTGCCTCTGAGCCAACCCTTTGACACTGCAGCCTGTACAGCACAGGCAGATGCCAGCATCTGAAATACCATAGGGATGAGTAATCACAGAGCAGTTCCTGGCTCCGGGGGAAGCACCAGCAGCCTCACAAGCCCATTACTAATACTAGAGAAGGCGATCTAGGAAAAGTGACTCATTAGCAAACTAAGCAAGACAGAAGAAGCCCAGCCCTTTAATTTTAACATGAATATTATCTCCTGAATTAAAGCCAGATAAAGTCTCCTTTCTCACTTCCACTTTCAAAGATGCAATTTCCTTCCCTGCTCCTATTTTTCTCAGTCCTCAAATTTCTCCACAACAAATGGATTTACATGCTAGACACGATTTCAGTTTACATTTTAGAAGAGGAATTCCAAATTCTGAACTATTCTTTTTAAGAGTAAAACAAGTAGACTTGTCTCAAAATTACATAATCTTTGTTTTCCTGCCAAAACTCATCTGGTGTGCTTAGAGCTGTTTTGAAACCAATGGCAGAAGTAACAGGGATTTTTAGGTCCAGGCAACAAAAGGCTAAATAGTTTTTGTCAGTCTGCAGATGCAGAAATCATATACACTTTGCTACTGGGGACAAGAAAAGAGAATTTTTAAAAGTAGTTTGTTAGACAGAAACGGTACTTCTTTACCATACCCTGAAAGGCCTAGGTCTTGAATTACTGGTAAATTAAATTACGGGTAAAAGAGTGGATGATTTACAAGCTCAGTCAATTCACTCCACAATGAAATTGCTCACAGCTAAGGAGGTAGAAAGAAAGAGGCAGACTCTTGACTGTAAGTTCTCAAATGAAAAAAAAAAAAAATTCCTACAGCACCTCAGCTACATCTCTTCCATCTGAACCTCTCCTCCCCTTCTCCTGCAAAATGTCTTTATCAACTTACAGCTGCCAGCACTCTGCCTCCAACTACATACTGCCATCTCTAAAACTCCAATACCCAAATACTTCACCACTCTCCTGATTGTTCTGCAAACAGCCATGGCATCTGGCACAACTGGGGATCTTCCAGTTAAGATTTACTGTAAACAATTTAACAGTTTGTGACAATCCAGAAAACATTTGGACTCCTTCCCTAGAAAACCTAGCTGGCTCAAATCCTCAAGGTTTTTCTCTGTCTCTTCCTTCCTTAGCCTGCAGACCCTAAAATGCTGGATAGCAAGAACAACTTTTTGAGGACCCATCCCTCTTCAGTTAAAATACGCTTGGAAAGAACCATCGAGGAACTGCTGCAAAGGGCACTGCAAGGCAGCTGCTGGGAGAATGTACCGCATGTGCCCACGGGTTAATGACTATACACTGCCTTGGACAGCTTACAGGGGAATCTTGCACAGTTCAGCTGCGGTTCAATGGTTTAAACATATGGTTGCACTAAACTGCAGAATTAGCTCACACTAAACTGCTGAATTAACCCCCCAACACTCTTTCCTGTAAGCAAAGAGAATGAAATTAGTTTTAACTGCACTCTGAAATCATGCTTAATCCAAACAAAAATAAGAGCTGGGTAGGTTCAGCAACCCTAGAAACCCTACACTATAAAAAATAAAGCAAATGCAGGAAAGAAAGCAGTCTTGCTCATCCCCCAAGTGGAAAATTTACCAGTTTCTCCTGCAAGCCACAGGAAAAAAACAGAGGTAACACAGCACAGACTGAAAGATATATCAGTTAAACCAGAAAACTGGAGATTCTTTTAAACTTTGATCATGATTCTTTCAGCCAATTGTGTTTCCTTCACCAACTGTACAGAACTACTGCTCTGTTGTATTTGCTCAAGTGTTTTAATTACATTTTACCTCCTCCTATTTTGCAAAACAAGTGCTCCCTCAGCTCCCTCTCCCAGTATATTTTATACCTGCTAACTTCCACAGGAAAATCACTGCTGGACATCCCCACCTGTTCCATTGGGAACTGTGCTCCCACAAGCAGAGCAAGAGGATACAGAGCTGCAGCAAAGCCAGAGGCAGAAACCAGCTGTGCAGAAGGAGCCCAGCAAGCAGCAACAGGGCTGGGAGCTGCAGGGCTGCTCTGCAGCTAGGAGGTGATGGCACTGGGGAAAAAGAGCCACCAAAGGGTCACCTGCCACAGGACTCTACTCCTGCTCGCCACGTTGTCAAGGAAGGTTTTATAGCAGCTCTGCATCATTCAATTTGGTTCGAGTCATCTTCCTCAAGGTCTGGTCTTTGAAGTGCTGCTGCAGAGGGCAAACCTGGATGTCATTTTCTTTAAAAGCCTTGACTTGGCTTCTGTGCATCATGTTCAGGGTGGTGTTTATCAAAGCTGCAGCTCTATCACCATTAGCCCTGATAAAAGCTCTCAGTAAATTGAAAATACTTTCAGGATCAGGAGACTGTGGCTCAAGACTCAGCTTCAAGCTCTGCTATAGCTTTAAACCAACAATTCCAAAAGTTATTTCAAAATACCTTTCTTTAAAAAGCACACTGATAACCACAAGGCACAAAAAGGACATGACTAGGTTTTAAGGCAACTCAGTCCAGGAAGCATAAGATTTCATTTTGCATTTGAAAAATATAACTTAAAAATAACTCTGCTTTTGTTTTGAAGAAGAAACCAAAATAAGCTTAGTAATTCAGAACATCATCTTAGGAACACTCCCCAGAAAGCTTACTTGTTAAGAATAAACTTAACTCCATGCACTTTGAGGTCTGCTACATTAGTATTCTCTTAATTGTAGATTTTCAGAAGAGTGCATCTTATTTGTGAGCACAAAGAAACTCCCCCAGACTTTGTGAAGCCATACCTATTCTGTTATTAAATAAAAAACCCCAAAGATTTGATTATAGATTTGTCTGGTATGACAAATTCCAAAAACGGTTAGTGGTTGAAGCATAAACATTGTCTAGCTTCTCCAACAGGAAGCTGGATAATTGGGTTTTCCATAAGATCTGTGTGAAAGCAGACTCCATTCATGTATAATTTGGTTGAGTATGTCTTCCACATGGAAGGGAAAAAAAAAAAGTAATAAAAGAAGTTTCAGGAAGATTGTGTTTCAAAGCTTGCTTTGCATAGTGTTCCTTAATTAAACTTAAGCTTGCAATTTTAAAAACGCATACATACAAGAAGAAATGCTCCACACAAATTTCACTGGCTTGTCTCTATTTTTTAATTCAGTGTGCATTTATTTTTCAATAAAGTGTATTTATTTTTAAATATAGTGTAAAATAGTGTGTATCAGTGCACTGAATCTGACAGGGACAGACTGAGGCTTCCCCACAGCAGCTCCAGAAGTGCCTGAGCAGCACCCACACCCCCAGGGGCTGGGAGCGGGCAAGAGGATGGGAGGGGATGCAGCCAGGACAGCTGACCCCAGGGATATCCTGTACCATACGGTGTCATTCTCAGCAATAAAATATAAGAGAAAGGAGGAAGATGACATTCCTTACAAAGGCATTCTCTTCTAAAGCAGCTGCTATGTTTACTGGGGCACAGCTTTCCACAAAATGGCTGGATATTGCCTGCTGAAGGAAGTAAAGATTAAATCTATATTTTTGCTTTGCTTCCATGCACAACCTTTGCTTTCTTTCATTAAACTGCCTTTAATATGGAAAATATCATGGGTTATTTTTTTCCACAGCCCTGATGAAGACAGAGCATGAGAGAGCAGCTGGGTGGGCATCTGGCAGCCAGTCAACATTAACCCACCACACTTAAAAAAACGCTAAAAAATTCGTAACTTTATAAAAAGTCACTTCAGTATTAGAGATATTTAGAGCTGTAAGTGTTTTAAAAACACTTAACATCAATGGGAGAAGTTCTCTGGACTCAACAATACACACACTGCTGTTGGCAGAGAACACACAGCAGCCAATATAGGTCAGCTTGGAATGATGTGAGCTGCTGGATATCTGCTCCTTCTTCAGTGGCATACATGGTATACTTCCAAGAACAATCATGGGGTACCACATATACTTAGTATTTTACTACCTTTTCTAGTGGAACGTGTCCCTGCTTATGGCAGGGGTTTGGAACCATGTGATCCTTAAGGCCCTTTCCAACCCAAGCCATTCCTTGATTAGAGGAAAAAGGAAGTGTTCTTTTTCCTACTGACATGTCTCCTATTAAGTTCTTTTTGGTTTACATAATCATCTTGAAAGACATGTTAATTTTTGTTGTTATTATTTATTGGCTTTGTACAAAACCAAGTTATAGGCATCTCTAGGGGAAACCAGAAACCAGGTTTCTTTTGTGAAAGCTCTTTGGAACTGGTTTAAATTCCATGGGAGATCAATTTTTAACTTCTAGCTGTCAATCTAAAGGAGATAAAGACATTCTAGAGAAAAGAACTGGAAAACAGTTTCACTTAAAAATCCCCCCCAAAAACTGCTGTAGCAAATATTTATTTTTTAAAATGTAGAGAACAGTCAAACAATTACTCAGAAAGATAAGAAGCCGAACAGTTTTTTTTTTCCCAAACAGATGCTTTTATATCGTGTTATTTACGCAATACTTTTTGAGCTACTTGCTCTACTCCACCACATCCTTTAATTTAATAACTCCACAAGGTTTTGGAGGATTCACACATCCTTCACTGCAGCAGGAAATGAAATATAAATTACCTACCACTTTCCTTTCTTTATTGCTAGAGCTGCAAACATTTTGCTTTGCATCTGCAAGCCTGTTTCTCCAGCTATACAGAGCATCAAGACTTCTGTGATAATTCAGCACTTCAGACCAAGTACCTCCTGCTTTAGAAACTACAGGATCTCTAAGCTAAAGAAGACAAGTGTTGCAGCAACCTTCTATTAGAGGCTAAAAATGAGCCAAGGCACAGAATTCTTGTTAAACACAGCATAAAAAGCAGTCTTGGTTTATTCCTCTTCACAGCTTAGTCATCTTAATTCCAACTATTCGCTGACTCCGGCTGCAGCAAGCTCCTACTGTAGGCTTCTCTTGCAGCCTCTGATTGCTGGTTATTTCCTACTGAACTATGGCTGCATGTACTGGTTTGCACACTCTGGATGCAGGCTTTTACCCAGCTAGACTGTGACTGCAGGTTCCAGCAATAGGCTCTAACCACAGACCCAGACTAACCTTGGAGCAGTCACTCTGTCTCCCCAGGATCTTGCTTCATGATGCTCTCCTTCACATTCCTCAAGGTTCTACCTCCAAAATGATCCTTCCCCTCACCACCTAAGCCCCTCTTTTATCTCACCCATCCTTATTGGATATAGCTGTTACTCATTAGGGGTGAGGCTGTATTGGCTAATTAGCACAGCTGGTACTTATCAGGGGTGAGGTCACCTGTATTCTCCTACAGACAGGTAAGATGCACCGTATTCTCTTCTGCATTTAGCTTAGCAGAAGCAGAACACAAACAATTTATCTGGCCTTCAAAATTTTGGAAAATCCTCCATTCTGAAGAAACAAGGAAACTTCTTTTTCACAATGGGAAAAACGACAAACTTAAAAATTCCTGTCCACTTGATAAACAAAGAAAATAATTGTCCATTGTTTCTTCTCAAGGGCAGATTCTATTAATGGTTGCATGAAAACTAGGTTTATCAAGGGGACCAGGTGTGGAGTCCCTTGAACCCCTCAGGGGAATTTCCAAGGTCCTGCCCTGGAAAGATCTACCATAGAGTTTCCACCCAAGCTGAAAGAAAAGACCACCCCCATGGTGCCTTGCGACACTGTGTAATACCCCAGTCTTCTAATGCCCCTAAATCTTGTGGTTTCTTCTTCTTTCCCTGCTTCCCCATTGATCGTGGTATCCCTGGTGGCCAGCCTCATCTTCCCTATAGGTCACTGCCCTTTGCCCTGATCTTTGCACCTCCCTCATGCCCTCAGACCATTGGTTCCTGACCCCTATTTAGGCCTGTGCACAGCACATGTCAAGGTCTTGGTTTCTGATTTCCCTTCGGCACGCAAGATTAAACCTTGCTGGAACTGATCATACAAAGGCCCTTCTTGCCTCTCTTTGCTGCGCTAGCTGTGGCATGTGGACGTGTGAGCTTGACTGCTTTGCCTCAACTCCCCCCAAGAGGCTTTTCCACAGGAGATGCTTTTTTGGATATAAGTAGCAGCTCCACCATCTAAAAATCACACTGCTACAGAGCACTGCTTTGTAATAAAAGAAAAACATATAAAAATACTAAATAACGAACAAAATAGTACTGTGCATTGAAACAAGGTGCCTTTACAAGGGGTGTTCTGTTATGCCATACTCCATGTAACACACGAAGTAAACACTTTATTGCAATGAAATACAAACAACCTGAAATGGGACATCTCCCTTTGCACATGTTCCATGACAGACGGTACTGGAATGGTATTTGCTGCAAACCAGATTAAATCAGTTTTAGAAACTGAATTCCATCAATGAACAGATTGCACCATCTGCTTCTACTAATGTACATTAGAGAATGTGTATTTTCCATAGCTGCATATTTTTTCTGTAATCAGAAGCCTATGAGACAAATAGGTATAGCTTAGCTACAGAATGGCTGAAAAGCATCATCATTTGAGAATGTCAAGGGTGTAAACAAAGAAGCACTTAGGTTATTGAAGGCTGTGCAATGAAGTAATGAAACAAAATTAGGCAAAAGAAAATTTAAGCAGCACACTGGAACACTAACAGTCATTGCAGTGATGAGAGAAATACAAATGCAAAACACGTAGATGTAATAAAGTTTCTTACTAGTAACACGTAGGGCTGTCTGAAAATCTGAATTTTTATTACATGTTTTTTCATGCTTTCAAGAAAAAAACCCAGATTTGAATCAGGAGGTAAGCCAACATTTGAAGTTTTCGTGGAAGAGAAATCCTGTAAAATTTTGTTTTGGAAATCCAAACATGATGTCCCCAAAACAAAATATGCTTTCCCAGTATCCTCAGCAGCTGCTGACTGAAATTAATGCAATTCCTTTCATTTCACAACTGCCATTTTTACGGCTTGGTGTGGTGACAAAAATGACAAATCTACCTTAGACTCGAGCTCAGGGACTGCTGAAGCATCTGCAGGACCTTCTCTCTTGACAGTGCAGCCATGTAAGTTGCTCAGAATGCCAGAGTCCTGCACTCCCAAGGCAGCTGGCTACCCACACCACCCATAGTCCATACAGCCAGCCAGGTGACTGTAGAGCCACTGACACCTCACACACAAGACCCCTTCTTATAAGCACCTGAAAAGTCAGGCTGACACATTGGTGTGACTGATATAACAACAATGTAAAAATGAACCTGAGGAAAATGCTTGAGAAGCCAGGGTGAGATTTCATTATTATTATGTATCCTCAGTAGCAAGTATGGTTATTTCCAGGAGAGTAAGATACCAATTACAATTAATGAAACAGTATTTCTTCATAAATTGTGGTCTTCTCTTTGAAAGGACAATAAAAGAAACAAGAACTATTGGGGCACTAATTTTCCACAGTATAAATACACAGAGGAATGTAACAAGTTCTAAGAAAAAAAAGAGTAGAACTCCTCAGGGCCAAAAAAAAAAAAAAAAAAAAAAAGAGATATGAAGGTATGACTGAGGTGTATGAATTCATTCAGTCCAAGAAGAGGGAACTCCTGTCTGATGTGAATATCACAAGTAGCAGGCATTAAATCACAGGAAAATCCACAGCAAACAGTTCTTCACAACTTGTAAATAAATGGCAGAACTTCTTGATGCAGAGTATTATGAATGCTAAAAGTGCATATGGGTTCCCAAAAAGTAACTTTATTGATGACTGCTAAACACCAGGACAGCCTAACAGTCCTTGAGATATGTGTATCACAGGACAAGCACAGTGTGCTGGACTTAGCAGGAAAACTGAGAAGACTAGCACTCCCTCCTTTCCTCGAGCAGAGTGAGGCACTGATCCATGCCCCCCCACCAAAAGTGAGCAGTCACAGCCTGCTCTGTGTCACTAAGCATAGCTCCATGCAGGTCTGAAGATTTGGATGTGCCAAGCACTCCCTCCAGCTCAATAAAACTGAGACTCCAGACAGAAAAACACATCAGACACTGCTGTGATTTTTTTCTCACAGTCCTGAGAAATATTGATTACTGGTATAGTAATCGTGTTTCATAAACAGTTGCTGCAGATCAGGAAAAAAAAAAAAAACTTAATGTCATGCTAAATGTGTGTAGATTTAATTAGCTTCTGCTCAAAGGTACCTCTTAAGAGAAGGATGGGATCCAATACAAGGACACAAAGGCATTATATTGCTGCAATCCTCTTGGTGGAAGTAAGTCTAAGATACAGAGGAAAACTGAAAGGAAGACTTTATGAGTTGAGTATGTGTTATTTCAAAACCAAGGTTTCTGACTTCAGAGTCTTGCAGGGGAAGAAGCATCTCATATGACCTATATAGACAAAGGAAAATTAAATCAACCTCGTCTTTGCCTGAAACTGGGAAGTGATCATGCCACAGCATTTCTGACAGGACGTGCAGAAGAGCACCATCAGTTCACTTGCCAAAGCAGGACCAGTCAGCTTCTTCATAGCTCTATTTCCTCACTCTAAATCACAGCACAAAATCAACCACTCAAAGTGCAAAGCCTTTTGTGACCCTTGGGTACAGTATGAAGAAACCCCAGTGGGCCATGCCATGACCATGCGAATGAACACAGAGGTACCACTTTGGAATAAAGTGCAAGCTAAGAACTTAAGCCAAAACCAGTCATAAGAGGAAAAAAGTGGATGAAAAAAGCCAATGAAACTTCAGAGAAATTAAATTATTTCCACAGGATGGACATACATGACAAAGCTGGATATTTATACCCATGACAGAAAAGAACTACAAGAATAAAAATACAGGTAAAAAAAGAAAAATTTGTGAGTTAATGTATTATTTAGAATGAAGTAACATAATCATGACTTGATGAGGATAGTCTGCAGCAGGGAATGAATCCATATGCATCCATACAGACATTAAGACAGGCTCACCTCCTAAAGTTAGAGAAAATGAAAAATGAAAATGTAGACAGAAACACATGACAGATAATTGGAAGGGTTTTGGAAGTTTTTTTTGAATAATCAAGAAATCATAATTACATAAATAAAAAAGGATTTCTTCGAAAAGGAATAAAGGCACAACAGGGAGGAAAATAAATAGCTAACAAATAAAAAGGAGAGGCCCCTGAGCAGCCCTCCTAAGATATCAATTTTCTGTACTTCACTTAGGAGAGGAACATCAGACAGAGTTTTGTCTACTTGGGGTTCTTAGATAAACACCTTTATCTGTAGGTGGACACAGTGAAACTACTATTGCACTCTAATCTCCATCCAGAAGTCAAAATAAAGCATCCTCAAGGATAATTAAATGAGGAATAGAAACTGTGGATGGATTCAAGTATCTCTTTCTTGTAATCTTGAGGGGTGTTTTATGGATTTTTTGTTGGTTTTTAATGTCTAGAGCTTCATCTTCCTTGAAGATGGGCTACTAGCTACTTGGTTTGAGTCCCTTTGACAGAGTTCTTTCTAAAAGGCTCCTATTTGCTGCAGCAAGAAGCTGTATCTGAATAAGAACCATTTTGTCATTTAGTTTTTAAATCCTCTAAAACTGATTTTTCTTTCCCCTCTTTATCAATATTGCAATGAACTGAAAGCACTTCTGCATTCTGCCAAAACTTCAACCACCTTTTTCTTTAACTTCAGAAAAATTCTGAACACAAGCAAAGCAAAATATTATGTTTTAAAAAGTAAGAGAGATGTCTATACTCTGAATGAAGCTACTGATTTACCTTAATAGAAGGCAAAAAGGCAGGATGCACTAATTGCCTGGTCCCTGAGAGCTCAGAGTAAATGAGCCTTTTTAGCCTCAATTCCTTTCACAGGGGACTTTCGATTCACACACAAAACTGAAGTGAAAGCCAGGTTCAATTTATTTTAATCTGACATTAACTAAGTCCAGAGCACTTGCTTGTGCTCATAGTGATTAATAAAGAAAGAGAGATGTAACTGTCAAGCCAGTGTGAGAAGCCAGGTTATCTGAAAAGCACCTGGGAGACAGAACAACGCTTAATCATTCTGAAGGCAGTGTTGCAGAATGGGTGGCCTCCACTCTGTATTTTATTTCAGGGGAAAATCCCTCCCTATTATGGCAGTATCATCTTTGCTTACACAGTAGGAGCAGACCCATGAGAAAAGGAAAAAAAGAATTGAAAAAGCAAACCAAATACTATATGATCACAAAATATAGCTACCACATGGGATTCCACACCACCATTAATAGGGTGATATAATAATTGCTGCACCTGATGGAAGTCTTCCTTGATTTGATAGGATTTAGGGATCAGGCCCTAAAAGCTACTAGTAACTACGTGGTTAGTGCAGCATCACATGAATTCACAACATTGTTTGATTTCTGCTTTTTAAATTTTGCTAAACAAATGCCTTGTACATCAGTCACTTCTTAGACAGGCACAGAAATACATCAAAAGACCCTGGCAAACATCAAAGCTGACCATGTAACATGATGCTTCCATTGCTTCCAAAAAGGACACTGGTCTTCCTGAACCTGGTAAGAGCTTGTGCACTTCCCTTTTAGCAAGTTTCAGGTATCTATACCAAGTATTACTTCTATTTTGCACTCACCAGATTTCCTAAATCGAGACTTGAATTCTGCGTTTATTCTTTTATTAAAATCATGGGACACGTGGGCAAATATGCTTATACCTCTTCTTCATCTTGTCTGGATGATACATAGGACACTTATGCTTCACTCATCAGCTTCTGAAATGGATCTGCCCATAATCTTCAAATTACTTCATGCAAAATTAGGCAATTCCTGATTTTCATTACTCATGTTCATCGCTGCAGTATTTACACAGCACCAATCGTACAGCTGCCCATGTACAGATTGGAACACACTAGTAATTACATACGTTTCATTTGGTTTTATTCCTCTACAAGTGAGGTTATAGTTTTCAAGGGCCATGTTCCAGGCTCATGCCCAGATGTTCAGGGACCAGAAAGTCCCTGAAGTGTATAAAATCATTTGAATTTACTGACCCTTTCAGAGAAATAAAACCACAAATAAAATATGTCTGCCATTTTATTTCCTAACTTGTGTATCTACAGCTAAAATACGACAGCTTGGATTCACTAAAGCTGGTGATGCTTTACTTGCGATTCCTTACATATAATTTTGAAGTATTTTAAAAAAATATATTAAAAGAAATTACAATTTGAAATCTTTGTTGGAAAATAGTAACAATAGATCAGTTTATCATTTGTTTGCTCTGTTCTCGTGAATTTAGATGAATAACTGTGTCTCTTTAGACCAAGCAGCTGCTTTTCAAGCAGCTTTCACAAATCTTACTTTCCTTCATAGAGCTGAAGTCTCATTATATACACAGAAGACAAAAGTACAATACCATTTATTGTCCTCTGTTTAGCCAGTTTCTAGACTTCCACAAATGCCACGCTTAGGTAATTGAAGCATGTGAAATAGTTCTTTCAGCTGTACTATGCACACTTATAAACATGAAGTAGAGTGTAAGAGAAAACAGCTTAGATTTTTAAGAGCTTACAAGGCAATTAAACAAATAACTGCCATATTCCAATCTATGTTCTGCCAAATTTCATAATGTAAGTATAGACTATGCAGCAGCTAATCTACTTCACTGAATACACAAAGCAATAGCTCACTTTCCATAAGCATTGGCTCTTAGGCATGTCAGGAACAAAAACCTTTATGCTCACTGTGGCTAACATCTACCATTTACTCACCTAGCATTTCACTTACATACAGCTCAATGAAATAATAATTTAAAAAATCGAAATGCTATATAATAAACCACCTCCACAGAGTACAAACTAATATCCAAGTGACATACAAAGTTAGTTTTTTATTTTTCAAAGCAGCAAAAGGATACATTAATAGGTAATTCTTTCTGTACCAGACCATGCATATCTAAGAGTACAGGATAGAGAAGAGGGAAAAAATACTGTGTAGGACTGCAATGAAATGTCTTAAATCTGGCAGATCTCTTTGCTAGCTTTGTCCTTGCTAAGATCCCACAAATTGTGAGAAGCATTTTTTACCCCTGGAGTGGATACTACATCAGGTATTTGTCTTCTAGTATGAAAATGGGCTAAAAAGAGTTAAAAGAAGAAACAGCAATAAAAACAGCTTTAATAATCTACTCCAGTTGGGTGATTTAGGCATCAATTTATAAAACCTACACCATTACTCCTACTCTAATATGCGGCAGCATAACTGCACTGTAGGTGTTTGTCTCCAACTTGCCCTGAATACCTCTCATGGTTGGTACTGCAGTAATAAAGTGCATTTCATGTTAGTTTAAATTTGTGGTATCAAGACCAGGAAATGAGGTTTAGATGCACAGTTAGAAATTTAAAATAGATGCTTTAATTCTGCTACAATTTATTAGGAAATATTCATATGATTCAGTTTCACAGCATGTGTGAATATAAATCCCCAAGAGATTTAATTAGGTGTATTTTATCATAAATTGCATTCCCATAGACATATGCTGCTCCTGCTTCCTGCTGATAATAACAAAGACCAACTGACACTTAAGAGCATATCTGAAGTGTGGTTTTCTGACAACATTAGGTACAGTAAGAGAATAAAAAAACAGTGCTCAATATATCAGTGGTTTTCCCAGTTACTTTACCATACTGACTTAGAAGGCAGTTTATTTTATACAGTACAAATTAACCTCATGAAGTTCTATGTTTTGTGAATCTACAAAATATATCTTTTGCTTCCAATACCATAAACATGGCATATGAAAAAATTCTGTTTGGTGTACCCATAGATGTGCTTCATGAGATCCTACAAAAACATTCTCTTGTTTTGAAAATCATAGTTTTGATCGATTAACCTCTTATTAACTGAGTCTTTTCTGCAATACAGTGATTTCTTAAGCATTTTGATCATAGTTTGATACTTTCAGGATGTAGTACTTATTCTCTGAATTTCACTTCAGAGTAAGAGTACTTAGATTTCACGGACTTTGTTGAAAAGTTCTTTGTCAACAGGAGCCACCAACTGCAGAATAGACAAAATTATCTTGACTTTTCTAAGCAGTTCCCAAAGTCAAAACAGAAGCCAATGTCTGAGTTGAAATTAGAATTCAAAATAAAAAAATCATTTGAAATTTAATTTGAAAATTATATACAGGTGGTTTGGGATTTTTTTTTAAATTTTGGTTTGAAATGTATTATATGAATACAATCTTAAGTGTAATTCTCTCTCAGATATTATCACGTAACATCTTCAGGTATGCATCCACATATTGGTGTTGATTTCCATGTAGTCTGCTATTTTTATCACATATTTTTCTACTCCCTCCCACACTCACATACACTGAAATTTCTCTTTCAAGATGACTTCACAATTCAGAATATATCCCAGAATGCACAGATTTTCTTTCTTTTTTTTTTTTTTTTTTTTTACAGAAAGAAATCTAGCCATGAGTATTTTTGTGTTCCTGTTTCTTCTGTCTGTTTTCCACTTAGAAAAAATGGAGTGAACTGTGATACAGAAAATATTCAACCTTGTAACAGGTTTTGAACACAGGGCTTTCTTTAACCTCAGAAACATAGTTAACACTGCTGGAGAGCTAGGATCTTTTCAGATATGACACAGGAACTTTAAAAAATAAGCTTAGCAGACAGAATGTGTGTCTCATTACTTCTAGGCCCAATTAAACACCTTTTTGAAAAATCTGAACCATTTTGAAAGTGATTTTTTTCACCTTCTTCTGGTTTTAGATTTTAAGTGATTGCATTGTCACAGTCATGATGGTCTAAGGGTTAACAAGTGGCTGAGTTCATGGGAAGATAAGGACTCATGTTAAGATATTTTTTCATATTTGGATTCTTCACCCTTAAGGTATTGTCATGTTCCTGACTGACCCTAACCTGAGTTAACACTGTTCAACCAGTTCTGAAGAAAGACAGAAGCCTGTGTGTCTCCACTGTCTGCAGACTGGAATCACAAAGTCAGACCTTTATGTTATAAATAGAAATGAACCCTGTAAAATCCCCAATTTCCCCATGCCTACTGTTGGGAATGCAGCACAAAGCCTCAGAACTGAATACAACCAAGAGCAGAAGGAACAGAGGAAAGCTCTTTGGTGAGCTGTTTCTTTGTCTAATTCATTAGTTTCTTCTTTATCTTCCTCCTTGGCAAGGTCTCAGTCAGCACTCAAGAACACACACAAGTCCAAGAGAACAGCAGGGCAGTAATTCAAATTTACATTACGAGTCACAGGGTACAGTTCCTCCTGATTCTGCCACTATCATTAAGAAAGGGGTTAGGCAGATATTCCTGAAAAAAATAGGGATCTGTTCAAAGACCTAACACAGATATTTCACTGCCATTAACTTTGGTTAGGACCCAGTCTGTTCACACTTTTCTCAGTTACTGTGTCAGTGTGTCCAAGACCTGCAAGATGATGCCGTACCTGTTAATTTCTGGCAGGTATTTTTGGAATTGCAGAATTAATTCTCAGAACTGTCTGTCTGGATGGACTAATATATTAATAAGGTGAGAGGTTTGCAATCTTTGGCATTTGGAAAATCAAACATAAATTATCAATACAAGACACTGCATGAGTTGAGCACAGATTTAAATTTCTTTATATTTTGAAACTGCTGCTGAAGATAACTCCTGGATAAAACTGCAACTTCACCTTAGTCAGAAAGGGCCACCCTAAACTTCTACCAGCAAGTATTTGAGTGCTTGACAACACTAGAAGCATCCAGCACACCTAGAGTTTAAGTGAGAAAAGTACCCTGGATGAGGGAAGGGAAGGTAGGGGATAAAAGAAGACACACACAGTGATCAACTGAAAAAAAAGTCAGTCTGTCCTCCAAAACACCCCAAATCCCATCAGTCTGCTGGTACAGGTTTCACTATTGCCCTTCTCCACCTATCAAACCTAAGTTCTGGTCTGTGCACACAGACGTTTCTAAACTGTTCAGAGATGGCTCAACTAGAAATGGCTTTTAGCTTATGTTACAACACCCTAGCAGAGACAATGGATCCCAAAGAAAAGAAAATGAAATAATTTTGATAGAGCAGGTAACATATATCACTACCTACCAACACAATATGCTTGGAAATCAATAGGATGCTAATTAAGGCACACAGAGTAACTTTTAGTGCAGAACATTATCAGCCTTAAGCTGTGTCAGAAACTTGGATGAAGATGAAAGCATTTTTTAATAGTTTTCATTTAGTGGCTTTGCTCTATTAATCACACTCTGTTGGAAACTTTAAGGTCAAGTAGCAGCATATAATCTCTCAAAGTTTCACTACTTTATGCTATATCTTGCTTTCAAACTTGTGGCTTGCAAACACCTGAAACAGGAGAAGCTGACAACTCTCAGCTGATGCACTAATCATTTTAACTTTGAGTTTGAACATTTCAGTCTTGTGAGGCACTGGGAAAGCACAGAGCAATCACCTGGAACACGGCACTCCAAAGCAAAACAGATCTTTACAACTCCTGTGTGAGAGGCTTTCTGGGCTGTGAGCCCAAATTGCCAGCTCATATCCAATTTTTCATCTACCAGTATTCTTGAGTCGTTCTCTACCAGACTGCTCTCAATCACCTGGTTTGCACTGGGGACTGGGGACTGCCCTGCCCCAGGTGCAGGCCCTTGCATATTATCATGCACTTAGGTGTTCTACAGAAGACATACTACAGAACAAACTTATACAAAATTTTAAGTTAAAGTAATGCTGATCCTAAACCTTTAATGATCACTGGTGGTTGTCACGAAGCTGCCTCAGTTCCAGCTTTCTGCCAGGGCCAGCAGGGGAAGAACTAAGCAGCAGAGTCCATAAGCAGTCTTCATGCTTTCCTGTTGGGGTCATCACAGCATTCAAGGTACAAGGTTAGCTCAGAAAAAACTTCTCATTTCAATCTCAGGTATGGATAAAGCACATCAGCCCTATAACAGTTGCACAGTATTATTCAACAAACATATAGCCAGATTCGAATTGTAATACTCTTTCTACTAGCACTGCGGCATTTGTGTTGAGTCTTAATGGTGATACTGGCTTAGTGTACAGAGCAAAATTTTCAGTGAAGTATCACAGATACCAAAATGACAGTGATTAAATTCCAGGCAAATCTACTGACTGACAACAAAGGAGGCAACAGTCTAGCAAAAATATCATAACAGACATCAGGAATGGTGCAATTATTGCATACAAGGTTCAGTTAAAAATGTATTGCATTAGAAAGCATATAGTAGCTTGCAAATTTCAAACTCAATGTAGACTTGAAAGGAAGGAATACTTTCAGGATTTACACATCACTAGAAATGACATTTAAGTCATACTCTGTTGATAAAATACCATTTCAAAGAGAAACCCCCTCATTGTCTCACTGTCATGTCAGTCTTGCAGTGGTAAGTGAATTAAAATAGCAGCGTATGTTCTTCCTAAAGCCATAAGCAGACACATCTGTATTTAAATGAAGAAATGGAAAGAACAAAGAATTTGAGACCCATTGTTTTTATATGAAATTGTTAAATTTGTGCATGTACTTGAATGTACGTAAGAAATCTTTCAGGCAGTGGTCCTTTGTATTAATTTCTGCTTCTTTCAAGCTGTGAGAAGTAACACTCTGTAGAAAAGCTTTTGTGAAAAAAAAATTACTGAAAATTATTTGCACTTGATTTAAAGTGTAAGTCTCCTATGATTTTAAAGTTCCTTCACTGTATTTGCAGCTTAAGTACAATTTGCTGGCCTTCGATACTGGCAATCCCATTTTTTCTATCCAGATGACTCAAGAGAAAAAAAGTGAGTTTAAGTAGACTAGATGAGTGAATTTCAAAGAATTTTACATTGTATCTCTCGCTTAAAGCAAAAGAAGGCGATTTACTGTTCTTTTCCATTTTATGGCAGTAATTTGAATTCAGCTCCTAAGCCTTTTTAAAAACATCCCAGACTCAAGCATTAGTGGTGGCTGCACAATATCCTCTCTTTTAGAAAACATTTCAAGATTGTGCCTGAGTACTAATTGATCGTTGCAGTGCTTCAGTGTTTTGTATTAATATTTGAGGCATTTAGAGAAAGAAAAGAGTCTTCCATAAAATGCAGCGCTGTGATTAATTTCTAAAGTTGGCATCTTTTCCACTCCCAGAACCTTTGAGAAGCATAGGTTCTGCTTTCCACCACGGAGTAGCTGGTCCTATGGCACTCTAGGACTTTAACTCCCACTGGAATTTTGACATGCCTTGAGGAATTAAATCACCCACTGATCACAGGGAAACTCAGTTTGATAAGCACTGGAATCCTACAGGCAGACATTCCTTCAAAAAAGAACCAGAAACGGAGGATGGACAGTTTGTCATCTATGAATTTCCTTGAACTTGGTGACATCCCAAGTATCAGGTGCTATTTGGAGGGACACATGTGCACTCTGCCACCTTTCAGACCATTGTTTTAGTGCCTTCCTGTAGCTTCATAAATTCCAGAAATGTTTTGATAAGCTGGGAAATCAACACCTCAGCAACAGAATTTGCCACCTGATGATTCTAATCTTTGATTCTGCACCAGGTAACTTTCAGTACTCAAATATATAGAATTTTTGGAGCTCCTCTGCAGCAGGGAACTGTTGGACGATACCTGTCTACTTATCTGTTACAAACTCCAAATATCATCAGCAGTATGTGATCAAAGTGGCTTAAAAATAGAAGACGTGGTATGGTGCTGACATTCTACATATTGTGATAATTTGAGCTTGTCAGGCTGGTAGTTGCCAAAGCAGTTTTGCAGAATCCAGAACACTGTCAGTACTCAACATGACTACAGCATTTGGAATGGTGGCTAGCAAGAGATTCAAGAGCTTCAGTGAACTCTGCAACAGAGAAAACGCTGACACTGATGAAGAAATGAGCTTTTTTATTTACATCAGTAACACCAGATCAGTCATGGTAGTTAAAACTGAACTCTCTCATTTTCACCCACTATAGTGTGACTTTCGTATTACAGATGGAAAAGAGAATGAAAAGAAATCTGGAAAGCACCTTAGCAGCAGAGAAATCTCTGTAATTATTGTTGCCCTGGTAAACAGTAAGGTAAAAAGACCTCCAGCATTGTATGACACCAAGGACTCTGGTTTCAAGAGACAGTGCCAGTGACATTAAGATTTACTAGAATTATAAATATCCAGAACTTCTGGTGCTGAGTGCTGGTACTGAGTGAAGCTTTTTTCCAGCCTGAAGAAGCTGGCTACGACTGAAGCCTGAACATACTCCAGGGTGACTATTTTTAGCCTCACTGCTTTCAGCAGAGAGAAAGGAAATGGGTGCTATTTTGCTAATTACCATAAAGGCAAACTAGATATGTTCTTGAATGCAATGTCTCTGTTTCATGAACTTCATGTCAAAGAAAACCCAGGATCATGAGAACTCTCCAATTACAACTACAGATTTCCTTCCCCACGATGTAAGAAAAAATTCATGGAGTATTTGCCATAAATTCTTTTTAAATATTCATCCTAAAGCATCTCGTTTCTCAAAATGACCTTCACACTGGGCTTCTATCAACAACATACCTTTCTAAAAAGGCACAGAACATATTCACTACGCTCTCTATTCAGAAACTATTTCAGTTCCAGAGAAATGCAGAGGGATCTGGACACAATCTTGGGCAACCAGCTCTAGGTGGCCCTGACTGAGCAGGGGTGTTTGGACCACATGACTTCTGGAGGTCCCTTCCCATCTCAACTATTCTGTGATTCTGTGACTCTCACCTGGAAATGATGACATTTAAAAACAGAAAGAAGGCAAATTTCATGCCATGTTGTAATGAAGCCACTTTAAGGTAAAACAAAAGGAGAATAGTAGGTCAGCCAGCAAAGCCTACTTTTTTTATCCTCTGTGTCCAGGCTTTTACAAACAAAAGGAAACTGAGATCCAGCGATCAGATAAATGGTCTCTCCCCAAATTTAATATTTAGTATCAGTTTCCATAACCAATATAATTCATACGCTAGAAAGTGTATTTAAAAAAAGAAGCAAAGAATGTCTTATGCCTCTTATCCATGCCCCAACCCACTCAGATTAGCCCATATACATTTGGCTTCTAGAAGCTGAAGACAACAAAAGGGTAAAAAGAACATACAAACCTCCTGCATCCAGCTGTAGATTTAAGAGAAACACGATAAAATACCTGCTGCGTTGCCAACAGTAGACTATGCCTTATTTATTAGGATCATTATAATGGCTGGAAGCAGTGACCAAAATTACAACCTTTTTCATATCATTGAACAAAAAAGCATGGTAATATAAAGGACCTATTAAAATCCAGTCTCAGAACACCACTTGAGAGAACAATAAAAAACGACAGACAAAATGAAAAGGACAAGGGACAGTGAAAAGAGTCTAAGATCACAAAAAAAGATATAGCAAACAAACAAAAGCAATGGGGAATAACCAGTTCTCTGTGCTTCAGAGCTCATCTCACTTAAACCTTGTTTTTCTTACCTTCTTCTCTCCACTACTCTGTTAAAAAAATGTGAAAAATGGATCACAAATGGACACAGATACTGGAAGTACTACTGTGTCTGTTACTTTGCAGTCCAATTGTTCACAATTAGAGTGTTATCTGCTTGATTTGTTAAAAACTGGTGGGTGTCCAGGAGCATAAGAATAATATAAAATACATATCTTAACAGTACAGCTTAACCTATATGAACATGATTAACATTAATTTTCTACAAACTGCATATAACACTTCAGGAAAAACTGTGATTGGAAATACGCTAGTTTATGATTTTTTTTTTTTTTTTTGTATGTGATGAATAACTCAAAACATCCCAGGAATGTGTTTCTGTACTATGCTGAATCTTACGTCAAGCCAGAGAAACGAATCTTGGATACTTGAAAAATCAAGGTCGCATTGACTGACAGACAGATGCAATCTCAGCCCTGTATAAAAATGGCTTCCCACCTCAAACAAACTGAGCAGCACGTCAGCCTTTGTCAGCCTTTGTGGAAAATGCACAGATGTATGCATACATACGTATTTTGGAAAGAAATTCATAGCCAACTAAGCTTATTTACAAGAATAGGAAGTGGCATGGTGGTCAAATGACTCATTTTCTTCTGCTAGTAGGAAGTATTTGTGGGGGGGAAAAAAAGGAAAAAACCCAAAACAACCCAAATCAAAAAAAATCCCAACCCCCTGGCATAATGCTCATTTTCAGCAATATACTGAACTGTCAGTCAGTCAATACTTTCTCAGTACTTTAGAAAAGGTAAGCAACTCATCTGCACTAATTTAATTTCACTTGCTTGACCTAGAACACCAAGCTTCAGGACTTCTAGAGGCCTAATACAGTAGTAAAGAAATGTGACTTTTCAAATGTGGAAGTTCATTAATTATTCTAGAATGTTTTACAACTCATTACTCCTAAAAGTCTATTATGCACGTTTCTTCCAGCAGCTTTTTCTAAGGACTTTCTTCATATTCTCTGTAGAAAACTCTTATAAGAAAAAGCAAGAAAATACACAAAATTCTTGCAGTCTCACTACTGTCATACTGACAATCAACTATTTTCACTAATGATACTTCAAGACATATTTTTAAATTACTTAAGAAAGCTATAGGGATTATGAGCCTTGTTGCAGTGTTAAATGTTGGCTCTTCTAGACTTTTCGTAATCGTAGGACTCCTTTTTTATCTTCACTTGGTGCACGGTTTGTGAGACTTCAGTAATTCAGAGCAGGTATAATCAAAGCAGAGTATTCCAAAAGCCATTGTGAAAGGTGACCAGCATTTCAGCATCACATTTGAGAATGAAACAAGGGTACTGAACTCATCCTTTTTTGCCTGCTATTCTCCCTTGTTGCAGAAGTGCTAACAAACACTTCACACAATTCATCAACTGCTTGAGGTACATTTTACATATGTCTTCAAAACCTCCTCTGAGAACTGCAAGCCTGGTGCCCAGCCACCCCAGTGCAGAGGACCTGAGCAGTCCCGGAGATCTTTCTGTAGCTACTCGATGTCAGTCTGAATTGCAGCTTTGCAGAAATCACTCTCAGAGACTTTTTTTTTCTTCTTAACTTTACCTTAAAATGAAATGTATAAGATACTGTGCTCCAAATACTTCTGATTTTTTTTTTTCTGTGAGGAAATGGAGAAGCAGAAATGGGAAAGGGGGACTGAGAAAGAATTGGGGAAGAAGAGAGTTTGCTATGATCAGAGGGATGAAGAGAACGGACATGAGGACCAGTGCAAGGATGGAAACAGGTAACGTGGCAGAAAGAATCTGAGATGGCTACAGCTGGCATGATGATATTTAATATACAGAAAGAAGGGAAATTTCATGCCATGCTGTAGTGAAGCCATTTTAAGGTAAATCAAAATGAGAATAGTAAGTCAGCCAGCAAAGCCTACTTTTTTTTATCCTCTGTCTCCAGGCTTTTACAAAAAAAAAGGAAACTGAGATCCAGTGATCAGAACAATAGTCTCTCCCAAAATTTAAGAATGTTTCCATAACCAATATAATTCATATGCTGGAAAGTATATTTAAAAAAAAAGAAGAAGGGAATGTTTTATACCTCTTTTTTTTCCCTCCTGCACAACCATAGCCCTCCATTTTCCCTCTTTTGTGAATAGCAAACATCCCTTAGGAGTATCAAAATCTTCTTCTCATCTCCTCTCAAGTCATCTGGAGCTTGAAGAGATCGTGAATGTCTGGGGAACTCCTCTCTTCCTGTGCCCCACGTTTCCCAGTGCAGACAAGCTGCTTGGAAGATCTCTCTTCTTGGGGGGGGGTCATTAATCCAAGGTGGTTAAACATGGGGATCATGAAATTAAAATCTCTTAAGCCTCAGAAAGACAAAATTAAGGCACAGGTAATGCATCTTCATGGTGGAAAACTGACTACAGTAAGATAATAGACTGTGGGACTGGCTAGGGAGGATGTGGAGCCTGTCCAAGGCAGCCTGACAGAAGGGAAGGGCAACCTACCTGGATGACATGGATGGTGGGGGCACAAATACAGAGTGTGCTGCACAGTGAGCCATGTGTGTGACCCCACCTGTCTGAACTACTACCACAGTTCACATGTGCCCCCACTGTCTGACAGGCTCCATGGGGCAAGAAGGGAACTATTATAGAGTAGTGTAGGCACAGTATTTTCTGCGACACTGCACAGCAAAGCTGTCTGCAGTTAGGAATGGTCTGCCTACTTTTTTTCCCCACACAGTCCAAATATTTTTAAATGGGATCATGAGATCCACTCCCACAAGACAGAAATCATGACAGGTGCTTGGAAACCACATATTATTTTCCAGCTAGCCTCAATATTTGCAAATGTAAAACCAATCATTAAGGTGCTATGAAGAAGAAATACCCTGCTAATAAAAATTTTGTAGGAAGTTCAATAGCACAAAGCTTTACTAGTGAAGGACAGTGGGAGTTTCATGGTATTTGTCCCTCTTCTAGAATGTGAAGTTCAGGAAAACTGAAAAATTTTAAATAAATCTGCCAACAACAAAACTTGCAAAATGGAATACCAAGTGAAATACATACAACCTCTGTTTTACCTCATTTAGGGAGTAGTTATCCACAGACACACATCTGTATCTTGTATTCAATAGGTTGTAAACACCAGCCATCTCCATCCTTTATGTAATCAAATCAAAAGCTGGGGGAAAAAACTCTCCCGACTACTACATTTGTTAACACCTTCACTCACACATGTCACCAGTTTCTGTAGTTTCACCACCCATCCTTAAACCCACACATCACACTTATCTCCCTGTTAACTGTTGGCAAGCCCATCACAAGACCAAGGCTTCATGCTCAGCCTGAAACTCCAGATCAGCAAGGAAACCAATGCCATGCCACACATCCATCAGCTGATCTCCTTGACTCAGATGCAGCGGAAAATAGACAGGATCTGTATCTGCACTTAATACCAGGAAGTATAGAATCTTTTTTGGTTACTGCCAACTCTTAGAAAAAAGTGATTACAGATTTTGAGAGTGTGCAGCTTCATTTTCTAGATCTTAAATGTTTGAAGCAACTGCATTTATCTTTTCATTTTATTTCCTTCCCAACTCAGCTTAGTATTACAGCACTCAAAGCCTACACAATAGACTTGCTGTTTTATCAATACTATAAATTCCACCTTTGAAGAGTCTCTCCCAAATAAAGCCAAACAGTAAATAGAAAGATGAACAAAATGGTTTAATATAACATAGCTCTGTAATGTATGTGTTTTATCTTTAATGCTGTAATCTTTTTTAATGCACAGACTGTAGCACGTTGAGGGTGGGAGAGCATAAAGGGAGTGAAAAGTTAGATCCTAGTACTCAAATACCAGATACAGTATTTGGATATAAACCAATTCCTTCTGAGGCTATGACTGCTAGATGTGCTAAATCTCATGCTGATTTTCAACGGATCAGACGATTTTTTTTAAAAAACTTCTTGGTAGAAGGCAAAAAATCTTTAACAACATGTAAAGTTAGAAGGAGGAATACACAGCCTGACAATTTTTCTAGAGGAAGGAAAAAACAATGGTACCATTGTTTTCACCTGTCAATGTTTTCAGAGACAAAATCTGCTTTTGTGTTTGTACTTCTGTTGCTCCTATAGGAGTAGAACATGACAGAATTGAAGACCAGGAGGGGCTGCATCCATGCAAGCGTGACAGAAAGTAGAATGCACAAAAATTCAAAGTTTGGGTAATACTTAATTAAAGCTATCAGTTCTGTTTCGGTCTCCTTCTGTGGCCCTACCAGAAGAAGCTTATCTGATCAATTATGTAAAAAAGGAAAAAAAGCACTTGGATCAGGAAACCTGTGATTAGAACAATTATGAAGCAAACACATCTTACATTCTATATTCATGTATATTTAAAATTGCCAGATTGAAATGAGTCCTTTTCTATAACATTACATTTGTCTCATACTCCATTTCCTACTGATGACAAAAACCATGACAGCAATCACAGAACTCCATTTGAAATGAAGTAGTTCACTGTATAGGAACAAACTTATGGTACTAATGTGCCAACAGCTACAACATAAAATGTCAAAGCTGAATGAACGCAGTAAGGAAATACTGGAGCAATTTAGATGACAGAGAAGGTTAATAAAATACAAGATACTGAAAATGTATATGATACATAGAAATCAGATCAGGCACTGGAGAAAAATATCACTTTGCATTTTCTGTATTTCTTTTGACAATTCTAAAACCAGTCACGGATGATTCTCTTCCTGAAATTTCCTGCTTTGAATTTCTCTATTTACAACAAACCCACAGTATAAAAGGGTGATTTAATGAAAACGCACATGCTTAAAATATATAAAGATGCACTTAATATAAGGCACAACTCAATCCTGAATCTGATTACTAGAGAACATCATCAAGTTAATCGCCCATAAGGTATATGAATCACATGGTAAATTCTAGAGGTATTCACTTAAATTTTCAGAAGTCGCTAAATGATCCTGTTAAATGTGTGTGTTGTGGTTTCCATGCCATTTCTGGTATTTTCAGTCACTATCTTTTCTAAGAAGCATGCCAATTTAGGTCCAGCACTTCTCCAGAAACTCTTTCCTCTTTTAGACATTTTAAATGTCTTTTCAGAGATTCTTTTTGTCTAGCATGACACAGTGTAAAGTAGAATTAAACTTGCGTGATCCACAGAAACCCACACTCAAGAAATGTGTCCCAAGCAGAACAATGTAATCCCTTAAGTCCTCAGGAAATTCAGCTTCAATCACATTTGAATACAGTCATATGTTCAGATATGAAAAGGTACATGTGCTCTAGTAAGAGATCTGCATCTGATGGGATGCAGAAGTCTGCATCATTCCACCAAACAAAACTAGAGGGAGATACAACTCCCACAGCAGCCTTCATTCCCTCCTTACAGTAAATCCACCCCAAAAGCAAGATCAGTTTCTGATTCTGTGTAAACCTGGTGTAAGACCACGATAATACTGAAATCACCCTTCCCTAGTAAGGCAATAATAAAAGCATCAAAGTCGGATATCACATATCATTTGTCATGAAGGACTCCTACCTTTTCAGTTTCATATAATTTTCACTAGCTGCAGGTCTGCATTCAGCACGTTGCACCACTATTCCTTCCAAGGCAAGTTTATCTAGAATGAAAAGAAAACAAAGTAAAACTGGACATTAAAATGGCCAACATTTGAATTCTTTTTTCACTAATTAAGAGTTTATTAAATATAACGTAATTCAAAGTTCTCGAATCAAGTTCTAAAATCTTTGCTATTTAGACACCAAAGAAACAAGCAGGAAAACCACATTTGCTTAGCTGATATACCCTAGACTTCCATGTTTTGCCTTCAGATGTTTTACATATTGACTGAGTCACACAGCTCAAATTTTAAATAAGAGATTGCAATGCCTTTCTCCAGATGTTGCACTCAGATTATTATCTAGGAACTGTTTTCTGTAAATGGGCAATTAATACAATCAGTGACTATAAAAAAAATCTACAAAGAGAACCCAATAATCAAAGTATTCAAAATCAGTGGAAGATAAAACAGAACTATTCTTATTCTCAGGAAAAGAGTATCACATTATCCTCTTGTCATAATTTTTTTTTAAAAATACACTAAAGGAACACAATGCAAAGAAGTAATAGTACAGCATATGGTAACAGTCAGAGAAAAGAAGTAAAAGCTGTCAGTTAGTAATCTCGGACAGCACGTACACGTCTTTAGGTAATACTCACTCCTCTCTGTACATTCACCTCTGTGACACAGTCACTTTGTTACCCTGCGTGACCACCTTTTGCCTAAAGCAACAATGACTAACAGAGCAAGGAAGTACCAGCCTACACCATAAAGGTAGGTAAACCCAAAAATTAAAAGCAACTTAATGCAGAAATGAAGAGAGAAGAGATGGTGGGCAAAGTGCTTCACTTCTACTATGATGTTCTAGTGCGTAATGTGTGGATGTGGGAGGAGTGCATGTCAATTTATCCATCTTTTTTGGGCACAGCCAGTGCAACATGTATTAAACAAACACCTCTGGAATAGCCTTGCATTACAAGAAAGAATGAGTTTTAAAGGCTCGATTAGCTCACCGTATTAAAATGCCCTTCTCCAAGAGCACTACACTGTCATTGTCACCTTCTGCTGGGAATGTCACAGAAGATGACAGAAATGCTTAGAAATATTGATGCCCAAGTAACCCACGGCACTCTGAGACACCTCTGGGTTTCCTACCACATTATAGATTGAAATATTACTACATCTGCACATCTAAATCTGCTCTCCCTGAATAATGCCAGAAGCAATTACTTAGATATCATGTATTTTAAAATTATTTAATCTAAAATTTGTTGGATTGATTCAAAGAAAATCTTTGAAAGCAGTAAGAATGCCGTATTTTTTCAGATAGGTTTGAATGAAACAGGGAAAAATTGTTTTAAAGCACTTACAATTTTGTGGACTCTCAGGCTAATGGTCAAAAGAGACAACTTGGCAAATTTGCCTGACTTCCTATGTATCACGGACAGAAAAATTTTATGGTCTTTGTTCTTTACAGAATCTAGTAACTTATTTGTGGCTAAAGTGGTACAAATATTGCTGCTTAATTTCTAATAAGAATTTGGCTTCAGCTTCTAGCAGTTGGTTCTTCTTATGATTTTCTTTCTATACTATGGTAAAGAGCCTTTCAGTACCTGATGTTTTCTCCCTTTGAAAGTACTTATAAATTGTAATCAAGTTGGTGCTTCTCAATCATCTCTTCAATAAATGAACCAATTTAAGCTCTTGCATTATCTCATCACATGACATTTTTGCCATACTTAAATCAGTCTGGGGTTTCTTATTTGCATCTTGTTCAATCTCAAAATGACATTTTTGACTTTTGTGGTCAAATCCAGACAAAATGTTCAAATCACTTCATGTACAAGGCTGTGCATGGTCTCCCAAACACCATCTTGCAGCTAAGCTTGGCTGCTTGACAAAAACCAAGGCTTATGTCCCACTTTCCCTGGACCCTCTTAGGGATTTTAACACAACCTTAGAGTCTAGCAGAATACACAAAGATACACACAAACCTCTGGATGCAAGACTGCAGTGAGGGAACACAGTCTTTATTCCCTTTGCACCCTAGTTAGACCTCATTCACCAAACTCAAAGACCTGAGTCTGTCTTCAACTGTTGCAGGACCAGAGATGCAATGAAAAGATATCCAAAATGCTACACATCTGCCTTGATGCTTCCATAGTCCCATCAGCCTAGAAGGTAATGGGTGAATAAGGCATGAAAGTGGTAGTGCCTTGTTCAAAACACCGACTTAAAGTAGACAGTACAAAATAAATAAATAGGTCTGAAAGGCTAGCTAAGATCAGTGATGAGAAGGGAAAATAAGACATTTTCACAAGAGTCTCTCACTCTCAGTTGCCCAACATGTGATGGCAGGTACAAAGTACCCTCTTAGTGCAGCTCCAGCCAGGCTCCTCCACAGAATCCACAGGTTCATCATTAGTTGCCAAATGCATGCTCATCTTGACCTCCCTGCCTGAAGCCCTGGTGCCAATTCATAAAGCAATTTCAACTATTGTCTCAGTGAGATGACAGATATGCTGGGGAGACACAGATTGCAGCTTGGAATCCTGCTGACAATCATTACCAAAAAAACAGACTAGAGTAGAATCATTTAAGCCAATGTTAATAAACCGGCAGGAGAGAAATGTACTGGAATTGTGCAGTAGATGGTCTGATAGGGGTTGGATTGTTGAAGTCTTTAGAGAGAGAGATGGACTGGCTTGGAGATTTTAATGTATTAATCTTCTAGCCTGACTGCACTCAGACTAGACTTCCAGCCACTGTCTTGTTGGATCACTGATTGCTAAGCTGAAGAGCCTGCTAGGAAAGCGTTTCTGCCCATCCAAGCACTTAGGTAGTCTCCACCTTTATCAAGCCTAATAAAAATAAATCATGTTTTCTTGATCCTTCCATTATGCCAATGCTTCAGCTTCTTAATCATTCTTATTGGCCTGAGAAAGTCCAGTTCATGTATGTCTCTCCTCAGATGTTGTCTCTCACAGCCAAATTTGACAGCACGTGGGTCAGGTTCTGGAGCTTACCAACTCCTCTGCCTTGTGAGTGGTGCCAAGAAAAAAAAAGAATAAGAATTGACCACACTCAGGACTCATGATTCCCAGGCAGCAAAAAAAAGGAGATGAAGGTGCAGTAAGGACAGTCTGTGGGCACATGTGCCTCCAGCTCCTCAGCTGTTAGAAGATGGGCTGTTGCTTCCCAGCTGTCATGGTTTAACCCCAACCAGCAACCAAGCTCCATGCAGCCACTCACTGCAGGATCAGGGAAAGAACCAGAAGGGTAAAGCTGGAAAACTCACAGGCTGGGATAAAGACAGGGCCGTATCACATATAACAGTCACTCGGGAAGACAAATGCCATCATTCCAAATGTCCCCCCTCTTCCTCCTTCGTCCCTCAGTTCATATATTGTGCATGATGTCATGGTCTGGGACACTTGGTCAGTTTGGGTCACCTGTCCTGGCTGTGTCTCCTCCCAATCTCCCATGCACCCCTAACTTCCTCACCAGTGTGTCAGTACAAAAAGCAGAAAAGGCCTTGGCTCTGTGTGATCCCTACTCAGCAATAACAAAAACATCTCTGCATTATCGACCCTGTGTTCAGCACAAATCCAAAACACAGCCCCATACCAGCCACTGTGAAGAAAGCTAATTCTACCACAGCCAAAATCAGCACACCAGCATCCGAGTCAGAAGCCCTGGTAAACCACTTAAACCACTGTGCAGCTTCCCAGGCTTTTGCATGTGTTGGCTGGACAAGGAACAGCCCCTTTCTTCACTAGACCTCAGCTCTGCCCTTACAGACCAAAGGTGTTTTGTAGCACCTCTCTTGCCTCAAAGCTAGTGCCCTTCTCAGACCATCCTTCCCTGGTAGTTATGCAGGTTAGGAACAGGATCTCCAGGTTTTTACTTGGCATTTCCTTATTTAGGCATCCAGTGATACATTCTATGTTTGTTTTACTGACCACTGCACAGAACAATGACCCCATGCTCAGCTGTCAATAATATATTATGCATAGATCAGACCCTCTGCCCTAACTCTCCTGCAAACATAAGTACTGCAAGCTCTGTCTATAGGGTATTCCTGGGCATAGAAGTTTGTATTTGGTGATAATAAAATGTTATCCAAACCAACTATCCAAATGATTCTGCACCAGCAATGTATTGACTGTACCCTCATGTGTATCATCTCCAAAACCATCAGCAACTACCTCCTTGATCACTCACTAGAAAAAAATTGGACCAAGAACCAAATCACAGCAACATCTGAGTGACAATTTTCTCCTTAACATTTGCCAGTTTGAAGCCTGCAGGTTAAGTTCTGTATAGCTAAATGATAGGGAAGCCAACATGGTATATATTCTACTACAAAATGACAAATTAAACATACTGAAGGATTTAATAGAAAAATGCATCACCTGCTCTGCTGAACTCTGCTAAACAAATTCTAATTAAAATTAAAAGGGCAAAAAAAATTAGCACCACCCCTTTTCTCTCCACACACATTGATTAGTATTATATTACTCTTCCTTAATTTTTAACTGATTGATTTCCAAGTCAGACATTTAATCATTTTTCATACAGCACCTTTTCATACTTGAATACCTGGCTCATCCAATTCATCTTTCAGATATTGGCACGGCAGTTGTTCTTCCAGTCTTGTAGAATTGCCGTGCTTAAAAATTATTAAAAATATTAACAGAACCTTTGACAGTTTTTTTAGACAGCCCTTTAGAAGCTCTTGAATGCAAATTGTTCAGACTTGCTGATTTGAAAACCTTTAATTTTAGTTACTATGTAGAGCTTGTCTTCAACAGTTGTTAATCAACATCTGGAGATATTATTGAAATGAGAATTTCTACGTTACTAACATTGTGAGACAGGAGCTACTGAATGGTCTAATTGTCCAACAACCTGGTCAATTTTCTGTGTTATGACGTTAAATAACAAGCAAACTGCCTCAATAACCCTAACAGATTGCATTAGCATGGCTTCCTAATACACTTCTAAATTTCTCTCCATCTTATAGCTGAGAATTTTCCTCATATTCTTTTTTACTCTAATAAAAATATAGCTGGTTTCTCTAACCCAGGTTGTTTTCCATGACAACAGCCTGTCAGTAAAGCTGGTGTTCTTTGGATAGGCAAGTAAGCTGAAGCACCGGTAAAGCACCAACTTTTCCACGGTATGTTCTGGTCCTGACTCCTCAGCTCTATGGCATGCTCAAGCTTACAGACCAAGAGGTTCAGGAAGAGGGTGAAAGTTGAGTGAGAGTGAGGTTATTTTCCAAAAGGAAACATGCAGGGCAGAAGGAGGGGCAGATGCCTAGCCCCCTCCTCCTAGGTTTTGTTTTTCTGTGTAGCTGTTAGACACCAGCACTGTATTTTCACTGTCTCCAGTTTGTCTCTTGCTTGTTTGAGCAAAAATTTGGAAACCTCTGTGGATTGCTCCTCTGGTGCAACTCAAAGTGCGAGTAACTTGGGAAGGGAGTTCTACTACTATAGCCACTCTCCTAAAAGTGCACAAGGGTGCTCAGTTCTGAAACCAAAACAATATCCTTCCAACTGCTGGATTCCAGCACTATTCCCTACTTCAACGGCAACCCCAGCATACAGGTGACACTAATAACTTGTGAAGCAGCAGTCACTTTCACTGCTACCCCACATTGGCAAGCAGGACACTTTAACTGGATAGGGCAGAAACAGCAAGTTACTCTATTTCAATCCAAGTGGGAAGCAAGAAGATCTGGCATGCATTTGGCACGTCTCAGCTGTCACAAACTGGTATACAACACAAAAGACTCTCAGAGCACAAAAATGGTCAAAGTCTCTAACTTGATTGGAAGAAATTCTCTATCTTTGCCAAAATGAACTTTCAGTGCATGGACAAAAGGACAGAAAAAAGGAAATCCAGCATAGCTACACCTTCAAAAAACAGTAAGTTTTATGAAATCACCCCACTAAAATTACATGCACTACAATACCATATGTATCACCAAGTGCAAAGAAAGAATGAGGATTTCTTGGGAAAGTCTTGTAGTACAGCCCAGAAAGTGGGAAACTTTTGCTGAGAAATGCCAGGCTTTAATTTTGTGTTACAGATGACTGTCAGTTGCAGTGAAATAAAGCTACATGGGTTTGTGAGGATGAAAATTTTACAGCAGCTCTAAATTTTTCAAGTCTCAAAGGTTTAAGTGTAAATATTCATGAACTCCACAGAGTATATTTTCCACAACAAATCCATTTTGAATATTTTATCATACAAACCACTAAAATGATTTTGTATGATCTTTCAAAGAATACCTACTTGTTCACAAAAGTGGAGAATATCAACTGCAAGTGTTAGAACATTGAGAAGACGGTGCAAAGAGAACACATACTGTTCTGTAAATTCTGTCTATTAAAATTCAAACAGCTTAACTGGACATGAAAAATTTCTTATTTTTTACAAATCCCTTCTCTCCTTGAAAATCCCTACTCACTTGTACCAGGCTGCTCCTAGCTCAGCTTCAAAATATTTCAAGTTCACTGTGTGAGATGAAAGCACCACCAATCATTCTCTTAAGGTTCAACAGACAATAAGATGGTTCAATATTTTTGCTATGCACAATCTAAGCATATTATATTAATTTTCCATCACTTGGCAATAAAATAAATTTGAATAGATGTCTCCTCTAATGGGAAAAAAAATTCTTACTTGAAACTAATTGGATCTTTCATTTTCTTAACTACTAATTCAGTAACTTGAACCTGAATAACTCAGTAATTAGTGAAAGGAGTCAATCTTGAAAAACTCCAAATGTTTAAAAATTAGAAACTGATTGAAATCTCTTTGACTGAAGTTATGTTAAACATATCCATGGAATCAAAGAGTTAAAAATAAAACCATTACTAATTCCTGGTAAATCAAACCTAGTTAATAACACCTGCTTAATATAGCACATACAGGAGCAGAAAAATTTAGAGTATCGGCACTAGGGATACGATACCTTGGCAAGGAAAATAGTGAAAGAAAAACATTTATTTCCACTAGAGTCAGTTACCAATTAATAAAGTGTTATAATGATTACCCTGTGGTATCAATAAACCACCTTACAGACAGTGGGAGCAGTAGGAATAAGATATTTAGAGCAGAAGAATTTACAGAAAAATAATCTGCCTTTCCACTGCTAATCAGACAAAGCAGGGCACATCTATCTGTAAAGTGAAAAATACATCTTGAAAAAGACAGAACCTCCTCCTCTTCAGGTCTAACCCACGGAAAACTTTTGCTCCCACCCGTGCTGGGGAATGCATGCAGTGGCTCCCATCTGTCCACTCCCCAAGGAAACGCCCATAGAGATGTGTGGTCTTTTCCTTTCCTGCTCCAAACTGCAAATGTTTAAAAGGGGAAATCTTTTTCTGAGAGGCAACTGGCTCAAAGGCTCAAAGTACAGGAGAGAAGACAGGCATTTGATTCCAGTGTGCTGTGCCGATGTTTCTGCCTCCCTGTACCCCAGTGTTGCTAAGCTATAGTGTTATGTGATGTTCAAAGCTATCTGTAGGCACACAAGCCCTTTGTTCCACAGGGCAGCTGAGTTTTTCTATCGAGAAAGAACAAACTGATGCTAGACAGTCTTGGTGACTTAAAAATCATCACCAATATAAATGGTAAATCCTCCCTGTAAAACTGTTTTTGTCTATGGCACGCAGGAAGGCAAAAAGCAAAACCTAATCAGGCTGCTGTTCTACTGTGACAGTGAGGATAGCCCCTTTGACTGGGAACAAAAGCTTTTGTCAAAAACTTGAAACAGTCAGACCAACAAGTCCTCAGCACCATTTCCAGGGTATCTTCTGTGGAAACACCTTACTGCTGCACAAATGCCCAATAAATGAGTGACATGCATGTGCACACATTCCACAGATGACACCCCCCTCATCCACACAGGGACACCTCTTGTTTCTGTATTGTCCTGCTGTATGTATCAGGTACTGTAATCAGTACTAAAAACAATGTGAAAAACAGGCTTTGTGAAAATAAAAATCCTTGAACCACAAATGAAGCTGTTTAACACCATAAGCACAAAATATGATTTGGCCAGCTGACACTACAAATACATCTTCAAGTATTAAAAATAAGTTGCCATTTAATATAGCAGTACGTATTTCTGTGCAGAACCCCCTAAGCTATGCAAACTACTTCGACTTAAAAAAAGAAACAAAACAAGCAGTTGTTATACACTTCTTCCCTTACACAGTTAAATGCAAATTGTCTCTTACAGTCATATTCCTGCTATCTCCCTGCACACACAGCTGATACGCCACCTACTGCAAACCCAAGCTGACAGTCAGAGCAATGCGAGCAGCATTTCCATTTCAACATCGGGCTGGAGCTGAATAAAGGTGCTTTTTAATAAGAAACATCCTCTTTTTAAGCTGACAAGAGCAAAGCAGGATAGCTGTATTGTTGTCCTAGCTTCAATAATGGAGAGAAAAGCAAGCAGGAGAGAAAATGAATGCGAAGAAAAAACCAGCAACTCTGAAAGCTCCGAGCTAGACAAGGACTATAAAACGTCTCTGATTACTCTGAATGTCGGTGGTTATCTGTACATCACACAAAAACAGACACTAACCAAGTATCCAGACTCTTTTCTGGAGGGAATCATAAATGGAAGAATAATGTGCCCATTTGATGCAGACGGTCATTATTTCATAGACAGAGATGGACTCCTTTTCAGACACATCCTCAACTTCCTACGGAACGGAGAACTTCTTCTACCAGAGGGGTTTCGAGAAAATCAACTTTTGGCACAGGAAGCCGAATTTTTCCAGCTTAAGGTACTCTCAGAGGCAGTGAAGTCAAGGTGGGAGAAGGAACAGCTAGCATCCCGAGAGACCACTTTCCTGGAAATAACTGACAGCCACGACCGTTCACAAGGACTTAGAATCTTTTGTAATGCTCCTGAATTCATTGCAAAAATAAAATCCAGAATTGTACTAGTGTCCAAAAGCAGGCTGGATGGATTTCCAGAGGAGTTTTCAGTATCTTCAAATATTATTCAATTCAAGTACTTCATAAAGTCTGAAAATGGTACACGATTGGTACTGAAGGAGGACAACACCTTTGTCTGCACCCTGGAAACTCTTAAATTTGAGGCTATAATGACGGCTTTAAAATGTGGATTTAGACTGCTGACCAGTCTGGATTGTTCAAGAGGGTCGATTGTTCACAGTGATGCACTGCATTTTATCAAGTAATCACAAAGGCAAAGGAAATGAGCACGCAGCCAGTAAAGCTCTTGAGCTGCAGCCTCCTGGCATCACAAATAATGCATCTAACTAGCCCTGTACCACAGAGCTCAGCTGCTAATCAACTGATGTGAGCTAATGGTATGTAAATCTCATAATGACATCTATCTCTGGCTTACTTAAGCTGAATGAAAATTTTATGCCTGAATTTAACAAGAATTATCTGTTAACATTGTAAAACAGATGGAATGCTTTATGCTCTTTGTAATATGTTTTCTCAATGCTGTCTTTCAACCAGAGTCTAGCTGAATTTTTGTGTACCTGTGTGATGAATGTGCATATACCTAACTGCTCTGCTGAACAGCAGAGTATTTTCATATAATAAGCAGGCTGAAAGTATATTTGCTTATAACAAATTCAAAATTGATTTTAACTGGAATAAATGATTTTGACTGTTCATTAGTGTTTATGGTAATCTATTGTACTGAATTTACAAAAAACAAAATTGCAAGAGAGTTTAAAATAACCAACTTAAAAATTAAGTTAAATGGTTTCTCAACTCACTTAATCCCAAATTTACACCATATTGCTACACTAATAGCAATTGCCAGAAAACACGTAAACCAACAAAATAATGCTGGGGGAGATGAATTCTATTATACGAACTGGGTCCAGTCTGCATAGAATGTTAAATTTTCTAATCATACATATCAATACTATCAAATAACTAACAAAAGTATTTGACATTAAGTTTAGCATATTTCCAGTAAGGTCATCCTACAATGCCAGTCAGTATTTCCTAGCAATCATTTGTGCTCATAAGGACAGGCAATGAACAGAGCCCTTGGTTTGCACAGTGGCTTACTAAATGCAATGAGTACCATCAGTTCTGAGCAGACCACCTGCTGGCATTAAAGACAATTCACTCTAAGTAATGGAATGAATACCTTCATTCTCCTTATCTCCACATTATTTATCATTATTTATCTCCATATCTATCAAATATTTTAATTTATACTTGAAACAAAGTTTTAATAGTTTCTATAGAACAACTGTAACTAATTTAAATGCAAGTATTATAAAGCAGTCACTTCACAAAAGCAAACCAAAAAATCATCACAAAAGGCAAGAAGAAGCAGCACTAACTCTAAGCTTTGTTTGTCATTGAAATCAATCATCATTCACAGCTCACATGAACCCAAAATTTAAGTAAAATAAAGTAAGAAATAAAACCAACTAAATAGTTCTCCCAAAACATCAATTTTGTACAGGAAAAAATGTCAACAAAAGGCAGCAAAATCCATACTAGAAGGGACAACCAAGGAAAACAGCTAACACGAGACAGGCTGAGAACAGTTTTGGTTTGGATTTTAGGGAGAACTAATCAATCCTTAGTATCAAGGGCTGAGAATACAAATGCAAGAACCATTTATCCCTCAACATGAAATGCTTTTTCACATTTAACATACAACAGGTGTTGTTAACTAGGTCCCTCACCAGACATGAATTAATACAGCGATGCTGCATCTCCAGACCAGGCAGCAGTGACTGAAATATATTCCAATACGATTTTATCAAATGGGGCAATTCAACCTCTCCAGAATACTCCGTCAGAATTAATCCACTGTCTAGGATCAATGAAGTTTTCTATCTAGTCCTCATGTTACAGACTTACAGTTCATAAAAAAATGTGGTTCTATAAAATATATGGTTCTAAGCGGAACTTTTCCAGACTCTAATGTTTAAAAATCAGATCACTTTACATTTCAGGCTGAAGAACTGCTGAAGAACAAGCTGAAGAACTGTCCATGCCTCCAAAAACTTCTCTAATCCAAATTAACTATATACACACAAAAGACACATAGTAAAATACAATTGTTTATATATGCCACCAGCATGTGTCATCTTCTTTCCTCCCCCTCCAAGCTATTTTCAAACTGATGTATTAAAAAATCCTCATTAACCACTAATCTTGTGCTTCTAAGAATGTGTAGGACTTCTGTGAAAAGCAAATGTGAAAGCTTCCCTAAAGGAAATACAAAATCCTGTTGATCTTCTAGGAGAAGAACTAGAAACACAATCACACAGAACAATTACATGAAAAGCCCTCTGTAGACACAATTCTCTACATGAGAAAGATAAAATCTAGAAAGGTTCCATAATGAACCCACAAGTTTTAAAGTAGCATGCTCACAGTGCTGTCAAATTCACAGCCTGCATCAGCACAAATCTGGAGGAGGCTGTTGCTCCTGGGATGTCAAATCATCCATTTACACTTAAATGCTTTTGATTATAACCTTCATTTGTCCTGGGTCTTTGACTGAGATTTAAAATGTAATTGCAGCTGAAAAGAAGGAAAGAAAAAGCCAATTAATAAACAATTAATATATGTTAACTAAAATATGTTGTGTTTGCTGGCCTTTCAGCTGGGCTCTTAGGATGCCAAACACCAAGAAATCAATTGTTAGCACTACCCTATCAGAAGGCAGCAACAGTTTTTTATTGGAGCATGACTTCCACGCATGAAAAATCAGTAGAGAATTTGATGGGTCTGCATTTATTGTAGAAAATACTTTCAGAATATAAGTTATTCATAAGCTGACGATCACAGGTAACACAGAAACCATCGAAGCATCTTTTAAGAATATTCTGTAGTTATTCATAAAAGATTTATTTGCCAGGCTTTTGGTTCAGAGTATCTACTGCCCTTTCAACCTCTGAGAAAACTTGAAAAAAAGGGGTTTTTAAGTGAAAATGTACTTCTCTAATCATTATTAAAATAAACATCTGTGTTGTTTTGTTCATTTATTGTGAGTTGGTTTGTTTGTTTAAAATTCAATGATTCACTACCTTATATAATTTTTATTGGATGTTTTGTATATTTCTGTGAAAGTAACACTGACATCTATGGCACACATGCAAAGTCATCTGCCACAACACTAACTTCAGTCTTGTTTCTTTTCCCTTTCTCATGAGCAGTGATGCATTTCTGCAAGTGTCAGGGTCTGAAATTTTTACATGCTACCTCTGATCGAAGGCATCTCACTCAGCTCTTTGAATTACACAGCCGAAAGGAACATGAAGGTAAAAAATTTAATTCCCTTCCCTATTCAGATGAAACAAATCCACAACTGTCTCTAATCATGCCATATCAGCTACAATTAGACACTTCTAACTAGATATAAACTTGAGCAATTTCTCAGGGCGGGAGTGTCTTTGGTATATGAACAAGAAGAGCACATAAAACCTCAATACTGTGAATAATGTTTCCTTTGTGCTCCATAAACATACTAAATACAACATAAATAAATTTTGCATATGTTCAGTCAGGTGGATATTTGAGTTCCATCAGAGTAGGAGCCAGAAAAAGTACCCAGTTATGCATCAGGTACCTTTTCTGTCTTTTCTTTAAAGCTGGGAATTTCATATTCAATAACTACTATGGCAATATGAAAGCTGCAAAATCAAGCGCTTAAGTCAGAAATACCCACAGTTGTTCTAGAAACATTAACATTACTTAGCATATGATGTGCACACAAAATATTCCTACTCTCCGTTCTCTCATTAAGCCTTGGATCACAACAAACTTATCAGAACTGTCCTACAAGTATCAGGAAGGAATGACAATTACCATATTTTCTCTGATGATCTTCAACTGCTCTGGTAGGAGTAAGAAGGAACTTCCTCCCATTTCCCCAAGGAGGCACTTAACCTGCTCCCAGGCTTGGTCAGCTCTGCTTGCCTCCCTGCCTGTTTTGTCAGGGGAGCCCAGGGGTCACCAAGCAAAAAGGACAGAGACAACTAAAGGCAGGACTAAATTCCATAGACTACAAAAAAAAAGTCCTTGTCCCTATTAATGTCTTGAATGACTACTCATGGAAAAATATAAATAGCTACCAAACTGAACAAAACACTGACACGTGGATGCCCATCTTTCCCCAGTGGTGGAGGAGAAGCCAAGGACTCTATCGCACTTGTCAGTACACTGGCACAGGTACCAACTATATGGATTTCTATATGACAACAAAACCTACAAGTGGCTGCATTATGACAGATTAAAGCCTGTTTAAGCCCAGTTTTCCCTGGTGACTGGGAACTGTTTCTAAACCCAGAGACTTCACATGTCTGGGAGAATCCCCATATTTGATCCTTTGACCCTCACTTTCTTCCCCTTGTCTTGTTCTCTTCTCCCATCATATACTATTTTTCCTTTTTATTTCACCATACCCCTCCCTTTCACCAGGCCAGTTGAGGGGCTTTCTCAGGGATGCCTAGGAAAGAATAAATACTAGGAAAAACATACACAATGCCGGCTCAAAGTATTTCTCTAATCACTGCCCAATGACTTCTAGAATCAGATGTGGTTTCTGGAAGTAGTCTTAATGGTGTGGAATACAGAGGCTGCACAACAAGGTCAAATTGCAGCTCCAATTCTGTAACTTCAGTACTGACTCACCCACCGACCAGTGTTTCACAGCCTCATAATTGCACTATTGATATTTTCAAATGCTCATGTCTTTTTTTTTTTTTTTTTTTGCATTTGTACCTATTACAACTGTTTAAGTGACAATAGTAGGTAAAAATTACATCGTCATTTGCAGAAAGTCGGTGGCATTGCCATTTTTACCTCTTGAAAGCACTACAAGTTTCCACTCAGTAAGATGAGAAGAGGTTAAGAAAATGATCTTCTTCCTCCACTCCTCATTAGTATACAAACAGAATAAGGGCAGGCAACAAATAATAAAATTTAATAAGACCAGTGTCTAATGCATTCATTTATTTGGGTAGAAGGGTCATGTTGCCTAATGCTGCTGACTGATAAATCAGGATTGGGGATGAAGAGCACAAGTTCACTTGGGTCTGTGACAAAATAAATACTATCTTCCTAGGCTGGATCTTTGCTAAATAACTGTTACATAAACCTAACCTTGCCTGCTGCCCTGCAACACAGGGTAAATTGACAGGAACGTGACTAGTATTTAAAAAAAATAAGGAATCCTTATATGAAGAAAAAGGCTTGCATAATTTACTGTGTTGAAACAAAATCAGTAAGTAAGGCACAAGAAATTTAGGATCAGAAAAAATAACATTTTGGGTTTTATTTACATTTGAAATAGAGATTCTGTAACTCCTATGTATTGGTATATCACTGAGAACTTTGTCTCAAAACACTGCCTCTGTAAATCATTATCATTCCCAAAAAGATGCAAGAAAACAAGCAGCATGGCAAGGACTGGGGAAGGTAGGAGGAAGACGTACGATGACACCTGAGGAACATGGATGAGCAAGCATTCCGAAAAAGAAACTGCAGTTGCCTTTCTGAAATTGCGTAATATTCTGTAGAACTAGACGGTTGATTTCTTTTCCCAAAAATGTTCATAGTAGGAGTACCACACACAGCTAATGCAACAGTCTCCCAAGAAGCTGTTTCTATCTGTGCTGCTCAAAGCTGGTACAATAATTATAGCTGTAAACAGCAGCTACTCATTTAAAACAGTATTATGACATGATGATATGCAAGCTCAACATGCTAGGATTTCAGAATCAAGTCATTGGAAGATGACTCCTATAAACTGAGTCATTCTGAATGTCTGTAAGCTTCTCCTGATAACGCTAAAAATTACCACGATATTGCCTTTTTCACTGGTGGTGTGACTTTAGGAGACATAACCTTGCCTTACACACAGCTCACAAAAGCCATCATCTTTCTGGGCATTAAAGGGAGATTCCACTAGTTGCACCCCAAGCATTATTTCAGTTTTGTGAAAAGCTAGATCTCTACATTTTTCCAGGATACATCTTTTTTTTTCCCTTTGACACCTCCAAACTTTCAGTGGCACCTTTGTTCCAGGTGCTTTGCCCTACCCGAAGCACAAGGTCTTCTTGCTCACAGCTCCTGAAGAGAGATTTGGCATTCCGTGTAAGGGGGCGGCACTTTACCAGCAACAGAAACACATCAAAGAGACAAGAATTCAGGTTTAAAAACCAAAGGCTGCTTGCTGGGTAAATGCCCCAGGAAGATGAAGTCCCGAAAAGCTTGCTAGTTTGGAGTCTGATGCTCAGGAAAGCCTGCAGTGCTGGATTTCCCCAGCTGTGAGAATGGGGAGGGAGAATTGTGGTGAGAGAGCCTATGAGCACTATGAGATGAAGAGAAAGGGAGTCAGTGTCACTCAGTGTCATCTGAGGTTCTTGGTTTTGTGATGAAGACAGATGCCCACACAGTGGAACACTGAGGTTATACAATCCAAGTAATGTCTAATAATCCTGAAATTAATAAATAAATAATGGGGGGAAAATCTTACAAAATTCTCTTTTTGCTTTTCATATGCCAGCTTTCAAAGAGAAAATTTGTAGTCAAAGTCAGAGGAATTAACTTTTTTTTTTTAATTGTTAATAGAAAACTTCAAGCTACAAATCTCCTGCTACAGCTCCACAGAAATCTATTTGTTAGCTCCTAGGAGGTTCCTGATTTTACACTTTAGTGAACAGATGAAGTGAGGAAAAAACAAAACAAAACAAAAAAACCAGGTCAGAGGTGGATACAGACTCTCTCATTTAGGAAGGAAAAATAAGCAAACAAACTAGGTATGAACAGGCTAAGCACAAAACGAAGTAAACAGACCAAGCAATTCTAACACCAAACCCAGTCATTTATTGCTTCTCTACTACTTAAATAAGGCCTTTGGCAAGTACTAGGGATAAGGCAGTACATTTTCTCAGTGCTGAAACTGGTAATCTCAGAGGAGACAAATTAAAGGTCCTGCCAGCCAGGTTGATAAAAATCAGCTAAAGAGAGGAAAAGGTACTCTAGAGGTTAGAAGTCTTATCAATACTAACATTATCTAAGGCCTGCAGCACTGCCAGGTCTTGTGACATTTCCAACACATTTTCTAAAATGAACAGCAAATAAAGTTCTTTCCCAACAGGGCAGAAATCTAACATGTAGGCGATCTTATGCCTTCCCATATGATGATAAAAAGTCCACTTCTATAACTTTTCTGCCATGCCAAGATTATGATTTCTGGGTTTGCCCACAGAGTTCGCTCAGACAAACTGCGTGAGTAGGACAATATGCTGTAGCACAGCTACACGCTGCTCCTGCATCACCACTGCTATTGGCAAGATGCTGGGGCTGGAAAAGCCTGAGAACTCAGGAAGAGCACAAAATGAGCTTTGCTAGACTGTTTCCAGACTTAAGCATACAGAATGCTCAGGTCCTCCAACTGCACTACGGCCTCCACTGTTCTTGCAGCTGCAGTTGCCAAAGGCAAAGATAAATAACTACGCACAATCTTGGAAGAGCTGATCTCGCCTTTGCTTTAATTGCTTTCTCTCCAAAAAGTTATTTCCACGGGTAAAAAGAAGACACTTTTAACTAAATCTCCCTGGTGGAAGCTGTGTAACAACAGTATACAACTGGAGAAAAAAAAAAAAAAAAAAAAAAAAGGCAGGGGGGAGAAAGAGGGAAATAAAGCCTGAGTGTAACAGTATTGGATCAGACTAAAGGTCTGCTTTGCTCAGCATCATGATTCCAGTAAAGTGGTCACAAGTGGACATCTATGAAGAAACCTAAGGACAGAGCAGACATGTATGATTCTCCTACTGGGTCTGTATCCTAGTGTCTATCTGGCTTTTGTGGCTTGGGGTCTCTCAAATCAGGTGTCCCCTTGATCTTAGTCCCCTTAGGTGGATTTTGGCTGATGAGAAGCTCAACATAACCCAGAAATGTGAGCTCACAGCCCAGACAGTCAATCATATCCTGAGCTGCATCAAAAGAGGAGTGGCCAGCAGGTCAAGGGGTGATTCTGCCCCTCTCCAGTCTCTTGAAATCCCATGCGGAATACTGCTTCCACCTCTGGGATCTCCACAATAAGAAGCTCACAGTCCTGTTGGACAGGTCCAGAGAAGGGCCACAAAGGTGATCAGAGGGCTGGAGCATGTCTCCTATGAGCACAGGCTGAGGGACTTAGGGTTGTTCAGCCAGAATGACCTTAGAGCACCTTCCAGTACCTAAAGGGGGCTACAGGAGAGAGACTTTTGACAAGGAAATGTCATGACAGGATAAGGGACAAAGGCTTTTCGAAAAAGGGCAGATTTAGATTATATATTAGGAAGAAATTCTTTATTGTGAGGATGGTGAGACACTGGAACAGGCTGCACAGAAAAGTTGTGGATGGCCCATGCCTGGAAGTGTTCCAGGCCAGGTTGGATGGAGCCCTGAGCAATCCCTGCCCATGGTAGGGGGGTTGGAATGAGATGATTTTTCAAGTCTTTAAGGCAACCCAAACTATTCTATCATTCTACGATCCTTCATATCCCTTTGGTCTCCTATAAGGTTGTGTTGGCCTTTAGCAAATACCACCTTTATGTCCACATCTTCTGTCAAGGAATTCAATTACTTCTGAGTGTGGAACCACCTCATTTTATTTACTTTGAAACTGACTCCTGCAAGCCTTACCTCTGTTACATGTCAGTCTTGTACTGGCCAAGACAGAAAACATTTGACTTTCCTCTGCCCCTTTGATCCATCATTCAAGGCTCTGAATTTGCAATACTCCAAAAGTCTGAATCCATCAAATATGATCATGCTGGTAGGTGGGTGAACTGCAATAATTAGCAAATTACCTCACAGAAGACAAACACAGTTTGTGAAGTCATGATCTGCAAAGCCCGGCATGGCTGAGATTCCTGGGATTCCTCAAGAGTCATAAGGAAAACAAAGAACTCTGGTACAAGCCAAAAGTACACTTCTGTTTAGTTCAATACTTCTACAAGCTGGATGTGGACATCATAGAAGGACAAAATACGATCATGGGGTTAACTCCCATTGTTTTGTATCAGGTTCTGTTCTCAGGAGAGAAACTGTACAACAGCAAGTACATTAGTTTGCTCAGATATACATGTTAGACTCTTCATGTAATATACTAAAATAAATAGCCAGACTCTAAGGACACCAAGGACATTTACACAAGTTCTCAAAAAATTTAATCCCAGTTAGTGCTGACCTACATTAAATCCATGTGATTTTGCTATTCTACCACTGCATCTTCTTCCCCAATATTTATTATAAACAGTACCATAAGCCTTGACTACATATACCTTAAAGCAGGAATCATTGCTTCTTTGTGTATTTCAACAGCCATCAATGGAGTCTCACATTGATTAAAGCTCCTGGAACGCTACTGGGAAACTTGTATTTTGTGTTGTATATATCTACCAACAAACCTAATAATATTTCCAAGACAAAAACTGTTTCTGTGTTTTGAAAATGGCAGAATCTGCATTTAAACTACCTTCAACACTGAGTGGCAATCTAGTATTTAAATTAAAAGTTACTGTTTTATTCCTCCTGACAATCATTTTTCAGTTAGTTTTGCTTCTGAAGTTTAATTAATATATCTAATTTAATTAATTAATATATGTTAACTGCTTGAAAGAGGATGAAATCAAATGTGCATTCAGCATCTTTATACCATCCCATGTTATATCATAAGAAATCACTGTCTTTACCAAAAAATTGCTGATTTTATCACATGGAGTTCAGTGGTTATCATCACGCTTACTATGAATTTCAAATATTCCAACATATGTATAATCGACACATGAATCTTTTTTTTTACTGCAGTATCAAGAAATTGAGGAAGTGGTATCTACAAACAGTTTGAGTGTTGTATATTTGTGTCTACAGTCACACTGCTACACTCACAATTGGTAAAATTTTAATACTAAATTCACCCTATATTGTCTGTCTACATGCTCAAAGCTTGGGCAACATTATATACTCAGTTGCTGCCCATGCATATAATGCAGTTCCACAAGGACAGCATCTAACTGCATTTGCTCTTACATGAAAACGCATTTCTTTACTGTATCATTCTTAGCAGACTACACAGGCTCAGAGGAGCAGCTTCTGCATATTTTTATTGGGGGGGAGCAAGTAACACTTTATACTGGCACAAATGCTTGGTTTTCACAGCTTCTGTCACCACTGACAGCACTTTCAGGTAGGTGCAAGCAATGCCATAAACAAACAAGAGCCACATACACATATTTGGATTTAAATTGCTTGCTCATCCTCATATAGGACCAAGCAAAGCCAATCCTCATTTCTCTTTTCCTTTAGCTTACTGTGTCATTTGCTATGCTCCTTTCACTTCTAGCATAAACCAGCCTTCAGGCACTAAACAACACTAGTTGAATCACCAAGCACTGTTCATTACAAGCTCTAAACAAATAGGATTTCTGTATGGAAAAACTGATCTAAAATTATAAAATGCAAAAGGAACTCAAATTTAGTTTAAGGAAATTTGTTTCACATATGTCTTGATTCCTTAATATTTTGACTGCAAACATCATTCGACATAGTATGAATACTAAAGATTTTACATGAGCTCAACCAACAGGGACACTTTATGGAAGAAAAATCCACGAGGTCCTGTTCAGTAAAACTTGTGGTTCTGGAACTCCCTGAGCTGTGAAACATTAAAAGCTGGAAGAGGCTGGAACAGGTTGCCCAGGGAGGAGGCAGATGCTCATCTCTGGAAACTTTCATGGTTAGGTTGGACAGGGTCTCTTTTATTTGAAGATGCCCCTGCTGATTGCAGGGGTGTTGGACTAGGTGAGCTTTAAAGGTCCCTTTCAAACCAAACTGTTCTATGATCCTATGAGAAGTATCCTGGGGAGGTACCAGTGCTTTTACACTGTTCTTACACCCATCTCAAGGTATCTGCTGCTGACCACCACTGAGGACAGGACACCAGCCAGATGACCTTTGGTCTGATCCAGTATCACTCACAGTCTCTCTCAAACAGCATCATGGAGAGTAGCAACACTGTCGTAGCTTTCCTAGGTGGTCTAGAACTATCCCAACAATAAATGTGAATAAAAATGTCATACATAACACTAAGGATTTACAACAAAAATTCTAAAGTTTGATAGCACCTTACCAATGCAAAAATGTTTTAAGGATGTAAATCGAATGGTTTGTGAATGTCATATTTGATTTACTTTATTTACTTACTATGAATAAACCTTATATATTTTTATTACAGTTATATCCAAAAGGATATTGTTATGCTAACATGCTAAATAAATATATAAAAGACATTATCTTTGCCTCAAAAGTACTTGATGTAGGCCAAGAAACAGTAGATTAACAGAAAAATTGTGTACTAAATAACCTGAATTACTTGAGAGGTAGTTTGGGAAAGGTCATCTGAGTTCCACAAAGATTTTGAGAAAAAAGTGAATAAGCAAATAGTGTAACTGATGGCTGAGTTCTCCTTTATATGCCCCAGGGTAACCAACCACTCAGAGAGTGAATCCATAACCAGTTTGATTCCATCAAACGGGTTTAGAACGCATCTTGTCAGCATATTTAAACAGCTCGCACCATACAGTAATTCATTCTTTTGGCTGAAACAAAAATACAAACAACTAAACACGTGGCCATCTTACACAACATTCACAGAACAAGGAAGAGGCACCAGGAGTGAAGAGCAGACAATTCAACCATTCAAACACAAACCAAAACAAACCACAACAGCTAAGCAAAACCACGAGTGCACCCTTAGAACTAAAAAAAAAAACCTACATGAAAATATCAAAATTCTGATTAATTTTAGCAGTTAAAATCTCAACATCTGATTTATACGAGATACTATACAGCAGTGAATCTCAGTTTTCAAGTGCTAAAAAATACCAATCTCTAGGAAGTAGCCCTTATCTTAAAACTGCACCAGAATTCACATAGAATCAGAGTGAACTGGATTTACCAATTAACTGAGAAGAACTGCAAGCTATAAAACACACCTTGGAATCCATACACATCTGCAGACTGTAACATTCCTAACATCAGGCTTAGGCCAGTGTAATAGAAGAAATCTCCATTTCACAAAAATTTCCCTGCCACAGAAAACAAACCCCAAACCCTACTTTCAGCCAGACACAAACTATACACTTTTGACAATATTTGATGCTGAAATGCAATTCAAAGAAGTCAGATATTAGAAGCTGTCTCCATGTTTAAGTGTCCAAAAAGTACTTTCAAGAAGACATTTTAAACACCCACTAGCATTAGACTTATGTTTAGGAAATGCTTTTAAGAAAAGTAGGGTTTTGAAACTCCTTCACATCTTTCACATGAGCCATCTCCTATCTGTGCCCTTATGACCTAACAAGTGCCACTCCAGTCCCAGTACTATTTAATCCACTGCATCAGAGACAATCCTACTTTTTAGGGACTATTTTTATGACTGCTTAATTTATACAACTGGAAGCAATCAGTAAAAGATCTGGAAATGTGTTAAAAACTTTTCAAGCAAAAGAAAATAATTCAAACTAAACTAAATTTACTTAAACAATAAATCAAAAGGTTGAGAAATAAATAAAAAAAATCTAAAACAACATTGCAAAGAACATTATGTTTCTAAACCTCTCCCTCATTTTCTTCTTCTTCTTTTAAATACAAAATATTAATAATTTAAACTTTTGGGCACAGCAGATAAACAGTTTATGAAGTTATTTTTAATGTTATGATATTGTACAAAATATAACAAAAAAGACACTTTTTTTAAATCTACCAATTTCTTAAGAAGCAAAACTCAAAATCTGCAATAATAAGTAATTTCTTAAGTGCTTCAAAGAAAGTGTCTGTACTCACCAGCACTGCCACTTTCTGATTTTTCTTCTGATTGGTTTTCTGGAAAGAAAATAAACAGAAAAGTAATCATTATGTTTCCATGATGATTATTTGAAATTACATCTAACAACTGGGTTGCAAAGTAAAGAATGATAAATTATGATAAAATCAAAATCACTTCATTTGATTAATGTTTATAATCATACCTTCTGAGGAATAATTTGCTACTAGGAGCAACAAAAAAAAATAGTCCTTTAGTGCCCAAACTCACAAATGGGAGAAACTATTAAAAAGAAACTGTTAAATGAGCGAACTCTATTGCACCACTGACTGAACTCTGTGAGAACGAAGTTACACATTTATACAAAATCAGTAGTAGTAGGGTTATGCTCAAGCAATGTACATTATTCATTTATCTCACTGGTCAGTCTAGACAAACAAATATTTTTGTATATTACAGAAATAGTCAGGGTTCTGCAAAAGAATGTTCTTAACTGACATTAGGTAAATTTTTGACCTTGATCAACCTCTTCTCTATCCTTACTACAGGCCATGGAAGAATTTATTTCTTCAAGATTTTTCCTCTCTGATTATTTGTCCTCAAATGCTACTACAATCCATTGGTATTTTTTTGTCAGGTATTTGTACTTGTCAAGTACAATACACCTAATCAGAAACATCTCCTGTTCTATGTAGCAGTATGTATGAAACAGCATGCATGAAACCAAGTATGTATGAAACAGACACAGTGTTGCAAAGTGACTTGCTAAAAAAATTATCACTCCAGTGAACGGCAGAGTCAGATTCAGAAACAGCTTTCTGCAAGAAATTCCAATCCCTCATTTCAAGAAATGGCTGCCAGGAGATGTATTGTGGTTACCTGAGTTGTAACCCTCACCAAATCCTAAAAGATTAAACCCCTCCATTTATTTGTCTGTATTATATTTGACTGCTTCTCCTATATTTCTCCTTTTTGTGCATTCTCTGATGCAGAGAACAAAAAGAACACTTTTACTTCCCTGAAACACAGTTAGAAATGAATGGTAAAATGTACTTGTCCTTTGCTTTCAACTCAGGCAAGTTACAGCTGTCATTACAGGCTATTTACTTACAGGCAAGAGTGAATTACTGCTCTAACTCAAAGTAATTTTCGAGTTCAGTTAGGTTGATAATTTCTGCCATTTACAGGCTGGGTATTAAACAAAATATTTTAGAAAACCTTTTTCTTGCCGCTGATTCTTGCTTTGAAGGCTTCTGTCCCTCTTTTCTCATTCAGATAGCTTGAGAGCCTGAGGACTAAATACAAACATAAAACCCAGTATCTTACAGCTCCTTCTTTCCTTACACCAGGTGCCTGTCATAAGTCTTAGCAGCTGAAGGCACCTGCTTCCCCTATGAGAAACAATCATTATATGGCCCCTTCCCAGCCATGAGTGTTCACAAAGTGAGTAAAGATCCCTGCCAACTTTCAGACATACATCCAGGATAGCCTGTTTGCAGAAAACCACATATTTTCTTGTTGAAGTTATTTTTTGTGTATATTTGGCATATTTACAGAATGACATAAAACAAATGCCCAACAAAAACCCTACCTCAATTGCAGCTCAATGAAGGAAACATTCAGCACACATACAAGAAGCAGAGAGGACGAAATGAAGAACATACAAACATACAAAGATAGGAACACCTGTCTGAAGTGACAAGTGAGATGCAAATGGACTTTAAGCTGTTCAATTTCAACTCAGTTTCAGTGGAAGACCAGAGCTACCTCATTGCCAAAGACATCACACTTGAACATTGCTAAGAGCATCTCTGACTCAAATAGCAATAAATGTACCTCATGTCTACAGGGAAAGTGTGCGTGTTTGTATCTGCCCTCAACAGCAGAGACAAAAAACCAGACAAAATGCAAGTCTTGCAAAACAGTGGCATTTTTCTTCCTCATCATTAGACAACTCAATTGTGTTATGATTTGGTCAAGAAGTTCTGCTTTAAAAATCTTTTCAGTATTAATATAATGAAGAAGGTAAAGGAAATTGTACTATGTCTGCTTAATGTATCTCATTAATGCAGATTCCAGCTGCTCAGCCTCCTCTACAACACGCAAGAGTTGATAAACATCACAGATAAACATCAACAGATTGGGGTTGTTTAGCTGGGTTTTTTTGTTGTTAGAGGGTTTTTTGCTGTCATTGTGGTAGTGGATGGTGGTAGGGTGTTGGCTTTTTACATGTACATCAGTCAGACTCAAAACAAAAGGTATTTTAGATCAATGAAGTATGCAAAAAGACTATTCCCATCACATTTTGGCCCATTCTAACAGACCATATATTTTGTGTGTTATATCCTCAACTGTTTAAATTTGTACAGGAATTAATAGTCTATAGTTTTAGTAACAGACATGAAAATAAAATTAGCTTATCCCTGTCAGCCAGCTGAACCCGCTTTACAGTACTTTTTTAACCCTCCAATAAGCATATGAAGTAATTAAATAAACATAATTTCCTTTTTTTTTGAGATGGGGATGATGTAAGCAACTGCAACTGTTTTCTAAATGGACTGTATGTCTCAATTAATACACACAAAATTTTGAGCCATCAAAATGATGTCTGTAATTAAATGAGCTTCAGCCATAAATTCTCCTTTTCTGAGCAAGGGTTTCATCCTTATGATTCTCAAAAATACTTGGAAATTTGCATAAATGCCATAGATTTGAAAGGCTGCTGTTGCTTCTATTTCTTTTGATCATGAGGCTGCTGATAGGTTTTCTGCTTCTGCTAACAGTCCAGAAAAGACTGAAGTACATAACAGAACAAAGAAGCACTAGGTTAGATCCCAAAATCTTCTGGAGACTGAAATATGTGGTTAAGTGACAGCCTGAACAGAAACAATTGGAGAGTACTGTTAATGTAGACAGGTACACGTCAAAACTCCTCATCAAGCTGCACTAAGACGGCACAACAGTGAGGGTGTTTATTTCCTAAATAACAGTTTGATGAGGAATTTCAGAATTCATACACTTATCTAATAGAATTGCAAACAGTATTACAAGCTATCAAGATTCTGAGCACACTGTATTTTACTGAGAATAAATAAGTGTAATTAAAGAAGTAACTGCTTTAATGAAAGGTTTTTATTAGGGTTTGTTCCCTTCACATCTCTTTAATGGCTGATATAGTTGATATTTAAAAATAATATATACAAAATACAGAATAAAAACCTCTGAATATTCTTTTTTCACTGGAATACAATTGCACATTGTATGTTATATGGTAGGTGTGACTCATGTACAAACTCAGAAAAGGTTCTTTCATATATGAGAAGATGTATAAAGGAAAAAAACCCAACAATTCAAAACAATGGGAGAATATTCAAGGAATGTGGGAATAAAGGAGCTGTTCTTGGGTATATTAGGCAGAGTTACGTGTATTGTTGAATAAGAACACAAAAATAATTGAGTGTCATTAACTGAATTTCTGAAGGAGAGGAGGCTCAGGAAACTGAAGAAAAACAAAATATTAAAAGCCAGCAATGTTCTGTGAAGCATGAAACAGTGAGACAATCCATGCATGAATGCTGCTCAGAAGCAAAGCTCTGGTATGTGTTCTGTCAATGGAATTCTCTGAACATTTTTTACTTTCAGTAAGATGGAAAGAGCATAAAAGAATTTAAAGACGCAAATATAGACATTACGGCTATCCCACTTAAGAAGGGGGAGTTGTGAAAATATATTCAAAATTTAAATAAAATGAATCATCTCATCCAACTTTACAGAAATATCTTATACTTTATTTATGTCTACAGTGTAAAATCTTCTCCTCCACCCATCAGTCCTTTACAGTCTGGGATGCAATTGCCTGCCAAAGTCTGTGTTTTCACAAGCCATATTCGTAGCACATTTTTCCAAAACCAGTTCAGTAAGAAACTTTTATCATTATCTCTAAAAAAGCCTCAATTTGATTTATATTAAGATCCTGCAAACCTAAACTACATGCTGGCAGAAAAATTAAGCATTGGGCAATTGTATAAGCATAATCAGAAAAGTTTGCAGTTAAATGTTTAACAAAAGTGTCTTCCCATTCCTTCAACCAAGAAAGAAATTACTGTTAAATTACAGCATTATCTTATGCTAGAGTGTCTGCCAGTGGGAAGCTCAGAAAACAATTTTAATCAAATACACCCTATGTATCAGGCCCATGAATTGCCCCTAGATAGTTTCTAGCTATATGCACATAAGAAGAATTAATTTTGTTCAATAAGACACATTAAAATATATGCAAAATCTTCTGCTTTTCACCCACCAAAAAACCACAGCTATGGTAGCTGATGACAAAGATAAGATAAAATGTCTGGAAGCACAAATAGCATTGTTGCATAGCAACTGTTGATGTACATATGGTGATGTTTATGGAACAGAATGTAGTTCATATTTAATGCAGAAATAACACCAAAAGCAGCCTAGACATCAAGACCTAGACAGCAAGAGACAAGTGTGCTTTGGATCCCTCTGCAGACATGATGGAAGCCATGCTTGCCACCAGCTTTGCTACACCCATGCTCAGGAATGCCACCACAGGCCTCAGTGACCTGCCCAGCCACAAAGACAATGCAGTGTCCACATGGGAAACAGCCTTGCAAAGGAACTAGGGAGATACTTTGCAACTACCACCTTCAGAGTACTCAGTATTATCCACTGGGGCTATTTCAAAATACAGAAAAAGCAAAAGAAAAGAAAATACATGGGAGAAATCCCAGAGCTAATCCAAAGAGAAGACGCAGCACGTGTGAAAGCCAGCACAGGTCAGATTTTTAACAGTATCCAGGATAGGAGCTACTTTACCAAGTTTCTTATTAGCTCAGATACACACTGCAGAAGAGCAAGAAACTGCAATTCATCACATTTTGGAGACAATAAATTGCACCTTAGAAGAGCCTACTGCTGTCCATTAACAAATATAGGACCACCAGAGATGCAGACATTTACAGTGAAAGAACTATAGGATTTCTTCCAACACTACAAGCAGAAGGAAGTTCAGTTAAGACAAAGCAAAGCAAAACCTACAGAAAATTCATTTAGAAGACTAGAAATTACATCATGCAGAAAATATTAAATTACTTGTCAATTTCGATCTTTTTTGCTTGCTCTAAATGACCTGATGAGTCAGTGTGAAGTGCTGAATTATCCAGAATATAAAAACTGCCTACAGCATTTTCCAAGACCACAGCATATTTCAGAAAAGCTATCAAAAAGACAGTCACTACAACATAAGGATCCCAGGGTTAAAGCACTACACAGAGAGTAGATCTTAGGACATCCAATGTGTTCAAAAAAAGGTGGAGGGGGGAACAAATCAAAAACCCACAATCAAAAAAGCCCCACCCTGTACAAAACAAACCCAACTGCTTTACACCATCTTCTCTGGTTGATTTAAGTCAGTCCTCAGTAAGGGTATTGACTGAGAGTAACAGTGCATGAAGCACTTTTTTATCCGTATTTCGTTTGCCTAATTCCTCAATTGCACCCTTCTAGATGACATCTGCAGTTCCATACCAGTTTAATCTTTGGCCCATGGTTCAAACCGACATATTGCTTGTGTTACATGGTGCAGCTTAAAAAAAGAAAAGGAACAAGATGCTTTCCAGAAAAAAAAAAAAGCTAATTATAACATGAAGACTAATACCAGTCTGTGAACCTAGGAATTAATGAATTTCAATTTCCTATTACTGCCTTACTGTGGATTGACTGATGTGCAAAGATATGTAAGCTTTTATAGAGTGTTTTGCCACGGTCAATATAGTGGGTTTTTCCATGGGGATTTTCTGGCATCCAATGCAGCAGCAGCCTTTCTTTCAGTTGGGACATCTGTACAGTCCACGCTTCAGACACCTGTTTTCCCACTAGCCATACTTTACTTTGAAATTTGTTGAAAATGGACATTGAGCCCAAAACATGCCTACACATTTAAGCACATGGGTGTAGCTTCGGAAACATGGTGCCTGTAAGGAATCTGACTGGAGTTTGGAATATTTGTGTCACGTTCGTTTTTAAAAGCAAAAAAATAGTCAAGCAAGGAAAGCACAATAAAGTATATTTTTGATTGTACTGTCACTGTATCAACTTAAACACAACAGCAAAAGATCTTACCTATTTTGCATTTAAATCACTTTCATGAGAATTCATTGACTCCATGTTATGTTTGCTAATCTCAAACAAAACCAAATTTGACAGGGTCTATGCTTATTCAGTGCTTCATCCCAATCATTTCTCATGTAACTAACTACCCTTTGCTCCCAGTTAATACAATAACTTCTACTCAGTAAATCTAAATAACTTTTTCTAGTTGCTACAAAAATTTTTAATTGATCAAATAAAAAGAATGCATAGAGGAAAAATCGGCATTCTTATAAAATTATATTCAAAGCAGAGACCAATTCAAGGAGAAAAAAACAAATACTAGTTCATACAAAAATACATGGGAAGACAAAAGCATGTTTTTTCAGTCAAAACCCCTAAAGCAGAATGTACACGATGTGCTGAACTCTGTATTACACTTTCCCTCTGCTCTCTCCAGCAGACTCAGAGCTGAAATGTATATGATAACCCCAGAGAACTTAAATCAGTCCCTTGATCACACCAAGCAATCAGACAGACACAAAAAAATTTACAACAGTGTTATCCACACAGAAAACAACAAAACAGCCAAAATCTGACTTCCAGGTCTTCTGTCCTTTACAGCACTGAGTTTATTGAAAGCAGAAATACTGGAGTCATAACAACTTTAATTCTAACTTACCTACTGAAGTTTCTGTGAACACTGTTAAGGTCTGTCCTCCCACACTTTGCAGAAGAAATGGATGTTCCCTTGGTGCACTGACTGAAGCAGGCTTTCCTCCAATATCATTGATGTTTGCAAGTTCTTCATTCAAAGTAAATGACACCTAACAGTCACAATTGCCACAATGTTACTAAACAGACTCAATTACACTATTTCACAAGTTATGGGGAAACAAAAGGAGAGAAAACACAACTAGTATAGCACATTTCTATTTCAAAAATAAAGAGTGATATAAGAGTCCTTCCACACTGATCTCTTGTTGAAATACAGAACTCAAATCTTTCATGTACTTAACTTAAAATTTACTCAGCTTTCAAAAAGCTGTAAATTACTTCCTCCCAAAGTCAGAGAATAATGTGATTTCATTCATTAAAATATACGGCATAATAGGTTTTCAGCCATTGCTCAGTCTGAGTGCTGAAAAATGTTTCACACAGCCAGGTGAGCTCAGAAAAGGTGCTGAAGTACCACAAGTGTTACTAGCCTGGGACTCCTGAATTGCATACAGCTCAGAGGAGGTTTAAACACAACTCCTTTGCCATGTTCACATTGTATGCTCAATGCAGAAGCTAAGGAAGAGAGGACTGGATAACCAGAATCCCTAGACACAGGCCACAGCCAGGAACTTGAAGAGGGATATTTCACACCAGCACCGTGTGCTTTTTCTGTGCATCCTCCTTAGCCTTTTGTACTAACGCATCTCAAAATGTTTGAAGATAAGGTAATCAAAGTGAGGGAACAGAGAGACCTGATACAAGTCCCACAGGCATCTATGGGCAGAGCTACTAACAGAATACTTCTCCTGATTCTGTGGTACAATGCTTTGCTAGAGGTATAAAAAAAAAAAAAAGTGACATTGGAAACCAGCATGTTCTAAACAGTTTTTAGAATTCAAAACATAAACTTTAGCAGTTACTTACTTCTGTTCTTCCTTGGTTTCTGAAAAAGAAAATATTTAGTATTTAATAAATATATAAATATTAAAAATGTTTTACAATGCTTCCATTACCTAATTCCTCAAGTTTAGCTTTCCTGATAAAAAAGCAAATTCAAATTCTAGTTCTGTTATTCATCTTCACTCCTGAGCTGTTCAATTTTTTGTTATGCTGATGTCCAAGAATAAATGGGAAAAGTCAGCATGTGAGAACAGAAGAAGCAAAACAAAACATGTAAATAAAAGCAATTTCCACAGTTAGGTTTCCTTAGGCGTAGGAAATCAAACCTCATGTAATGGGACAGAGTGACCCCCCAGTATAATCTTGTAGTTTATATTCCTAATCCCTACACAAATACTGTTTATGGATCAGAGAAATATGCACACTGTTGACAGAAACAGGATTATGTCTTAGAACAGGTCCAGCATATATTTATTTTACGCAGGTAACTTCTAAGAAATGCAACCAGTAAATGCAGAGTAAAGGCTTACTTGACAATCCTTAGTTTTCCCACTTCACCTCTTCCTGAAGCTTTACTCCACTGTTGTGACAAGTATTTGGGGACCTAAGAAAAGACAACAGATTTCAAGAAAAGCAGATTTTAAAATTCTTTACAACTTGTGTATGTGTAAATACTTTAAATGCTTTTACCCTGACCATTTCAGAATAAAGTATGAGCTAAATATAGTAGACGATAGGCAGCCATAGATGGTTTTGGTTGGCAGGGGCCTTAATGGACAGCTAGTCCAAACCCCCTGCAATGAGCAAGGACATCTGCAACTGGATCGGTTTGCTCAGAGCTCCATCCAACCTGACCTTGAATGCTTCCAGGGATGCCACATCCACAACTTGTCTGGGCAACCTGTGCCAGTGCCTCACCACCCTCATCATAAAACACCTCTTCCTTACAACTAGTCTAAAACCACCCTTCTTTCACTTAAAACCATTACTCTTTGTCCAACTGCTATAGGCCCTGTTTCTCATCAGCCCCCTTGAGGCACTGGAAGGCATCTGTAAGGTCTCCCTGGGGCCTTTTTGTCTCCAGGCTGAGCAGACCCAGCTCTCTTGATCTGTCTCCACAGAAGAGGTGCTCCAGCTCTCTGATCATCTTTGTAGGCTCCTCTGCCCCTGCTGCTGCAGCAAGTCCATGTCCTTCTTATGCTGGGGGCCCCAGAGCAGGACACAGCAATCCAGGGAGGGTCTCACCAGAGCAGAGCAGAGCAGAGCAGAGGGGCAAAATCCCCCCCTTGACACACTGTCCATGCTGCTTTTGTGGCAGCCCTGGAGAGAATTGCCTTTCTGGGCTGCAAGTGCACATTGCCAGGTCATATCCAGTCTCTCATCTACCAGCATTCCCAAGTCCTTGTCCTCAGAGCTGCTCTCAGCCCCTTCCTCCCACGCCTTGCACTGATATTGGGGGTTGCCCCAACTCAAGTGCAGGACCTTGTGCTTGGCCTTGTTGAACTTCATGAAGCTCATGCCAGCTCACTTCTCGAGCTGTTATATACATATATGTGCACATATACATACATATATATGGGTGTATATATATTCTGTTAGCGAGAGCAAAGAGAATAATGTAGCACAAAAATAACACCAATTCAGAGTCTCAATTGAGAGAAAAATATTAGTAACTTCAATCTCAAATACTACTATCCAATCCTAAAAGGCAGAAAAAGATCAGCATCATATTCTTAAACTAAGGAGTCTCAATATTTTATTGGGTAAAATTATACTTTTAAATATTCACTAGAAATTAACATCTCTCTGGGGAAAAAAAATCAACCAACCACTCACAGTCACGAGAAGTTAGGCAATTTCTGCTGTGAAGGGAAGGTTTAGAGTCTGGGAACCTCAGACATGTTGAGCAGCAGACCACAGCCCACTGCCACTCCTCCAACAGCAGAACCAGCCCAGGGAAATCTGCCTCCCATCACTCATGCCCAGCTCTTCACTGCACTGGGCAAAGTCTTTGTGCAGCTGGTGGAAAGAGCAGACTGATCTAGCTAAGAGGAGTGGCTGATTTCTATGTTTTAGATGTGCTGATTTTATGTTTAGCAGGTGGATCAACCAAAGCAGCTCCCCAACCGATCTTCCAGAACAGCTGCACAAAGCAGTGATTAGTCCAGGGAAAGGAACAAGACCTGCATAAATTGAGGATTAAAAGCTGCTGCAGTGCTGTTACCTCACCTACAGACTAATTCCTTCAGTGGCAAAGGCTGTGGTATCTGCAGCATCAGGTGACCTGGACTCAGAATGGACAATAAAGGCCTCTACCAAGGGCACACTCCTCAGAACTTTACAGCCATGTTCTTTACTGGCACAGCACAGTTTGTCCTGGCTCACACAGTCCACAGCTACTGAAAACATCTCTGGAAAAATGTGTGAGGCACAGCCAGTAAGAAGGAAAAATGCACTAAGCTATGCCTGGGGCATTTTCTGTTTCAAGCAGCAAAGAAGCACTTTGAAGCCTAATTTTTGTATTGCATAGAGTAAAACTAAGCCAAGCTGGGGAGAAAAAGAGCCCATTCCAATAACTTCCTGACAAGGAACAACCTCCTAATTTCCTAAAGCTCAAATTAAATTAACACTCACTTTGTATTTATCAGTTCTTCAAGAAGTCCAGAAGATATCTTGGAACACTTACCTTTAGACTCACAGCATGCCACGAAATACCTGTGGAATAACTACAAAATCCAGATGCCTCCAACTGCTCAGACAAACTAAATGGCAGTCCAGGATCCCATAAAGTTCAGACAGCTTTGGCCAAAAATACCGCAAAAGCACAACAGAAAGTCATAAATTGGCACAATCTATTGACATATATTTTTCAGTTTTCAAAGTGGAATCTTTCTACAGCAGATTCCGTGCCAGATCAGATACAGTTTTCTTTCCAAAGTCAAGATAAATGCTATGACATGCTCCAGCTGACTCAACAGCAATATTATTATGTGCTTGCACCTCATCTCTATTTATACTGCCAGCTAATAAGGCAGATGCACATTCAGTATGAGTGGACAAGGATTGAAGGGTTCTCATGGTGTTAAAATCATTGACTTGCTATATAATACATTCAGACTGGGAATTTAGTCAGATTAAGAGGTTGCACATCAATCATACTCCTTTCAGCTGCATGGGAAAGTCTCAAAGAGTGCATTTAATCATCTTTCTGCTGGCCTACCTGCAGTAAAGAGCTGTGCAGAGAAAGGCAAAGGGTTATGAAGGGCTGTGATCAAAGGATTACTTCCAGCTGCCCATAGGTACTTCAGATAAAACCAGGTGCTACTCACACCCTAACCCTAACCCTAATGACATAAACAATCAGGAAAAAAACTAAATAAAGTCTTAAATGTTGTAGACATCTCATCATGCACCTTTCTTCTAACTTTAACATTACAATTATGGTAAAGAGTCAGGCTTCAAAGTCTTAACAATCCTTGAAAGAACACACAGAAAACAAGAGCAACCTGTTTTTTACAGGGCAGAATTTTCACAGATCCCACAGCAGGACTTTGAAAAATACATACCCACAGAAAGAGTGACCTGTGGACTGAGTGTCTGCCCAACTGAATGTAGCCTTTCAGGACAAGTGGCCATTATTCTGGGATTTGTATAGGTAAGAACACTCTTCTCTCAAAAGAAGAAAAAATGCAATTTCATCACTTGAACAAATCTGACATACTAAGGAGCATCACTCCAAGACCTCTTCGCACCGCTGTTTTCTTGCTACTCGTGTCACACAACTGCCCAGGCTGCAGTGCACAAGGCATGCTGCAGGCAGTGTAGGACACAAGGGCCCCTGCTCCACTCATATTTCAGCTTGGACACAGCTTCCTACAACCCTTTGGAAGGGAACACACAAGCAGCCCCCATCTGTAACAGACTACTTCTTTTCTGCAAAAAAATTAAATTAGCTCTTTCTTGATACAGCAATCCATACGCAGTGCATACAACAGAAACTAAGGCTGATGTCAGATTCTGTGTTTTCATTTTTCTTTGGATATACAAAAAATAATTAAATAAAGACATCATCTTTCTAGCTATAAAATAATGCAGCAGATTAAATTTAAAAATCCGACCAACACGCTCAGTGAACAAAAAATTAACATTCTAATGACTAACACTAAATGGGCTTCACTTTACCACAAGCACATAACTAAATATTCTTACTATTTCTCCACCTTAGCTTTCACTGAAAACACAGAAATAAAAATCCATTTGCTTTCTGGATTTGTACAAAAGCAACTCACTCTCTACGGTACCTCCTTTTACTGCTCACACGTCTAAAATACTCATCACTACATTTTTTTTATTGCCTGTTAAGTAGTCTCTCTGGAATACTTCCTGTGCTAGCACAATGCATGATAAAAGGAAATCAAATAAGCCAGGTTTTCTATTCCATCAGAACTGAATGCTCTCTCCCTCAAAGGAAGGATAAATTCAGCCTCGTTGTCCTTGCTAGCAAAGATAAAAAGTACAGGTACTGTGCACTGTCTTGCCTCTGAGTTGGAAGTCCTACTAAGAGATGTGGTTGTTTCCAAGTTCAAGTCCAAAGGAAATCAAACGATAAAATCCTGCATACCTTATGTTATGGTCTATCAGTGTTAGCATCTTTTCAATATTTTTTATTATCATTAATATAGAAGAAGACAGATGTAAGTTCAGAACACACACATGAAGGACTAAATCAACATTTACTTGGAAGAGCAATACTCCAGCTTTCCTTTCAGTCCTGTTTTCTCATTAAACAAAGTGCCACCAACTGTAAGCACACATGTGCCTGAAAATTCCTTGCTGCAGGAAACATCAAACTGTATCAGACTAAAGAACAAGGAAGTTCAGTGTCCTCTCTCCAAATGCAGCCAATGGCAGTTATCTCAGGAAGAACAAAGAAAATATATTTCCCCAGCATGCTCTTCCAATTTCTAGGGTCTTTTAGCAAACATGGAGTTTGGCAGCATATTACTTTTTAACCTCTCAATTAAATTTTCTTGCCTGAATTTGACTGTGTTTGAGCTTCTGGGAAGTTCTGACATTCAGAATTTCTAACTGCAAGAAGTTCCAAAATTTAACCACACATTGTGCAAAACCTCCTTTGCTTGCACTGAGTCTCATCAATTAATTAATCTGACACACCTCTAATTGTGTTTGAACTGATTCTTTCCTGTTCACCTTCGCCTATTCACGTCTTCCTTATCCACCCATGGCATTACTCATTGCTTCAGATCTCTACCAGATTTCCAAACCACTCCCCTTGCCAGCCTAAAAGGTAACAACTTATTTAGGAGCTCACTCTGTGCTGTTCCCAGGTCCACTGTACACTTCCCACAGCAGGGGGGATGAAACCACAGCTACACAGAGCACACCGGATAGAGGCAACATGATGGTACAATATTTTCTCTTTTGTTTTCTGTGTCTTTTGTAATCATGTCCAATGTTGACTCTGCTCATTTGACATGTTCTTACGGCATTATCCCCACATACAGAAAATCACTCCTTCTGAATGACACCAACCAGCAGAAACCCAACTGCTGCGTACATATAATTAGGATAGTTTCTCTCTATGCACACCAGATCAGATCTTTCAACTCTTAATTTCATCTGCCATTTTATCATCCTGTCGCTCAGCATGTCATGATCTACTCCTGCAGCTTTCTGCTGCCAGCATTCATTGACAGTGCCCAGGAAAAGCTACTACAATTAGAGCACTTGCACAGTGTCGCTTGTGGCTTCGTGACAACACACACTCACGTGCCAGTACACAAGAGGAAGCCAGATGCAGCAACCTGCTCACCAAAAACTCTGCACAGCAAAGCATGTCTGAAATCCCTAACCATTTTTAAGGGCCACAGTAAGAAGTTTGGTACTTCAAGTATGATGGTGTTACACTCCCCTCACCACCCAGGACTAGTATTTGGGGACCACCCTGTCCCCACAGGTTCTTTCAAGTTGATGGTCTGAACCTATTCCTAAAGAAGGAAGAGGGAAGAAGGAACTGTTTCTCCCAAGACAGAATAAATATAAGTCTAGAAAAAGAGGAGCATGTCCAGAGGGGACTCGAAGCAGGCAGGGCACACGCTCCCCCATCAGCCTCAAGTTCCTCTTTCTGAAACAATGCTCGGTATTGGCAGCAAAATGTCTTGGTGGCAAAACACTCGCTCCAGGGAACAGAGCAGTGCCAGCCTTTTAGTGGTGGCACCAGACTGGAGTGTGGCCCTGCACCAAACAGATTTGACCTGACACCCTCGCTACCTTTTCACTCCACTACAGCTGTATTTTACTAGCACCAAAGGGAGCTGTCATGACATTAGCGTTCACTTTCCTTCTTGGATGAAGACAGTTTTTTAAACAGGACGTGAATCTGAGCACACTCAAAACTTTTTTCCAACTCTCAAAGTTCTGTGGAAATAAAAGTTATACTGCCATGTTTGCTGCTCGTCACAAACCACTAGCAATGGCAAGGAAGAGATGTTTTACTGTGAGGGTGGTGAGACACTGCCACGGGTTGCCCAGAGAAACTGTGGATACTCCATCCCTGGAAATGTTCAACCACAGGCCGGATAAGGCCTTGAGCCACTTGGTCTAGCGGGAGATGTCCCTGCCCACCGCAAGGGGTTTGGGACTAAATTATCTTTAAGTTTCATTCCAACCCCTCAACATTCTGATTCTGTGATAGCTCCCCGGTAGCCCAACTTTCCCTGCAGTGTCTCCTTTACTCAGCAGGCATCCGGGCCCAACCCCGCTCTGTCCCCGAGAAGAGGAACAGGCACAGAGGCTGCCCCGAGCCACAGGGCGAGCCTGACGCGGGCTATCCAGGCCTCACAGAGCCCACCCCGGGCACGGCGGGGCGGGGACGAACAGAGGGGCCCGGCTGCCACAGGCCGCGCTGGGCCGGGCCCGGGGCCACGGCGGCGGCTCCTCACCTTCACCAGCCACATGCCCGTGTTCTGCTTGGCGCCGGTGAGGTCGAGCTCGCCCTTGTCGCTCATGGCGGGGCTGCGGCCGGGCCGGGCCGGGCGGCAGACGAGACGAGCAAGCGGCGAGCGCGACAGCGAAGCGCACCCGGCACACGGCGGCCCGTGAGGGACAAACCTCCTCTGCTCGCACGGCACGGCGGGGCGGGCCCTCGCTGCGTCGGGGCCCAGGGTTCGGGTCCCCGCCTCGGCGGGGCCGTGGAAAGGGTGGGAATCGGTGGTGGCTGCGGAAAGCTCCAGTGTCACAGAATATTCTGGTTCGAAGGCACCCGTAAGGACCATCGGGTCCAACTCCCGGCCTTGCACAGGATATTCCTAAGTGTCACACCGTACGCCTGAGAGCACTGTTCAAACGCTTCTTGAACTCTGTCAGGCTGGTGCTGTGACCACTACCCTGGGGAGCCTGTTCCAGTGCCCAAACACCCTCTGAGTGAAGAACCTTTTCCTGATAGCCATCCTGAACCTCCCCTGACACAGCTTCAGGCCATTCCCTCGAGTCCTGTCACGAGGAGGTTGCCGTGGGGTCTCCCCTCAGTCTCTTCCAGGCTGAACAGACCAAATGACCTCAGCTGGTCCTCATATAGCTTCCCCGGGACTCAAGGCCCTTCACCATCTTCATTGCCCTCCTTAGTAGGCTCTCGAACAGCTTAATGTCTTTTTTATATTGTGACACCCAAAACTGCACACAGGACTCAAGGTGAGGCAGCACCAGCACAAAGCAGAGCAGAAAGTTATTCCCTCCTTGTGCCAGAAGGGTTATGCCAGCATGCTGAGGAAAGACAGCAGCATGCAAATAATGTAGGGGAACTGGAGGATCAGCACAGAGAGAGGAGGCGCTAGCATGACAGGGCCCTTCTGTGTGGGAGGGAAATGGTAGCTAGAGGAGCAGCTCCTGCAAAAGGGATCAGAGCATCATGGTGTGCCCAAAGGCCGAGAAAGTGAGGAAAATGCAGCTGATGAATCGTTTACTGGGAACAAAAAGTAAAAAATTGATCTTCCCAGAAAGGGAACTCACAAGGAGATGTTGGTACAGGCTGTCCAAAGATAGGAGAGCATCTCAGACACTGAAAATGTCCCATGTCAGGAGAGAGAAAGCGCCTGCCCATCCTAATGTGAGATGGGGGTATTTAGCTTAGAAAAACCTAAGTCTTTATCTTGTGGCTGTCTCTATCACTGGGGAGGTTTTACCCCTTTGCAGTTTAACCTTGTTATCTCCCTTCTATCCACTGTGGGCACAAGAAAGACATAGACATGCTGGAGACACTGGCACAGGTTGCCCAGAGAAGGTGTGGATGCCCCATCCTTGGCAGTGTACAAGGCCAGGTTGGCCAGGGCTCTGAGCAACCTGGTCTAATGGAAGGTGTCCCTCTCCACTGCAGGGGGTTTGAACTAGGTGATCTTCAAGGTCCTTTCCGATCCAAATCACACTATGATTCTATGGCATGGAAAGCATTTTATTATCTTCCTCTCTTCTTTACCTTATCCTTTTAGTGAGATGTATCCTTTTGATTTTCCTCATACTAAATAATTTCAGTTTGTTCAATTCTGTCTCTTAGGGCTATTTTCTAGACCTCTGGTTATGTCCATTGCTCTCTGAATTCCCCCAGTACAAGTTTACATCCTCTTTGAATTCTGTTTGCTCAATGGTGAAGGTTATACACCATCTGAGACTGTACCAGCAGCAAGCAGAGGGGTTTTTTTTCTGGTACAATATGCAAGAAATTGCTCATCTAGCTCACAAAAAATGATCTCAGTATTACATCTCAGATATGATACTCTGCCCTTCTAATTATAGGCAAGCATCTAGGTAACCAAGGAGGAAAATGTTTTTTTTATATGTATCTGAAGCAATAACAGCTAACATTGAATTATTAGGATTAGTTACATTTAAAATTAATTACATTTTAAAATTACTCTTGTTTTTACATTGGAACGGTGTTTGTCTGCAGAACTCAACTGGGAGGGTGGATAGATCTTATATTGTTAGTCGACTTCCACTGAAAATTCAGTTTTCTTTAAGGTAACCTTACACACACATGTTAGAGGCTTCTCAAATGCTAATAAAAATGGAAGTGGATGCATCTCAACAGTTGTAAGATCAGCCCCATTTTCTGGGACTGTGTCACCCCCAAATACTGTAGGTCTAAGACTCTTTGGTTTTGTTCACCTGGAAAAAGAGTGGATCTACACAGACAAACACCATTGCTTTACAGTCTGCTTTGGATCCTGTTCATAGAATCATAGAGTACTTTGGGTTGAAAGGGACCTTAAAGACCATCTAGTTCCAAACCCCTTGCCCCAGGCAGGGACACTTTCCACTAAATCAGGTTGCTCAGGGTTCCATCCAACATGGCTTTGAACACTTCTAGGCATAAGTGTTCTTATGGACAATTTTTCTGGACAATTTGTTCGAATGTTTCACTACCCTCATTTAGAAGCATTTCTTTCTGATGTCCAGTCTAAACCTATCCTCATTAAAACCACTGCGTTTTGTCCTTTCACTACAGGCCCTGAATAAAAAAGTGTCTTTCTTTCTTTCTTGTAAGCCCCTTCAATGTACTAAAAGGCTGCAAAAAGGTCTCGCTGGGGCTTCTGCTTCTCCAGGCTGAACACTCCCAAATCTCTCAGCCTATCTTCATAGGAGAGGTGCTCCAGCTCTCTAACCATTTTTCTTTCTTTCCTCTGGACCTTTTCCAATGGATCTGTGTCTGCCTTGTGCTGGGAACCCCAGGGCTGGATACAGTCCTCCAGGAGGGATCTCAAATGCTCCTCCAGGATAAACAGTGAATTAACATCAAAGTTGTCCCTCTGCCACTGTTCCCAGCTCACTCTGTGTACTCAGATCACATGCACCAGCACATTTCAAATGGAAAAAAAGCAGTGGAATGGATGTCTCTTAACAGAAGTGACATTTGCAGCAAAGCAGTGTCACAGGGGTTCAGATGAGCCTGTGCTCCACTGGATGGAAAGAGAGGAGCTCCACTTGCAAAGAACCCAGCAGCAGGTGACAGGAGCATGGCTGATCATCTCAGGACTCCTTAGAGAGGGAGTCCACGAGGAGTCATCACTCACATTCCAAGTGTAAATGACAATAGCAAAAACCTCTGTAAAAGCCTGACAATTGGGGTGGCTCAGCTGGCAACCCAGAGGGGAAGGCGGCCCGGCAGAGATCTCTCCTGGCTTCCTCCAGGCAGCCTTTCCATACTTGTTTCCATGGAAACTGAATTTAAAGGGCCAACAAGCAGGAAAAAGAGTGCATTTCCATTAATTCCTCATTTAAAAATCTCAACCTTGTGTTTGCCAGAGACACATTTAGTGCCATGGAGGAGGATCCCAGGGCCAGCTGCTGAGCTGCAGAGCTGTGTGTTAGTCACCCATTTTCTTCTTGCTTGCAAGGAAACAGATGTGTCTGAGAAGAGAGATGGCCAAATTCAGACTTTTGCAGCCTTTCTTTCTTTATTTTCCCCTTGTCCTACTAGGTGAGATGAAGAGTCGGCAGTGTCATCAGCAGCCACAAAAAATTTATCCTCATCTGTTTTAGGAATGGGCTAATTGGGCTAATTGATGCAGCCTGGTGGTGCTGGGTGAAAACCAGTGCAGCAGAAGATGCAAAAGGCCTGATGCTGCCCTGTTGAAGCTGATGGAAGTTCTGCATTTAGGAACTCATGTGCTTTTCTCAAAGCCCAGCAAAAACTAGGGAAGATGTGCTCCTGGGAGCTGGTGGTCCCCCAAGATATCAGTGATGGACACCACCAGAGAGGTTTCCACGTGCTGGAGGAGCTGAGTGCTACCCAAATCTGGGCAGTGCCTGAGTTCAGCTCTGCACACCAGAGCTGTGCTGGGCCTCCATGGGGTCAAAATATTTAGGTCTGGAGCCGGAGCTGAGATCCACTGCAAGGCGCAGAGGGAATCTCCTGCAGAATCTCCTGATTTTGATTTGGGAGCATTGAGCCAGGAAGACTATTCCACCAACAGCTGATGCTCTAACCTTGCTCATCCCTGCCAGCCAACCTCCTCCTCAACAAAGTGAGGTGTGAGGGGAACTCATGCTGGAAGAGGGAAACTAATTGGAGGGAAATTGTTACAAGATTGTTGGTCCTACTCTGTAACAAGTACAAAACAGCATCAGCCGAGTTCTGCCAGCCAGCAAGGATCTCTCCTGTATTCTGAATACCTGAATTTTCAGCCAGCAAAGACCTCATGGACTTACAAGGATGCAAGAATTAAGTCTTGAAACTACCATTATTGTTTGAACTGCTTGAGTAAGAGAAAGGTAAACTGATGCAGTGCATCATTCTCTTGTTTGTGGTGCAGTCGGTCTGTGTAAGATGGAAAAAAGAGAAGAAATAATCTGCAAAGATGAAAAGAACATCTGGGCAGATCATGATCATTTATTCTGGAATAAGAGAAAAGGAATTCTGTGTAACTTATTCCCAAAACAGGGCATGGCCCATCAAGCTGCATATCTATTTCCTGAGGCAGCAAAGAATACTCAGTGTGTCTTTTTAAGACAAAAATATATATGTCGGAGCTTTTGTGTTTTCAGTCTGCTTTTGAGCAGCATATTAATAACAGAGTTGTTTACTCCAAGCTGTTCTGTGGCAGAGAGTTGGAAAACATCAAGCAGAGGGCCAAGCTCCTATTTCAGTGCAATTCCTAGGCAGAATGAAATCTTCAACATGGCATTTCTGCTGCAAAATACAACACAAAAAGACAGTTCTGAACAGAGGGCAGCCTTCATTCATTAATTAATAATTTTTAAGTCTTTCTATATATTTACAGCCACACATTTTTATCTATGCTATGTATTGGAGAACACTTAGTTTTCACGGTAATGGCACTGCACCTCTGCTTGCAATTCCAACCCATACCATGTCTTCCATCATATTAACGGTGTGCAGTATATTTGGCTGTAGGCAGCTTGGACTCTTGCTTGTTAGGATTTTCATCATATCAAGGAAGGAGTGAGAGTGGGGGAAGACAGAGAAATGAAAGACACAGCTGCAATTTTTTTTAAAGGAAGAAAATGCTTGTCAGAGAATTTCAGATACTTGGCTTGAACCTAATTTAAAAGAATTTATTTTAAAATTATCATAAAATTGGCATTATCTCTTTAACTCAAGGTACTTTTTGTGCCTCTCAGGCATAAAAAAAGCATTATCTAGCCTTTTTCACCGGTGTCTCTCAAGAAGGAGCTTTAAGCATGCAACATTTTCAATCTAGTAATAGTGCAAAAGTAATGTGAAGTCTCAGCAACTTGTTGCTTTCTGAAGTGCCTTTTCATTGTAGGTGTATAGAAAATGTTACATAGAACTGAGTTTTTACCTGTTCTCCTGCAGTCTTTGACATTTTTTCTGATCCTCTTCACCAGTAATGTACTACCTCAGCACAAAAGGTCAGCAGCATCTACAGTCACTCATCTCCTGGACTTTCCACTAATGAGTTGGTGAAGAGCAAGGCATTTTCTGTTCAGCCACCAAAAGAATTGTTTTCAATGGATTTATTTCCCTTGTATTATAATTTAACAAACTTGATTCTATGCCACTGATATTCCCCTTATTTTGTAGGTATAGAAAATGCACAGTCACCAAGGTACATTATTGATGCATAAATTATCTCCTAATGAGTTACTGTTTTGCAGAGGGAGCTTCCCAATGACACTAAGAGAAGGCTGTGTGACTAAACTGAGCAAAAACAACATTAGTGACCAGAGGAACAAATCTGCAAGGCTCCTAAAGAAAAACAGGACATTTCTATTGGGGAGCCTGCCAGCCTGAAGGTGTATATAGGTATACATAAACCTATGTATTGGCAGGTGTACATAATTTTGAGATTACATATACATATAAATGCAGCAAAAGCATTTAGTTTGTGGGTGTCACTGCTTCAGAGGTGATCCCTCTGGGACTCTTCAATGCTACATGTGTCAGTGCTGGCATTAAAAGAAACGAACCACATACATTTAAATCTAACTTCGCGTCCCACCCCGCACCTAGTTGCAAGAACAGCCAGAGCAGCGCCTCACAACAAACTCTCACTGAGATAATTAACTGGAGACATCAGAGGTATTTGCTTCATTACTGCTGTGTGGTGCCTGCAGGATCCCTGCAAAGTTTTTCCACCTATTGGCCTTTGCGGATAACTCGCTTTTTTCCCTATGTGCCGCTTGTTGGCACTTCTCTAAAACTGTGCTAATGATCTAGTAAATATGATTATGCAAGAGTGGTTTGTCTCCTTTCAGCATAAGATAACAATGCTATTGCAGACCAGAGCAAAATAAATTCTCTTTGCCACAAAGAACTGCTTTCCCACCAAAATGAAATAAATAAACTGAAATGACTAGAAAGTGTTACACATCTGTAACTGGATCACATTTTACTGGATTTCTGTTGATGGGTGAGGTTAAATAAGGTCTGAAATTTTGCCTTCTAGTTACCTGTTGTGGCTTAAACTTGGGGAAAAAAAGAACAGAAATGACATTTCAGTCAGTGGGAGGAAAATAAACAGAAAAGGAACCAAGAAAAACAGAAAATAAACCCAATGAGATTAAGAAGATCCAATGAGAACGCGGGGGCCAAATGGTTGTGAGAGGGGCAGAGATCACAGCTAGCCCTCATGTCTTCATATTGTTTCATTTTATCTTCTGGCAAATGACACATGGGGCTGGGGGGAAGAAATACAATGATTCTAGGATTATTTTTTATCAAAGGCCATTTCTTGATAGCCTGCTTCTTGTTGAAAACTGCAGACCTACCACTGAGAACACTTTCTTCTGGAGACTGAGCATCTGGCAACATCAGCCCTCAAATCAGCGCTTGCAGCCTGTGGGATATATCCACGTCCCTCTTGAAGCTCATCCCTGTTTCACACACCCTTCTCATTTCTGGAGTCCCCACATGACCAGGTCAATTCTTCATTTCATATAATCTTGAGGATGAGTCATTGAAGCTTTTTCTAACAAAGCTGAATGCTAACCTCTTCATTAAATTACCTGAACTTTCTTTGTTCACATGGAGAACTTCTGGGATGAAAGAGAAGGTATCTTTCTAACAATGCTAGGAATAAATGAAGCCTGGCTTCTCTTCCACTGGAATCTCATTTGACTGACTTTGAGCGCTTGCTTTGGCTGAGAGAGGCTTTTCCCTCATTACTAATCTTAGGTATTAATACTATGTTAATACAGATGTATAATATTTTTCAACATGTAGAGGGCTGAAACTGAAAAAGGGAAATACATAAGAATTTTCTCAGCATGTGGAGAGGTGAGTAGCAGACTCAAGATTAAATTTCTTTGTTTTACTCTCCTTGACCTTTTGTTCTGATCTCAGTGACATATCAACCATGCTTCTGCTGAAGAAAACCCAGACATAAGAAGTCACTTGTGCCTGCCAGCTCATCATGGGCCTCCAAAGCATACACAATCCTTTGCAGAAAGGAGCCCACTGCTGTATTAGAAAGGAGAACAACATAAAATTGTTGAGATAACTGCTCAATAAAACTCAGCTTTTGAAAATCAAGGCAGGTCATACAAAGTGTTCTCACACCTTGCTGAGTTGTAAGTTTGGCATGACATCCATTTTGAGCACTTGTGGTGAAGTAATTTTCCCTCTTGTAAAACACTGTTGATTGAACCACAGTTTTGGTTTTGATGAGGAACTTTGAACTGGCCTGTTGGAGTAGCAGGAGACTTCACGCAAAGAGAAGCAAACTTACAAAGAATGGGCAGCAATTTCCTTTGGGTACAATATGTATTTAGCTGACATGCCTGTGCAGAGCAAATGCCTGGATATTAAACCATCCGCTGCCTCTGCTGAGCAACACTGCAAATTACTTCTGGCAGCCATTAAGAGGTGCTTCAGTCAAGCACCCATAACCGTACAGCTCTTCACTAGGAAATTTGCTGATATTTTGAAAACATTGTGATACTTCACTAGTCTCAGAAATCCTTGACAACTTGTCAGAGATAAGAGTTCCAAGTCACCGCAGTAGTAATTACTCTTCTAGCCTGCTAGGGAAAGTGCCAGATATTCACCTTCCTCTTAGGAGCTGTGAAGTCTTTGGCAGATAATAGCATCTTTTTAATGTATTTAGAGCAATTGTCCATTCTGATCCTCTCCAATAACGTAGTTTCTGTAAACTGCTTTTGAGAGTGCCAGGAGAATGCTGGCTGATAGCAGATTCCTGTTCCCTGACTGTTGTTAGTCTGTACTTGTAAACAGTGACTGAAAATAGAGACGTGAGTGTTGTTTGAACAGCCAGCGTATGCTATGAGGAAAGTGGCTCAACAAGTAGGGGCAGATTCTGCAGCCCCCTACTCAGCTGAGTCATCTCCCTGCACACAAGTGGTGCTGTCAGGTTCAATCAGCCTGTCTGTGCAAGGCTTGAGGATCACACTCGTCAGCCTCCCGTCATCCATGGCATGGGGATAAGGATATGGATGGCTTTTGTATTGCTGATCCTCTGCATATTTGTGTACAGGTTTGTGAATCTCCTCTCAGTGGGCGAGTGTGTGAGGGAAAAATGCAAAAAAAGGTGAAAATCAACAGAAAATCACAAGGCATCTTCCCCACTTAAGCAGAGTACATCAAAGTCACCATGCCATTGCACAAAGTATGATATTGAATAAAGAAATGATTCCTTGAAAGAGTCATTAAAATTGGAAAGTCAAGTAGCCAAACATTAAAGAAGGCCAAAGTTTAGGCTCCTCACACCCCATTATTTCTGTATTCTATGTTTCTGCATTATAATAGAGCCTTGAATGTCATGACTACATAGCATTTATCTTGTTTTTCTATGGGAAGGAAGCCCCTGGAGTCACGTTGTCTCTGTAGGTGTCTGCTAGACAGTGGCTCTGTCCCTAACTTTTGAAACCATCCATCAGTTTCAACCAAAGCCTAGATGTACTACACTGCCATAAATCTATGGAAATTAGAGGTCCAGTTGAGGAAAGAGATGCTGTTAGAGATGAAGAGAGAGAGAGCAAGAGCAGTATAAACCCAGCCCTTAAGAGCTAACAGAGCAACCTGAGGGAGGAGAATGCTTAAAATTCTACAGGTATGAGAAAGGCCTCAGCTGGTCTCATGCTTTATTAAAACCTTGGCCACAGTCAAAGTTTACCTCCTGTGTTCTCCAAGTGGGATGAATATGTATTTTGGTGATTCTCCTTCAAAGGGTCACCCTGCAGACAGGGTTCCTGCTGGTCCCAGAGCTACTTGCTCTTCTGCACAGCTCAGTCCCACACTGTCAGCACTTCCATGGGGGCATTGCTGCAGCATTGGCTTGGCCCACGCTGTGGGGATTCCCTAATCCTCTGCCCTGCTTGCTGCCTTCCATGAGGCAAGCTCCTTCTCCAAGCCATCTCTGAAGCTCTCAGTCAGGATGCCTGGCTTCAAGGAGAAGAAATTCAAGTCCTCTTCCACTGTGGAAGTGTACAATAGAGTTATTATACAGCTGCCGTGGGAGATACTGGGAGGACACACTGTCCCTCTCATGCAGTAAGTTGACCGTGACTGCACAAACCCCTTGGGGACAGCAGTGCATGTGGCTGTCTGGAGAGAGACTGGCCATGGTCAGGAGCAAACACAAGCAGTGAGGGATAAGCAGTGGAGGAGACACAGCCTGGGGTGGCTAAGCCTGAGCCTGTCCTCCTTCCTTATTCTGCAGATGGGAAACTGAGGCTCAGTGAAAGTGCAGCTCAGATGCTGCTTCCCTTATGGAGAGGAAGGAGTCTTCTGAAGGTGTGCAGAGCTGTTTCTTCCAAGTAGGGGCTGAAGGAGTGAAGGGGAGTCTAAACTTCGAGGGAGTTTGTAGCTATGGAACATTGTTGCTACTCAGAAGTGAGCACCTATTTTAAATTAGAGCTCAAACCCCACTGTATCCTGTGAAAAAGAATCTAAGATCTTCTGTGAAGCATGTCATAGTGTCACACCTTTATTTTTCAGAAACCAGACCCAGTCACATTCTGCCCCTCCTATTTGGCATGCCAGTATTGTAAGAGCCAAAGGTTTCAAGATAAAGGTTTTTATGTAGGTGTAATAGCTTTTCTGAAGCCAGCTAGTATATCTGAAGAAAGCGGATGAGTTTTGGGGCATGTACACTCCTAAGGAAAGATGAAGTGAATTTCAAACCTAACTGCATCTTGGGAAAAATTGTTCTGGGTTTAATTAGACCTGTGTCTGAGCTAGACATCTGACAGCACCTATGGAATATAAAGACTATATTGGTGGTTATATCCTAGGGAGAAAAGAGATGCAGGTAATTTGTAGAATAATATTAGCATGATGTAGAGCATGGGAGATTGATAATTGGGAAAGGTGCAGAGAGGAGGATGGCAATGTGTTCTAAAACATTAGTATTCAGGAAAGTAATGAGATAGAGTTCCCAGATTCACCTCACAAAGATATTGTAGGATTTTCTTTGAGAATCAGGGCTGGAAGATCAGAAATGAAATAACTACACTGTAAGAAATGTTGCCTGTTGGAAGCACTTCATCCCAGCTGACTCTTTTGAAGAGCTGAAGACTATCTTTTGACAGGCTCAGAAAGGTTTCTTTCACCTTTGCAAAGTTGTGCCTAGTGCATTTCAAATTCCCAAGCATTTGGCAGCATTTCACTGTCTCATATTAGCTGCTAAACCAAGAATTCTTCCTGGTGAAGAGTTTTTTAATATGACTTTGTAAACAAGACTACTCAATTGCTAATGGAGGGGGTACAGCAGTCAAATAGAATGATGCCTCAGCTGCCTGTATCATCTCACTTGTTATTGCCAGTTGGATGTTGGTTGAGAAAACCCAGATGAGAGGTTACAAGTTCACTTGTCCGTGCCCCAGGAGGTGTCAATTTGTTGGGCTGTGCCCATCTCTGAGTGCTAGACAAAATCACCACCAACTGGTGGGTGAGCAGGCAGCTGCCTCCACACTCTATTTTCCAGAACCCTGATGAGCAGGATTTGACAAACAGGTATGGTACAGAAATTTCACTGGTTGCCTCAGCTGATGGTGGTGATACATCATTTCATCACAGAAGTTTACAAGGCAAAGTGGATCTCTCCACATCCTTCAAGAGAGCAGGCCATGAGGTTCCTACTGGTCAGCTCAGGCACACAGATGGAGAAGCCTGATCCTCTGGGGTGGACAGGATCCCTGCTCACAGATCCACTCATCCTGGCATTGCTGCAGCCCCTGCATGGGAAAGCAGACCTCAGCCAGCCCCCTTGCCTGGGGTACAGCATTGCCAGAGCAGGTCTTGGGGAGCTGCTTCTTAGGCAGCAACACATTTCTTCTCAGCATTTGTCACCTGAGAGGGTTGAAGGCTTCTAGTTGGTAGTATATTTGGTTAAAAAGTAATAAAAATACCCCTTATGCTAGCAAGAGTCCCAAATTTGCCTCTCTCAGATTTAAGTCCATATTCCAAACCAGATCTTTTTAACACACAGTGCTAGGAACTCTTCAGTATTGACAGTGCTGGGATTTGTGCTCTGAAATACTCTAAAAGGGTCACATTGATGTGACATTTTGTGACACAGGGTCTTGTGAGTGAATCAGACCTGACACTTGGAGCAGATAATGCCAGCTTCTAAGAAAGCTGCAAATACCTGGAAAGGAGGGCCTCCTGCTGCCAAGTTTTTCAGATAATGTTTGCATTTAGTATCATTGCAGATCCCCTTCTGGTTCCTGGCCATGCGCTTGTCCTGCTAGAGTATCATACTCATACTCATAAATACTGAGCAGAAACTTCCTCAAGACTGTCTCCCCATAACCCTCAGCACTGTGGTGCTGGTCTTGTCCTAGATTCTGCCCTGACAGCTCAGGCTGGTGCTTGTGTCCCTCTCCCCACTGAGGTCTCTGTTCTGAAAAGGTGTTGGAGAGAAGATATTGGACCAGGGGCAGCAGCAGGGCCACAGCCTGGGAGTGTGTCCTGGGAGGGCACTGTGGAAGGCTGGCATTTTTGGTGCGGGCTCCCTGCCAGCACATAGCATGATAATGACAGGAAGAACTGCACAAAGTCTTCAGTGATGGTCTTAAGTTTCTTTGTTCTTGGAAACTCCCTTTGTGGACAATAACGCATGCACCAAAGGATTTTAGTATCGCACTCAGTACGTGACTGTGGGCACATCCTCTCATTCCTCTTTTCCTGTCTCATGCTGGTTTTGAAGAGGCAATTAAAACCCAGTGACTTGTGTCAGAGGTGCTGCAGAGGTCAATAACATTTGACCTGTGTGACAATACAAGGGCCACTTGGTTCAGTGACAACAGCCCAGCTCTCTCGTGGTTGCCACAGAGATGAAGTCTGAGAAGCCTTCACTCATTTATTTCCCTAGAAAATCCTGGGATGGCTTTGAGGCAACAGCCAAGCCTAGCTGGTGCCAATGCAAGCTAGAGAACTCATGGATCCCCTCAGATGAGCATGCAGGGAAGGTCAGATCCATGTGGTGTGGGCACCAAAGAGCTGTGCATTGATGAGGTTCCTGGGCTCTCGAGCCATAACTCCAGTTGGAAAGCCACCTGTGATAATTTTGAATTAGCTGATTTCCATCTGGCAACAAGTCAGGAAGGCTCAGCTGCGGTGGATTAATTCCTTGTTCCTGCCACTTTGCCTCAGCAGGCTGATGTGGAAGGGCAGAAGGTGAGAAACCACTAGCAGAGCAGCTGAGGTAGCACATAGTGTTTTGTGTGTGCTTTGTTTTCCACATCAGACCCATTATTTGTATTCTGCTCACATGATGATAAAGGCTGAGCCTCACCTGGGTGGCAGAAGATGGAAGTTACCTTGGAAACAACAGGAACACCTTCATGGCTTCTAGACAGCTTCCCCCTGGCTACAGGCTTTGTATACACCAGCAGTCAGCTGGTCTCCTTTTCTTGAAGTTGCTTTTTTAACATTGTGCCTTTTCTCCCTCGATGGGAACCGACCACTTCGATTTACCATCTCCTGGTAGATAAGGAGGTGCTGTGGGGCATCAGATGGGGAGTGGTGCTGCACTGGGAAGCAGCAGTAGGAGCTTGGCTTGCTTGCTTTCACACAGCTCAGATGTTCCCCCAGGTTGGGCCAGCCCTTCATTGCCCTGACAGGAGAGGTACAAAGCAGCTGAACAGAAAAAAGGGAACTCCAAACAGTGGAAAGGATCATTACGCTTCCATGCCAATGGCGTCTGAAGCCCTGCAGAGCAGACATATGACCCTCTTGTGGGTCATGGAGAAACACCTGGAGGTATTTACAATAAGATTATGGGTATAAGGCTCATTGAGGGAAAAACATTTTTGGGGTTGTCTACAAGTTGTTTTGGGATGTTTTCCAAGGGCTGTGGGAATGCACAAGGCTTAGTTCAGCATGTTGGGGATGGATTAAAGTGGGAAAAGGAAGGAGTTGAGGTGGATTGGAAAGGAGCAAGTGTGGGAAAAAAAAAAAAAAAAAAGAGTATAAAAAGGGCAGGTCAGTGTGTTTGCCTGAGTCCTGCCTGCACTTGATCACTCCAATCTGTTCTGTATTCTCATTAAAACCTATTTTATCTGGTTTAAACCAGAGTGTTCTTTCTGATCTGAGTGGGTGTGTGTGAGCACAGCCAACGTGATGCTGGACTGATTGGCGAGCAGCAGAAGACGGCTGAGTGGTGCAGCTGCAGCAGGGCTGAGAGCTGGGGCTTGCATGTCCAGCTACCAGCAAGGCTCTCTGAGACACACAGGCAGCTAAGGACAGAGAGAAGATGCAATTTGCCCCAAGCTGTCAAACTCCCAGCCAAGTGTCACATGTGCGAGGACAAGTGGCTACAGCTCTGTGAAGTGAAGCAAGTGGTTGCAATGTTAAGCAGCTGAGAGCCTGGGTCAGCCACTTCTTTTTTCCCCCCTTCCTCTAAATATGTTTATGAGAATTGTTTTTGAATATTTATGTTTGGAATAATTATTTGGAAGAAGTCACAGCTGCATCTGCTCCTGCTGAAGTGACAGTTTGTACTGCTATCTCCTAGAGACCTTAAATTCCCACTCTGAAAGAAAGACGTTGTTTTTTAAAACTAAGGCTTGATTTCCGTGCTGATTTGAAAAGGGTGTAATTTCAAAGAGCAGTGGGACTTATTACTGGTTCAAGGACCAATGTAAGAAAACAGATGAACTGAAACAGTGGCTGTTGCAGTGACAACCATTTTGGGAGGACCCAGAAGTGGCTGCTATGAAAGAATCAGGTCTGCATGGATAATGCCTCAGCCTTCTTGTCGCGTTTGAAAAGAACAGAAGCGCCACATTTGTGAGATACTGTTGTGGGTCACCACTCCCCATATATCTGCCAGAGCTGGAAGCATCAGGAAAAGGCATTTCAGAGGTGCACAACAATAGGGAGCCACAATTGTGTTCCTCAACAACCTTTGTGAGCACGTGAGAAAAATCTGAAGAGGTTGTCTGAAAGACATTGCATAACCTGTTGGCTTTTCTCCCCCCCAGCATATAAACCACTGCACACAATTCATAAGGACAGGAAAACACATGCGTTTTATTTGAGAATCAGGTAATTATGCAGTTAGAAACTATATGCACTGTAGGCAAGGTGGGTGGCAGGAGTTGAGGATGCATCCACAGAAAGTTTTCAGATTCTGATTTTTAATGCTATATGACTCTTAAATCAACATGTGATTTGTAATTGGCTGGACAGAAAGAACAAATTTACATATCAGAAACAAAACAAGTCTCCAAGCTCAATTAGCCCTGGACTCTCAGAATCTTCTTTTATGTGGAGAAGTTTAAATCTTCTTTTATGTCCCCTTTCCTATTGGACAGAAATATATCAATGTTTCATCTCAATGTCTCTTTCTAGAAGAAAGATATTTTCACAGTGCCATTTTGGTGCTATCAATAGGATGCCATCAAAGCCCTAAATAAAACATTTCTATTGCTGTTGGTTATTTGGGAAATACAGTTCATTCCAGGAAAGCCAACATGCACAGGGCATGCACCAATATCCATTCTGCAACAACAAAAGCAAAAAATAACTCCACAAATAGGTGTTTACATTGGAAGAGCATAGACAGAGATTTTATCCAGGTATTACTGTATAATATTCTAACAAAATTTTCCATCTCAGACAGCATGGTAGCTCAATATATTTGCCCTGAAGACACATACAAAGCAATCTGCAAGTTTTCTTGAAATGTCTTTATTGCTTTAAACTGTTCCTTGGTAACAGCAAACTCAATTGTTTTTTTGGTTCTTTTCCCTTTCTTTTTTGTTATTAACATATAATGCTCCTTAAAATTTCTTTTAAACACCCAATTTATCATACACCTACCACAAAAGCCTTCTTTTTATTGACTATACTATGCATTACACACCTGTTTAACATTTCAGGAGGGAGACCTCACTCTTGAGCAGGAATGTTCAATATCAGCATAAATAAAGGACATCTATGCTAGCACAGATCAAAGGCAAGCAAACTAAAATCTAGGCTGGTAGACTTTCCGCATCCAGGAAAATGTCCTTGACACATTTTTTTTTACAAAACAGGATTTCCTGATATGCCTGGAGTCAGTATGCTGTGACATGGGCTGGCAGTGCAGAATAGCAACAGCACACATCGAATATGTGTTGGGAGCTGGTTACCAGAAACACTGCATAGTAATTATGGTGAAGATTCTCTGTGAAATAGATTCTGGTTTTTCAAATGAGATTCTGAAAAAAACATCCCCTAACATTTCAGCAGAAACGCTTTACAATTTGTCCAAATTGTAGAAGATGTCTCATCTTTTCCCATAAAAGCTTCCAGAGCTTGTAATTTACTGAGTTACTGCTTGTTCTAATGACTATTTGAGGGAATGGCTTGGCATGAGTAAGAGATGAGTTTGTGTATTAATTCAGTTCAAAGGTTCATACAATTTAAAGAAAGCAATAAAAGTTTAACTTGAACTCTCAACAACTCTGCTTTCCCCCACAAGTTCATAACACTGGTACCATCAAGTCTTTATAAGCTGCTGCAGAGTGGAGGGAAAAAAACAGAGTCAAAACCAAGTTCCCAGCTCACACCAAGGCTTCATCAATTAGAACCATGTGTCCCACAGATGGAAGAGAAGGGCACGATGGCAAAGGGGCTGCTGCACTCCCGCCATGAGCTCTCCTTTCGAGCAACACCGCAGAGCCTCCTCTCAAACGTGGCCTTGGACAGGGCAGGAGACCATGATGGGGCCAGGCAGGGCAGAGAGCAAACAGCAAGGAGGCAGCTGGATCTGGCCATCCGTGACATCTTATGACCGCTCCTCAGTTTGGAGGAGGAGGGGCCAAAGAACAAAAACCAAAACAGAGCACAGAACAACAACAACAAAATTTTTATACAAGCAGCCCTCAGCCTTGCTCCAGACTTTGAATGAGCAAGGACTGCACCATGCACTCATCAAGTATTCTTTTCTCAGCTGTGAAGATTTAGCTAGTCATGCCATGCTCACCCTGTCATCACTCTAGTTGCATCCCAGACATTTCCAATGCTTTTCCAATAAGGAAATCTACATTTGCTCAGAAAGTAGACTCTTAATGAGGCTTTGCTTGCTGAGTTAAAAAAGCATGAGGCAAGAGAAGTCTGTATTAGGGCAAGAAAAATAAATAGCCCTTATTTAAACCCTTCTCTCACCTTAAAACAGAAGGCTCAGAAACTGAAAACTGATAAAAAGCAAACACAATACAAAATCAATCTTTCTTTCTCCTTAAAGTAGCAGATATTTCAGCTGGCAAAATAAATTGTCCATTAAAATATAAAGTGGCATCTAAATACATTCCATGTAAGGACTCATTTGCAACACTGGAAATTTGCCAAGACTTCTCAGCACCTGAAGCCTGTGTCACCAGTTCATACACAAATGCAATAAAATAAGACCAAGCTTTTATCTATTCATTTCTGGAGCTTGTTAGTTTCTGGAGCTGCTCCATTAAACATGAAGTAACCGAGACACCATCTCTCAGGGTAGCTTTTTTCCAAATTACAGGATTTTTTTTCAAATTACAGCTATTTATTCATAAGATACACAGTATTTATACTTCCAAACAAATTACCAGCATCTCATATACAAAATTGTTTTCATGTATAGGTACTTTTAGTAACTGCTTAAGAAGGACTCTAAAAATTTGAGACAAAGGGAGAAAGCACAGGTCTAATTTTAAATAATTAACACAGAATCACAGAATCATTTAGGTTGGAAAAGACTTCTAAATCATTGAGTCCAACCTTAGACTGATGACCAAAGTATCAAGTGCCATATCCAGGTCATGCTTGAACACCTTCAGGGATGCTGACTCCACCACCTCCCTGAGCAGCTCATTGCAAGGTTTAAAAATCCTTTCTGCTGCTAGCCCACAGAAGAGGTAAAGAACTCTAAACATGAATGTAGACTTTTTAAAATGTCACACTGATTTCCTTCCTTACAGAAGAGCTGTTCTGGTCTGCAAATGAATGGACAAAATAAGCCTTCTTTGATTTTCACATTGTACGTGCTTAAAAAAAATATGGATTTCTGACTACAATCCCTACAAATTGAAACTCAAATTAGATTTTCTTTTCTCATATACTACCATTTTACAACTAACTCTGAAAACCTTGAGATTTTACTAGTCCTGCTACCCCTAGCTCTTCCTGCTATAGTATAGAAACTATACTGCATACATATAAACCTGTATTTATGTACAGACAAAGAATCACAGAAATAAAAGCACTGGGCAAATGTAAAAGCTGCCATTTGAGTTTATACTCCCTAGCAGGAATTCCAATCAAACAGTGTTCTGCACACAAATGTAAAGGCAATTTTTCCACGGCCTTCAGGTCAGGCTCAGAAAGAGTATCTTAAGCCTGGCAGGACAAAAGAGAAAACTGCCAGCTCTATTGCAAGATTAAATCTAGAGCTCCTTAAAAATCCACCTATTTTAATTAATTATCTTTTATGCTAACCACAAAAAATACGCATATCAAAGTTTTAAAGTAGCAAATTATGTATTTTTTTTATACCAGGACTTTTCCTTACTAGTTTAGTTTTAGTACAGATGATCCTCCCTAAGAGAGTATTTACAGACAAGGAAAAATAGTTAAACATCAGGATATTTATTTTACATACAAATATTTACAGAAAAATACTTACAAAAAATTAAGTATTCAAATTTTAATTCACTTCAAAAAAGCTTAATGCTTTCATCTTATAAAAACATGTTGCCTTTACTGTGCTCAAATTTACTATTCAGATCTCTGGATTTTCTTATAAGAGCTTTCTTTTGTGCTTCATCAAAGCGATTGACTTTGAGATCCTGCTCTCGGTCAAATGGCCTTCTTTCCTGAGGTTTGCTCTTTTCTTCAGATGCTTTGCTCTTCAGCTTTTTCTGGTGGATGTCCATGAGAGACTCTGACCTCTTTGACTCCTGGAAAAAACGAGGAGGAAGAGGAAGTAAAGTATTAAAGAATATCAACAACAACATACAGAAAATCCAAATGGAAAGACTGAAGTCAGGAAGGCTAAAAATTCCAGACAAAGAAGTAACTGGATATAGGATGATAAATTTAGCATACAAGGAGTAGAAAGTGTGAGCAATCTTATCTAGGCTAAAACAGTAATAATTCACTGTTGTAGATGGCCATAATGTTGTAGACAGCCATGGTGTTGTTGAATCTCTGCAGACAATGCAGATAAATTATAAACATAATGCAAAAGAAATATAAAAGTTGCTCTGACATTATTGGCAGAATGAAGACGTCATGTCAAAAGAAATATCTCAAAGTACAGGGCTAGTTTCCTACACACATCACGTAAGCACCTGGATGTAGTTACTGCTAGGGGCAGGAACCAGCTAGACACCTTTTTCACCTTTCATGCACTACAGTGGGTTTTTAAACGTGTGCTCCTAACTTTGGATGATCTGTTGAAAGCCCATAGGAAGTCACAGGTTTGAAGTGGAGCATGTGTTTTGCCAACTCCTCAAGGGCTTTAGCTTTTCTTAGAGAGCATGATCCAGCTCAAACACAACATAAAACTTCTGCTGATTTCACAGAGGAGCAGTATTAGCTCTCACAAGACCATGAGGCCCCTCATCTACTCAGATACGGTGCATTTGCATATCTAAACCAATTCTCCCATCAAAAAGTGCAAAAGCTGAGCAGCTCTGTTTTCTCATGATTTTCCTTCACTTCTGTGCAAAGACTTACTACATCACACATGCAAATAACAGCTTAGGCATGAGTTAAGAAAAGATTCTTATGGAAAATAGACAATACTTATTCATGATGTAACTGTGTTAGTGTTGATAAAATTGCACCAGAGAATGTATGTTGCATCAGCATCAAAAGAAGAAAATACTTTAAGAATGAAATCTGTTCTAGTGAAGTATCCTTGATAACCGTCAGTGGAGAAAGAAATAGGAAAGAACAGAGGAAAAAACTTTAAAAGAAAAATATCCACAACAATCACCTGAAAAATCAGAAAAGAGATGATTTAACAAAAAGAAAAAACAAACAACAAACAACAAAAGAACCCAAGAAACATTGTTCTTAAACTCTGAGACAGCTCCATGAATCTTAGAAACAGCAAAGGACTGTGTACGTTTTATTCCAGCAATGGCAGAGAACAAACCCCATAGTTTTACATGAAAATTATTCTACTATATTCATAGTGACAGTAGAAAGAGACACTAAAGAAGAACCTTAATACAGAATGGTAACAGTTCTAGATTTTCAAGTCTCTAAGTCAGGAGAAACATGTGATTTAATGAACTACAAATAAATTATCAGTAGTGCCACATAAACATGTAAAATAAGCCAAAGATGTGATTCTCAAGTTAATTGTCCTCTCAAGAGACAGGACTGCTTTCCAAAAGAGTTCAGGCCATACATCAGGAAGAACTGGAAGTAAGAGCTGTAAGGCAGGCAGTGGTCTACACACCCTGAGGGGCAGGGGTGACAGACAGAAAAGTGAGAGGGAATTTGACATGGAGTTCAGATTTCTAGTAATCAACATCTGTCTGCGAACATTATCTGCTCCTTTAGGGACTAAGAAAAACTACATGTAATGAAGTTACTGTAATGAGTATTTAATGTAATTAATGACAGAGGGTAATTAATACAGTGACCTGCTTAGCCCATCAAGCCTCTTTTAGGTTAGTGCATATGTCGGCCTAAAAGTTAAACTTGCACTATTGTTTTATTCTTGGGATGTCAGTAATTGGGTGAAGCAAGCTAATATTTGAATTAAGGTACCAGCAACCATGTTCTGACATGAGGATTGATGGAAAGCACCATCTAAAACTGAGGCAATATACAGAAACCCAAATTCTGTCACTTTGGAGAGGACCCAATCCTGCTCTCGTTGATGTTAATGCCAAGTGTTCTAAGGTCTTAAAACAGCAGTAGGTTTGGGCAGTAAAAGGGAAAACTGTAGTGGCATCACCATGGAAACTAGCTGTACTAGAAATGAGAACCAGAAGAAAAATGAAGAACTAAAGGAAATAGAGGAAGTATTTTGTGATTACACTTACATTGTATGAAGTCACCTGCTCAGTGAGCCTCTTGTCTCTCTCAGATAATACAATTTCTTCATTATCCTTACTGCTTGACTTTTTTGCCTCTTCTCTTTCCTGATGAGTAGAAGAAAATCACGTGCTATAGTAATCAGAATGTCTAAGGTAAAAAGCTAGCAAATCTATATCTTTTAATTAAATCTGGAGGGTAAAGGCCATGACAGAAGCCATCAGATATTTTCTGCTCAGCTTGATAGAAGAAGAAACTGGACATGCTAATTGGAAAATCAATGAGCTGATACAGAATATCTGACTACTGCAAAGAGGGAGCAGAAATAAATGCATATCAATGATATTTAATGTTATTACTTCATTGCCTTTATCTTGAAGCCTGAATTAGTAAACTTTGATAAAGAAGAAAAATCTGGGAAAGAAAATTTCACTGAACAACCCACAGGATCTTTACTTTGTTTTCAGAGAACATCAGTAACACCTACTGCCTGCAAGTGTATATGAATAAATAAATGCTCACCTTGGCTTTTCTCTCTCTGTCAGCTGGAGTATCTGTCCAAATAGATCTATCACCTGATTTGTCATCAGTTCGTCTCTTGAATGTTCTTGGGCCAAATCCAAAGCTTTTCAACTCAGGTGGAAGCTCTGTCATCCATGATTCCCTGGTAACTTGTTTGGGTTCATCCTTTGCAAAAGACGTAGGGGGTGGAGGGAAGAGTGAAAAAAGCATTATCAAAAATTACTGTCTGAATCTCTTGGCTTCCAGCAGAAATCATAGACTTTTTTCCTTTGTGTTAACACCTGCAAACATGTAGCATCCCAAGTAGAACTGCAACCATGTTTACACAGAAAAATAAAGACAAATCCACTCCAGCAACAAAATACCAGAAATTAAGAAATCCAACTTACGCTGTCTGCTGAAGTAAGCTTTTCTTTCATTCTCTGAGCTCTGCGTTCAAACTCTTTAGCCACATCAGACTCCACTGGTCCTTTTGCAGGCATTGGGCCTATAAAATTGTCTTCATCCTCGCTACTATCTGTCAGCTTTCAAAAATAAAACACTTCTTTCAAACACTGTGCTAAGAACATCAAGAAACACTTTAGCTTTATAGCATCACAATGACTTTGTCTGTAAGAGCATATAAACCTAATGCAATGCATCTCCCAGACAACAAAAACCTGGATTAGAACTCAAGATTAGACCTGTTCTAGCACTTGAACACGGACACTTCGTCTCCATTTTGCCAAAAGCAGCATCTCTCGTCTGAGGCAAGACTGCTGGTAAAGGCAGTGGCAGCACACTTTACATTGCTTTGCATGGAGCCACACAGCCTCTGTGGCCGTGGGAAAATTTGGAACACACAAGCATACAACTTCCATATTTTGGGCTTTACCATCACTAGCAACATTTGGATGCATTTCTCTAATAAAGATCACAATTTCACACTGCAAGAACTGTCTCAAGCTCAGATTCCATACAGACACTTGAAAGATTACAGTGCAAAGTAGGGTACCAGTGGCACGCATGATACCAAGCCCCTGCATGTACAGCATCTCCAACTAATCCCTTGGCTCTGTCATTCACTTCTTTGACCCCTTGTGGATCCCTTCAGGAAGAATTTCCTCACTGCAAGGGTTACCAAGCATTGGAACAGGCTGCCAAGGAGGTGGTGGAGTCACCATCCCTGGAAGTGTTCAGAAAATGACTGGGTGTGGCCCTGAGTACCACGACAAGGTGGTGATGGGTCAAATGATCTGGACTCAATGATCCTGTACAGAAAGCTCACTGGTGCCTCCCTCCAAGTAAAAACAACACAGATGTGAATGGAAGCAAAACTAGACAGAAAATGGTGATGCCACAGTGCCCCGGGAGCAAAGCTAAGGTGCCCGTTATCTACAAAAGTGCAAAGATTTCACTACAGTCAGACTGTGCGTGATAAAGTAATGGCAGCAGGATGCAAGGCTGTGTAGCCAGGAAGCACAAAGCATTGCTTGAGAACACACAAGGTGGTGAGTCATTAGATTCACTAAAGCAAAGTGAAGAGTCAGCATGCCTCTAAAGATGTACTTGAATACAAAATAATGAAATAATTTTTAAAAGCCAACAAGAAATTACTCATATTCAAAAATAAGAAGGAGTATTATTAGGAAGAGGTAATAAAAAGATAATTATTAGGAAGAGAAAAGAGGTAAATTCTGTAATACCTGTAAAAAAGCTGATGCTAGAAGATGTATTTATGAGAAAGAAACTTTTTTGTTTGCAAAATATAAAAGCAGACCAAGTTTGACATCTCTGTCTCGAGAGATTTGTCACTATGATAAATTGCTTAATCGTTATTTGGAGTTATAAGACGATGAGTAGCTCAGAAATGCCAGGTAATCTTTCTGCACGAGGAATTACAGCACCACTCACCGTAGGAGGCTGGAGAATTATATGCTTTGCAACTACTAACAAAAAGGGGAAGTTTCAAAGCAGCCTTTGCATCCTTTCTTCCTAGGGTGTCTAGCATCTCCCATAGTGTCTGGGAGTTAAATGTAAAAATCTAAGTATTTTAAAAATAAACAGAATAACCATTAATTCTCCCAAGGAATTAGTATTCAGTTTATCATAGCATGAGAGAGATTCACTTGCCTAAGCACTGGTATCCAGCACCATTTTTGGTGCCTTAGGGTCATCTGCTTGGCTTAGGAGGTGGTGCTCAAGAAGGACACAACCTTCTCTGAAAGTGCTACTCCCTATCTGCCAGGCCCTCCCATGGGCAACCTGGCTCCCTCAGAATGGTACTGGAAGCCCATGTTTACAGAGTTCCATCTTCCCCATAGCTGTATTTTATCACACATCTTGTTCCTGAATGTTCTTTAGTAGCACATGCATTATTTTGCAACCAGGGATGGCAGACAACAGAACTAGTTTTTACCTAACATGACCAGAACAGTCAAAAAAACATGAACCAAAAATGTGTGTCAGTGTCACTGTCCTGCACCTCACTCCCAGTCACAGGTATCGTTCTGCAATTGCGAAGAACAATTTAGTGACACTGTAATGGCATTCTCGATTGTATTCTTTTGGATAAACTTATTTAAAGGTTGTAGCCACTAGTAAACATATTTAAGGAGGTGAAGATGTGTTTTCTGCCTGCAGTTTAGGGTGCCAAGATTGGTTGTGTTCAGTGAGTGCACCATCTATTTAACAGCAAAAGCACAACAAACCAGACCAGTTGTGTTTTTTTTGTTGGGTTTTTTTTTGTGGTTTTTTTTTGTTTGTTTGTTTTGGTGGGTTTTTTTTGTTTGTTTGTTTGTTTGTTTTAAAAAGGCTTATTTATACTCTAGTATTTGACTCCAGCAAAAATATGCCAGACATTTTCTGGTCCAAAATTAAACTGTCATCCTGAGAAGTATGTCTGGTAGTCTCTTTCAGGCTACAATTTGTTTAACTATTTCAGACAGCTTGCACTAAAACAAAAGGCTTCTCTTTTCACAAACCTGGGGACGGGATTCTGATGAAACAGACGGTCCTATGAAACATCTGCTCCTGGTGTCCTCTGAAGGTTTCCTAAAGCCAGGTGGTAATGCAGGACCTATAATGGGCCTTGACAGTGGGAAAGAAAAAGAAAAGTTTTTTAAAAAAAACCCAAACAAAAAACAACTTGGTTTTTCAGTTGGAAGGGAAAAAATATAAAAGATCAATATAAAAATAAAAATCAAACATTGATGAGAAGTATGACTTTCCTTCCTCCCCATGCCAAGTGTACCCCTGTGCACACACTGTAGAAATAACTGAATAAGAGTGTCTCCATTTTCCAGGAGGACCTGTGCAGAGAGTTTTCATGCAAAACAACCAGAAAAGTTGCAGCATGTAGTCAAGGAAATCCACTTTTTTCTTCTCTAGCTTCCTTCACCAGATTCAAGAGCAATGAAAGGTGATAAGACAAATATACACTCCTTCTCAATCAACAAACCCAATTTCATTCTTCTTTTCTTGTACCTCAGTTTCACTGTCCTTTGATAAGCAGAAACATTGAACTGCTCAGATTTTATTTTACCTCAGAGTGGGAAAAAGAGAAGAAAAGTTTTGTGAGTCCAGGTAACTTCACTGATTTGTTTTTAGGCAGCAGCTCTGCAAGCAATGTAACTAAGTTGTCTCCACAAACACAGAACGATTTGATTCTCTTTTCAGTGGTGAAAAGAATACTACAAACTGTGCTTGCTGTATTGAAAGTCTTTTGAATGCAGGTTCCTCTTAATAATCCACCATAATATTCTTTAAAGCTAATAAAAACTAATTAAAAACCCAAACAGCTGTCACCTGAAGACATAACCAAGTGACAGTATCCTTCCAACTTAACAGCAGACTTTGTTTATTATGACCTTCAGTTGTGAGCTTGAGGTTATAAAAAGTAACAACACCTGAATTGAATTTGCTAATTATGGCCTTTACTCAATCCCAGGTAATCTAATCAAGCACAGCCCTGCTATAGTGATATTATTGTCAAGCTTTAAAAAGGGGAAATAAAAGACACAAGTTCTCACTGAAGAACCAACCACAGATATACAGACATGAACAATAAATATATGACCTCAGGACAAGGACACTGGTGAGATTTTAAACCCAGGCAAGAAGCCTGGGTTAATTTTGAAGTTCCACCCCCCACCTAGCTGCTGCAGTTCTATCTTCCTTCCTTCTTTCCTGACTGCTTTCTTGTTAAGACCATGTTTTAAATCCCTAATGCAATTTAAAGAGTTTAAACTTACACAGATACAGCCAAAATGAATCTTTTGTTTTAGTATACAAGTACCTTTATTCTGCATGGAGAGACAGATTAACCAATCTATAAAAGAAGCTAAAATATATATGAACATCTCTGTTATGGGCTGTATCTGTACAGCCTGTGAAAAAGAACCAATCCCAAATGCTCTATCTTGATTCTGTCACAGCTCAAAAGCTCTTTAGGGAATAGAAAAGTAGTTCTCATATTCACCCTTCCTATGCTTTCCACTTCTTATGCTTTTTTTTCCCCTCTCTCACATGGTCATCTCTTCAGTCTTTCCTCAGCAGTACACAGGTGACATGACCCTTAACAGTTTCCTGGACGTCCAAAGGGTCTCTGAACAGGTGAATTGAATCTAAATACTATTAATATTTTAACTCTGATAATATACTGACTCTAATAATACATTAACTACTAATAAAAAACTGCTAAGCACATTTTACTGCTGTGGGCAACTTCAGCACCTATAGGTGTTCAAAAATACCCCCCAAACTTATGGACTAAGCTTTAATTTAAGGACTACTGCATTTCATATATGGCAAAGCACATTCTCCTGTTGTTGAACTTGGAAGTCCTTGCTAATGCATGTTTCAAGATGGGTGTTTCAGCATTCTTCTGATGTGTAACAAAATTTTTTAAGATCACCTTTGCTCTTTACCTTGATGTGTGAACACTTCAGAAACATTTATGAGTGCTGCACTTCTGTCTAACATTGATAAACAGTACTATAATCTTCAAAATTGAAGGAAATCTTTTCACATATATATTTTATGCTGGAATGATTCAAACCATTTTCAACAAGCTGTAGATTGCCACATGAGCTGCCCTTAATCATGAACATGTTGCTTTGACAAGTCTGGAAAAGATGTAAGAGAACAAAAGCTTTATAAAAGAATGAGTGTGTCACACAGAACTGATAAACAGCTTGTCCATACACTGAAACAAACGACCTGCATTTGTTTCAATTATTCATGGCTCAGTTGGCAGCTGGCAATCTGCTCAAGGCTTAAGGGCAATGCAGCAGGCAGGCAGCAGCATCGTGTCTGTGCCCTGCACAGCTTACACACCTCCCAGACTCCCAGGTGTGCGGGGGTGGAAGATAGACAAGGCTCTTCCCACACACCACACCGCTCCCACCTACTCAGGGAATCAGGCTGGGTGCAAAACAGCTCTCCTCAATCTGCTTTCTCAGTGCCTGCTAGGAGCAATTGTATGGTGAGGTAGGAAAAAACAATAGAGCCAGTGCCAAGTGCCTTCTACTGCTTTAATCTATCACAGACACAGAGCAGACTCTTGCCTCAATGTCACAGAATCACACAATATTGTGAGTTAGAAGGGACCCACAAGGATCATCAAGTCCAACTCTTGAGTGAATGGCCCCTTCCTCTTCCATTTTACGAGTATTCGTGTCAAAAGTTAAGAAAGCAAGAAGGCTACCTCTGCTGATATTAGAAGTTACAAGGTTTTTTTTTAATAGAGAATACATTCTTTTTAATGACATGGTAAATTTTATAATTAAATAATACTTTGTGCATACAGAACACATGGACAAAAAATTGTTTGTGGGACCATCAAAGCACCAAATGATCCCACTGAGCATGATACCCACAACTACAAAAGAGTTTTTTGATTACAGCAAAGTGTAACCAAATGTACATGAGAAAGATACTTCCAAATAACCTTAGTTACATAAATTCTTGCTTAGTTACATAAATTTTATGCTGCCAAGCATCATAAAAATTCATGCAAACTGAAAAAAAAAATTAACTTTGAAATTTCTTTTGAGATGGTATATTACACAGTATCAGCTCAACAGTAAACTGAGTCACTCTCCTGGAACTGAAAACTCATACCTGACAAGCAAGAATTATTTTATCTACCAACTCCCTACTGCTCTGGGGAAGATAAAAGTGATCAAGGCACTCTTGTACTTCTCATCAGGAAGTATCCCTTTGGAAGCACTATATAGCCTATGGTCTATAATTTCAAATTATAGAAAGTGCACAGATTAATGTCAAGACTAAAAGGCTGTGAGGCACCGTTGAGTTCTGTATAGAAAATCCATACAATATTTTTTGGGGTGAAATATTTTATAACGGCAAGCAATCAAATGGAAAGCTTCCTGAGAGAGAGATCATAAATAATGCTTATTTCTGTAGAGATGACAGCCTCTTTTCTAGAAACCTACAGTGTTCAGAGTAGTTTTGTACCTGGAGACATATAAACAATAATCCTTGATGCATTAGCAAAGCACATGATATTGCACCACACACAAGGTAACTGCCCCAGTCCCTCACAGGACAGAATGAACTACAGAACTATGGGTCCTTGTGTAATTTATTTTTTCTCCACTGATCCAAGACCTATCAAAAGAAATGGAGGAAATTTGACATCCAAAATACATCTCAGAAAATTTAATTAGTTCTTTTACTCTCCTTCCAACCTGGTCTAGGAGGGCTGTGTGCTGTTTCAATGGAATTATGTTCTTTTTCTCAGAACATGGAGGAAGTGTTACCTCTTATCATCTGAATCTCAAATGCTCAAGTGAAATGTTCTGTAACAGTGATACAAAATACTTAATCTAAAATAATTGTGTTTTAAAGAAAAGAATCTGAATATAATTCCGTTTTCATTACCTCTCTGGAGAATCATCCTGTTTTTTAAATCCAGGAGGAAGAGCTGGCCCAAAAAAGCCATCATCATCATCATCTTCATGAATTCTTTTTGGCTTCCTGCAAATACAGATTTCACTTAATAATTACCTTGACATGCATAGCAATTATCTACATTTTAAAAATGAAAAAAAAAACCCACATAAAATTATTTCATAGGGTCTTCTGTACTAAATATCCTGCCGTTACCAAGGAAACGGTGCAAAAGGATCCAAAATTATTTGAACCAATTAAAAAACTGGGAGTATAAGATTCACTTCAAAAACATTCTAACATTTAAAAAAGGAAAAAAAAACTTAAAAAACAACATTAAGAATGCTTTTGCTGTAGAAAGTTTAGTATAATGTTGAAATACAATTTTCTAGTCACAAAGTAATTTAAAATTCAGTGCACTTTCTCCATTTTTATATGCTGTCTGCATTTTGAGTAGTATTTTTCCTGTTCAATTCTAATTAGCTGAAAAACTATTGACTAAGAAAACTGGAAAAAAAATCGAATAATAATTACTCTAGCACTCATTAAGATGGCATAATAGCCTTCAAGTATCTTATACAAGGCTCAGAGCAAACACACACAAATTCTTAGTACAGCAATTGTGAGTAATCAACCCAACAAATGAGAGTATTTGCAGACTCCTGTTACTTGCTAAACAATTCGGGTTTTTTCATTAGAGCTGACTTAATTGAATGCATAAATTCATGTCCATAAGCAGGTCTTATGGCCTCTCAAAGAGAGCTAGTATACCAAAACCAGGGCAAAACTCAAGTACCAAATACTTATGCAAATAGTAAGTGGTGTCTCTCCTTAGCATAAACACGCAAATTTGCAAAACTAAAATAAAACATGTAAGTGCAGAGATCTGACTGCCCCAAATAACTTAATTCCACCATAGGGTGTCAAACAGGTCAGCTGAATGAACATTCTTGGCCAGGAAGAACATATAGAACATATAATCCAAAGTTTTACACAGGTACAGAGTTTACCTTTTCTAATATAACATTGTCCCTTTTTCGTAAATTAGACACATTACACTTGCAATACAATTTGTAAATATACAAGTAACACAAAAGCATACTCACTTGGGTGCTGGATCTCCTTCTGTCTCCTCTTCAGAATCTCTGTTTGTGTCTCTGGGTAGAGGAAGAGATTCTGAGTCGTCATCGCTGTCAGGAGTTTCTGAGCTACAGCTGCTTTTGTAGTCTGGAGGCAGTGCTGGTCCTGCAACTGAACATCCAGAGTCATTTGGGATCATAAAATCACAGAATGGTTTGGATTGGAAGGGACCTTAAGGATTATATAGTTCCAATCTCCCTGCCATGGTCAGAGAACCTTCTCCTAGACCAGGTTTAATAAGGATACCTACTAAATGTTTCAAATGAGTATGACATATGCTGGCATTTCCAAAACACATATTTACTTGGAATTAAGTTTATTCAATCACTGCTCTCTCTAGCATTTAGAGAAGGTATCTAAACAAACTTCTAGAAGTTACTTCTTTCAGCACTGTATTTCCATCAACAATCTACCCTGAACTGTTCTGACTTAGGACTAATCCATTACTATGTGAGCATCTGCTGGAAACAGGACTAGAAAGCCCTGTTTTATGTAACTAATGTACAATAGGTGTGGCGTAAACCAGTACATTTAAAAGAAACTACCACCTTTAATAAAGTATTTGAAGCTTACTAGTGAAGAAACACATCATCTGTACATACACAGCATGGGAGACCATAAATTCTTAAATGGGAGCATTTGTGATCATAAAGTATGAAATTAATTGTCAGCCTGCTTTAGGAATGGTTTAATGATTAAGGTTATTTCCAGTTCAGCTAAATGTGAACAGCAACAGATTTAAGTAGTCTGCTGAAAAAGGGATGATTTAGGCATTCAGAGAATGAATTCAAAGAATTGTTGCTGTCAAAAGGCCAGGGTATTGGATGGAGCTCTCATGCTCCACTCAAACCTTTACCCTCTGGGGTAATCCCTCTGCAAAATTAAAATTCAGACACTAACACTGCCAGGAGGCCTGAGCTGTTTCTGGGCACTGTGCCCACCAGCAGACACTGATCTTTCTAGATTTATTGGGCTATACTACCATGTGCAGTGGGTCCAGAAGCAGCTTAGTCATTGATCCTAACAGCAAATGCCCCCCAAACAGGACTCTTAACACAGATACCCTCACAGGCTCAATCAACAAGGAATCAGCTGGAGCAAGCAAAAACCAGCAATGTTCCCAAGGTAAGAGGCCTTCCCAATCCAGGGCAAGGCACTCATTTACACAAACCCAGTACAAACAGCCCCCGTTCCCTTGTAATGGAGATTTGATTCTACTGATGATTTAGCATCCTGAGACACAAGACTTGCAGGACAGAGAGGTGTTTTGGTGAGGGAAAGACATTGTTCCCTTTATGAATAGTCAAGGGTCAGATGAAAAGATAAACAGTACCAGGAAATTAGATCTCCAGTTGAAGAACTACAACTTTTTAATAGTACAAAATACAACCTGAGGCATATTATGGTTTCATTGTTAGGTGACAAAGGCTAGGCAGAAATCATGTCCTTTGAGAGCTTCACAAAGCTTTTAATCATCTTTAGCACAAGACACAAGGACAGTCCACTAGTTGTAAAACATCCAGGAAGATCTGCCACTTCTTTTTTTTCCTGTTTTAATGGAAAAGACTTTTAACTAGGACATACAAATCCATTTCAGCACTAGGAAGTAAAAAAAAAAAAAAAAAACAAACAACCAACAAACCACTTCTCTCACCCCCAAAATACCCAAACACAACACCCTAGCCTATAAAGGTAAAATAAATTCAAGATGAAAGGAAACAAAGAAATGAATGATAAGCAGTAATAAAAACTGCTATCAAGAAGCCTCATCTTTTGGTATTAAAAGCATCACTTGAGTAAAAGCACTTAAAACCCAGATAAAACCTGCACAACTGCTTTTTCCAGACACCCGGTACCCTGACATCGTGCAAGCAGACTTCATTTGCTCTGAATGCAAAAGAAAAGACTTGGAGTGGAAGGAATAAACTCAGATACAATTTGATGAGTCTGATAAAAGAGAGGAAGAGAGAAATTAGGAGTAGTTTTGGGAGCTGCACAGAACTAGTAAAACCAAAACTATTTAAGGAAGAAGACTGGTCCCACTGGCATGTTCTGCAACACCAGGACTAACACACATACTTTTATCACAATTCCTCTCCATTATGTTGGCAAAATTGTTTGCATGGGCTATGCAATAAGCTGGATCAGAGAACTTAAAAGTGCATAAAAATTGCACTGCAAACCACAGCCCTTCCCTGAAAGAACTGTTTGTTCATGGAACTGCAGCCTAAGCAGGACAACCAGAAATTAAATAGAGACAGAGACTGACTAATGAAGGGAAAATGGCATTTAAAGCCTGAGGAAGAAAAAGTCATTGGACATGGTGAGAAGAAAATGAGGAGAAAGAGACTTGGGATTAAAAATTAATATGATCATGGTACTGACTGAGACTAACAATCAGCACAGGCAAAGACACAGCTATGGATCAGGATAGTTTGAGGAGCCACAACAAAGAGCAGAAAGGTAGGAATGGAAATTGCTAAGCATAAATTCTGAGAGCAAAGAAAGAAAAGGGTGAGGAGGGAGGCCAAGATCTAATCAGAAGTCTGTGAAACTCTCCAAAAACCATGGAGAAGCAGAAAAACACAGACAAAAGGAGGAACAGCAGAGAACTCAAAGAGTGAGAAAACTAAACCTAATGAGGTGAGGAGGATAAATGGATGTAGCAATGACAGAGCAACAGGAAAGTGAGCTTGGAACAATTCATAGCAGGATAATGGGATAAAACAGTATAAGAAAATTTTGGGGATAGTGAGGGGAGAAACAGGACCAAGTAGACTGAAGTGAATGTTCCATAGCTACTAGAAGTGACCATCCTACTAATTAGCTGGCTCTGGTGACTGACTATCTGCCTGAAAATTAAGTCAATTCAATTCAGTGACCAAATTAAAAGCTAGTTTTTGTTTTGTTTTGCTAGGGTTATTTCTGCTGTATTTGGAGATTCTAAATAATCTACCACACCATCAGACATGTACTGGGAAGCTCTCAAGGACAGACAAGGCCTTTCAGCTTTAGCACAATGGTAGATCAACCCAGACATATCAACACGTCTGTATTGCAACAAATGTGGCCTCAATGCTGAAACAGACAAAATCTGTTTCTTTGTCTCTAGTTATTTCTAGCCAATCCATAGCACTTCTCTCCTGCTGGTAAAAGGACAGCCCAGAGGTAGGGACAAATGGGCCAAAGGAAGTACGATTCTTCCAGCAGGAGCACAGTTAATCCACCTTCAAAGCACTGTGATGAAGTGAAGAATCAGGAAATTAGTGCAATCCATGTGTTGGACAAGCTGAAGAAAGTAAAGGATATACTGTGGATGAGCTTTTGGGTCTGTCCAGCTACCATTTGCTTCCATCTTGTTCCCAATTAAGGGTCACAGAAGTATTATTATCATCACTTCTCTGACACTAGAGGCAGTCCTTGGGCAATGCGGTTTGTCCCATGGTAAGAACACCAGTGGGTATTGCAGGAGAAAATATCCGGATGGTTGTACCCAGAGGGGTGGTGGGAGTGGGGCTCAAGGGGGCTGAGATATTTGCTACTGACTGTGGTGCACATCAGCCTGCACAAGGATATAAAATGCTAATGGAAACTGGGCCAACTAGTCTGCAGACAGCTCCCAGGTGGATTGCCTCCAGAAGAAATGTAGTAGCAATAAATCTAATCATAATCATACATAATCACTCTCCTATTTCTTGTATCAGTCTGAGAGCCCTCTCTTGTGCCTGAGAGTCTTCTCTGCCACAGACTGCTCAAAGTCCTACTTTGTTGCTGTTGGGAGACAGAAACTATGAAAGTAGACTAAAAAAAATGCTCTTCAAGAACAGCAATGAGCAGCTCAAATATCAGTGAGACTGCTAGGACAGGAAAAATATAGGAAAAGGTGTTCAGCTTTAAAAGGTGAAGCATCTCCTAAAATAGTTAGAAAACACAAGGGAAATTGTTACAGAACAAATTCTAGGCCCATTTGACTCAAGACCTAGCAAGTGCTGCAGCACAGAAGGTGCTGCAGGTGGCAGCCCTACCATGTGATTTTTGTCACTCCAGGTGCAGGGCTCCAGATGGAGCTGTAGTTCTGTACAGGAAAGTGTGTTATGCCAAAATACGTGCTCTCCTTTCTTCCCCTGCACTGCAGCAGTCTGCCTCAGGGGGTGAGCAGGGACACTTAGCTACTGTAAGTCAAAGTCAGAAAAAGTTTGAGAAAATTATAAAAACAAACAACCTGCCAGTAGCTGGAGTTTGGGGTTTTTGTTTGTTTGTTTTCAAAGGTGATTAAATTCCTTCACCCACTTCACACAGAAATTTCCAAGCAGATCTTTGATCAGCTGCCAGTGCAGCTGTAAAACCATGGAACTGATTTATGCTGGGACAAAGAGGGGACAAACTCAGCTGAGTAACCCAGACTAGACACTACTGAAACACCTGATGTCACAAACCCATGGCCTAAGGATAAGTTTAACCTGTTTTGTTCATACACGTTACAGATACTTGCAACACGCATCTATATGTGTGTGTTGATGGAAAGTGAATAAGCCATTAACACAGATATGGCCAGAAAAGGCAGCACCAGCTCGTGTAGTCAGGGCTTCTGCACAAAGCCGAGATCCAGACTCAGAGCTTGATGTTGCCATGGTATCAGCTAATGCAGCAGCTTTGTCCCTCTTGCTATTGCTCCCTCTTCTGGATTAAAAAAATTAGAGAGCAGACAAGCACAACAAACCTTTCCCATCAGAGCTGCTTTCTTTGGAGTAATCGAATGGTCAGTGACACACTGCTAGAAACACAATATATGTACGAGTGCCTTGAACCTGGATTAAAGGCAAGGAGTGCAAACGCTCAAAGTGCTGCTTCCAGAGATATTACCGACAGAGAACATGCAAGAATTTTAGTGGGGGAACTGAGCTCCACTGCAGAAGAGCCAGCCTGGCAGTCAGCTGGTCTCGGTGGGATCCCACTTCTCATGTGACGAACCTCAACATGAGAGACCTTGGCAGGAGAGGCACCACAGCCCCTCTGACCGGCACTCTGCTCCACATCCTGAGCCTGGAAAACCACAGCTGATGAAGTGGTTTGGCTTGGCAAAGGAAAGCACGCTGCACAGGCCCAGCCTCCTCCTTTTCTCCCCACTAATTTCACACCTGGAGCTGCTGAAGAGCACGGCCTTCAAAGCTCACGCCAGACTTAAGCGGAACAAAAGCATGTGACCTAAAGCGGTATTTTTCTAAAAGGAACGTTCCATACCTATAGTATTCCATTGCATATGGCGGTTTCGGGTTTTTTTTCTAGAAAAGTCACTGTAATAACCCTCCCAGGAAGTTCAGCTCCATGCAGGTGCCGCACTGGCGGTGTACACCCCGTGCTGTGACACGCTGGGCTGCGGGGCTCCGCTCTCCCACGCACTGTGGATCACGGGCTGCAGAGACGCTCTATCCCACTCACAGAGCACCTCACGCTATGGAACACGGGCTGCAGGCCCCGCTCTCCCACCCACGGAGCATCCCGCGCTGTGGCAGAAGGGCCGCAGAGCCCTGCTATCCCACGTCCCTGTACTCTCACCCTGGCTGAAGTCCTCTCCCGGCTCGGCCTCGGCGCGGCGCGGGAAGCCGGGCGGCAGCGCGGGGCCGATGAGCTGGCGGGCCATGGCGAAGCCGGCTCCGGGGGCAGCCGGGCCGCTCTCCCCGGCCCGCTCCTCTTCCCTGCTCCCGCCCCTGCGGCGCTCCCGGATGACGCCGCGCCCGCCGGGAAGAAGGCAGGGAGGGAGAGAGGAAGCGTTCACATTGCTCGGCCCGGACGTGACGCATTCAGCGGCCGCCGCCGCAGGGCCCCACGTGGTGGTGCGAGCGCACCGCGGAGAGGGGTCTGCAGCCGGGCGGCCTCTCCGGGCCGGACATGAACCCCTTCGCCTGGTACCCGCCGCCCCCGCCGGGGCTGCCTCCGCCGGGCATGCCCCCACCCTTCTTCTGCCCGCCACCCTCCTGGGACTCAAGCTTCTGGGGTGCTCCCCCCGTGCCCTACCCCCCGCCCGGCCGCTACCCGCCGCCCGACAGCACCTACGCGTCCGCCGACACTTACTCCCAGCCCGCCGAGTCCTACTCGCAACCCGCCGACAGCTACCCGCCCTCTGAGAGCTACTCGGATTCCGCTCAGAGCATCCCTCCCGCCGAGGGCTGCGCGCAGCCTGCCCAGAACTACTCGCAGCCCGAGGGCTACCCCCAGCCCCCCGAGGGATATCCGCCGGCTCAGAGCTACCCGCAGCCCGAGAGCTTCCTTCCCCCTCACGGCTACACCTCGCCTGCCGCCTGGTTCCCGCCGGCCTACGGAGCGCGGCCGCAGGGCCCGCACGCTGGTGAGGAGCAGGGCAGGGGGGAAGCGTCCTTGGGCCCCACGGGCTCCTTCCCATCCCGCACAGGCAAGGGCCCCGCGGCTGTCCTGAACCCTTGGGCTGCGGGACTTTCTTTCAAGCATGTTGATCATGCAACCCTCTTATCTCTTCCCTAGATCCTTCCCTGTTGCCCACCGAGGTAGGAGAGGGGTGTTTTACCAGCTCTATGTGTGAATGGCTAATCTTTTCTTTGTTCTGAAGGTGGAAATGGTAATTTCTCGCAGAAGTGGCAGGGCAAGCAAGCGCCTGCGTTTAGTAAACATTGCCCAGAAGAAAATAACAAGCCAAAGGTATGGAGTGGGGTCCCCAATGCAAGGGAGGGACATGTGCATATTGGAATGAGTCCAGGGAAAAGCCACGGAAATGATCGGGGTGAGGAGCACCTCTCCTGTGAAGGCTGAGAGAGCTGGGGTTGTTCAGCCTGGAGAAAAGAAGGCTTCGGATAGAGCCCTGCAGCATCCTTTCACTGTTTTAAGGGGATTTAGGAAAAAAGAGGGGGACAGACTTTATTTATAGTATGGTCTGTAGTGATAGAACAAGGAGTAATGGTTTTAGACTGAAGCAGAGTAGATCTAGATTGGACATAAAGAATGTTTTGTTTTTGTTTTTGTTTTTTTGTTTGTTTTTTTTTTTTTTTTACCGTGAAGGGCATGAGATACTGGCACAGATTTCCCAGAGGAGCTGTGACTGGCCCATCCTTAGAAATGTTGAAGGCCGGATTGAACGGGGCTTTGAGCAGCCTGATCTAGTCATAGATTATCCTTGCCTGTGGTGGGGGGCTTGAACCAGATGATCTTGGAAGGTCCCTTCCCACCCCAACCATTCTGTGATGGTGTCAGTCTCATGGGACTTGGCCCAAGGCACTGTAGAGATCCCATTCTCCCGTCTAAGGTGCTTGCTCTTAGAAGAGAGCAAATATGTGACAGTCTGTAACCCTTGGAAGATACATGTCAATCAGATTCTTACACAGGTTTATGTCACCTTGCTGTGGTGATGCCTAGCTGCCTAAATTACATTAGTGCTCCGTTACATGGTCAAGACCAGTCCGCCAGATGACACTGATGTGTGTAGTGGGAGACGCAGGGTCTGTGCTGCCCTCTGAACTTGTACATGTCATGGGAGAACAGTCATGGTCTGTCTGGGCAGGGAAGAGACACGGGGCTTTAGCCTAAATCTCACAGCCCTCAGGAAGTCCGTGCCAGCAGGCTGGTGTGTTTGCAGAAGCAATAATTGACTGAAGGGTGGTAGTGGGAAGAGCTGAGTGCAGGGCACGTTGTTTAGAAGGTCCATAATTTGAACTTAACTGATGTATTATGTTAGCTTATCTTTGAAACTTTTGAAACACATAACTGCTTTATTAATACAAATACTAATAGTGTTTCATGACTAACCAAATACAGAAATATCTTGTAACTGCAGTTCTGAGATTATTTATTCATCCTTTTTTTCTTTTTTTTTTCAGACCAAAAAGAAAAAAGAGCCAGTTTTCTCTCATTACTGTGATACCTGTGACCGTGGCTATAAAAACCAGGAGAAGTATGATGAACACATTTCACAGCATAAACAGGTTAATGAGTTTGGCTGCTTTTATTCACACTTTGATTTTTGCCTTGGTGCTTGGCAAGCAGTTAGCTGTAGTCACTCTTTGAGCAGAAGACATAGGAAAGAAATTCCAGAGCTATATCAAGTATTAGTGGGGGATTTTTTTCTGAATGCTGTATGTTAGGGGAGGCTTCAGTTGTATTTTTGGTTTTATTACTGAAGCCTTTTAAACTGCTTTTCTTGCAAAGTATTGCTAAGTCATAGGAATTAATTCATTTACACAACTATAGCATGTACAGTTTTTATGTGGAACCATGTAAAAAAAATTCCTTCATTGAAAATTACCTAAATTTGCAAGTATCAAAATCTGAAGAGTCTTGCAAATTTTTATCTTAAGTAAACTTTACTTTCTTTTCAGTTATTGGATGCATTGCCTACACTGGTTATTTTAAAACCAGATGAAACTGAAAAGTGCATTATCCCTGCTTGCTGTTTTTGCAATCACCTTTGTTAGGAAACTGGGTAGCTTACACAGCCTATGCAACAAACTGTACAGGCAACTGGCACTGAGTTTATTTGAAGTGTGCTCAAAAGCTTGTTTATATTTTGTGTAAATTGGTATGCTTTAAGTTCACCCTCTTGTCTTGCAGTGCTCAGAAGAAGGTTGCAATTTCAGTGCTCATGAGAAGATCGTTCAGATACACTGGAAGAATGTAGGTAACCCTCTGGGCCCAAAATAGAAGTCTGTGCTATCTTTACCATAGCCCCTTTTCTCATTCTTCAGTGGCTTCCTTTCATTCATCTGGAAGGAAAATGTATCATCACTGAGGAGAATCTGTTACAAGACAATATTGTGGATGAAAATATGTTAAATACTGCGGAGTTTTCTAAATGGGTTAATTTTATCATCTCTGTGTATAGTCTCACCAGTGTTGGAGATGAAAACAGTGTGATACCACTATACCTGACATAATGATGTTTTCTTTTTTAATGTGTGGTTTTTTTCCTTCCTCTTTTAAACATCTGTGAAATACTTTTCCTTAGGCACATGCACCTGGTGCTAAAAGAATAAAATTAGATAGTCCTGAAGAGATTGCTAAATGGAGAGAAGAAAGAAAAAGGTAAGACTTGTGGCCTATGGATTTATTTTACTGTATTTTCCCTGTTGGGAGCATTAGATGACATTAGCTGAAGGGCAGGAGCAGCACATAACCTGTTCTTTCTGGTGTTCCATTGACCGTGCAAAACCCCTGCAGCAGTGATCTGTTTCAAAATGCCTAAGCCAGGAGGATGTGAGCTGCAGGGACTATAATAATTTAGAAGATTGTAATAGCAGGCAAGGTATCAGCTGAAGAAGGAAACAGCTTTCCCAGATGCTTGGTGTGGTATCCCAGGTTAGGTGAATGTCTCATTCTTTTTAGCCTGATCACTGATCACATTTTAGATCAGAAATGTTTGTATGGGGGGATTTAATAGCTTGAAAATCTGGAACTGTTGTACTGGGTATAATTGTAATACTGTGTGCAGATTTCCTCACCTTAAGTTGTTCCAGTAGACCACACCAGGGAGTTTTCTTGATTTTTTTTAAGGACTTTCTGTGTTGCTTGATGCTTTTCTAGTGAAAGACGACAGAAACCATGAATACTATGTTCTCAGCCAGTCTAACTTACATTGTATGCAGGGTGCCAGGTAAAATTCTCCTATGAGCAGTATTTCTCACTATTTCTTATCCTGGGATGTAACTGGGTATAACTTTTTTTTTTGTTGGCCAGGATTGAAGTATTTATCTCCCAGATTTGTTTTTTTTTTTCCTTCAGAGTTCAACAGATTAAAATCTACACTTTCCCGGCAGGAGAAAGATACTTCAGGCTTTCCTCATTTCTATTCATAATTTAGAATATAGTCTTGCAAGTGATCAGTGCACAAGTTTTGTTTCCATGAGCAAGAGTCCTATACACAGAATGGGAAGTGATATAAATTTGATTTTGAGATCAGTGCTGATGAGCTAGGGCAGTGTACTAGTCATGTGGGAGAGTTCTACTGAAAATAATCCCAGTGGTCTGATGGAATCTTACTGATGTATCCATGTTGCATCCATGCCAAAAGGCAATATTAATGTGTTCTTTCTTTGAACTTCACTTCCTTTAATATGTTTTTTCACTGTTTTTGTTGAAAAAGTAAAATGAATGGAATTTATTATACAATTTTTTAACTGCCTCCCATCCATTTTTTCCTGCATGGAGAAGCAAAATTTCTCCCCAAGTAAGTTCATTCTTGGAAGTTTTAATTTTTCTTTGGACATGGTTTCAGCTTTTTCTGCAAATTTCAGAAATGCAAAGGGAAATCTTACCACTATGTCAGCATATCACAGCAGTCAACTGTTGTACCTGCTGTTAATTTTTTACAAATGAAAATAATCTGTAGGATTTTTTTTTAAAGCAGCTTTTTTGATACAGAAACAAAAGATTATTTTCTCCTATTTTTAAAATGCCATCATTAAGCAGACAAAAACTAGTTGTGATCTGTGCAAATATAAGTTTGGTGTTAGATTAGGCAAGTTTTGCTGCTAGATTAGTTTTCATTCCAAGGTTTCCTTTTATTCAAAAGATACTTGAGGCTTGCTTTTTATTTGCTTTCAGTCTACATATTGCTGTTGTGGTTTTTTGGTCACTAATTTTCTAAGGGTAGCTCCAAGGAAGAAGATTTATATCGTACGCAGTCTCTGAGAGAGTCTTTGCTACTAATTTTCAACTTTTCATACACTTCTCTATTTTGGGAGGTGTTCAGGAGATTTTCTGTCTAGCAGCTGATGCTGAGGTTTAAGTGTTGAAATGACGTTTAAGGTATCTATGTCAGTATGTGCTCTGCTAGAACATCAGAGAAGTGAGAATTGAATGTAAAATTATGGATAAGGTACTGTTTGTGTGGGGAGTGGGTGCTGCAAATCACAGCAGCCTTTATCTACATGTGATTGTAAGGGTGGTGCTCTGCCTGAGATGGTTTTGCTGAGTTCCTGAAGGATCTCGTGTTGATTTTACAGATGAATATAATTTGGCTGTGGTACAACATTGCTGAAAGCCTTTGCTCGCTGCAGCTCAGTAAAATCAAAGGAAATAAAGTCGAATGGTGACAGCCACCAACCAGAAAAGGCGAAATGGGATTAGGACTGTCTGAGCCAGGACCGCTAGATGGAGTAGTGCCTTATCTTGGTGCTTCAGGCTTCTGTGGGCATCGTATTTAGCCGTGATGGATGGGCGTAGAATGACTACCTGGGTGGCTTTTGTTACTCTTTGTACAGCAAGGAAGCTCTATGAGCATTCTTCTTTCTTTAATTAAAAAAAAAAAAAAGGGGCGGGGCGAGAGGCAGGCAGAGAGAGAAAGCCAGCTGGAACTTTTGTGCAGCATTAATTGGGTCACCAGCAAAGCATCAGTTTAGTACTGAAGGTCTGTTGTTGACTCACAGTAAACATTGTATTGTACAGAAAAAAAGGGACACCAGAGGGAGTCTGAGCTACTAAGCAGTTTTGGTTTATGGTGACAGGAAGAAACCTTTTTCTTTCTAGAACCTCCAATCAGAACTAAGAATGAATCTTTTTAGGTCATTAATAGTTTGTTGCTAATTAGGTTGCAGTGATTTAATATGTGTGTTTCCATGCTGCATCCTGTCTTGCTTGTTCTTTCAGCTGTTATAAATAATTACTTGCAGAGTTGAGATTTTTCTTCTTAATTGGCTGCTGTGTTGCTCAATTGTGTTTCCTGCTTAAAATCTTCAAGAAAGAGCTTGTGTTTAACCTGTAGCCTTACTCTCATAAAGAGGAGGAGGAGAGCTGCTAAGGAGTATCTCTGAGTGAAGCATGCTGGGTCAGAATGCTGTTTTCCTGTTGAACCTGCTGAGCCAAGAAATCTAAGCAAAGAGCAGTAGAGATGAAGTTCCATGGGATCTCAGGATTTCCCTGTGTTTTGCAGACAGATGGTTGTGAAGTCTGACATCAATTTTTCTTGTTTTGATTTGTCCTGTCTCCTCCAAGTGTTGAGAAATGTGCTGTCTTCAGCATATTTTTTCAGCATGAGCTTAAAGAGAATTATCTGCAGTGCATTTCCTTAATGTGTCAGAATGAGATATTGCTGTCTTCCCTACTCCCCAAGTGAGATCTGGGTCCTGCCAGCCCATCTGTTTCTCACCAACATTTCTTGAGCAATGGTTATTAGTAAGAATGTGGCATGGCTGCTTTAGCATTAATGTGAATCATTAAACTTACTTTTGCTTAGCTCCTAATTTAACATTGGGGGATTTTCTTGAGCTTGTGTGTTGCTTGTAAATTCTCCCCTTTCTGCCCACTTTCTTTAATCTCTTGCCATTGGTTTGTTCAGATAGGAATTGGCTGTTGTATTTCCTTGCAATACATCTCAGCATACACAAGCTGAGCATACACAAGCATACACAAGCTGAGCATGTGCTTAGTGCTTGAAGTCCAGTATTCTTATCCACACCACTTTTAATTAATTTGGGGTTTTCTAGTTGCATAGTGATAATCCTAGAGTAGTTTGGAATCCTCCCTGGTGTTGCGTTCATAGTAGTGAAGTGTGTGATATGGAAAATAATTTCTTATAACTTAGTAAAAGTAGAGTAGACAAAGCAAAATAGAAGGGATGTGTCAGTAGATCAAGTTAAACATAGATAAAATAAAGTTTATTCTGATCTGCTGGGATAGATTAGCAGTAAAACTGCCTCAGCTAACATATGGTTAAATCAGATACGGGAAAGTTAAGCCAAGATTTTATCAGCTCTGTTGGGTCATTTTTGTTCCCTTTGGGTTATCCATGTCTCCTTTGCTGTTGGCTGTGCATATGCAATTAAGACCAGCTCAAGAAATTATTGAGGCATTTTTCTCACAGTGCTGTTCCTATTAAAATGATGGACTTGTATAGCTCTTGACTCAGGAATCCCTTGTGTAAACTGCTACAGAAACAGGTCTCTTTTCTGTTAGATGTTGGCAAAGCTCTGTTTCTTCACTGCTCACTAAGAGCTGCTTTACTCCAGTGTTTATGAGAACAAGATGAAGTATGCTGGCCTATAAAAAAATGCATGGCTCTGGTTAGTGTGCTCATTTATTGGAAAAAAAATTCTATTCACTAAGACACATGTGTTACTGATTATGCTCAGTGTCAGTGTTCTGTGTCTCTAGAAGCTTTAGGGTATCCTTTACCTGCATGTCTCACTTTGTTGCGATATATTTAATATACTCATTTTAGCCTGAAAAGCAGTTTTCTGATATTATCAATTTATTTTTAAAAACTTTGGATTGTAGGTGTATGTACAGTTGGGAGCTGCAGCTGCTGTGAAAGAAGGCTGCCTTCTCAGGCTGTACTGGCTTCATAAAGTCTGCTGTGCCAAACCATCACATCCTGGTTTATCTCTCCCTTTTACAATAAGTTGCTTAGGTTTGTAAAGCCTTGTGGAGACTGATGAAGCTGTTTGTATTCAAGCTCTGACAAGTTGTTTGCAAGGCATAGGTGCTGGGGTACTTCTGCTTCAGTGGTGTTTGTAGGTAACATCTTAGGAACATCATTTTCTTAGGAGGAGAGGAGGGCTTGCCATCTTAGAAGGGTGCAAACCCAAGTCAGGTCTTGGGATTTAAGCATATGGCCTTTTATGTGGAGAGACTCAGTCAGTAAAGGCAGTGAGTAAAATGCCATTTAACATTTGAGGAGAGCTGCAGAAAATAAACACAGCCACTACAGATGCCTTCAGATGTGCTTCTGCAGGCATACTGGGGCTTGTGACTTGAGCTCTCGCCACCTGTCAGTTACTGCCTGTGTCAGCTGGAAGGGTGCATTAAGAGAAATCTGTCAGTCTTGGCAGTAAATGGAACTGAAAGTGTCGGTACAGTCCATTACGGTGGCTCGTGGAGGGAGTGGTAACTCACAGGAATGAAAGTGGGAGGCATTCATGTCTCGAATCGTGTTGTGAGAGCGTGTCTGAATATGTTCTTAATCAGCATAAGTGCTGCAGCATTTCAAGGCTCCTTTACTCTAGTATTTAGGGTCTTCCCTTATAATTAAAACACCACCCCATCCCCTCTGCCTCCCCCACTACAATCTCTACAGTAAGCTTGGGGATTTTTTGAGCATAACTACTTGTTTTATAGCTTGCTGTCCTCCTGGAAGCCTTTGTGTTTGAAGGAAAGCACCTTCTCCTAAAACTGCGGAGCACAGGGGTCTTTGTCAACATGAAGCTTTTAAGATTAAAGACTTCATTGCACATTTGCTGCGTGCTGGGAGTGTTGTAACATGAATGAACAAATCTAACTCACAGGGAAGAGCAGGGATCATATCCCTATGCTCACTTGAGCTGTATGGCAGATTTCTGGGAGAAATCCAAAGAAAATAGATGTTGACAGCTCATGTTCAAATCCTCTTAAAGGAGACGAGTTCTGTAGTGTGTTTGGGTTTGTCTTGTAGAAAATGCTTCTTTTTCCTTGGTATGTGGTTGAAGCTGTCTTCAATCAATGTGACACTTAGCATTCATGGTGTAATATGGGGGAAATGCATGTGATAAGATTAAATATTTAAAGAGAGATTCATGTCTTTTTTGACAGCTATTTTTAGTGAGAAGCTGTTCTACGTTTCTCTTAACTCCATTTTAATAGGCATCCAATATTTATACTTTGTGTTTCTATCCAGAGGCTGGGGGAGCGTTGTGCTTGTGTTTCTCATTTACCACCTTTATCTCAAAGCACGGGCATTTAGCTAACTGATGTTTGCAGAGCAAGCAGTGTAGCCATTTTTGGGCTTTGCTGGTAAAAAGGCTGCTGCCCAGGCTCTGCATGTTAGAACCAGCGAGGCATTTGTCTGGAAGAAAGGATGGTAAGGGAGGTAGGGAATGGCAGAGACTGGATGATTTGGGAGATGGTTGTAACAGTAGATTTCTTTTCATCTGCATGATTTGGCAATTTTTCTTGAACCTGAAATTAAAAAGGGGCAGTAATTCTGGTGAACTTGAGGTCAGTGTGCAAGCATATTGCTAAATATTGCTCAAGAAGGAACTTGTGTGCTTTTCCCTGTCACATTAAAGGAATCCTGTGCACCCAGAAGCAGTTCATATAACTTTCTTTTTTTTTAAGTTTACAAGAACTCAGCAGTTAGTTTGCTAAAGGCATGTCATTCAAATAATCCAGTTGAAGCTCCATAGAAATAAAATAGGAAGACTAAAACATGCTAAATTATGTGCTGGGGCAAAAGAGAGGGTCCATGACTATATCCAAACTGTTTGTACCTTGCTTGATGGTGTGGTAAATCTAAGAATGCTAATGTGATAGATTTTTTGATTTTTTTTTTTGTTTTGTTCATTGCATCTGGATATGTGTTGCGTCTGGGTATGTAAGCATAAATGCACTCAGGTTTCTTTTCCTCAGTAATGACTTTTTAAGAAAGAAACAATCTGTTAAACTTCGTTGAAAATTTTTAAAAGCATGTAATGTTTATAGAGGAAGCTGGTTTGGTAAAGAGAGAATTGGGAAACTACAGTGAATCCTTTAAGAGCCAGTGAAACTTCTTTTTTTTTCTTCTAGAAATTTTCCTACGTTGGCAAACATTGAAAGGAAGAAGGAAATGCAGATGCAGAAGGAGGAAAGGGGAGAAGTGCTCACTACCCAGCAGTTTGGGTAAGTGTTTTGAACCAAGCTTGTTGCTTTCCTCCCACTGAGTTCAAAACTGCTCTCTTACTGTGGTCTCCCAGCACTTACTGCTTCCACTGTATACAGAATCTAGCTGCCCTTTCAGAGGGGACAGGCCATTTGACAAATTGCTGATGTAATATTCTTTTGTTTACTTCATAGTGCTCCAAAGCCCACTTCAGTTAAATGAAACAATAACTACATAAAAAATCTGGTATTCTGGCTTGTTTGAGAAAACCACTTTCTAGTGACCATTCATTAGATCAGCATAACCTTGGTCTGTGAAAAAGTAGTAATGGGGACAAAAGTCATGCAACATAATGAGTCCCCATGGTTTAGTCCTTTATTGCCTGAAAATGGCCAACAGAGATTTTATTCTTTCTCTCTCTCCCTTCTGATGATAAATCAGTAGTCAAGTCAAGAGGGGAAAAAGATAAAGATGATGGAGGGTAGAAAAATGAAGCAGCACTACTTAAGTTATAATGAAAACTATATGAAAATAAAATTAAATCTATCTGCTACCATTGTTCTGAGCTAGTACTTACTCATCTTGGATTCTTATCAGTTCTCTGCCTTATACATTATTTTCCTGCATGGTTTTGTTCTTCTCTCTCAGTTCCACATCTAGCTAGGTGGAACCAGCTAATTTCATTAGCTCTGCTTTAGGACCTGGGGGAAGATTTTTTTTTTTTTTTAAAAAGTTATAATGAGCCACACTCCTTAAATATCACTTGTTTAAACTAGAATGACTGAACTGGGAGACAGGAGCAGACTCAGTCCTAAGGGGCTCTTGCTAAATGCCATTTTCTGCTGCGTGGAAGTGAAGCTGGGGTTTGCCTGGCTTTTTGTACAGGGGATGACAGCAAACAAAACAAAACTTGCACCATGGTAAAATGTTTGAGCTAGTGCAGAATAAGAAGTTTGTGTAAATTTTAAATGTGGACAGTGCAAATTACCTTGTTGCAGCATGTGCTTCAGAAGATCCAGCACTTACCTGCCCCCAGCCCAACCAATTGTCTTTCATGACTGAAAGATTTATAGAAGACTGAAGTAGAACTTCCTTTAAAGGTTATAAAGTTGCAGGAGTGCTTTGCACCCCAGGAACTAAGCCTGGGCATTGAAACTAAAGCTGCAAACATATATGATGTTATATTGGAGATTATTATGACCAAAGGTGGATTTTCTTTGTCACAGTAGCAAACTGTTTGATGTCTACAGATTTTACTTGCTAACTTTTGTGGCCGTGAGTCAGATGCATCAAGTAGTCCTAAATGTTCATCATCAATTCCATGCTGTTACATTTGCTAGTAGCTTTATATCTGGAAAACTGTTTGGGGAAAAAAAAAAAAAAAGGCCCTCAAAATTGCAGGTTGTTTACTTCTGCATAGCAACATTTTATTCTAGTTGATTCTAGAAATTTGTTCTTTTTCTCCCCTGAGCTAGTAGCACTCTAGACTTGGTGAACTGTCCATAAGTTGTCATTACTGCTTTGTAAATCAGTAGTAAAGATTCTGGAATTAGTGCTTATCTGGCAGATTTACTGATGTGTGAGGAAGAAATAGAATACAGCTTGTTCCCTGCAAGCTGTGCTATTAAAGCAAATAGCTAAGTAATATTTAGAAGGGATTAGATGCTTGACACTTCCATGGTGCTTTCCATTTGTGGTTCTCTGAAGTGCTTTGCAACTCCTAAGTCTCAGCATCCCTGCATGTGGGCTCAGAGATGCAGAAGGACTGCTTTGGAAGCCTGTCTGGTGTCACAACACCTGAGTAATAGTGCACAGCTCTCTGTGCTCTCTGAATGGAGAGTGAAGAGCAGGATATCTTCCACGAGGGAATGGCAGAAGGCAGGTGCCAGGCTGATGTTTGTTGGGACATGTTTTTGACTTTGAGGTTTCTTTCTGAGTGTTTGAGTCCCAAAAGAATTTAGAAAGCTGTTTTTAACCCTTGGTCAAGAACACCAGCTTTAATTGAGCCTATGCTTCTAGGTTGTGCAACAAATTCAGAAATGCAGTTTTGTCTCTTGTTGGAGTTGAATCATAGGAAATAATATTAGCCTTCTTTTGTGGGTGAGGGACTGATGCACAGGAAGGCAGTGGCTTGCCACTTGTGCACAGGATGCCATCAGGGATGAGCAATCAGTGTTGGACACTATAGTGAAATGACTGGAGAATGAAATGAAATGTGTTTTGTTGCAATATAAAGTCATTTTGAGTGCTATGAGAGGCCTTGCTCTCTACTCAGGCAGGTCTTGATAAGGCCAGAAAAGCAGGAAGGGAAGAATGCTGGTAATGGGAACATTTCTGAACAAGCAAAGTAGTGGGTGGCTTGAAAGGGCTGTGTGATGAAGGCCTAGAAAAATTGCATAGGTGGAAGACGTGAATAAAGTGGGATTATACACTGTTTCGTGTAACTCAAGAAGGATGGGGCACTAAATGACCTGTTTAGACCTCAGAGTGGAGGCAAACAAAAAGTCCTTTGTCACAAAATAAACACCTTGCTGCAGGATTTCAGGGATGCCAGACATGAACACAGCATCCCACATCATGTGGCATGTGGTTGACTAGGGATAATACGTCCTCAGCCATGCTATAGGTGAGGCTGAGGCCAGGAGGACTGATCAGAACCAGCCATGGGGCTCATTCAGGACAGGAGATCTTGTGTAGTTTTTGCTGTTGTAATATACTGATGATTAGTTACAGTCTTATTTGGCTGAATGAAGTTTCTGTTGCTTGGAAATAAATGTTTTCAAGAAGCTTCAGTTGTACCTTCTGTATTTGCTTTTCTCTCGTGGTCATATTTATTCTTGTAGCTATAGAATTCAACCAGAGTTTGTTAAGCTTTGCAGGTATCTTCCTATCAATATGTGTTTATAGGATAATCTGAAAGGTAATGGAGCCATGAAAGAGAAGTAGAACCAGCATGCTGTGCTCTTCCTGTGTTTCAGGACTTGTTATTTTGTTTCAGGTTTTTAAAAATGCATTATCCTGATGGACATTTCTTTTATTCCTTTTCTTTGGAATGGAAAAGATGAATGTCATGTTAGTTGGAGGTGGGAGTAGGTAGTCATTGCAGCTGATGGTGTCAGATGGCTGAATGGATTTGGTGCAGCAAGATGCTTCTCAGAGCTGTAACTAGGAAAAAGAGACTTGAGTGATGAAAGAATGTTTATAGTAGATACTTTCCTTTTAACTTCATGTTGCCACTGTTTTGAATGATTTTCATGCTTAAGTCAAGAGAGTATTTGTTGACTTTGTTATCTGAAATGAAAACACTGTGTCCTCGCACTGCAGGTTATCGAGAAACTTTCTTAGCCCATGTACCCTTGGCCTTGTTGAAAACTAAAAGTCGTGAACTGATCATTCGGGTTCCAGCTTTGTCCCATAGCCCTGCCTGAGGTGAGGTGTGACTGATTTTATGGTCTGTCACCTCACGTTAGCTGAGCTGATGTAAGTCCTGGCGTCGTTCTGTGTTGCTGAACCGAACCTTAAACAAGGGCCTGAACCATTTAGTTAAATGAGTTGTCTTTGTTCTCATAGCTTATCACCTCAATGAGCTTTCTCTTTGTATTCTCCAGCAAAATGAAGGGGATGTGGAAACCTGCGGAAAATGGAGAGGCTCCTGGGCAACAGCGAAGACACAGGAGAAGACAATGGCGCCCGTTCTGGAAGAAATTTAGGAAAAATGGCGACGATTATCATGGACGTAGTACTCAAAATGAACCCAATGGACCAGAAAACAGCACATGTGAAAAGGAAAATGAAAAACAAAATGCTTTGGCAGGCCAAGCATATGAGAAAGACGTGGACCCTCTTGGTCTCCTGGCAAACGGTGATGTCGGTAAGATAAAGGAACCTGGAGAAGTTTTATTTTAAATAGTTGTTTTAAGTTTAGATGCTGAGACTTTGTTCTTCCTAGTCACCATTTTGGAAGTCTGACATGAAGTTTGTGTGCAGCATTACACGTTCTGATGTAAATATTGTACAGTCGTCTAAAGGCCATGCAGCACTAACCTAGGTTGCTAAATTAACATGTGAGATAAGAAAATATTTATAAAACCAGAAGAAGAGTGAAGTACTTCAACAGCCAAATTATTTTTAAAGACTGTTAAATATCCCTTTGTGGTTTTGAAAACAGCAGCATTTAGAAAGTGAAAACAAATGGATTTCCTTGTATGAGTTAAGTGAATTACTTAAAATGTCAGTATTTTACTTTTAATTCTGTTCTTTCCTGTATTATTACTCTTGATATTCTCCATATGTGTGTGTTCTCTGAAGTACTGCTGCTTAGTTTTTTGGGTTTGTTTTTTGGTTGGGGTTTTTTTGTGAGCATGTCTTTTTTCCTCATGCTGGCAGCAGTATAAATTCTTCAGATCTAACTATTTATAATATAGTCAGCAGTGATGCAGTACTCCTAGAATACGGCATGTAAGCTGACTTATATATAACTCTGGCTATTTTTAGCAACAAGGGTAAAATACATTCCCTGGAAAGATGTCTGATGCTGAGTTTTTCCTCCTGAAAACATAATCTTCAATTAGTCAGAACAAAAACTCAGCATCCCTCTGCAATTTATTTATTCCAGTAATCTTTGCGTGTTGGGAAACTTAAGTATGCTTAAATATATCTGTATTTCCCTGCAGCATCTGTGTTTTACTTAATGATAAAAGGTCTAATTATGCCAAAGTACAGCTAGTGACTTGTGTTACAGTAGGTAGAAAAGGAATGTGATACTTGCTTATTACACATTATTAAAGCTAGTTGCAACTTTTTACAATTGCGAAATATAGCCAGAACAAATAATAACAAACACGAAATAAATCAGTAGAATTAAAAAAAAATACAGCCCAAATCCATGATTTTAGTGTATAGGTACATCTTTTTGATTCTCCTTTTTTTTTTGAAATTCCCCCTGATTGGCTTCTAAATCCTTCTCCTCCATCTCAGAACTAAATCCAACAAGACTTCAAAACAGCATATTATGAAATCCTCTCTCTCTCTCTCTTTACCTACACTCGATAACAAAACCTATAATTATATTTGGTATGCAAAGAAGGAAGCAGAAAGCTCAAGCTTGTGTTCTGGAAACTCTTTGTTTCAGTAACACTGCTGGCAGGACTATAAACCTGTGGAGGCAGCAGTTTGCTACCACCTATCTGTAGAGGGTGGGTAAATGTGTGGGGTTTTCTGTCAGCCCACTGCATTGAGCAGTGGTGCCCAGCATCAGGTGTGTTTGGTGCTGAAACAGTGATTTAGCAGCAAGGCTGGCTGTTGGCAGGACTGTTGGGAAAAATCCCTCTTGCCTTTGCTTTCCCTGCAGAATCTGACAAGGATGAGGCGGCTGAGGAAGATGGGAGACTGGGAACGACAGTTGTCCCCAGGCAGGTGACCTCTGCCCTTAGCGCGCTGTCAGTCAACTATGGCAGCGCATCTGACAGTGAGCCTGAAGGTGTGTAGAAACAACCTCTGCCCTTCTCCTCTCCCCTTCTACCCTGTGCCATACTGCAGTGCTGGGACTGCAAGCAGAACTGTGGCTTTTTTTGCTGTCCTTTTCTCAGCAGGATGTCCTGGGTGGGGAGAGGAGGCATAAAATGTCTTTCATTAGGTTGTATGTCATCAGATTTCCCAAGCCTTTTCTCCCCTAGTTGGGGAAAATAAGGAACCTGTTTTCAGTCTTGCTTGAAATTGTGTTTGAATAGTGCCAGGAAAAAGCTGTTATTGTCACTCTGTGAACTAATTTTCACATCCTTAAGGGCTTTTTCCATAGAAGGCTGCTGGGTGTTGCAGTAGGATTTGAACTCTCTTTTACTTGGATTTTGTGCTTCTCTGAGTGTATGCATCAGTGTGTGGTGAGAAATTGCTGCTGCTGCTTATTTTTGTGAATATTTACTATGCCTTACTTGCCCTGGGTGGCCTACTCAAAGTTAGAGAGCATCTAGCAGACAGGGAATCAAACTTGGGCATCCTCTGCCCTAACTATCATGATTTTCTCAGCAGCCAAATCTGCAGCAAGCTATAATGTGAAGCAACGTACTTCTTAAGTGATAAGCAGGCAGAGGTTTGAAAATCTTGATCAGGTCTTATTCCTTTTATTTTTCTTTTTGTGCTGTAGAATTGAAATACCTTGTTTTTCTTTCTGTGAATGTTTAGACATTATTCTTTGTATTTAAAAAGAAAACCCAAGCCAAACAAAACCCTCCCTTCCTCCAAGTAAACCTCGAATATCTTCACATCAGGTTGTGTGAGCAAGAATACTAACGAACTGCCAGTGCATGGAGATATGAGCATGTTGAAGAGGCTTTTAAGTTTGAGATGAAAGTGTGTTCTTTTTCTTTAAGAAATCCCTGTCAAGACTGCAACAAAAGCTGAGAGAAACCAGGCTGTGCTCAGAAATACACCTCAGACTACTCCTGCTCCTCAGAGTCGGAAACCAAATCCAAACCACCCGGAATGCGCAGGCACAACGTTAAGGAGCTCGAATTCAAATGCGCGTCCCCGCAGAGGGCCTGATAAGCGGGGCAGGAAAACATTACCTCGCCTTCCCAAGCGCCGTCCAACTCTGCTGGAAATGGTAAGAGGCTAAAATGATGCCTCCTGTGCAAGAGTAGAGCTATGTGTGAGTGTTTCTCCTCTTCCCTGTGGGAAGTTTGAGCAGTCTGTTAGCACAGGGCCTGGCTTAAGAACAGTAAAGTGAGTGTTTCACTTGGAGAAGGTGAAGATGCTTTAATAGACAAGTAGAAATACCCTGGCAGGCATTCAGGTAATGACAGACTTCGGTAACCAAGAGATGACAACTGAATCATGTGTCTGAAGTGAACTGCACAAGGAACAAGCCCTTTGTTTCCCTCTCTTCCCTTCTCTTGGCAGTATCCAGTAGGTTTTGTGTGTAATCCCTGCATGATCTGATCTTTTTGCTCCCAGCTTTGCTGTTCAACCACCTTCGTCTACTGGAAGAGCACACAGTTCTTTTTGCACATGTAAAGAGATCTTGCTGAGAAGTGTGTTGGTGACACAGAGTGATGATGAGCTGCAACCTACTTGCAGAAGGGTTTCTTCTCTAGGCATGTTTAGATCAATCTGAGGAAGGGACAGCATCTTGAAGAGCAGCAGATCGATGTCGTAGAAGGAGGTTTGTAGGATTGAGTCCAAGCTATTCCCAGTAGCAATGCAAAGCAACCCATTTGGCCAGAAAGCTTGATGTCTTTCTAAAGAAAGCTCCAACTGAACCTTGGAGCTTTTATTGTATTTGTTACTCAAAAGCAGTACTACCCTTATGATTCCATAAATAGCATAAAGCTCATCCATCAAGGGAAAACTTGCAGTGGGCAGAACACAGGAGAAAGCAGGGTGCCACTGACATCAGAGCTCTGAAATAGCACAGGATGTTTCAGCAAGAGATACCCAATAAGGTACATCCCAAGTTGCAGATGCGGGAGAAATCCCTCAGTAGTCTTTTTAGCACATAGTACCATTGCTGCCAAGAATTAAAGTTCCTAGGGACTGAAAAGGAAGTGTTTGTCCTTTGTGTAGCTCCCTGAGCATGCAGTTGCCTTTATCACTTGCTCTTCAAAGTTGTTGGTGATCAAAGCAGTGACGACTCTGGAAGAAAGTCAGATGAAGTCCCACATGCTGAGAGAAGCTGGCAGTACATAAGAAACCTGAGCTGAAGCTTGCCAGTATGGTCCAATTTTAAAATTGCATTTTAGTGAGTTTGTTTTGCCTTCTCAAATTGCTCAGAGTTGTTTTTAAAGAATGTGTGCTGTGTCTGTGAATCGCAGAGGAGGGCCTGAGGTTTGCAGGTAGGCTTCCACTCTCATTAGAAATGGTCAGTATGTAAAACCTTTAGAAGGGAGCAAGGTTGAAATTTTACAAAGTGGATTCAGAAAGTTCATTAGAATGCTAAAAAAAAGGTGATTGTATCAATGAAATTATATTTAAAAAAAGGAGAGGTAGGAGAATAGCTGCAGGTATCTCTTGGCAGCCATTGAGCAGTGAACTTGGGCACAACTAAAACATGTTTATTGTAGACATGCAAACACTGATGTGTTTTTAGTCATTCTTTATGCTGACAAAATCAAAAGCTTGTGTACTGTTACTTCACTGATGCTGCATTAAAAATGAAGTACAAAGATACAGTCTTTGGTAGGGTGATTGCTGCAGCCCAGCTGGGCCCTAATTTGGCCATTTGGGAGTTCACCAATTTCTCCCAGTCCAACAAAGAGAACATCACTATGCTCTCCCTTGTCTGCCTTGAAGTACATCACCTAGTTTGGATGAAAAGCTCCTGAAGGCTCATTTTAGGTGTCAGCTGCTTGTAACACCTCTTAGCCCCGATCTAAGTAGAAATATTCAGACTTAAAAGTGGCCAGTTAAACCACTGTTGAAACAGGTAACAACAAAAAAAGCGTCTCGGTGACATTTCAAGCCAAATAATTTTAATCAAATCTCCTGCAACGTGTAATACAGCTCTCCTGCAAATGATCAGGTAGTTACAGATTTAGCCACTTGGCTCAGATTTTTTGTTTTTTCATACTACTGGTTCTGCTGACACTTGCAATGAAAAATGTTCATTCAGCTCTCTGGCTGATAGGTTTCTTTTTCCTACTACCAAAGTGAACTTCCATAAGGTTGAAGTCGATGAGGAAGGCCTCTAGCACTTTGATTAAGCTACTGGAATTAGATTGGCGTATGTATTATAGCCCAAACCAGTTACTGCTGTTTAAATCTGTGGTCTGGTACCTGATAAAAGATGCCCTTTCCTTATATTTGTCTTTTACTCATAGGGGGTTTAAATTAAAAATGCATGAGATTTTAAATTGCAGGTACAGTATAACTCAGAAAAAATTATAAAATTATAATAGCCCTGCTACCCTGATGTACAGTCCATGATATGAGAACATCATTGTCTCTGGTATGCTCCATGTGTCCAGGACCTGTGTGAGAGAGCCAACTGTTTGTGTGAAAGATGTTGGAAATTACTGAGTAGATCAGTATATCTTGCTATGCATGTATCAGCTACAGAGCAACACAGGGAAATGTGCATCATCTTCTCTGTTTTTTTAATTTGCAGTTACTGGCCCAGGACATCCGACACGAAAGGAATGTGATTTTGCAGTGTGTTCGATACCTTGTCAGAAATAACGTGTTTGGACTTAATCTTAAAACAGAACCACAGGCTGAAGCAGAAACTGAACAGTCCCCTACACCTACAGCAGAGCCTTCTATGGACAAACCCAGTGAATCTAATTGTTCTTGGAGCTCTGACCTTCAGTTGGAAGAAGGACAAGAAGCTGCATTATTAATAGCCCAGGGTGAGAAAGAACCTGTGGATCAGACGTCACAGACGACTCAGTTGGCAGATGAGGACACGTGGGAAACCCCAGCAATTCAGTGTGAAGAAGCACCATAGAGGATGTCTGTTATGGACAATAAAGCAAAGGCTCACATTTTCTACCCAACTGATGTTTTTGAAAGACATCAGTGTAACAAAAAATCATTGAAGTACATACAAAGAGCTGTTAAAACCACTTTCCTGACCTGTTGTGCCCTAGGTGGCCATTTCCTTGGAAAACATGTTGAGTAATTCCATTTCCAGATGGCACAAAGGCAGCAGTGGCACAGAGTATGACCTTCTAGAGTAGGTGCTGATCCTTGCTCTAGAGCTTTAGAGTTCTGAGTGTCTTACCTTCTTATTGAAAGTGTTCGAGTCCATCCCCAGAGCCAAGTAGGATGGATCTTCCTCACGTGAAGTCATGGTCCAGTGTGTGGGGAGTATCTTGAGCATCCAGAAGTATTTCAGTGTAGTTTCAAAATGGCAATGCAGTGCACACAGTTTTACTTCAGCTGTTATAACATATATCCAGTATAAATCTAATATATCCAGTATAAAATATGAAGATACAGTTGACCTGGCTCAAAAAGTACTGCTTATACCAGAAGCCTCTTCCTCACTGAATTAATTTGTTAATTGAGCAGAGAAATGGAAACAAGGGTGCAGGTTTTATTTAGTTAAAAAGTAAATAAGTAAAGATACTATAACTGCAGCAGTGCTGGGTTGTTGGTTGACCTCAGGTACCCAGTATTGAGCTTTAACTGCTGTTACAGTTATTGCCTGACCAATTAACTGCTGAAGCAAACCCTCAATATCATTAACAAAGTTTAGAAAGCTTACCAAGATTTACTGGTTGTTGTTTGCATATATGTTGGGAATTTATTAGTTGGCCTTCTGGAGGAATGCCTTGGTATATTGTTATGATGCTCCTACAGCACCCAGTGATTTTTTTTTCATGGGTTTGTGCATACATCCATAGTGTTGTGAGCACTAAAAAAGAAGCATCAGCCAAGGTTTAGAAACAAATTTAGTCTTTTGATTATATTGTGCATTTGTTTGCCAGAATGCTTCTTGTCAAGGGCAGGTGTTAGTTTGTCACGTTGACACTGAAAACACGCCACAAAAATAATCTGTTCTCAAAGCCTCCACTTCAGAATCTGCTCTTTGTCTTTTAGCCATGGTTAATTGTTGCAGTTAACTCTCAGGGACTGGCATTATTTTCTTTTTCTTTGGTAGACACTTAGCCTTCCATTTCACCATCTGAAATAGCGAGACTCACATGGGGGTTTTTTATTGCCTAATAGCTGTATTTTCTTTCCTTTAGTTCCTTAACTTGTGCCACACGTCTCATTTGTGGAGTATAGGAAACAAGAAGTAGTTGAAAATTCTATCCTGCTGCTCTGCTATTTATATCTACAACTGCATAATGTGTTTGTAATGCACTGTCTAAATTTATGGAATTATATAAATACCAACACCCTTGTAAAAGTTGTGTGTCTCAAGGATATATGTGCAGAATAGAAGCAGAGATCATAAACATTTATATTTCCAAGGCAGATGATTCATTCTTCCCATGATGATCTCACAAGCCATCTCAGTCTCACTGACTTGCCTCTGGCTCTTACAGTTTTACTGCAATGAAAATACCAATGGAGAACACTCAGCCACGGAGATCTGGCACTCAAGCAGAACGTGGTTTCAGACTGGAGTGGTACCAGTGCTATTGAAAGCATAAGTAACAGCTGCAGGAAAAGAAATGGATGTCTTAAATTTGCTATTAAATTGCACTTTAAACAACCCTGTGTCCTATCAAGGTGATGGCAGAGCTTTCTTTGACTGTACCCTTTGACCTTGTGTTTAAAAAGACAGAACCTTTCCCATGATTTCTTTATACTGTTGTCATTATGACTTAAAAATATTAAACTTTCACACAAAACAAAAAACTTTGTCAGAAAAAAATCTTTTTAAAGTCTGTTTCATATAGATAGAAAGAAGTAGGTTTCTTTAAAGGGAGATATCTGCATGGCATAAACCAGAAGTTTTAATCTGGGACTTGTTGCATACATAAATAACTGCTGTTTTTCTCATAACAAGCCATTTCTGCCAACTCATATAGCAGCCATGCAGAGACAGACACTGCAGTGATGTCAAACCCTGAATTGCAGTCTTGGTCAGTTTTCCTTTCCTTTTCTTCCAGAACAAACCCCTTCATAAAGGATGTGCTTTCTTAGTACTTTGGATTCAGCCTTTGTGTAGGAAAGGTGCCGTAATGACCTCCTCTGGTACTGGCAAATGCCTGCAGGCTTTTCTGGTCCCTGAAGTTTATCTGCTCTGGGTTAGCAGAGGTGGGTTTTGTTCACTCTAATAAAATACCTCTCTGTGTGTAAGAAGAGCCTGTTGTTTCTGGCATGCTGCTGGAGCTAGTAGTGCCTTTAGTAAGCTTTGGGTAGCTTTTAGCTTTCTCATTGTCTTGATTTGGGGTAGCAGTTTCTTAAAGCCTTTTTTGCAGTGTTATTAAGAAAAAGGATCCTGCTGCTGAGTCTTTGTGACTCAATTTAGATAAAAATATTCCAGTGACAACCTTCACACTTCTGAGATTTTTATCTTTCTTCTTTTATAACTTAGCTACTGAAAATGTAGTTGTAGGCGTCTAGTTTAAATTCAGTTCCCTTGGGTTTTGCTGGTTTTTTGTTTGTTTTAAACCCATCTCGCCTACTGAGCTAGAGGAGTTGAGAGAGGGAAGAAAAAATCAAGACCACTCATTTGTGGAGGTGCAGCTTAGGCAAATTTAGACTTGTCTGTGAACAAAATCATTTGTGCTACAGCACAGCTGTTCCTGGGAGGGTAAAGGAAACAAGTGGCGTGCATTTCTAAATCTGTGTGACTTCTTGGTCAGTGAGGGCTTTTGCAACTGATTTTACATGTTCATGTTGCAGTCCTTGCACTGAAAGCACAGGAGAGGGGGTGGTTTGATTAGCCCTGTGCCGAAGGGAGGTGCGATCCCTGCTGCCAACACTCTGGTCCTGTGTGTCACAACTGGGTGTCCCTCGTGTTTCCCCTTGTTCCTGTGACTGCTAATCCAAGTCATGTGGTGCAGTCATTATTCAGAATGACAGTCATGCAGTCCTAGCAGATCTTAGATGTCTGAAAAATGTTGAGGAATAAATAGAGGCTGTTTGGGCTGGTTGTTCTGTCAAAGGCAGAAGTCTGCACTGGAATGCTGCATTCCCCAAGCTGTCTATCAGCCATATACTGCATCATTCTGATATCTGTGAAAGCACAAGACGATTAGAGAAAGTTCACGAGGCCTGGAAAGAAAACAAGTATCAGCTCAGGAGGATCTCAGGCCCTACAGGCTCATCAGCTTTACCTTGACCCCACCAAAGTTGGAATAGGTGGGCCTAGAAATTATTTTCAGACATAGTAAAGACAGTAATAGAACTGTAGAATGGTTTGGGTTGGAAGGGCCTTAAAGATTGTCTGGTTCCAACCCCCTGCCATGGGCAGGGGCACCTTCCACTACACCAGGTTTCTCAAAGCACCATCCAACCTGGCCTTGAACATTTCCAGGGATGAAGCATCCACAGCTCTTCTGTGCAATCTAATTCACACCACCCTCACAGTAGAGAATTTCTTCCTACCATCTAACACACAAGAAGGCATCTGGGTTTAGTCAGCAGTGTTTTATGAAGGAGGAATGCTTTATCAATTGGCTAGTCTTATACAGAGAGATTACTTGCTTGATTGGTTGAGGAGGGGGCAGTGGATATTCATTGTAGATTTGGCAAGGCTTTAGATGCTGTGTCCTATAAAATCCTTATTGGTGAGGTATGGGCTGGGTAGGTGGATGATGAGGAAGATTGAACGCTTGCTGAAGTGCCAGGTTCAAAGGGTTGTGATCAGTCCCCAGCAAGGTTGAAAGAACTAATCCTTTCTGTTCAGCACTGGTGATGTCCATCTGGAGTGCTGGGCTGTGCAGTATAGGAGAGATGGACATACTGCAAGTCCAGTGCAGGGCCACAGAGATGATGAAGGGATTGGAGCACCTTTGTAATGAGGAGAAGCTGAGAGTGCCTGGAGAAGAGAAGGTTCAGGCAGCTTTTATCCATGTGGATAGACACCTGATGGGGGAAGTAAAGGTGTAGCCAGGATTTCCTCAGTAGTGCCCATGGACAAGACTTGAGAAAAGCATCCCTAATGGAAATATAGGAAATGTATTTTAAATATTGGAAGAAAAGTTTTTACTGTGAGAGGGTCAAACACTGACACAGATTGCCCAGAGGTGTTGTAGCATGTCCATCCTTGGGGATATTCAAAACCTGACAGGATGCAACTCTGAGCAGGCTGCTGTGAGAGTTGGGAGGGATGATCTTCAGAGGTGCTCACCAGCCTCAGCTGCGCTGGGACTCTGTAAGCTGACATGGATGTGCTGCTCAGATTTGCTTGTTGGTGCAAAACACTGTCCCTAATGAAATGGCAGAGCAGACAGACCCCATGGGCTGCCCTGCCTGCACAAGGCTGATGGACTGCAGTAGTATTGAAGGAAAGGTCCAAACTCAGCACCCACAACAGCTGATGTGACTCCATGGCCTACATTTGTCCCTAGTGTTTGCCCTTGTGCAACCTTGAACTGCAGCTCTGTGCATCAATTTGCAGAGAGGGATGCTAAATCCAACACTTTAACTCTGCTTGCAGTGCAATTTGAGATGGATGAATGAAAAATGCTGTGTAAGTGTTGGGTTTTGCTGTTACTTGGTGAGGTGAAAAAGGGTTGTGTCGGTCTGGATATTCACTGGCATAGTCTGGGAGTGCTCAATACCTGAAAGAAACTCCCACTCTCCCTAGTTTTCATTACTCTTCTGGCTTATGTTGTGCGACTCTCTTCCTAAATTGTCCTGTGATTTCTAAATATACCCTTGAGGGGGTTGCTCTTGTTTGGCAAGACAGCTTTCTTGGCAGGGCATAATTTTTCCATCTTTTTTGTATACATAAAGGAAGCTGTATAGACTGTGTATGAGCATGGGCTCTTGTAGGAAGGCAATACCAGCTCAGTAAAATAAAACTTGTGCTGAAGAGTATCTGACACATTGAAACCCCTAAGTGGTCATAGGAACAATTGTTTTGGGTGAGGGGAACTCCAGTGTGGATATAATTTTCTTTCAGGTTGCTCAAAGTCTTAATAAAAACACTGATATGGGTACTTGTTGGGGAAAAAGAAACAAGTAATTGGAACAAATGCAATGTGTAGTTGGAGGGAAACAAGAAGTTTGTTTTCTATTTGTCACAGCAAGCCACGTACTGACTTGTTAAACCTGCTTCCCCCACTCCAGTCTCACCATCTTCCTTTCTAGACATGGGCTGATGTGCTTGAATGGTGGAATATCACTGGCTTTGGGGAAGCTGAAAGAGAATTGCACCAATATTTGTCTATACTGATCCATGCTCTCTTGACTAGTGGATATCTGTTCAGAGCTGGGTGCTCTTGAACTCTGGTTCCTGGGAAAACAGTTGTGGTGAAATAACAGATTTCCCACAGGGTCGACTTATGGATGGATCTGGGCAAAAGGGATATTTTTTTCAGTTCCAGAAGTGGCCTGAAACATGCCAAAGTATGCCTGTTTGTAATGATTTCAGAAGAGATTTCTTTCTTATATTTGTCCAGAATATAACATTTGTGGAACATAGGTTTTAGTTTGGTGAAACCTTTCATTTCACTTGGGACAAAAGCATTTTGTTTCTGTTAAAAGAGAAATGAGGAAACTTGAGCAGATCCTCCTTAGCGTGGGAGAAGGTGACTCTCCACTCCCAGGCTGCCAAGAGAGAGCTGCTAAGAGCAGTCCTCTTGGAGCATGCAGGGCTGGCTGATCCCATCTCCTGCCTCTCCATGGCTCACTTGGCCCAGAATGTTTGTCTCCCGATGGAGAGAGAACCAGGCTGCTTTGCTGAGGGGCTGCATCTCTAGCCTGGGAGGCTAGACCTCTGCAAAATGGAATTTTACAAAACCAAAGCCAGAGGATGCTGGAGAGAGGCAAGATGATGGTTGTAGTATTCCTGGTCAGGGACACAAGGAAGCTTCATGGCATTGGGATGCCCATCTCCTGAGCAAGTACTTTTGTTAATTTTCTTGTTAATCAAAGCTGTCTGCTCCTTTCACATCCTCCTCCTCCTGCTCCTCCTCTGCCAGGAATGGAGAGTGTAATCCATGGTCTCTCTCATTTGCTGGAGCCACTAAGTAAACCCAACCTGAATTGGAAAATAGCAGTGGGATTACTTAAAACCACATTCCTCAGCAAGTTTGCAGTTTGTAACACTCTTAATTCTGCTGTGCTTAAATCTAAACCCTCTTTATTTTCTTTTGGTCCTTTAGCAAAGAGATTTTGACTTTCAAGGGCAAGATGTCAGTATTGTACCAGGCAACATTGGAGAGAAGCTGATTGCATCATATAGTAGAAAAATATTGCAGATTTACAAACGTAGAGCTGTTCTCCCCACCCTTCTAAAATTCATTCTGAATTCAGGTGTCTGTCTGGTTATTTTGTGTTATTAGGTGGTACTATTAGATATTTTCTTACAAGAGAGAATGAAATTTGTCTGCCCCTGCACCATGGAGAAAAATAATACAGGAAAAAAGTCTTCTTTTATTGCCCTCTGGTTTCATGGCTAGGAGCACAATTTCCATCTCAGTTTCAGATGACCCTTTCAGAGAACTTGGTGTCTGTGAGCCTGTGACACATGGAAGCTCAGAGCTGGTGTCTGAGCTTCTGTGACACCCCCTGAGAAAACCCCAAGATGACCAGAATCAATATCTGGTGCTCTCCAAGAGCAAGGGTGTGTGGAGGGAGCAGCATTTTGCTTCCTGTACGTATTAATTTTTTTAAGCGGATATAAATAGTGTTTGGGTATTGTATTTGAACATAGATATTGGTAAAATAATGTAAATTTGCAATATTTATGAGATTAATACCCTCATATTGGTGGTTCCAGGGCCATGCCAGGCAGGAATCTCCATCCTCTTTGCCTATGGGAGTGCTGCTCTCTTTCCATCATGGAAAATATTGGGGGAGCCCTGGCATAAGCATCTTGCTGGAGCCTCTGCTATGCAGTCAGATGTGGCATAAAAACAGCAGTAATGTGAAAAGCGAGTCTCCTCTTTGGGAAACAACTGATTCATTGTCATCATTAAGGCTAGAGGCAATGTGGAGCACAGGCTGTTCTTGGTGAGGATTACAAGATTCTGTTGGGATTTAGGGACGGAAATACATGCAGGATTTCCTTTAAAAAGCCCTGTGCTTGAGTAGCTGTTTTGTTGCTACACTAAAAACTAAAAACCTCGGGCTAGTGGGCCACTTTCTGAATTTTAGGGGTGTTTTGGCTCACCTCATGTCACGTCACTGGCAGTGTGATGTACTGATGTGCCACATCAAGTGCTAAAAATGCAGCTCTGTATTGGAGATTCTTGATGAGGGTGCTGCAATGGTGTTCTTAACTGAAATACCAGTGTGCACGGATAAAAAGTCATTTGTGGAGGAAAAGGCAGGCTACTGGTATGTGCCTCCAGCCCCTCTGGTTCAAGGGGATGGGAGCACTGGCTGCATGCAGGCAGCTCAAGGTTTTAGTGGGAGTGCAGATGATGATGCTCCACCCCATTAAGCAAAGCAGACCAAGACATCAGCCCACTGACCCATCTGTGTCTCAAGGCCAAGTCAACATCCCTCTGACCCACTTTGGATTTGCCACTTAATTCACCTTCTCCAGTGCTATAAATAATTCAGCCCGAGGCAGTTCAATGGTGATAAATAGGACAATAAACCTGGTACTGCAGCGAAGGCTACAAAGAGAGCAGCGCTTTTAATTGACTATTGCAGGGTGACTTGGGAAAGCAGGGAAAACTCACTCAAAGCACTGCACACAAATGTCAGCAAGAACAAGTTCTTTGATGGCTTTGAAGTTTCCTGGAGTAATTCAGCCTTTGTCAAAGCACTGTGTCTCATGTAATGTTGGGGATTTGAACCGGGAGATTATTTGTGATTCTGAAGTCTTCACACAAACTAATTTAACCTCGTGGGACCACTGTGAAGGTCCTGTTTTATTTCTGGTAGAGTCTTTCCTTCGTTCTGCCCCCATGAGAGCCTGATAAAAGCCGAAGGCTGTAGGTGGGGACAGCTCTTGCTGCCAAGCCCTGTGCTTAGACCACTGCACAACACTCTCTGTGTTAAAAGATTCCTTCTTAGCACTGTTAGTCAGGTGTCCTTACTGCCTCAGTGAGAGCCAAATGCAGGAGTGGCTTCACAAGGTTAGACCAGGAGGTTGTCCTGGTGACATCAGCTGTTCAAAAGCTGTCCGTGGCTGCCTGTCCTGCCCATCAGTGACTGCCACCAACACACCTGGTCTCGAGGGAAATGAACTGTTCTGTCCTGTGGGCTACCAAGCCACCTGTGATAGCAGGAGTGAGACTCCAGAGGGTGGAAAGGGTAGCACATCCCTAGAATGCTGTGTGAACTTGCACATGTCTGAGCGTGGAAAATAACCAGGCATGCAGGAAGCTGGGTCTTCTTGGCAGCAAAGCAGAGGCACAGCATCCTCCCTGTGGTTCTGGGCAGATCTGGTTAAAGCTTCCTGTCTCACTAGAGCTGCAGAAGCATCGTTTAAAGAACATCCCATGTGTTGGGATTTTCTGCTCCCTGATGAATTAGGCAGAGAGCTTTAGAGTAATTTTTTTTTTTTTTATGTGTGTCTATATTTAGTTTAATTTTAATGGTCTGCTAGACTTCTCTGTAGTTAGCTGACAAGATCTGGTTCAATAGGTTACTGTGCTATGTCTGTGTCCGGTTTGACTCGCAGCTATGAGAAAAACTGGGACTGGGGAATCTTGGAGCCTGCATTTGTACACTGCTGTTTCTGCACTGCTCCCAGAGCAGATGTGTCTCTGCTCTTTTCCCTGATCCCATCCAAGCATGGAGTCTCAGGGTGACTCATGGGAAAGGCCTGTTTAATTTTATAAGCCTGGGATTTCTGCTTAGGGTCACGGGTGGTGGGGATGTAACTGGAGAGGAGCTGAGATCCAGCAGAAACAGTCCTTGGCTGTTAACAGCTACGGGAAATAATGACAAAAAAGGCTTCTCCAGCCTGCATCTCATGCTCCCCTGGGAGCTGGGATTGCTGAGTAGTCTGAAATTCAGTCACCTTCAGCAGCATCTTGGCCACCACTAAGAGAAGCACTTTAGGGCATGATGTGGAAGAGGAGGGGAGGGAAGATAAGGAGATGGACAGCCTCCAGAGCCAGCCCAGCTCTGATAGATGGCTTTGGGAATGCATTGCCCTATAAAGGGCAAGTGAATGAGAAAGCCATGACTTATAAATACCCACTGTATCTTGGCAGAAAAGACCCAAGAGACAGTTGTGTGACCAGCCATCAGTTTCTGGACTCCAGAAGATGCTGTTTACACAGCAGCATCTAAATATGCATCTGGATCTGTAACACCAGAAATAAGCATCAAAAGGGTTAACTATAATAAAACCCTAGCTTGGCACAGCATCCACTGTATCTTTCCACTGAGAGTCATGGAAGGAGAGAGTTTCACTCTGGCCTGTGTAGTTGAGCTCATTTCACTTGGAGGTCTCCTTAAACTCAGGCCAGCATCCTCTCGAGACAGTGTGGATGTTTTCTTACAGCTTTTTCAAATTTGTGTTTAAAATGCTGTACCTGAAGCCATTTTGATCAACTGATACTTGCTGCATTCCAACCAAGAGAGTAAGGTTGTGTCCCACCTGATCTTGATAAAGTGAGACAGTTTTTCTTTTTCCTCCATGGTTTTAGCTGCACCCCCTCCATCATTGCTTCAGCTACATGTAGCAGTATATCAGAGGAGGAGCATAAATTCAGCAGGCAAACAGGGACAAAGGGTCATGGAAGGAGACCTTGGAAGATAAGCTGATGTGTGGAGCTTGGTCAGTACCTGGGCAGGTAATACATCACTGCGGCTGCAGAGAGAGAAGCCACCCTCTATTGCAGCTGAAATGGAAACCCCTGCAGGAATGGTGGTGGTGGGAAGGTAGAGACAGGAGGGTGAGTTGTAGGTACTTGCAAGTGCACGGGTGGGGGAGGCAATGCCTCTGCAATTTTTTCACTCAGGTAAACCTAATCCCTAAAATCTCCTGCTGATCTCAACTAGAGACACTGAATTCAGTATTGGCCTTCAAATAATTTGCTGCCCCTAATGGATGAGGTTTGGCTTCCAGAAGAAGGACCAGTTTCTCTTTGCGACAGTAATTCCCAGTGTAAGAAGCCAGCTCCCTGAAAGAAACCATTAGCCTGGTTCTTTCTCCCTGACAAAACTAGTGTCACACTTTGTGTTTTCCATGGGAAGCATGCTCAACTCAGGTGCACCTTCAGGGGACAGTGTGTGCCCCTTGGAGTTCCTTGACCTTGAATTCCTAATAGAGCTACTTTGGCTCTCAAAACAAGGATTCCTTCTTTTGCCTGTGAGTGTTATGACCTTAGAACTCTTGCATTCATGGGTTCTCAGAAATTAAGCTGGTGAGTGCTCTGTCAGCACTACTGTAGGCAAGAAGGTCTGATGGGATGGTGTTGATGTAATTTGTAATCAATCACATAATTTGCAAGTGGCTGTGAACCCTTTACATGGGTTATGACACCGAGATATTGCTTTAAAAATCTGTCCTTGGGTCTCTTTCCGTGTGTCTCCACAAGAGTGTCTGTCAGGCAAGCTCATATTGCCCTACACAGATGTTTAAAACTAAAGCTGAGTGCTGGGTCTGCTTTGCAGGTAGCAGGATCCCAAAGGTTCAGGAAATTGTCCTGAAGGCCTTGATCAGTCCCCCCTTGCTGTGGGAGATTTTTGTCTCAAGGCAGTGGAGATTGGAGAATGCTATCAGGCAGCCAGGTTTGGAAGGGAAGGGATCTGGGCAGCGAAGGACGCTCCTGGCTTGGAATGCACAGAGCCTGCAAGGCAATCCATTAGCTCCTGCAGGGCCAGAGCAAGGTGCACTCTGCACCAACACCCTTCTCTAGGAGGCCCTGAGAGCAGAAGTGGATCAAGCCACTGCCCCTGAGTGTTAAACTAGAAATTACTCCATGCAGCCCAAACCAGAGATAGCTTTATAAATGGGAAGGATTCTTGGGAAGACCCTAGGAGGACTGTGGCTTCCTTCTCCTTTTCCTCTGCCAACACTTTCCAGTGCAGCCAGCATTCATGCAAGAGCTGCCACGTGCCACCTTCCTCCTTCCTTCCCCCATCAGCCCTGCAGCTGTGTCCAACACTGTACCTTCCCATAATAGCAGCTATAACCAGCCCTGCAAATCAGCTCTGTAATTATGGGGCCCAGTGTGGAGTAACAGGATGAATGTATTGGTCAGCAGCCTCTTGGAGGGAAACATGCAGATGGACCAAGGGGCCCCCGTGGGTGCTGAAAAGAGTTTGTACCAGAATTCAGAGTGTCCTAACAGTTTGTCTTAGTGGTGATTTATGCTTTTGCTGTCTCCAAATGTAGGACAGCATCGTCTCCCTCTGTCCTATTCTCTTCTGTAGAACTTCTCAAAGGACAATTGTAACAACTGCACAGTGAGACATGTCTCTTTGCAAAAAAGATTGGGAAATGAAACAGCAGGCGAGGCTTCAGTTTCCCTCTCTGTCCTCTGTGCCAGACATTTGCAAAAGTGTCCTGATAAAGGCCCAGGTCTGCTGCAGAGTACTGGTGTTGTGCCCGAGATCCCAAACTCTGTGCTTTTAGGCTTTTAGTCATCAATAAACAGAGTGATTACATGCTCCTTCTGGATCTGCTCCCTCTTCTGCAGTGAAAATGTTTGTTGTCATGGATATTGCTTTGTCTTGAGAGACACATAACCAAAATGAATTTAAACAGATGTTTGTGGGTCAATATTTCCATAGGAGCAAATGCACAGCTTGAGGCTTCCTAGTATTATTTTACTTGTCCTCAAGGCAAGGAGATGAAGCACCCAGAGGTTCAGCTGGAGAGGTAATGGGTACCCCTTAAATGTAAGGAAAGACAAATAAAATTTGTAAATTATTTTACCCAAACCCAGAAAGGTAAAGGAACTTCCCTGATCTCAGCAGTCAGAAAGATCAGGTAGAAGTTTGTCTATTGTTTCTTCTTGACAATTTGAAACTACTTTTTCTTGCCAGTCCTATTTTTTTTTTTTTTTTTTAGAAGTGCCTTTCAGTCTGGGGTTTCCAAGATGTGTCATATTGCAGCTCATAAATGGACTTGTGTTCTGAGTGAACAATAGTTGTTACTGTTTAATGCAGAGATTTGATAAAATTTGCTAATGACTGCTGCAGAAAATGGGCAGATCAAGTGAAGAGAAGTTTTTGGTTTCTACCCAGGAGCAAAACTCCCACTCCCTGACTTATGAATTTCATTAGATGGAACTAATTAAAGGGATGTTTCTTATTACCAAGATAAGAAGTAGTCCAAGAGGAGTCCAGGGAGGTTTGTACTCCACAGCACAACTGCTCTGCTTTTAAATCCTGCGAAAGCGTTGCGTCCTATTTAATTTGACATTCCTTGTGTTTGTTTCTCTTCGTGACTCATAGCACAACACTGGCAGCAGGCCTAGGAAGTAGGTTTTGGGATCTGGCGTGGAGACACTGGTGGATTGTATTCCAAGTGTTGTGCTTACATTGCACCACCAGCCATGGGAGCATCCAGCAAACTGTGTTCATACTGCCCAGCAAGCTGGTGGCTGCAAAAATCAGATTCACAGCTGCACTGGTGGGTCAAGGCAGCCTTGACTTAGCATTTAATTCACCACATCTCTTAGCGTAGCTTGTTTAATGTGGAACAATTTTAGTCTGTGAATTAAAAAGCTCTGCAAAAATGCAGTTCTTCTAGCTGTTGCACTCTGTTTTTAAGCAATATGTTGATCCCTTCCAGCCTCTCATCCGTCCCCTGACAGCATACAATCACTAGACCTGCACAAAAATGGGGTGATCAAGTAGTTGTTGATAGAAATTGCATGAGGGTTCTGACTTCACACACTGATGGGAAGTAAACACATTGATTTTCATACTGATGGGGATTTGATGGTGAGGGAAGGTTATGGCAGGTGGCAGCAGCTCTGCCTTAGCTCTTCAGCTCTTGTTCTCTCTGGTATAGCCCCAGACCTCAGATCTTTGCTCCCTCTGGCTCAAACTAATTAAAAGGCAAGGGCACCATGCTGCTCTTGCAGACTCTGAAAGTGAAAATGCTAGGAATATATCTTGAGAAAGACTGAGTAGCTTATCTAGTGTTGCTCTACATTTGGTCTTCTGCAGAATAAAAAACTCACAGCAAAGCAAAGAAAGTGCTTGGGAGGGTGTTTTACCTTTGTGCTTTGACATTTCACTACCAATAAGGCCAGCAAAGCACAAAGTACAGCTGGGTGGTAAGCTATGTCAAACCACACTTCTTTAACACAGCCACTCTCTGTGGGAGGATCAGAGTCAGGATCTAGGTTGTCTGTCTTTCTTTGCAGACTTCTGAAAGAAGACAGATGACTTCTTGCGGCTTGGTGACAGATATGAGTAAGATTTGGGGAATGCACCCTGAGAAGCAATTATCGGCAAGCAGAAGAAACAAAAGCATCATTGAAAGATTGGTCTGTGGTGCCTATCACAGTTGTGGCAGTGGCTTCTTTTGTCATTTGCCGTGTGCATGCTTGTATGTGTTCTGCTGGACACAGAGCTAAGACTTCAACTGAATTAAATCCAGGTTAGTTTTGTAAATTTATGGGGAATTTACAAGGTGGCAGGTCAAGGACAAGATGCAACATTTATGCTGCCTTATGAAGAGCTGAACAGCAACATTAATTTTGAGTGATTCTGGATGGATCTTTTTAAATATTAACCAGAATTCAGCTAAGCAATGGAGCAAAACAAAAACTGCTCTCTACTGCCTTCCTTGGGACTTGCTTCTTAAGAAAAGTTTCTCAAAAGCTGTCCTGGCCTTCAGAATGACCATCCTAAGATCAACAGGAACAGTACAAATCCATTTCTTTTTCTACTGTGCAGCATCCAGGGCTGTGCAGAAGCAGGAGTGTGCTTGGGAATCCAAGGCAGCATATACACATTTTCTCAGGTGTTCCTGGAAATGCTTGTTTGCATTTTATTTTGCTCTCAGGTACTCAGGAAAAAAAAAACAGAGAACATTTAATTCTCTCTTAAATGAAATGTCTCTATCTATTTTTTTTAAGTTCTAGGTAGAAGAACAGAGTGTTATTTGCTGTTGTGAACTCACACCAGGGCTTCTGTCCTCTTCCACAGTTATAGAACTCCTTTATTTAGAGTTACCCAGTGAAACATCTCCAGGGCTGCACATGTACTGGGATATATGAACAAAAGTTAAATTAATCAAGCCATTAATGCATTATTTAAGTTTTGGGGGTTTTATGATTGTTGCATCTTGGAAACAAAGAAGAAAGCAAGTGCCATAACATCAGCCAGCTGGAGATGGGCCAACACCTGAATACACACCCACACAGCCACACTATCATACCCTCACACCGTGTCCTTCTTCTTTTAAATTCTTGCACAAGATATTTTTCAGGGCTCCCTAAACAGCTGCCTGTCTTCCCTTTTGGAGGGAGGAAATGGAAAACAGGACCCACGACCGAGGCTGTCGGAAGCGGCTGCAGACCAGCCGCAGTGGGCTTTCTGCCCAGGTGATGCAAGAAAACAAGAGCCAGGAATGGCTTCATCTGGTGTCAGAGTGACAGATCCTTCTTATCCAGGAGAGAGAGGATGGAAAACAAGGGATTATTGGAGACTTCCTCTAAGTTAGTGTTTTTATATATATTACATGTTTCAATGATAAGTGTGGTGAAAGGGCAATCTTCTTGTAACTCTTTGGGTTGTAGGGCAGACTGAGCTCTGTAGATGTTGTTACTTTGATTTTCATGCAGTCCAAATCAGTTTAGTGCTGGTAAAACATTGTTTTGTCCATGAAAAGCGATCTTTGTCTCCAGCCTGGCCTGTCAGCTCTTCAGTGTGTACTCTTTCTCTGCAATAAATGTTCTTCTCCAAGGGTATAATTTTCTGTGAGGGGAAGCATTAGATAGAGGTCTGATTTATCAATTATCCTGATAAAAATGATGTGGCTTCCCATGATAAATTGATATTATTTTTAGAAGGACGTTTTGCTACTCGTTGAAACAATAAACACATTACAACAATGACTTCAATTTTTTTTTTTAACCTTGTGCACATGAAATCATTGAGTTATCTAACTGAGAGGAATTACTTACCTTCTTTCTTAGTCTTCCTTCCTCAAGCACTGCTTCTCCCACAGGGAAAGGTGGGGTGTCAGCAGGATGCGCATTAAAAATGTAAGTGCACTTTCTTCTTGAAATTTTGCAACATGCCAGAAATATCCAAATGGAGTAACCTGACTGTGGGGTTAACAGCTGCAACCTGTCAAAACATCAACCTAAATCCAGCGTTGGTCACTTGACTATGAGAGACATATCCTGGTAAAAACTCCTACTTCCCTGCTGAACAATGTGTTTTAGAAGTGTGTCTGTGAGACCATCTGATGCCCCATGCCTCATCTCCCCCACTGCAGCACTGGATGGCTACAGAGGAGGAACAATGATTAGAATTTCCTGAGCTAGAAGAGCCATCCATCTGCAGTCTTGCTGCTCCATCTTAAATAATGCACACGTCCTTATGTGCGTGTGATTTCTGCATGAGAACAGGATCTATAATAGCTGAGCAGTAAGCTCATAAGAAGCTCTGCCTCACCTGAAGGTATAATCCTTTATTTGTAACATCCCAACCAGTTGCCACTGGAAAGGATTATGGCTCCAAGTGAGAAATGGACAGAACCCGCAGAACCTGAGAGGTCAAAAGGTGGATTTTTTTCCCCCACATTAGAACGTCTCTAAGATACATTTACTTAAAAACAAAGGAGGCACTTGGGTGTGCTTTGCCTGCAGAAATGCTCCTGAGTAAGTTTGCTCCTGGTATGTCTTGCTAATGTCTGCCTGTGTTTTACTTTATTGCTGAAGAGAAATGGATAAACTATATAAATTGCAACATAGGGAAAAATCTTAAATAACAGAAAGTAGCCATGCTTTAATCCTGTGGAAATAACAATGCTGAATGTTATCTGACATGATTTCAGCAGTATAACAAAATGGGGGTATGCCCACTAAAATCAAAAATGATGAAACAGCAAAGACTCAAGACCTGACCTGAATTTAGTACTAGGCAATGCTTCCTGTCTGCTGCTGAGCCCTGCTGAGAGGTCAAGGCTTGCCTGAGGAGGAGGTGAGGGGTGCCCAGTGGCAGTGAAGCCATGTGTCTCCCTACCCAGCCTCTCTGTGAGGTGCAGACCTGCAGACCCAGACCTGCAGGACTGAAATGCCAATTCCTGATGATCCCAGGGACCACTCAAGTATCTTCTAGTTTTTCAGTTTTCCAGTGACCTGGCCTCACTCACATCTCAGATTATAAGTACAGGCTTGTTTGTACTCACGGCCTGACTCTGTCCTCACAGTTTGTGCCTGAAGGGTTGGGGTAGAAGAAATAGGATAGGGGGAGATTGCTTGCTAGGACAGGCACCAAAAATAAAAGGCATCCAAGCAACAAGTGGAATCACACAGATGCAGGCTGTGGTTGGCACTTTTATGTCATCTTTTCCTCTGCAGAACATTTGTGAGATGCTGTTAATATATAGCCTGAGCAATTGTGACTGTGGAAAGGAGGGGTCCTGTGTCCCTGTGCTTGGGACCTGTGGTGTGCACCGGCTGCTGGTGCTTTCATGGAGGACTTTGCTGCCTTCCAGCAGCTTAGAGGAGGGAAAAGAGAAGCTTGATCCTTTGGGGTTAGTTCTGCTTGTGTGGCACAAGTGAAGGCACTATATCAGGGCAGGAGACATTTGTCCTAATTTGGAACTGCAATACAGGGCTGTTCTGTCTCTCTTCATCCTTGCTCCATCATGGCTTGCACAGAAATCCCAGTGTGCCCATTGCAGTGAGTGGCGGGGACACGGCCTCTTCTAAAAAGTGCAGTGAAACATCATCACAAGGCCTGAATTGCCCCAAAATACTCAAGACTGGACAAGCTTCTGCCCAGGGCTCCTCCCATGTGGCTGCACGAAGGGCACACAAAAATTTGCCTGTGCCTCTCTCACTGGAAATGCTACTTGTTGCTGTGAGCAAAACTGCCCGATTGGGGGTGAAATGTAGCCTCTGCTGCTTTTCATGGCATGATGGCTCCACTTACAGCACCGGGACCTGGATGGCCTGGGCATACAGGGAATGTGCTGCACTGTGAATGGCATGGGGCAGGTCACAAAGCAAGGGAGGCCCTTTCCCTCCAAATGTCAATGCCCATATTCTGCCTGGAGCTGCTTCACGCTTGTGAAATGAATTTTACCAATCCAAGCTGACTCCAGAATATCCTCACTGCTTAGTTTCTTGTTACGGAATCCAGGGAGAAGCAAATCAAGCCAGAAGGGTGACCCAGCCCTGTGCCTGCTAACTCTGAGCCTGGAAGACGATACTACCAAGTGGTGGCTATTTACAGGAGGTTGTGACTTTGTGCAACACCTGTAAAGTCCCCTGAAGCTTGGGAGTGAGGAGAGGGGAGTTTTGCTCCACGAGTAACTCCTCAGTTCAGCAGAACAGTCCAGGCAGTAAAATGACACTAAATGAAAAATTATAGGGTGAATTTGCCCTCATAACGACACACAGATAATTTGGTGCTTGAACAGAGTCAGCTGAATATAAACAAGTCTACAATGTGCCTCATTAATTGGAGCTATTTTTCTAGCAAACCCCATGGAAATATGAAGTGGCTTCACTCTGCAATTTGCGATAGCGTTTGCTATTAAACGCGTTCAGTTTAATTGTGGCAATGCGTCTCGTTTTGGAAGCTTTCACAGCCACCATGTAAAAATAGCAGAAGATGGCAGAAGCCAATTCCCTGGCACAGATGTCCTGCTCCATTTGCTGCATGCTCTCAGAGCAGACAGGTGTGCTGGGTGAATCTGAGCTGCGAAGCACAATAATGCTGATGGCAGTGTCACTTTGGGACAAGTGGCTTTCCTCTACCAGTGGCACCACACAGGGTAGGGTGTCACAGGTTTGGCTGTCCAGGCAGCCTGACCTTCATCCAGCTTTGGCTTTCTGTCTGTAACCACAGTGACAGCCCCGTACATCTTCACACAGATAGAGTACCTAAGGTTGATCGTATCTGACTGGTTTATGCTCCGATCCTATGACCTGCCAAGGATGAGATCATGCTGGGCTGCCATTTATCAAATGCTCACATCAGCCTCTTGTTGACTTTGGCCATATGTTGTCAGAGCAATGAAACAAGAACATTTCTAACCTTGACATGCCAGGGCTTAAGATACCAACGTAAAACATTTTTCCCTAATTGGGGTTATAAAGGCTTCTCTTTAAATGTGTAGTTTATTTTAGTCTGTGTGCTTTAGGTTGAACAGAAACCTTTGAGTGAGTGAAGGCCAAAGCTGATTAGGAGCCAGGTGAGCATGCCAAGCCCAGAGCTCTTTGTTTCAATGGCAGAATACAGTCACTGCATCCACAGCCATAAAAGCCTATTGCCTGACACAACAAAAACAGGCTTTCAACTGGTTTGGTTTGTCAATCACACTGCACAGATCTGGGCTTTCAGCAGCCTGAATATCACCAAAATGGGATCATCCAGTCTGTTTGAAGAGGTTTGGACTTGCTGCTGGTAGGCGACACGTGGCCAAAAAGAATTAATGGCAACATGGTTTTGGGAGAATGAAAATAGCTGTCAAATATTTATCCAGCATCTCTTTCATCCTTGCAGCCAAGCTAGTGGTGCACAATACTGTGCTGTGCCTGATGCAGCTTCTGGTTATTATGCAGCCTGTGACAGATGATGAAGTTGTGGCTTTACTCACTGCCAGGAGGAAGACAGGTCTCATGCGCAGGGGAAGCAGGAGTGCAGAGCCATCTCCAGAAGGTGCCTAAAACTCTTATCTGTACAAGTAGAGTTCAGTGGTGACCCATGGACTCCATTCCACGTGCAGCAGGAATCTTCCCCAGCTCAGTGTCCAGTTTTGCTGGAGTGGTACAGACCCGTCTCTTCACCAAGACCTTCTGACTCCTGTCTGTGCACACATGAGCAGCCCATCTTGGAGAATGTCAGAGCAATTTCACAGTGCCTATTTTTCAGGGGCATGTACTGTGATGACACATGTCAGCCAGTGTCATCTGCAGCTGAAAAAATACAGCATTCAGGAGTAAACACTTGGCAGAAACAACAGCACAGGCTCAAATTTAGACAGCAATAATTTATGCTGTGCAGACCCTAGCTTGCTGGAAGGGGGCACGCTCTCTGGAAGGCAGGCAGGAAAACGTGTTGCTAATTTTACTAGACAACTTCTACCCTCCCCTCCTTTTCCTTTTGTAGTTGCCAGCCTTCCTGGTTATTCTTAAAATAGAAACATCTGACGCCTTGTTTAACTTATTCTGGGGCCTGCAGGGAGGAGGAGGAGGAGGAGGGGATAAATCCCCTCTTCACACTGTGTCCGTCAGACTCTTCTCTGCTGGGAATTGCATCCCGGCTTGCCACCTGCTGCCAGTTTCACACTTCCTCCCCGCTCTCCTTTTCCTGCCCCAATTGTGTGATGGCTTGGGGACTCCCCTGCCACTGTCCCACTGTCTCACATCATTCTGTGTCTCCTCTTGTGTGGCAGCGTGCTGTGCGGGCACGATGCAGGTGACAACGGGCACACAATGGGGGCACTGCTCTGTGCCACGCAGACAGGGCACCCACTCCTGCAGCAGGGAGAGAAGCTCCAAATGGAGAAGGAGGATTTCAGTGTGGTTCAAACGGAGCTCTCCTTGAATTTCAATGAGCCCATTATTTTTGCTTGCTCGCTCGCAGTTAATCCCCCCATGCGGTATTAGCTTCAAGAGGAGTGACTCGGTCGGTCGTGTTGTCATGCTGCTGAGCGCAGAGCTAGCTGTGAGAGGGGCAGATTGTGCCTCCAAACAGTTTGAGTGCTTCCCAATCCTCATACGATGATCCCTGTGTAAGGTTGCAGTTCTCCTTATTTCTCCCTCCCCTGGGGGATTGCCTTTCCCCCGACTACAGATGAGAAATCCAGTTTGAACTGTGGGGGTTTTTCTGAAGGAAATACATGGAGCAAACCTGCAGGAGGCTTCATGAAACATCCTAACGCGGCAGAATTTTTCCTCCTTTCTCTGGGGAAGACACAGACACTGCTCAAAGGCAACGGAGCCTTCAGTGGTGAAGAGCCTGTGTGCTCTGTACGGGCTCAAAGTAGCAGAGCATCCCTCCCCAGAGGAGGCAGGAGTTCAGCTGAGCATAGCCAAAGAGCTCCAGCCATAGGACTGAGAGTCCGTGCCCACCTCCCATGTTATCACCTTGCAGCTGCATCTGCCCCATCCCATTTGGCCCAGGACAACCACAGGAAAATTCTCCAGAGAGGATGCCCTGTTCCATGTGATCTCGAGGCCTTTTTTTTTTTTTTTCCGGGAAGGGGCTGTAATGCAACCAGGGTGTCATTGGGCTAAATTCCATCCAGGCCACGTCTTATACAATTATCTAGTCCTTGTTACCCTGCCGGCTTAAAAGTTGTCCTGTCTTCTAAAAACCTCAGTTAAAAATCCACGAGAAATATAATGGAGCATGGAAATTATCAGTGAGAAACACATTCAGATGAAAAAAAGAGAGAAAACTTTCCTGGGAGAAACCTTTTGAACCCTGGAGGTATAAGAAATTTCTCTCCTTGACTTCTCTCTCTTTTTATTGTTTAAAGAGCAGTCCCCACCCTCATGTGTGATCTCCAGCTGCTCAGACCTTGGAAATGTAGTCTCTTTGTGTATGTTGAGTCTCTGTTTTCTCATGGCTTTGCAGTGGGATAAGATACAAATATTAAGGTCCAATGCAATATACAAATTAATATTAATATAGAAATATTAGTGGTGCTTCCATTCAGCTAAGGACAACCTCAGTTTTGCAAGAAGTAAGCAGGACCTCTACAATCTCAGGAACATTTGTGCATTGTAATGGAGACCCATAAAGCATTTGTACGTGTTAAAGCTGAAATGACCAACAGGCTTTCAACTATTTAAAAACCAAAGTAATGTTAGAAATTTCTAATTAGATAGATGTGACAATGGCAGAGGCATGTGAGAGGCCAATCCTAGCTTTCCTCCAGGACTGCAAACATGGTTTGGCCATCTGGCAGCTGAGACTAGGAAGTTTAAATTGGATTTTAATAATACATTGCACTATCTGATACCAAAGGAAACTCACTCTACTTATGTCTTGAAAAGTGCAGCCTGTGCTGCAGTTTTCCTCCAAATCACAGGGGAAATCTGCAGTTTCCTTTCAAAAGAGTGTCGAGCACTTTGCTATGAAGAAAAAAAAACAAACAACCCTACAATAAAAGTGAATGACTTGAGCTTGTCATTTCTGTTTTACAAAGGAAGTGGCAATTGGGTGACAGGTGTGTAAATTCCTCAGCAATAGTGCTGAACACAAAGCACACACTGATTTGAGTCTGTTTTTGGGAATCCTTTAGCAACCCACCTTCTAGAAGGAAATGATCACACTAAACCCATCATGTCCTCGTGAGCTCTGAAAAGTCGGGGGTTCTTTCCTTGTTTGTTTCTCCAGAGAAACTGAAAAGTTTGGAGGTTGAAAAGCTAATGATAGCTCTTAAACTGTTTTTTAAAATTAGAGATTAATGCAAGAGACAGGAGACATGAATGATGGTAGTCAGCAAGGTTTGACACCCCTTCCAAACTTGGTATTCCAGCATTAAACAGCTGTAAATCATTTCCCCCTCCGACCTAGGTAAAGCATTATCGGTGGGTCCCAGCACAGCTTGCCTGGCTCCCTTTCACTCCTTGCTATCACCTGTGTAAAGGCTTCACCTCCTAAATAGCTGGGGTAAATTATTAATCACATGTGCTCTTCAACTAGCTACCACGTGGTTTTCACATTCCAAACTGGAACCAGCTCATTTTTTTCCCTTCAGGGTGAAAAATGTGTTCGGATGCAGGCATGTGGGTTTCTCTGCATCTTTCATAATGTGTTCACTAAAGAGGGCTAAAAAAATGTTTCTGTCCATCTCTACCCACCTGTGTCCTCTGCACTTGTTGCAGCTTGAATTGCAAAGACCACAATGATGCACATTATTTTTAGGAAGTCTCACCAGAGCAAGTGCAGGAGCTATACCTGGCCATAACCACCTTGTGTGACAAGTGATCCTCAAAGACTGTTTCAGGACAAGGAGTCTGAAATCTGAGTCAAAAAATGTATCTGCCTAACAGGAGGGATGAAAGTGGATGGGCTCTGAGACAAGGGCCATGCTGTCTGAGCACAGGGGTGGATGCAGGTGACCATCCACAATCCAGATGTAGAGCCAATCCCATCTTCACCGGCCTGCAGACATTGCCCCCGGATGTGTACTGAGAAATGGTGAAATGCCGTGATTAGCTGCGCAATAAAAACCTTGTAGTTGCAAAAATCATTGCCCAAAAGCTCTGCAGCTGAGTTGGAGAGACATCAACCCTTATTTTATCCCTGCCAGGGGAGCCTCAGCCCTATTCTGCACTGTCAGGTTTGGCATCACCAAACTCTTGGTGCATCTGGTCTGTAGTTGAATCAGCCAGCCTTTGTGCTGCCAGGAAAGAACTTCAAACTCATTGCTGCCACAGCTCTGTGGGACATTAAAATGCTCCCCAACTTTACACTCCAGGAGAGGTGAACCAATTTTCTGCTTCCCTGGAGATTACCCACTGCTTTTCTTTGTCCTGCTGACAGCCCTTCCTCTCCATCAGCAGTTGTCTTCTGGAGGATGTCTATTTGCTCTCTGTCGAGCACACAGCTGCAGAAAGCTACATCTGCAGCACATCTGAGGGTAGGGATGGAGTGCTTCTACCACACTGCTAAGACTGGCATTCTGGTTGCCTTGAACCCAGACTGTGGCTTCATGCACTGACCTGTCTGAAATGCTGCCTTTCCCAGGACATGCACCTGCTCTGCAGGGGAAGGGTCTCTGGTCCATCCTCTTCACAAGAGCAACATCATTCCTGGCAGGTGTCTGCCCCCCTGTCATCAGTGGGGACCTTCAGTGATGGAGAAACCCCAGCTTTCTTGGTCTTCTCCAATGTTTCCTTACATTCATTTTTAAAAGCCTTCCATTCCCTTTGGTCTAATTTCTCACTTTTACTATTGAGTCATTTCCTACTAGACTTGACTACTCTTCTCTGACTGCCCTTTTGGTCCATCCATCTTACAGCTTGTCTTTGCTGCCCACATTGTGCAGCTTAGTGCCACTGACAGCTTTGAGAGAAGACCATCAAGTAGAACACTCAAGAATTACCTTGTGTTTCCACACTGGGACACATGTTCATACAAGACTTACCTTCTTTACAGCAACAAGATATTCTTGAGTGTTCAGCCCATATCCCACTTCCCCAAAATGCATGCTGACCTAATAGTTCCCTGATGTGATTGTGCAAAGGTGGTTTTTTGCTGTGCAATGCAGAATTTTGTATTTGACCAGTCAAATGTGAGCTCTTCTGGCTTCACATATCACTAGCAAAAGTCCCTTCTTCTCTATTCCCCGGATTGTTAATGAAAATGTGAAGTGTCCTCAGACTTGACACAGACCACAGACCACTGCCTGAGCATCCTTACAGTCTGTGAGATGAGACCATGGCACTGAGAACTGCTCTCCAGATATGATTTCCCAGACACTTTAACAACCACCCCAAATAATTTAATCAACACTTCCCAAATGTGAAAAATTAAGATATGTGACATTTACTGATACTCCCACTAACTTGTCATTAAAAATCCATTTAGATCGGTCTGACAGAACTTGATACCATTAGATCTGTTTGATGCATGCTGGCTGTTAATAATCTCCTTGTTTTCTCCCAAGCACTTACAAAATTGTGTGTTATTTGTTCCAGGAGGGTTTATGGAAGTGACGTTGAGCAGTTGTTAGCTACCAGAGTTAATGCTGGAGTCCATGGTACCCTGCCTCTGTTATGGGCAAAGACATGTTTTAGGTCCTGGATATTTTGAATTTTCTATGCATTGCAAAATAATAGGATCTTTGATATTTAATTAAAGCAAGTATCTTTCCTATCCATGCAGAAATGTGCCATAAGTATTTTGCAGGCAGAATAGGAGTGTTCAATAGGAAGTGCTAGAGCAGACCTGGAAGCTGTGGCAAAGCTGAACTCACCTCCTGCTTAGGTGGAACTAAGCCCTGGCTTGCTCACAGTGGGGCTCCTTGGAGTCACATGCAAGAGGAATAGGATTGCCAGGATTATTGGAAGGCAAACATGGACATGTTGGGGGTTAGACAGCAACTGCAAGTTTTTGTTCAATCTGATGTGTTCTGGGTGTCCAGGGTCTGGGGTCAGGCTCAGACCTTTTCTTGCCTACTTTGGATGCAGTTGTCATGTACTCCTAAGAGACTGCAGTTGTTCACAAAAAAGGAGGGCAGATATGGGCCTTGAGAGAGAAGAAACCCCTTTATGTCTGAACAATCATTGCAAATGGAGGATCCATGGGTTGTTTCAGGTATGTAGACAAGGAGGAATCTCGTGGCTACCTTCAGTACAGCTGGATGCCCTGAGGGGCATCCCAACTTTGCCCCAACAGCTTGGCCTGGAAAAAACCCCAGTCCTCCCATGGGTACTACCTCCACTATTTCCCTTATTTCTGACCTAAGAAAATGTTTCAGGTCCTTAAACATGGCAGGAAATACCCTGGATGAGTAAATTGCTCCCCAGCTCTGATAAGCACGTTGCTCCTTCTGCAGCACTCACAAACACCTGGTGTGGTTCAGCTTTTCATTCCTGATGTTTTCCCACACCAAGCCTAGACATCCTTACTTTTAGAAAAAGTTTATTCTATAGCATGGTGTGTTTATTCCCATGTATTTTTCTCAGAGGATCACAGCATCAATACCATGAAAGGATCTGTGCAATCCAGCCATGACAGGTGCCTTCAGCTGCTGCTGAAACTAAGTAAGGCATCCAAAAATAAGTAAAACTTCCCCGTTCCAGGGCAAATCTAGTCTATTGGGATTTATAAATGCCATGAAAGAAGAGCAGGCTGGCTGGAGCTGAACCACCACCTGGCTGCTGTCTTGTGGCAGGATGAAGTGAGCTCTGCCCTTCCCACATGAGCACAAGGGGAGCTGCCTCCTGCAGTGGGAACCCTGTGGCTGCTGATTTCAGAGGAAGATCTGAAAGGTTTCTGCTGTGCCAAAAGCCGGGCTCTGACAAGCCAGGCAAGGTCTTCAGCATACAGCTTCTGATTAGGATCTAGGGGATATGGAGAGATCATGCCTGAATTATGGAAACAGTTCTGTTCTCACCTCAGAGGTTCCAGTACTCCAGCATGAAGGAGAACTCATTCCCTTTAAACAGAGCAGCTTTGTATCAAAATACAAAAAATTAAGAAAAGAAAAAAAAAGAAAAAGGGGAGAAAAAAAGAAAGGCAAATGAGCCACAATTTTGCTTCTATGACTGCTTAGACCACTGAATCTGAAGCCAAGGAGCTGAATTTCCAAACACTCTTTATAGTTAATTTCCCTTCCCCTTCTCACATCCTCAAGAAAGTCTGATTTTCATAACCACTGTGTTTGGGGGTTTTCTTACTCTCTCTCTCTACTTTTTTTTAACCATGTAAGATATTTTAGATCAGACTTAGAAAAAAACACTAAGGAATATGACTGTGTTCATCCAAAAGTTATTATTTTTATGGGATAATTTGGCTAATGAAAGTTTAATTGTATTTCAGACAACTGTATGCCATTGTGGTGCATTATTTTTGTACCTCAAAGCTTAGGCTATCAAAAAATTGCAGCTGATACAAAGTGAGATGGGAGGATGCCAGCTGGATTCAGATAATTTAATCAGATTACTTTGGCTTTGAAATCTCCTCATTGCTTGGTTATAAAATTTCCTATTCATTTCAGGGCATTCCTGCTTACTTTTGAGGGCTCTAACAGCATTATCTTGAAATTCAGAAATTATATGAGAGAGAAGAGATATTTCATGTTCTTGTTCTTACTCTGTTTTCCTCTAATCATTTTTTTCTGACATTTCAGCTTGTGTAACTTTCGGATGGGTGTTGAATAGCTTCTGAAGGTATGAGGGTGCGCTTTATTTTAAAGGCTGTTGTCTGCATATCCAAATTCTCCTGCCTTTGTGGGTTTGAAAATCTTAACTCCATTTTCATATGCAGTCCTTTCTACAGTGTTGAAATTTGGAAGTTTCTCATGTGAATAAAAGACACGCAGCTGCCAAAGCCTGTAAAACATCAGTTACAAATTCAGTTCTCCCCTCCACATGGATACACTGGGGTGGATCATAACAGCTACTGGGTGGGCAACGCTTGAGTTGAAGAAAAAGGCAACTTCTAATGCTGGATACCACAGGCAGAAGGAGGAATAAATAACAGAAGCCCAGCTGACTCCATAGTGCATGGGAAAAATGCCCACCAGAAGGGCATCAGATAACAGAGCACTCTGCCCAGAGAGGTAATTGTGATTCAAACAGGAGATGTCTT
>VZSR01003803.1:24088265-24171956 GCA_013398615.1 Brachypodius melanocephalos
GGAAGGTGAGGGTCTGAGGCCCCCAGCCTGGGCTCTGGTGATCTGCTTCCCCTCCCAGCCCCTCTGCATCGCCTTTGGCCTCTGCTGTTCCCAGGGGACGCACGGGCAGGGGCTGGCAGGGCGCCCGCTGCGTTTCACAGGAAGGAACCGGGGCCAAGAGAACAACCTAATAAACCCCAAATCAACCCCGTTTTGGATGTGGGACAGGCGGATGCACCAAATAAGGACAGCCAGGGTCTGATTTCCAAGGGTTTGAGCTTATCTGAGCCTCTTCTTATCGAGTGGGGATGTATCTGGTGCCTGTGCTGGTGCCAGTCCTGGCTGGTTATTTATTTTTTTTCCAGTTTCTCATTACAGAAAAAAGGGAACTTCTGCTGTGTTTAAAAGGCAGGGGTGGGAAGAAAACCCCACTGACAGCATATGCCTTATGACAGCACTAGCACATTCATTGTGAAAGTGATGGGCAGCTAATGATGTCAGCGTAGGAAAAAACCCAAAGCATGTTTGTTTTCTTTTTTCTCTCAAAAGCTCTGGCCTGAGAAGGGGCTGCAGAAACAATCACTGCCTGGGAAATCAGGGCAGTATTTGAAAAAAAAAAAAAGAAAAAGAAAAAAAAAAAAAAAAGAGGTGGGGGAGAAAGGAGGATATATAAGTAGTGCCAGCTGGATGTGAAATCAATCTGGCATTTCAAAATAATGAAAATATTTCTTTCCCATTCATTTGGTCTGGCATGTAAGATCAGCGCTGTTGCCACATCGTTATTCAGAATTAGCATGCTGGAAAGGAGACACCAGCAGAGACCCAATTGCTGCTCAGCCCCCCTAGAACAGGACACCATTGTGGGACAGGGAAGCATGCTCCAAGCAGGAACACTCCCCAGATCCAGGGCAGCAGATGGAAAGGGGTCCTCAGAAAACAAAACAAAACAAAACAAAACCTTTGCAAATTGCAGGGGCAGCCACTGAGAAAAAGGGAGGGGAAGCTGCAGCTGAGATAGAAGAGGACTGATGGCAATGGCACACTCTTTTCTATGTAAAATTTTGCATTTTTTCAGTCTGTCCTCATTCATTTGGTAGGCATTTTGGGTCTGAGCTTCCTATACACAGAAGATGAGAAAAATCTCCCCAAAATGTACAGCACAGCCTTGTGTCAGGCTCTGTTGGCTGTTCTGAGCAACCCAATTTGCAACAGGAGGATTCAACTTCTTCAGTCTTCTCTAGCGGACCCTTGTCCCAAGCCACCTCTCTTGGAGTTACGCTGCCACTGGTAAGTGCTGTCAAAATAACAAGGAAAAATAACTTTCACTTCCCTGTGCTGTGGACACACACACCTGCTCCCCTTTCCTTCAGCCAAGTCTGGGAGCTGTGGGAATGAAGAGCCACTCCAGTGAAGGATGCACCTTGTTGAGCAAGTAAACATGGAAGTGTCAAGCAGGGAGGTACATTCACACTTTGCTTTAATGCCTGCTCGGGGGCTGCTCTGTTGTTAAGATGAGCCAGAGATGCTGCAGAGCCAGAAAAGCCAGAAATTTGGGGGAACATAGGGATGCAGGTTGTTCCTGTGCTAGGACAGGTGACACAGAGCTGTTCAGGAGGTGGTGGCACCTCCACATTTGGGGAGAGGCCATGTGCTCAGCCTCTTGGACCCTCCCTCCACCCCTGGTCTGGGGTTGACATTGTCACTGCTTTTTGTAAAACAAGACATGCCAAAAGCTGTGTGTCACACATTCCAGTTTTCAACAGGAATGGACTTTGCAAGGGAAGACTTCAGACCCACCTGGACAAGCAACAGAGGGACACTGGTGAAGAAGAAGGACCAAAAACAAATTGGGAAAAGCAAAGGAGTCTCCACGGGTTGGTTTAAAAAGGAAGTTGCTGTAAATTGAGCTGAGTTAGACCCTGCAAGCACAGCAAGAAGCTAAGTTCTTTCTGTGGTAAAACAGCAGTCAAGAGGTGAGCAATGAGGCAGTGAGGAAAGAGGCAGGAGAGGTTCAGATAGTGCATCAAGTTAAGATGCAACCCACCATCATTCAGTTTTCTATAAGCAGATGTTAAATACTTGGAACAAAACCAGGGAAGATCTTAGGAATTAGAACCTGAAAATTCAAGGGGTGACACCACTGATGAAAACAAAGCCAGTCAGTGCACCTTACCACAGAGATTAGATCAGCTGCCTGCCAGACACCTAACACCTCATTCACTAGTTTGCATGCAATCTTTAATTGAATGTTAACTACTTTTTTCATTAAACCTACTCAGTCAGAGGCATTAACCCAGATTTACAAAATGGGGAAGTATTCCTAGCTAGTTGGCCACTATGGCCTGGATGTTAGGAAAGGCCCAGATCAAAATTTGAAGGGCAAATAAAAATTAAGAGGGTGTTCAGGGTGAAAAAGCCTCCACCTGTGAAATTCAGACTAGGTTTATCGGGGTACCTCAAGATAGGCTAGTCTGAATGATAAACAATAGAAGGGTAGATAATTGATAGAGAATTCATTTTCTACACAGATTAAATAGATCCAATACAGCTGAATTTCAAGAGATTATTTTGATGTATAGATGCCTGGAAAATTATCAGGGAAGCTAGAGAAGATGGGAATTAGTGTAAGCATGATGAGATAGGTAAAGGTATGGCTCACTGTGGGAAAGAGCTTTTGTGTTTTAGGGGAGCATCAAGCTGGAGGAAACCTGCCAGTGGTGCTCCTTACACATTGGTCCTGGATTTGCTTTTCTGAAATACTTACAGGACTGCTTTTGGCACAGACAAGTGAGAGCACCCTGGCAAACCCTTCTCTATTGCACTGTCACAACAGAGCAGGATCAGGGCAGTTTCTGTTCTGAAGAACTGTCTGAGTGTGCAGAGCAGGTTAGTATATGCAGGATGAGACTGGGCAACGCAGAACTGCAATGTGATGCACAAAGGAAATTTCGTGCTGTGCTCTGGGAAATTTGTCCATTGAAAGGCTCAGGCCTGGAGAGACCTGAGCACAGGACTTGACTATGAGAACGAACACAAGGTGCTGTGAAAACGCAAAGCAGACATAATAGGCACAAAAGCTAGCATGGAGGAAAGACATAATGAGCCCTAACAAAGGCGCTAGCAAGCCTTGACTTACACAACTCACTTGCAGGAGAGATATTTACTGAAATCAAGGATATAAAACAGAGCTAATGGGAGAAAAATTACCTAATTGATGAAAGGTAAATAAAAAACTGGACCTGTGAATAGTTATGATTGCTGTCTATTGAAATAAGGTAGGTAACCCCTAAGGAAGGATACAAATTATTTAAGCTGGGTAGATGGTTGACACAAAAACAAACGTGTCTGAAGTGCCTGCTGGAAATGAGAGGATGCTTCCAGTTTGAGAGCAGCCTCAGCCTTCAGACAGAAGCAAATGCCCAGCTGTCCTGGAGACAGATTTTGAGGAGGGTGAGAAATAACTGTAAGCAAGGGGGCAAGGCTTGAAGTTATGCATTTAATTCCCACCCTATCTTCTTCTGTTTGAGTAGCCAGCAATCCCTTGATGAGCCTCACAGCGGACTCTGTTTGCTCTGCACTATATCAATGTTTATCTCATTCGCAGCAGAAAATGCAAACCTGGGAAATGGGAATTTCAGTCGGACTCAGAACGCTGCTGTGCCCTCGCTCACCAGCTTTGAAGGGCAGAGCTGCCTCTGGGTTTCAGTAGGCTATTCTTCAGTCATCTTCCATTCATCTTTTGGAATGAGAGCTAAGTAACTCCTGGCCTATTCCATAATGGACAGACTAGCCTCTCTACGAAGTAAAGACATTTCCTTTCTTTGCTTGAAACATCATGAACTTTCAAACTTGGCAAGGCTCTTTTGTGTTCGATCTAATAATAAACCCAAACCATCCATTGCATGAAAGTAATGAGTCTGAACTTGCCTGAACTTGCCTCGGGGAGCTGAGATCCAAAGCTCTGTCATTCCCTCAAAAGGCTTTCTCCTTTTTGCAAGGACAGGATGTTGTTGTGACAAGGCATCCTTGCTGTTTGCTCAGCTTCTCTCCCTCGTGATGAAATCCCTCTATAGCGACTCTGGAGGTCCTACTTCAGCTCTGGTTTTTGGGCATACAAATTGCTGCCCAACTAATCTCCGTTCTTTTCTATGAGTGATTTATGGAGGCTTGAAGGACATTGAGACTCAGCACATTCTCTGTTTTCCAAATGTTGATGCAATGAGAGGGGCACTTTTCCTGCCAGTGGGAACCTGAAAGACCTGATGGGCTTTTCTGGCAGAACTCAATGTCAGTGAAAGAGGGGCCAAGGTGCCTGTGGAGCAGGCGGAAGTACAAATGTGCGTTAGCCTTGACTTCCACTGGGAACAACTGAAAAAATATTTTGACTTGATTTTACAGTTCAGTCTCTTGTTAGCACTAAATGAATGCCCAGCCAGTGATCAGAAATGCCTTTGCTTAATTTGCATCGGTTCCCGTCCAGTTATTAGGCACAATTGACATGAGAAGAACAAACAAACACCCTCCACACTGAAGAGCCAGTGAAATACTTCTTCTTTTCTCATCAACTTTTTTGTTGTGGTACCAGTTCCTTTTTAAAAAGAGAATGGCTCTTGTGTCATCGTGAAGAGTTTGCTCTGGGAGGGGAGGAGGGGAGTCTGCAATGTTTGTTCTGGGTATCTAAATTTAAATGACTAACTTAAGCACATAATCTCCCTAGGCTGCCTCTAAAAACCAGTGGAGAGGGAAGGGCTTCTCTAATAGGCAGTTCAAAGGCTCTTGTGTTAGCGAGCAGTATTTTATTACCATGCCACACAGTATTATAGGTGTTCAAGGTTTTATTTTGCCTTCTTGCATGCTTCTGTTCTCCAGGAGGATGTGAAAAGTGAAACCAAGAAGTTCTTTGTATATCTGGATTTGTTACCATATCTTCCTAGGTTTCATTATGCAAATCACAGAATTACTAGAGCACAAGGGAATGAATTAGGTGACCTCCTTCCCTCTTGGGTAAAAGAAACATTCCACTCTGATGTGGAGTTTGAAGCTCAGCAATTTTTACCTATGTGGGAATGGAGATCGCTGGTGGAATCCCTTATACTTGATTCTGGAAAGTGAATTTGGACTCATACAGGCCTGATCCAAATCTCATGGAAATTAGGAAGCCCACGATTTAGCAACTGTTACACTAAATTATCCCCAAATCCATTTAGTCCATCATCCTATTTAGTGCAGAGGACATCACCAGCAGATGCTTCTGATGGGTGCTGGAATGGGTTTGCAACTGGCAGGCTGGGACATTTGGTCACATCCTAATCCTCCAGAAGCCAGATGAATCAGGTCTGACATGTGGATGTTAGTTTCCCGTCTGCATGTTTTCTTAGCATTAACCATTAAAAATAAAAATTTTCTTACTGCCCTTATAATAGAGAGAAACCATAGCTACAATGTCTTGCTTTTAGAAAGAGGTTTGGATTAAACAACTGAGAATATTCAGAGAGCAGTTACCAGGTGAACACTGTCAAATGGGAAAGATTTACTGAGCTGCATCCCATGGGATATCCCTAGGCCTGGGTTCAGGCCTATTCAGTATTTTCATTAATAATTTGGATGAAGGTGTAGAGAGCCCTTTTGTTAGAGTTTCAGCTAAGAGCAAGATACACCAGGGAGGAAGGGATTAGTGCTCGGGAGATCTCAGTAATTAGAGGAATGGTCTGGAAAGAAACAGGATGCAATTTAGTGAAGACAAGCACAAATCTGCTCCTATTTGAAAATAATCAGCTCCACAGGCACACGGTGGGAGAGAGTAGCCAGATAAAGCTCTGCTCTCTGATGGAGCAATGACTCAGCCGTGGAAGGAAGGAAGGAAGGAACACTGGGCTCGGTTGGACAGATGGGGATGCTGCACGTTACACGCCAGGGATGAGCCTTTCAGCTGGATCACTGGGACTGGTTCCTGGCATTACACCTTGGGCGTTACACCTTGCAAGCCCCAAGAAGAGCAACGCTCCGGAGAGGAAAGGCTTTGTGTTTAGCCTAGGGTAAGCAAAGCTGAAAGGAGACACAGTAACAGTCTTCAAGAGCAGTCAGTCTGCCAAAAAGAGGAAGGTGGTGAGCTGTTCTGTGTCCAGAAATTATCCTCTGTGGTTTAACCACGGTTTTCTGTGGTTAGAAAAAAAGAAAGAGGGAGAGAGAAATTGAGATGGTAGATAAGTTGACTTTACTGCTTTACTTATGAAGTGCCTTGGGGCATAAATCACATGATCAAACACAGTTGAGTTACTGTAGCTTAATGAGTTATTGCCTGCTGGCTGAACCATACTAATTAACCATGTGTGTGCTCAGCCTGCCTCAATTGCCAGATGAAATGGCCTCACTTAAATACTAGGGTTTTATTTTGCAGGAAGTAGCCCAAATGCTCCTGTAGGGTCAATGAGTACAGCTCAGCTGATGGAGGGGTGACTTCTAGGGGATGGAAACTTGTTCTTTAGTGCTCAACAGTAACACTGGCACTGTTATATCAGGGAATAATAAAATGGGGCTGACAAGGAAGAAGGGAGCAGAAAACAGACCTAAATGCATAAATATGTTCACAGGCTTGTGTCAGTAGAAAGGGCTCTATACAACTGTATTGGAAATGTAATAACACTGAATTTTATAAAATATCTCAGTGGATTTTTGTTTGGGAAGACTTGTAATATGGTGACTTCAAAAATACAGCATTAAGAACTCTATAGAGCACTGCACAAATTTCTCTTACAACTGCACACATACTTGCTTTAAGAATATCTCTTTTTTCAGTGTTTTACAGTAAATTATTCTTTTTTGGCTCACATCCCCACAGTCTTCTCCAATTGTTGCTTTTTGCCATCAGTAAAGGCTGTTGTAGTTTCTTCATTCAATGAGCTGCCTTCTTCATCTCACTCTGATAACCATCAGCTGTTGGAGTGGAGCCTTTCTGGTGGGGTGTGCTCCAGGTGTCTGTTATTCCTGCCTTCCTTGCCACCTTCCTCCCTCCCTTCCTCTTTTTTCTCCTTTCTGGTTGCTTTTCCACTGTTATCACAGTTTGAATTATGTGGCTGAGGATCAACATTTGGATGTTGCAATGCTTGGGAAGTTTTTTGTTCACAGCAGTGCTTCTGGCTGTGCTGTCCCATTGAAGCAGCTCATCCTTTTGCTTCCAGCATGCCATCCAGCCAGCAGCAGACTTGGCAAGTTGGCTTCACAGACAAGACACCTGCTCTACCTGAAATGGAAGCAGAGACTTCTACTGCGTTAGTTTGTTGCTATTTTATGTCATCACACAAATTCGCCCGGAAGGGGACCCCAGGAAGTTATCTGGTTCCTTTCTGTGCTTGTGGCAGGATCAAATACATCCCTGCCCTTTTTGGCTGATGTTTGCTGAACATGTTTTTGAAGTCCTGCATTGCTGCAAACTCCCAGCTCCCTGGACAATCTTTCTCTGTACTTTCCTGCATTTGGCCACTCCATCTGATCCAAAATACATAGCTGAGGACAAGTTAACACACCATTAAGCCTAAACCAGCCAAACTACATTCATTTGCTGCTGAGAGCCTTTCAATTTTCTGTAGGAAAGAGAAATACCAGAAATCTTCATAGAGATTATTTGATAACACAACTGTTCTGTAGTATAATTTAATCTAAAGATGATTGTTTTCCCTTCAAGAGACAGATTTTTGCATTGAGAGAAATACTGCAACCAAGAGCTATTACAATACTAATGCCTACACTGCATTTCTTTAATGCCTGCAACAAGGAAACAACTTTTCATAACTGTGTTTTATATGTGTATAAGGAGGGATATTATGTAGCTATTTGGTGGAAAGGACTTTCTTCCTTTCCCAGATGAGGATGTGCAATTTGGTTGGAGCTGAAACAGGTCTGGGGAGCCTGTCTACTCTAGCACAGAAATAATCAGCATCTGCATGAAATTCTTACCCAGATGTGGAAAGCCTGTGACTGATTCAAGATGAGGTTCATCTTATCTCTAGTTTTACTGCAGAGAAATTTTATCTTAAAACATTACTTTTGCAGGGTCCCTTCAGTACTGCTAATCCCCCTTGGTATTACCAAGGAAATATCAGACCATAAGTATTCATGGAGATCTGAAGTGAAATCGTCATGCAAGAGGAACGTGAGAACTGCTGAGCAGACTGTATTTCCTGTTATCTGGGAACAACTGTGCATCCACAAGTAGCTGAAAATTGTGATGCTTCTATGATCCTGTCACGTCCTTCAGCAGATACATTTTGCACAGAGTCTTGTACAAAGAGAGAGATTAAAGAACAAGTGAAACATTTTCTCCCCTGGACGTAGAAGAAAATATATGCTGCTTAAAATGAGGGGTGATGCTGGAAAAGTGATGCTTGAACTAGGAGGTCATCTCAAAACAGATGAAAGAAAGTTCATTTTTTACACAATGAGCCATGGACTTCTGGGATTTATTAATGCAGAGGGTGGTGGGTACTGGTGCTACCAGCTAGTTCAAGAAGCTATTGGATAAATTCATGGACAACAGGTCCATAAAGGGAAAAAGCAGGGTTGTGCTCACTCAACTCCCTATGCAGCACGTCCTGCCACCATCAAGAGAGGTGGGGTAAGGTGGGCCATCCATCTTGCTCCAGCAGCATGAGTTTGAGACTCATATGCCTCTCCTCCCCATCCTATCTGCCCTGCCCATGACTCCAGAGCCAAACCCACCGTCACAAGGGTAAAAAGGCTCTTTGCTGGGCTTGCATTGTTCTACAAAACTGGAACTAGCTTATGGGGAAATGAATAATTGGGGTCCTCGGCACAAGGGAAACTAGATCTTTATCCAGGTTTGATACTAACCACCCTTGTCCAACAACTGTTCCAGAGCAAGGTTGGTGATAGCAAAACAGCCTAGGAACACCTAGTTATTCCTCAAAACCTGCTAAGGTTTGCATCTGGATTCCTCATATCCTCTGCTCCAGGAAAGGAGAGGAGGCACAGACTATTGGACACCCATATTGCCTATTTTTGCTTTCACTACATTTGGTGAAGGTTGGAGATATGATGTATTTTCCAAAGCATCAAATTCTTCTCAGTAGTGTCACAAATAGCAATGTTTCAGCTCTCTGAGGGATTTTGGACAAGAGTGAAAGACCCTTGAAATTGCTATCAATAATCCTGCTGCTCAAGCTGAAGGCAAAACTCCAACAGCTGTCAGGGGTGTGTGTGGTTTTTTGTACCCCGTCTAGCCTCAAGGAGGCAAGACCATCATAATTAGCTGCTAATTGAGAAGCACGCATCTGAAAAGCACAATTTCAGAGAACAAAGAGCCGGAGAGACCCATTTCCAGGGCTAATTAGAATTAATTCATTACTATAAGTAGAAGGTCTCCCACAGTCTTGGGACTCTCTCTTGTCCTCTCCTGAAACACTAGTCTAAACATATGCATACCAATCATAGAAGGCTCAGCATGACTTGTGCAGCTCTTGTGCAACACAGAAATAGAACTGCTTGTTAAAAATTAGTCTAATTTTTTCTTTCCTTTTTTTTTTTTTTTTCGTAGCCCTGGGCTATGTCTCCCCTCTGTTTTGTTACCTGCCCTTCCTTCCTCTTTTGAATCTGCATACCAACGAACAAAGTGACAGTGTCAGCACTTTTCCCACTACTGCACGAACAGGGTTTTTAGAGAAAAAAGGGTAGGCAAAACCGGGCCTCACTGTCTGTGGCACCCTCCTGAAGATGCCCCCAACAGGATTATCTTCATGCACCTCCCTGAGCTGCTGGAGTCCATTTGTTTTTCCCCCAACTAGTCCACAGCAGCTGTTTTTGCACCTGGTCTGGAGCTCCACCAATAGCCCCTCAGGTGGTGTGGACATGGGCTTCAGTTTCCAGTCTTCATGTGGTCTCCTAAAAGCCTTCAAGAGCTGATTTTTGCCTTTAGGTGTTGAAGTTTGTTTTAAGAAAACACCTGCACAGTAAATATCTCAGTAGCTTGTTAACCTACAATATTTCTATCTCACTTGAGATCATCTTATCTCTCCTGTATGTATTTAGTGCCAGCATCTCATTGCTGAGGACTGAGTCACTGCAAGGGCACTCCAGTAAGAAAATGAATGAGACCACTCCCTTATGATAGCCAGTTTTGGTCATCCAATATAAGATCCTTTCAAAATAAGTTTGATTTTTTTTTTAAGGTGTTGAACACCTATCTTTGGAAGACAGAAGTTACTTCAAATTGCTGCAAGTTATGGACCCAAAAAAGAGCAAGACAATAATTGACTTGGAGAAATGCAAGGTAACACATTGTCATTAGTGATCTTATTATAGAGGAGGTGGCCTGCTGAATTTTGCTGTGCTGTCCTCCCTGTGTAAGGATGTCCAACAAACCTTAGAAGTCTCACAGTTTAACCATGGGTGTTGGAAGCCAGTGCTCCTAAAGCAGACAAATGGCTTAATTTGCAGGAAAGAGAAGTCTGTACTGCTTAGTAGGTGTGAGGTGCCTCATCTATGATCCAGATATAGATGTATTTCTATATCTTTACTTAGCCACAACTGAAAATCTGGTGTGTGATAGCTCAGCAAGCCTGTGCTGGGGCAAATGTGAACAGTACACTGCTGAGATTGAGAGACTGAGTTCTTTGAGTAACTTTAAATTTCCTATTGAAGGAAACTGATCTTCTAAAAAAAAGTTTTGAAGGCATTTTCTTCCTGCCAGTGCTCATCTGAACCACTACAGTGCAACAACCTTTCAATTCCTTTTTCTGTGTAGTTTAGGGATGTTCTTCTTTCTGTGTGGTGTATCTTGCATGTTATTACACATTTCCCACATGCTCATTTTGGTGAGGGGCAGTATCTACTGCTGTCATAAATTCGGCCAAAAGCTTTACCTTGGTTTTGTATCCCACTGCTGAGAGGAGATGCAGCTGCCACAGTCTGTGCCTTCATTAAGGCTTCTGCTGGAACAAAATCTAAATCATAATCCTGTGTCACCAGGGCCCTGAGGCTCCTTCTGCATAGGAACATCAGCCTGAGAGCTGGCACTTCAGGTTCCCACCTGATCCAGAGGAGCAGACCTGCCCTCTCGAACTTCGCCATGGCTCAGAGCTCTTCTTTGCCCCATGGCTCAGAGCCCACTAGAGGTTTGCAGGTAGCTTGAGGCTTCTGGTGCGTTATGCTGGGTAAAAGTGACTTGGTAGGAAGAGAGTAGGTTTGTAGAGGGCTGCCTAACACAGCAATGCTCCTCAAAAGACAAAATAACACCCAGCCCTTCACAGAGGCACTGCTCCTGCCCTGCCACCCCACGCTGGTATGGGCAGAATGTCTCACACTCCTTTTGTGCCACAAACCCAGATGCTCCTCACCAGTGCAGCCTCTTCGCACTTTCTGGGAGGCTTGGAGGCTTTCATCAATTTCCTCTGCCAAACCTCTGGATTCCCTGCGGGGTCTTCAGCAACTTCACACTTCTCCAGTCCTGCAGGCAGACAAGATGCCTTGACAAGTTCCCAGAACCAGAATTTCTTTCTCTTACACATCTGATTCTGGTTGCATTGCCTGCAATTCTACTTTCAGCTGCTGCTTGCAACACTAAGAAGCAGTGACAGCAGGACTAGTGGTTTTCCATTAGATCCTAGTGGCTCATATTTGCTGAATTTGTTTGTATCTGCAGTGGCTCACATTTCTTATGTCAGGTCAGCAGAGCTGGGTAAGGTTGTATAGAAGTCTAATTGTAAAGACTTCAAAGCTGTTTTTATTTGACATCTCACTGATCTAGCCTGTAGCAGAGCAACTAGATGACTACAGAGCCAACTGCTTTTTGGGCACTGTTCTCCTCCTGACCTTAGGTCTCTTTCTCTTGAAGGCATGAAGCATGGTGTCAGATAAAAACACCTTTCACAGGTTATAAAAGTTTCTCTAACATCTTGTCCCCCTGCTCCCCCTAATTTTGAATTTAAATGGGCTGATTTGGCTTAGAAAAGGAACCAGAGACACTGAAACACCTTTACAATAGTGCTGGGACTGCTCTGTTCCTAAATGGTACCATATGTTGGCCTGTTCTAGTGGTGTTTACTGTGTAACCACATCAGCTCAGCAGGAATCTGTCTGGAAAAAGAGTCAGGGTGTAAATGAATATCTGAAAAGAGCCTCTCTGAGTAAACTCTTAAAATGCTGCTAAGAGGCAATGCTAAGGCTATCTTTGATGACTCTGTTTCCAAACCATCTAACCTGCAGAATTGGTTATGACCAGTAAAGGAAGAAGACTGTCCCAAGTTGCATTCATGAGATGTCTTTGCCCATCATCCCTTGGTCTCTGTGCAACAATGCTCATCAATCCTGGGGATAGTGCCCACACAGAATTCCAGAGGGCACTTTAGTGTGACATTGTGTGGAAGGAGACTATGACCTGCAACCAGGGAGAAACTGAAATTTGGCAAATGGCTCCAAGCGTTGTATTTAAACCCCACCTGTGATATTTAGAAGTGCCCACAGATTTCAATGCTTGCATGATTGTGCCTTCTGTCAGACAATCAAAGTCCTTACACCCAGTCTGCAAACCTGAGGTGGCAATGACAAAAATCCCATTGCCCATTTCGGACAGAGGCATAAATCCCATGAAGTCCTTATAGTCACACACATGGGAAGCATGGCTGGTACCCCACTTACGTTTTATCTCATAACTACTACAATTTTAAAATGTCTAAGTTTAAACAGAACTTTTCTTTACTGTTCCCCAAACATTCCTTCTTGAAGTCTGTTATTTACTCTATTATGAGCCTCAAAATGTCCCAGAATCTGAAAGTTATTTGATTCAATCCCACATCTGCCATCTCAACAAACGTGTAAATAAAACAAAGATCCTGTGAATGGGCATCTCAAGCAGTTGTGGAGAGGATTAGGGATTAGTGAAAGACGATTCTGCCATTGTTCTCCTAATTGATAAAAGACTGACCACTACTATTTTGAATAATGTCATTACCACACAAGCCTCAAGCAACTTAACAGATCCTGTGTAATCGAGAGGAGCCACTTCTGGATGTTGAAAATATTTCTATGATGTTACTCCATTTCAAGTGCTTAAAAATAAGGACCAAAGTGAGTAAAGCAGTATCTCTCCTTCCTCTTTTTAATTGAAAAAAAAATGCTTTCAGATGAACCCACTTTATTTTTTTCTGAAAATTTCCTTTCATCCAGGCATCTCTTATGTGCCTGAGCTCCTTCCCAGCTCTGTCACAGACCCATGGTGTGCTTTGATGCTCCATCCCTCCTGCCTGGTCAGTCACTCCCACCCTCCCAAGCTCAAAAGAGCAGGAGAAAATTCAAAAGCAGCCCTGCTCCCCCTCCCACAGCAGCTTTCCATCCAAAGCTTGTTCATGACCTGAACCTGGCATCCAGGCTGATTCATGTTTGTAACAACAAAAGCAGCCAAGCAAATCGGTTGAGGTCACAAAAAACTGAAGATGGCTTCAAGGTGTATTTAGAAATGTCCACATATTTCACTCTGAACATCAGCTCCTCTGTTGAGTATCACTGCATATTCAGAAGGAATTCAAAACAAAACAGATGGAAAGGAGCGGCACACTTGTGCAATGTGTGAGTGTCCTCCTAATGCACAGGTTGTGTCTTAGAGGGTGAAAAGAAGGTGCCTGGTGACTCAAAACAGTCCACTGTAAATCCAAAGGGGATTTAAACTTGGGATTTAAAAACAGCTCATCTCTGTCGAGTATCAGAACCAATCTTAACACAAACCTTACTAACTAGAATTTTCTGGAGTTCCTAAGCTCCCAGCTGCAGAGCCCCAAAGCCTCTTGCAGGGTTGTGCCAGGGTCATGTGTGCAACACATTCTGAGTAGGGCTGGTTCCACATGAGCTCTGACCAAATGCTGCTGTGGAAGCCTGGAGGATGAATGTGCAGGAGGAGCACCAGTCCATCCCTCTGAGGATGAGGTTGTGGGCTGAACTCCTGCTTTACAGCTGCAGCAGCCCCTGTGTGGGTGGTGGGCATTGATCTCAGGTGGGAGAGAAGGAAGAAGCATTTACTCAGTTAAGTTGGAGCAATGAAGGGTGAGAGGCAGCAAAGGGCTTATGAATTTGTGCTGCCCTGTGTACAATACCCTGGCACGTTAGACATTGCACTGAGAGAGTTCCCATGAAGATGCCCCATCTCCTTCCCAGCTTCATCATGTGACTGTGGCCTCCCAGGGCTGCTTTAGACATCAAACAGGCCTTTAAAACCATTGTGTGGACCCTATACCACGTCACACACAGTGTGAGTTGCCCTCTGGGGGAAAGACTCCAGGGAACTTTTAGGTCCATTCTTGTCAGATGAAAAATTGTCGTCTTCAGACATAATTTATTTTCTTTTTCTCCCTCCCAAAAATCAAGTGTCTAAGCAAGCCAGCCAGAGGCAATGGCTGTGATTTTACTTGTGTTCTTCTAGCTAGGACCTCCTGTCCTTTCCCTCCTGTCATTCAGGAAGAAAAAAAAGTACTGCTTCTGGTTGTTTGGCAGCTGCTCACAAGCTTACATGAGAAGTAAAGAGTGATGTGCTGGGGAAATCTGACTCCCAGCATGACAAGGACCTGCAAGCAAAAAAAGAACTGCTGAATATGTACAGAAGAGCTAAACAGTCACCAATGGTCCCCTAAAATGCCAAGGAAGGCATTTGTTATCCTTTAAGTAGACAGCATGGGTAGTTGGGTGAAATTAGGAAAGAGAAGCTATAGACCTAAAAATCAGGGAGCTTTTATTGGAATATACATCCTAGTAGCACTCTGGGAGAAGAGCAAAAGCTGTATGACTTCAGAAATTTAAAACTGGGTAAGGCAAAAACCATGAAGATGAAGCAGAGTTAATAAATGAAGCAGAGTCAATAATCCTGCTTGGGGATAGGGTGAACTGTTGGCCTCATGTCATGTGTGTTTTCCATTCCCCACTTCTGGGATACTAAAAAAAAGTCTGACCCAATCCAGGGATTACACAAAGAATGCACTCCAACAAAGGGAAATGCATGGCCTTTCTGCTCACCCTCCAATGGCATTTGGGACCAGAAGAGGGGCTGGTCTAAATAGTCAGGATTACACTCCTGGCTGTGTCTAGCAAATGCTATGTGGATTGAGAGAGAGAGAGAAAAAAAAATATATATATATATATGCTCTCTCACTGGAATTTTTCCTCTGTGTTCTCTTGTGAGGTAGATGTCAAAAGGAGACAGTGATGGCCACTGAAGCCATTTCTGCTTAGCAGTGTGTCTGAGATGTTGTTTCTTCCTTTGTCTGCCTGAGAGTGGACTAGTCCCAAACAAAACTCAGCAATTAGGATATTAATAGTCCTATTACTCTGAGCCATCCAGTTTGCTTTAAAATTCATGGTGCAGTTAGCTGAGGTTTGTTCATAACAGGAAAAGTACAGATATGCAGGAAGACTGAGTCAGAACAGAGCTTTGAAATGCATCAGGCAACCATTTAATTAAAGAAGGGAGCTCTAATATTGTGTTCCAAATGATTACTTATTTATATACTCCTCAAATAGTGCTATTTTTAAACGAGATTTTGAAGGGAAGACAATTTATATTTTTATATGCAGACAGTCTTAAAATTAAATGAGCTGCCAGTACAACACTGCCCTGGAGGAGTAGGAGAATAAAAATCTCTGTGTCAGTCCTTCTGGTTCTTCTGCTGCCTCTCAGCACCATGACTGCTAGAGATCAAAACAGGCATCTCAAGATACACAGGCTTGCCAGCTCTACCCAAGAGACCTCCTGGGGCAGGTCATTGCCTGGCATTGTTGAGACACGGGTTTGGAAGTGCCTGGAGGCAGGTGCCAATAATCCCAGGGAGATGGCCAAGTAGAAATGTAGGGAGGATGGGTGACTGTGCCTCCTGGTGAGAAAGAAGGGTTCTAAACTTCTAAATTGTGAACTTCCTGGGCTGACACATGATTTTCATTTTACAAAACTGAAATTAAATTGGCAAACCCCAGGTTTGGGCAATGATCTCCATCCTTCACTCAGCTGATATTTGCTGATTGCACCAGTGTGGAGTGTGAAGTTCATCAGGGCACCATTTTATGACCATTTTTCACTGGTCTGAACAACCATGCAAGTTGCAAGGAGAGAAAATGTTGGCTCCAACAGATGTTTGAAAACTCAAATTTTTCTTAGCACTAGAACTGAGAAAGGCCTGTGTGGGAAGGAATGAATGTTTGCTGAGTTCCTAAATAAATGTGAGCCCAGCTTGAGAGACTGAAAGCCCAGTGACTTCTTTGAGTTCTCTAACAAAGGGCTGCACCCAAGTGCACTGAAGTCAGAGAGGGATTCTCATTGACATCAAAGGACATTGAATTGGACCCCATGGAGGACTGTCTCTGCCAGAGACCAGCAGAAATAAGAGCATGTGCTGTACGTGACCAGCTGCCCCCGACCAACCGCTTGGATTGCAGGCGTTAAACACTGCAAACAGTCAACTCACAAACAATTCATGAAAATGTGCCAAAAAATTCAAAGAAAAATATGTACGGAAACTGCAATGTGTTTGTGGGTATTTTATGAGCAGAAAAATAATGTATTTGTGGAATAAATTTGTCCCTGAGAAGTGTTCTCTCAGCTCAGAGCTGCGCGCAGTCAAGTCAGCTAATCGAACTCAAGCTTCTTTTCTCTTGCCAAAGGAAGTGGGCAAGTGCAGAGATATGGATGAAATGAGTTTGGGTTTGCTTTTAAAATGTGAGGTGCCAAGTACATCTCACTTTAATAGTTTGTATCATTTGAAAAAATAATTTTTTGCTGCTATCCAAATGCTTTAGCTTATTCTCTCGTGAATGGTGACAAGCTTTGGTCTAATGTTTATCCATATCAGACACTGCAAAGCTCATCCAGTCCCTTATCTTCTTCTGATTAGATTACTGTAATGTCCTGGCTCAAGATTCCTCTGGCAGGGGATGCCACCACCCCTGTGAGAGCTTTACACACAGGAGGAAATCCAGTACTTTTCATTCCAAATGCATCGTGCCTATCACCAGCTATAAACAAATAGGATTAACTAAAAATGGGAATATCTGCAGCTGGGATCCAGATCAATTAGAAAATGAGGTTACACCAAGAGCAGGCATGTCTCTGATGTGGTGAGGAATAGCTGTGCAGAGGCAGCATGATAAGGGAAGAAGGCTCAGGCTCAAACCTTTGGCTAACCTTTGGTTCTTTCCAGACAAAATCATTTAGGCTGCTGGAGGTCTGGTCTGTGCCTCACTTTCAGGCTGTCTCAGGGAATCAAAAGAACCCATTTATCTCTTCCCTGAGAGGATTTGCTCCTGGTGACAAGGAGGGGAGGTGGGATTGTCCACGCCCTACAATGCAGGATGGTGGCTTCTGATGGTGGCTGAAGAGTCTCTAAGGAGCTCTGTAGGCACTTAAAATCATCTGCACACAGGCAGTCCACACCTCCACATGCAGGATCAGAGGCAAGGGAGCAAAGGGGTTTTGGCTGCACAGCTCTGGAGAGATCCCTCAAAGTTTCTCAGAGAAGGGAACAGACACTTAGACACAAGAAACATTGAGAAAGACAGGGCTCGAGGATAAACTTCTCAGTCATCTCTGCATGTTGGCAACCGCTGCAGGTGCTTGGTTGCAGACTTGGTATGAGGGTTACTGCTGTGTTCATTTAAAACTGAATTTTAGTTTGGCTTCTAAGGTGAGAGAGAAACATGAGAGAACCACACTGTTCCCAGCATTATTCCACTGCAGACTGAGCTCTCAAAGCTGCAGCTTTCCTTTCTGGAGGGTGGTTATAAATACAGATGGTCAGAAATGCCCTCAGATGCCAACCAACACACAGTCCCAACAAGCAAGTGCCTCTTTCTATCTGGGTATCACAAAGTGTTCTACAAACCTCCCCAGATATACTCGCAGAACTACTTTGTGTCTGGGCACTGAAACATGCTGGGTGACGTTTTGAAGGTCACACAGGAAACCAGTGCGGCACAGACGGCAGGTTGCTTAAATCCCCACAGATAACTCGTCTCCTTGCTTCCCCAGACAGTCCCTGTCACTGAACATCAGTCTTTGGCCCTCTTTGTCTTTCAGCTGTTCAACTGACTGCTGTTGCTCTCTGCACAACCAAAATCCCGTTTGGTATGGTGCTCTCGCTGCTGGTTTTGTTTATAGCTGTTCTTACCTTCAACCAGACTGGGCATCTCTTCTTGTTTAAGCATCTTCAACTCCTGATGTTCCTTCAAGTGCTGTGAGTGTCTTTTGTGCACTTAAAAAAAATTAATTGTTTGTCTTGATATTGTACTATCACTCATATATGGATTTTCAAGCATGTCAGTTGTTCCATTAAGGCTGTCACTTCCTAAATCCTTTTGGTGAACACCATATATTACTTTTACTTCTCTCACAGCCAGTGTTTCTTTGCTCTTTGCTCCCCACAATACAAAATGTTTTCTGAGTGCCTCACAGAGCAATACCTCACCTTTGTTTTCTGTCACAGACAACAGGCTACTGAGTGGGGCTCTGAGGCTCATTAGAGTTCATAACATCACTTGTTTAAGTGTTTGGGGTTTTTTTTTTAACTCACCATGTCAAATGTGCTTAGTGTGCGGCATTGGCTTGCTACAGTGCTGGGTGTCTGCAAGCTTTGCCATGCTTCTGCTGATTGCAGGCAAAAAACTGCCTGGAGGGGCCTCTGGAAGGAAATAGCTGGGCTGTCTGCAGTGCTGGTGGTTTTCAATCTCCATCGAGCATAGCAAGGCGGGCACCTCTTTTCCACCTCTCCGGAGATGCTGCATAGAAAAGGGGAGGCAGCCCAATCTGGCTGTGACCCCACTGAGGGTATTTCTGCACAAGGCAGAGCTGCTGCAGCAAACATTTGGCCTGGGACCTTGTCCTGGCAGCATTACAGGAGCAGATTTACTGGTGGGGATTAAGTGAGCCTTTGTCATTCCTCTCCATTAACACCATCCAGCACATGGGTGGTGTCACAGGATGACATGTGAAGCTCTGCAGCTGCCCCTCTGCAGCTGTATACAGCTTTGAAACCCTGCTCATGTAGTTCTCCAGAAGCCACCCTGGCCACTCAGTCGTGAATTCAAGTTCTTTGATCCAGTCTGACTGAGAATGGTGTAGATAGAGATAGAAAAAGCTGCATGTTGTCTGAAAAGAGCTCTAAAGATGACAAAGGTTTGGTGAGTCTGCCCTGCAAGGACAGTCCTGTGAATCATGGTCTCCCACTTTTCAGCTAACATTTTGTCTGACATTTACCATTTTGTTTTTGCCTTTGCTTTACCTGAGGGAAAAGGGCTCATTAGCTTTCTAAGAGCTCAAACAAGACAAGTCTCACTCATAGACAGCAGGTTAGAACTATTTGGTGAGCAGAGCTCTGGCCCTTTGTGCTTAAAAACTGCAGCAGCTCTTGCAGGTGGGCTCCTTCAACTGTGCTGTCATCTCTGGCTCGTGATGGACTTGTGAGAGAAGGAAACAATTCAGTCTCATTGACAAAGAATATAAAATATTTCATGCCAAAAGTACCTAATGCTGTTGTTCTGGGGGGGAGTCAGCTTTTCCCCTGAAACCAACCCTTCTGCTCGAGCTGTCACCTGCATAGGTGAGCTGGAAACTGAGAGGGCTGTGACCCTGCTCAACAGGTAGGAATTCTGGTTTCTAGCTCTGTGAACAGAGAATCAGCTAATCTGCTCTACAGCAAACATGGGAGCTGGCTGGGTTTTTGGGGGGGAGTTTTTCTGGGTTTTCTGTTTGTTTGTTTGTTTGTTTGTTTTTAAAATCTCCATCGGAAGAAAATGCTTTGAGTTCTGGGAAGGATTTTTGTGGGCTTTTTATTAAATCTAGAGGCTTCTGGATTTTTTTTCTATTTTTTTTCATTACAGGCCACAAAGTTGCATTTTCTCCACATTAATGAAGAGAGTAGGAAATCCAAAGGCGGCTACTGATGTGCAAACAGTGCAGCTAATGGCAGACAGGCAATCAAGTTGAGCTGGTGGAAGGTAAGCACTGGGAAAAAAAAGGAAGAGAAAAAACTAAACGAATGAGATGATCGTGACACACAAAAAAACCCCTCCCCAAATTACAAAAACCTGAGAAGGAGAGTTTCCCCCTTTTTTTGGGTTTTGGTGCTAAGAATCTCCTCATTATCTGCTGAGGTAACATCATATAACATATATTCATTGCATATGTATTATGTATGTATATAAAGTATAAGCCATTGGGTTTCTTCTAATAAAATTAATGTTTCTTGGTTTTATAGTGATTTAGTGGTGGGAAGCTGGAGTTAACAAGACTAAGGCTTAAACTCACTCAGGTCACATCAGAAGCCAGAGAGGAGAGATTTCCCACATCCTGGACTAGTTTAATTATCTCTCCTCTCAGCTACAGAGCTCCAAGTTTCAGAAATATGGATGGACAATTTTCACATGTGTTTTTATACAAGAAAACACTTCTGCAAATTGTGAGTGCTCTGAGAGACCTTGAAGTCTAACTCCTATATTAGTGTCACTGGAGGAGAGAGAGAGGTGGCCAAATAGCAGGTGGGATATTAAGAAGTCAAAGGTGTAGTTTTGGGCTTTGCCACAATCTTGTCCTGAGCCTCTGGACAAACCTTATCACCTTTTGGTTTAGTGTTTTTCATCTGCTAAAACACGTCAGGCAACTTACCTTGTTCTTCTGGGGTGTTTAGAAAATTGATCAGTATCTATTTTAGTGTGTTTGGAACAGCCGATGCTGAGTTTTGTTAAAAGGCTACCAGAGACGAAAAATTGAGATAGAAATCACATAAACTGTAGCCACACATTTGTATTTTTATCGATTTCATTTTTCATTTCTGGAGCAATTTATTCTGAAAGGTCTTGGAACAGAAACAAACCTTAACATGGTTCTGTCCCAGGAGACCATAGACCAGAAACCCTGTCTCTGACTCCACAGTGGAGTTATATGTATAGATTGCACAATATTACCTCTCCCTGTACCCTTGCCTGGCTCATGTCTTTAGACCTCCAATACTACAACCAATTTGCTGCTGTTGCCTTTGCACAGAGCCAATTGTCTGCCATCATCCTGTCAGGCACTTACACTTATTTCTCCTAATATAATTTATATTAAGCCAATTTATATTACACAGTGAGTGCTTGATGGAGAAGGCACCCACAGGAGGCTTCTGTGCTGCTTTCCCTCAATGATATTTAGCTGATCTACTGACAAGTAGTATCTCTCCCCATAGGCTTTTTCTCATTTGCATCCTTAGAGCATCCAAGCTGCAAGAACACAGTTACTCCAAGGAAAAGCCCTGTTTTTCAGGAACTATCTTGCTGTCCTCTCTGTGGGATACAGGATAAGTGCCTCTCACCAGGCCCTCCAGGAGCCCCAGGTGGTGCACTTTGATTTTCTCATTTGGTCTCAGATCAGTCCCTGCCCAGATACGTTTGCGTTTCTATTTACTTTAGATCTGGTTTGTTTGCTTCTCCTTCTGTATTGAAGTTTTCTCCAGGAAACATGCAAATTGCCTGGCTTCTGGAGGTGCCCTCCTTCCACCACCTTCCAGCAATGCACCCAGCTTCAATTAGCATCTTTTCCTATCTGAGTTAGTTGCTCCTTGCATTACTGGGATTACACTGGTGGAAAATTCATCTGATGACAGATTCACCAAATCCTGTTAAGTTACTTTTGCTGTATTTCAGCTTCCTCAGCTATTTTTCATGTCTTTTCATCTTATAGATCTGTATAGTGCTCTGCTTGTTGGGTGCTCTGGGAGTACCAAGAAATGAGCTAGCAGACAACCCAAAAATAGATATAAGCGGCTTCAGCTTATCTGAAGGGGCTGGGAAGGAATATATTACATGTCCATTTCTTTTACTTGAGAGAGAAGCAGAGACAGGTGTTGATATCTGGTGTCTAACAGTGAGGGGAAGAGGAGGCATTAACCCCCCTTTCTCTTTTTGTCCCGTTAAATCTATGCCAGGCTTTGATATAAACTCCCATCCACAGAAATATTTTGCCAGGTAAACCTACAAAATCCTTATAGACCAAAGGTGATGCATAATCGTTCCTACTTGGCTGTTGTTTAGGAGATGAACACTCTGTTCTTCTGCTCTGCCCCTCTGCAGAGGAGTCAGTTCAAGTGCCCACTGAAAGGCACTGCCCATCAAACCATCAGTGAGAAAGAAGTTTGATGGCCAAAGACACCTGGATGCCATGTCCTCACTTGCTGCAGGCAGCAGCATGTGTCAGGCAGCCCAGGCTGAAGGTTCACCCACTTCTCTCTCTTTTGACTTATTTTATGAGTAACGTTTTGTGCTTTCCTTTATTGTTCTCTACTGGGTCAGTGGCAGGACAGCCTCAGAGCACTGTGCTCTCAGATCACAGGCAGGCACAAGCCCACCAGTGCTGGGCTCCCTGCTGGGTCCCACGGCGCTTCACTGGTTTCCACAGCCACCAGAGTAAATCCTCCTGTTTGCAAATCTGCTTTCCAGAGGACAGCTTGCACAGCACAGTGAGGGGTAGAGAATGCCCTACCAAGTCTAGGATAGCACTTAAGCCAGTGATGTGACCTTTTTTTTTTTTTTTTTTTTTTCTCCCAGTGGCTTTGATTTTTTGCTCTGTAGAGTTCTCCAGGCTTTGGCTCCCACCCTTACTAAAGTAATTATGTGACTTTGTAAAAACAATTCATTTTTCAGCACTTCTCCAGCGCTGCTAACTTTTCAGTGGCTTTACAGAAAACCTTGCGCTATTTGGTGCTTTGCCTGAACTTACATGTGCTTAACCAAAGAAGCTCATCCCTCGCTGTAGAATAAACCCCCAGCACCATCCCTGAGTCTGAAGCGTTGATCTGGCCACAGCACGCACACGGAGCCCAGCCTGCACCTCTCACCGGCTCCATCCCTGCAAGGTGTAGCCCCCACGACACGATCCAAGCAGCCTGAGCCATGGCATTACACAACAATTTTCATTGTAGTTGTCTGCAGGACTCCCCCAAGTGAGCACAATGAGACATTTACCAGCACAATGCGACATTTACTGGAGGGGCCGTGGGGTGCGAGCTGTCCCCTCTTCCATGCACGTTAGCTCCAGCTGGCATGGCACGTGCTCCCCTGTCACAAAACACAGTCTTGTAGCTGCTCATACCACTTAGGAGATTAAAAAAAATAAAGAAATGAAATTTAAAACAAAGTTCAGCAGAGGAAAAATTAAGCCTTTCAAAAGGAAGCAAATAATTCGAATGAAAGTATTTCAAAGAAAATTATTTTATCTCTCGGAAATTTTATCCATCCTAAAAAAAAAAACCAAAAACAAAAACAACAACAACCTCAGTAACTACTTTTTCAGGCTGCGTTTTGCAGGCAGTTTTTAGCTGCAGAAAGGATTAGCTTGTCTGAGGATGGAACGTGCTGCACACACCCTGTTCCCATGCAGATTCATGCGGCAGGGAGCTGTATTTCCAGCTCAGCTCTAGGACGTTTTCTCTGTTGCTAAATCAGATGACTGCAAAGACCATTAGAGCAGTTTATCATTGGAATCTGCAGGAACGTACTGTACCCAAAAGGAAAATGTTCATTGACAGGGGAAGTGCAAGATCTGTGATCCTTGTGATTATGCAGATGATCCTCTCCAGAGGTTTGTGGTATGTGAGCAGGTCCATAATGATGGCTTTCAGCTGTAGCACTTTAATAGTCCACTGAAATCCAGCTGTTCCTGCTCTCCAGTCCACTTGGATGCAGCCCTGACTGGCACATCAGCATGAATGGGTTTGTCTCTCACTGGGGACATACAAAACTCTGTCACTCAAGGGGTTCCTTGAAATTAAAGTGTCGCTTTTCCAGGCAGTTTGTGTCACTCTGCTGGGTCCCAGCAGAAGTTTGCATCTTGCAGCTCACTGGTGGTGGAGACACCAGACACACAGAGATGGATGATTTTTGGAATGAAATGCCAGAGCAGGTTGGCAGTATGCAGGTCAGTCACTTCCTCCAAAAATCTCCGGTCAAAGCCTGGTTTAAGGAAGGACCCCTTGAAATTAATGCCTAGGTAAAAAGAAAATCTCCTCATCCCATGGCAATGCTTCTGCTCAGTGTGCAACCTGGTGTAAGAGCTGCACATCTCCCAGCATGAAGCCAAACTCATTCAGGTGCTGAAACCTCAGAAGGCAGCATGCAAGAAAATCACCTGGTGGAATTCACAATTATAATTTCTTGAAAGGCATTGCAGAAAGCAAAAGATTTGGGAAACAAAAGAGGTTCCCCTCAAGGATTTGAAATCTGTAGTACTGACAAGCAAAAGAGACTGTGCAAAATTGTGTATGCAAGATTATGTAAGCCTTGTCAGGTGAAAGCCATCCTCCTCCCAAAAACCCTCTATTCCCATAAAACCATGGCCTCACCAGAGAAGGCAAAGCCTATCTTATGGTTGGAGGCCTGTAAACTTCTGGTGACCCTAGAGAGGCATTTCACTGGGGAATATGATCCCTGTTGATCTTGAGGAAACTGTAGCTGTTTCTAACCTCTGACGATGTATCAGGGAGTTTAAAGAAACATCCAGCTGGGATATGCCTCTCTGCATTCAGAAAATGATCCTGCCATCCCCCGCTCCTCCCAGGGCAGGACCTGGTTGTGCTGTATCCATTTGGAGCTAGACTCAGCTCCTTCCTTCACTGTAAAACTTTACTCTCCGGTGGCCAGAACAGGTTGGGAGTAAGGAAATGCTGTTCCAGCTTTCCTGATAAGGACCCAGAGGAAGCAGAGAAAAAGCGTTTTTGCACAAGGCCATAAAGGACAACTGTTTCCAATCTGGGAAACAAGCCTGAATCTCTTGACTCTTAGTGCTCTCTCCTTTTTGGCAGTAACCTAACACACTTTTTTGGTCTCTGGGACTGCCTATCTCCAGGGCAGAGGACAGCCAAGCTGACGCAGGAGGAAGCTTTGGTGGCTGCATTTGGAAGAGCTCATCAGATTTTTTATATGACTTAATGCAGCTGGCTGCAGTGCGGAAACTGCAGCGACTTTAGGCCTGAAGTATTGGTAGTGAAATGGCCTGAACTAACTTTTGGCTAAAAACTGTGCACCCTAAACCTTCATTATTTTCAGTGCAGGTTGTCTGAGCCTCATGTGAGTTTGCCTGTGCAGCTCACTCCAGAAAAAGATTATAGTGAGTGAAAATGAGAATTTCAATAGTCAGGCACAGACAAGGAATGGCACATCAAATGCTACTTGCCTACTGTCAGGTAGCATTAAAGGGAGCCAGAAAACAGAGAGAAAAAGCTTTCCTCACTTCTGAGTCCCAGAGGAAGAAGTGGATATGTCCTATTCCCACTGAAGATTATAAAATTGCAACAGGCAGCTTTGAGGTGAGAATGAAGGCTGTTCTGCAAAAGCATGGCTGGAAGACAAATTGCTGAAGGGTTAGGTGAATATTCAGAGCAGAAACCAGAATTTATTGGCAGGACATAGCCTCTGCATATTTTATCTTCCAACAGTCTATTGACACAGGGAAAGGCTTAGCTGGGCTAAGTTGGTGTTGGAAGCCTATGAGATGAAGAGTTGTCCATCCAGGAGCATCCCAGAGAGAGGTAATGCTATAGAAATGCATTTAATGGCGATGAAAGGTTTTCTCCTATGGGAGGGAGTGGCAGGGGTGCTCCCACAGGCACACCATAAAACAGAGGATGTTGCAGCAGCATAAGGAAGCCTGGGTGGTTTGGCAGCACCCGTGTTTCCCTGCTCACCCAATCCATCTGCAAAGCTGTGGGGCTGGGGAGAGAGCCTGGGGGAAGTGCATGCTGGAGACACTGGGGAAACTTCAGGTAAGGGAGAGGAATGTTGTCAGTGGTCACCACCGTGCTTTGGGAAAGGAGGAACAGGTCACTGTGAGGATCATCAGAAAAGCAGCTTTACATCTCTTGCCTGGTTGCCACCTTCAGTGGAGAAACAATGTTGGCTGCTAATAAATATTTAATATTTGGGAATTGGTTTTTTGGCTGCTTCAAGCTTCCCTCCAAGACCAGTGGCAGCTGGTTATCCAGCATTCCAGCTGTCTTGGCTGGGGGCCAGGACACCCCCTGAATTTCTCTCCTACCTGTGCAACACCCACATTTTCCCTACTTTGCAGCCATGGCTCAGAGCAGCAGTGTCCCCTGAGCTGTGGCACATGGCAAGGGAAGTGCTGCTCCTGCCAGGGAGATGGGGATGTGCTGCTGGAGCTCTCTGAGGATCCCAAGCAAGAGTCAGCCCTGGGACTAGCATGCTCAGAGGATGCTTTTCTGATGGATCTGCAGCCTCTCATCAACGTGGGGGCTCCACTTGGCTTGTGGAGCAAGCGCACACAGTGCTGGAAGCATCGAAACTGCATTTGTCTCTGTACGTGTACACGCACGAGCAGATTGGAAGTCAAACAAAGCATTATAAATGTGCAGAGAAGAAATAACAACCTGGCTTCTCTGGTTAAACAGTTTGATTTACTGGGCTAAACAATAGGTCTTTTCCTCTGTGCTACGTAATTGTTATTGGGAGCACACATCTGGTCTCTGAGTAGAAATGCACTTTTGCAGTGTCAAGGCACTCAAAAATGTGAGGGAACAGCAGCTGTCAAGCAGGATCTAGATATAAAAAAGTCAGCCAGAAAGCTCAAATAAATTTTGAATGATATATACTTTAAAAGGCTGTGGGAGAGCATGGCTCTTTAATATTATTGTGGACAACCTATGACATTTATAGCTCTTCTCCTGTTTGGCCACCAGGAGCTTGTCTGTTCCTGTTGAGAAATGATGCCTCAGAGACAGCAGCCACTTGAGATGGAGATCTCAGGCCGTGTTGGAGATCACATGGAAAAATAACAAATTCATCTAAACACATGGATAACTGCACAGAGCAGAAAGTCAGCCTCCTACCAGGCAAACCTGGAGGGAGGAGCACCTCCTGCTCTTCAGCCCTTATTGTTGATTGCGAATCCAGGGACTCAGAAATGTTGTCTCATGGCTGTCAGGACCTATCACCGTCAGAAATGGGGGAAAAAACCCAAACAAACTCACAACAGAGTTAAGGAGATTAGAGGGGCTGAGCAGTGAGACCTCACTTGGGTCTCTTTCAGTTTTTTAATGAGGTATAAAAAGGGTCTGCAAAAGTAGACTTATTTTTGATTCCCTGCTTGTTTTGCTACACTAGAAATTTAAATTTCTGTTGCTTTCCTATGAAGAATCAACTGAGGAAGCAGCACAGAAGCACTGCAACTACCATGAACCTCCTTTCTTCAGTCACCCAGGGCCAAGCCTCAGCTTGCTGCCTTCCTGGTCATCCCCACACACACACAATGCAGAAGAGTCATGTTTTCAGCAATTTCCATCACTTGGCCAGTGACATCCTAAAAGGAGGTGGGGTTTCTGAAAGCAACAAGCAAGTTGTGGAAGAAGCCAAGTAATCTGAATTTTCTTCAATGTGGCAGCCATTTCTGAAGGCTTTCCACCAAAGAAACCCTAAATAAAGTTCAGACTGAGAACAGAATTCACCTTTTCCTTTGGAAGAAATTACTCATAACACACTTTTCATGGGAGAAATATGGGATCTACTTGAGCTGTAGGGCCATTGTATGTGCAGGGATTGATTAATGGTCAATGGGAGAAGAAGTTTGTGCCACCTTTAAAAATACATGCTCACATACCTCACACATGTTCAGATACCTCACACACAGCTGGCCACATCATAGAGATAAAAAAAAATCTGTTAAAACTGATTTTCTGTTACATGAACTGGGGTTTTCAAGCTGCCACACTTGTGTCTGTGTGCTACTTGTCGCATGCAAACATGCAAGAAAGTATGAGTCATGTCCCTTTGAAATTAGGAAATGAACTTTAGAAAGTACCCGTTTGCTCAAGAAAAAAAACTCCAAACCTGTTGAGAACTTAGTTTTCACTCTGTATATATGGGAGTCTCAGCATTAGAAGGAAAAATAAATTTTTAAGTAATTTTTTTAAATATAATTTTTTTCTTGAAAAACCCAAATGTAATATTTTCGTGCAATCCTGTGATTCCAGACAATGATGCCTTATGGGATCCATCAAGCAATACTTGCACTTAATTTGTGAGTCTTAGAGACTGGAAACTGGATACATGATTATCTTACAGAATGCAAACAAATCACAAAGACCCTCAACTTTTCTTCACAGCAAAAAAAAGAGCTTGATAAAGAAAAGATGTTAAGACTAAAAATGCTGTATTTCATCTTGCTTTGCTTCTTATACCAGAATCTGTAGCCTTCTAGTTTCCCCTAATGAAATGAAATAGCATAAGGGGCACCTTTTCATCATCTTTCCTGAAGTCCCCTTTTACTATGTAAAAAATACTAAAACAACAAAAAAATCAGTTCCCTGTGACAGAAGGTTTGGCCTTGCTTTGAGCTCTGCCCGTCATATCAACAGCTTTTGTTGGGGCAGTAGAGGAAGGTCCTGTCACCTTGACATTTCCAGAGTTGGGGTGTCAACCCTGCCCATGGAAGGGGGTCCAGGAAGGCTCCAGGGGGCAGTGCCCCAGAGCAGAGAGGGATTTTCTGTATTACAAAGGTGCCAAACACAGGAGATGAAGCTTTTATCTCCAGATTAGCAAATGGGCCTCTCTGTGCATTTTCTTGTGAAGGTGCATCAGTTCAAGGAAATTGATATATGCCTCCTTGTCATCTGGTTCTAGCAGATGGTTAGAATTAAGGGAAAAGCTTGTTGTTTTAGTTTCCACTCTGTTAGAGTTTATCACTCATTACCTTTGGAATTATAAATGTATATGTTCAGCTATGCCAAAAATTTGGATGGAGAAATACATTGAGATACTCTAAAATAAGCAAAATAAAGGAAAAGTAAACACTGAACTCTTTCTGAAGCTAACAGAGCTGCTTGCTCCCTGGTGCTGCATTCAGCACGGCCAAACTGCTCCCCAAAAATCTGAAAGAATAGAATATGGGAAAACCACAGGCTGGAAATGCAGGGACTGATTCTACAGATCTCACATTCTGGATTGCTTAACTTGGAGCATGAGAGAAGCCTGCAGGAGCCAAGGGCATCACACAGGAGTTCCATGCAAAGCCCAGGGTGTGGCTCCACAGCTCTTTGGTCCCTGCTCCATCGGCAATGCAGGAGTGGGATGAGCCACTGAGCCACTGAACCAGACTGACAGAAAGCTACTGCCCATCACGTGGAAGGGCTAAAGGTGCACACCACAGGCCCAGGCACACACTGGTGCTGGCCCCTGGAGGAGATGGGAGCCAGGGGATGGAGAGGGAAGCAGGACTGAGGCAGCCCTGGCTCAAACTGATGGAAGTTTCACACAGTGGAAAGCAAAATGCATGGGGCTGGAGCTCTATCCCCACCAACATAATGGATTGCCCTGGGCATTGTACTAAATACATTAAGCAAAGATGAATATACATATTTTAAGATTAAATCTACTTCCTAATGGAACTTTTCACTGGCAACCAACCTTTTCTTATTGGGCCTTCGAACTCCATGTATCTGAACAACTGCTGCTGGGTGAAAACAACTTCCCAAGTCAAAATAACAACATCAAAAGATTGAAGAAAATTCATAACATCCAGAAAACATTTTGGGGTACTTTTGTATGTGTAAAACCAATGAATCCATAAGGCTTCCTCAGATTTAACTCTTGATCTGAGAAACTGGTTTAAAAATGGATGAATTTTCACAGAACCACTGAATGGGTATGGTTGGAAGGGACCACTGGAGATCACCTGATCCAAACTCCCTGATCAGCAGAGTCCCCTAGAGCACATTATTCAGGACTGTGTCCAGGTGGCCCTTGAGTACTTCCAGAAAAGAAGATTCCACCACCTCTCTGGGCAATCTGCTCCAGTGCTCACACACCCTCACAGTAAAGAAGTTCTTGCTCCTGTTCAGGTGGAAATTCCTGTGTTCCAGTTATTGCCCGTTGTCTCTCATCCTATTGCTCAGCACCACTGAGAAGAGCCTGGCTGCATCCTCTCAGCAATTTCCCTTCAGACACCTAGGGACACTGATGAGGTCCCTCTCAGTCATCTCTTCTTGAAGCTGAACAGGCTCAACTCCCTCAGCCTTTCCTTGTGGGAGAGATGCTCCAGTCCCTTAATCATCTCTGCTGCTCTCCACTGGACCTGCTCCAGGAGCTCCCTGTCTCTCTTGTGCTGAGGAACCCAGAACTGGACACAGCACTCCAGGTGTGGCCTCAGCAGGGCTGAGCAGAGGGGCAGAATCACCTCCCTGATGGCCATGCTCTTCCCAATGTACCCCAGGATACCATTCACCTTCCTGGCTCCAATGGCACAATGCTGGATCATGGACAGCTTCATAGAGCATCATTAGTTGGTCCATCCATCCATCCATCCATCCATCCATCCATCCATCCATCCATCCATTTATCCAGAGTCCAGGATGAGCTGTTACATCACCTTTCCAGGAACTGACGTGAGTCTGACCGGCTGGTAGTTCCCTAGGTTCTCCTTGCCCTTTTTGAATTCTGGAGTGATGTTTGCTTTCTTCCAGTGCCCAGGCACTTCTCTTGATTGCCATGACCTTCCAAGGGTGACTGACAGTGGTCTAGCAATGGCATCTGCCAGCTCCCTCAGCATTCATGGATGCATCCTATCAGGACCCATGGACTTGGGGATAATGAGTTTGACTAATGGTCCCTAACCCAATCCTTCTCAAGGGAAATCTTCCTTTGTCCTGACCTTCTCCCTGGTCTCCTGGGTCAGAGATTCCTGAGGGCTGGCTTGGCAGTGAAGATTGAAGCAAGAAGACATGCACTATCTCAGCCTTTTCTACAACCTATGTTGCAATAGTCCCTTTTCCAGTCAGTAGTGGGCCTACCTTTTCCTTACTAATAATTTTGTTGTTGATGTGTTTGAAGAAGTCCTTCTCATTATCCTTGACAACCTTAGACAGATTTAATTCCAGATGTGCCTTGGCCTTTTTCACTGAATTTCTGCATACTCTGACACTATTCCTACAATCTTCCCAGGTGGCCTGTCCCTGCTTTCACCTCATGTATCTCCTGCTTATGTCTTATTTTCTCTCTGGGAATCCTGTTACAAGTAGGGGACTTCATGGAGGAGAAAAAAAACTACAGTACAAGACTATCTCCTTTTCCTTGATGTTGCAAAATGCTTTTGAATTCTATTCTCAGTCTGGCTGAAGACTTTAGAATTGGGTTTTAGCTGCAGGGGACCAATCCAGTACTTTTTTCCCAAGCTGCTTTCAGATGTAGAATAAAATGCTGTTGAAGCCTCCTGACAAGAGGCAGCAGCTTCCTGACGTGGTGGTATAGAGATATTTCTCCACCTCAAAATCTGAGAGCATATTGAGGTCCCCACCTGCAGACACCATTCCAGTGCCATCCAGCAGTGTGGTGGTGCAGGGTCACCAAAGCAAGGCTGTCCATACAGGCTGCAGCCTCTGGTCCCCTCTGAGGGTGGTCCCCCAGCCCCAGGCAGGGCCAGAGCCAGTGGTGGGTCCTTGGAGAAGTCTGGGAGTCAGCCTGGCTCTGGTTTCCAGTAGATGGCACTGACTGATGAAGGCAGGGTAAAGGGTGCAAGGACAATCATGCCATGGTGCAATGATGCAGGGTGGCTGCTCCAGCCTCTTGCCCACGGGAGGTAAAGCAGAGGGAAAATGGGGGAGTTACATGAAGGGATAAAATGGAAGGTCTAAAGGCTGAAAGAAACCTCACTTTGGAACTCCACTGTGACACTGGGCACATCAAAGCTGGTTGGTCCATCCCTGTATGCAAGGGAGGATGTATTGCCACAACCACATCTAAGGATTTCATAATGAAGATCAGGAAAACCACCAAATGGAACAATTCCTTTGCCAGTTGTCTCATCTATCTGGACTTTGTCTTTTCCCCCGGAACAGGGCTAACTGAAAGGGATGGTCCTACAGCTTTTCCCAGGCCATTTCAGAGAGCATCAGCTGCATCCCACTGGACCTGTTGACCAGGGATGAATTCTATGGGTACTTTGCAGTGCCTGCTTGTACATAAATTCCACTGGAGACAGCAGTAGCTTTGCTGCAGAAAGCTGGAAGCAAGGACAACAGAACAAGATTTTTTCACAGGCAGTAAAACTTTTTCTTAAAATACATCAATAAATGAGAGAACTGTGGGGTTTTAAAAGCAGGAAGATGAGAGGCTGAGTCAGACAGGGTTGCTGACCACAGCTCTGCCTGCAAACTGGGAAATGAAAAGTAAATAATTTCTGTGCTATAGAAATATCTAATTATCATCTGCCATCTCAAATGCCTCCAAAGAGAAACTCCTGCAGAGACCTTTAAAGCTCTTTTAGAACAGAAAGTAGGAAAATATTCTGTCAGACTGAACCAAGATGCAGAGTGTGATCATATAAATCCCATGTCTTGGAGCACAGCCCAGATGCTCCCGACTTTGTTGTTTTTCATGGCAGTTTAGCAATTCAGCAGAATCACATTTGCAGTCCTAGATCTACTGGTTTTGGTAGTGGTGGTCCTCGAACTAATTTCTTGTGTAAATAAACATTTAAAAACATAGATGAGGAGGACTAAGACAGTTATGGAAAAAGAAAAAAAAAAAAAGAAAAAAAGTTATTACCATCAACTGCCAGCAATATATCTGGGAGTTAGAAATTATCATTCTTTATTGAATTCACAGAGGCTTTATTTTTAGAGAGGATAAAACTTGCTAAGTCTTCAGCTCCTGACACATCTCTTTGGAGCAAGAAGAGAGTGATAGCAAATAACGGGGAGGTCTCTGGCAGTGCAGATGGACAGAGGCTTTTCCATGCATTTTAATCTTTGAACCCCTCAAGAGAGAGGAATTGGTGAGGTGGGCACAGCCCAGCGAAGGTAATTATTGGTAATGGGAAGAGAACAGCACAATCACCACTCCAGCGAAACCATCCCGGCCAGCGCAGGCGGCTCTGGGCTCGTTATCCACCTTCCAAAACCCTCGCTGGCGTTCACCAGGAGTGGCTGGATGTGATTCCCACGGGATTGCCGCCGTCACCCGTCCCGCTGGCAGCAGCGCCAGGGAGCCCTGTGGAAGGGCCGGAGGTGCAGATCAACCGCGTCGGAAACACCTTTGGTGGGCCAGACCTCTACTTTCCCCCCTTGGAATATCTTTTAAATGAAGCAACTCTGGCGAAAAGAAGAGGGCGAGCAAACATTTAGAACTGTTTATTGAATAAAACAAGGTTTTAAAAGGCGTATTATTGTCCCGGGACACAATGGCCGTGACTGTTTTTGTTGGTAAGTGCCCGTGTGATTTAAAGCTGCTGACAGCACCAGACGCTCACAATGAAATCATCTCTCCCTCCCCTGCCCGCAGTTCGGGCAGACACTCATTTGTATGTACGGGTTCAGCCCGTCTGCTGCGGCTGGCCGAAGCGACAGATACTGATGGCATATGTTAATTACAAGCCAACAACTTCCTTTCATTTGGGTGTTTATTAACATGCTCGCTTCTGCCCGTGGAGGCAGCTGGCGGGAGATGCTGGGGCTGCCGAGGATCACTGGCGATCTCCGATCGGGAACAGCGATGTGCCTGGATTACCCCTGGCAGCCCGACCGAGAGCCCGCCATCCCAGCCCAGAGTTATTTCCCCCTCTGCTTATCAGGCTGCCGAGGGGCTGGAAAGAAGATGGGAGCTCAGAAGCAAACTCTCAAACAGCCGCAGCTGCTGGAGGGCCCCAGGTGTGGCTGTGCTCGGGACCCGGCATCTCACTGGTACCTCCCCAAATAGCTGGAAAACAGCTCAGTAATTCGGAATTTAGGGGGATCATAAAGTATCTGGTGTAAGCAGCGAATGCAGCCAAACGGGTTTTGCTGGGAATAAGGGGAATCGTCATCTCACGTGGAGCCAGAATCCATCTACTCTCCCGTCCAATCGCTGAGTGTAATTGGAGACAAATGCTTCCAAGGCAAAAGTGAGAAACGTTTAAAGGGACAATGCAGGTGATGCTCCCTTACCTTCCTCTTCACAACTGGTTTGTGACATCGGAAAAATGAGATAAAAGTTTACTTTGTAAGAAAGAAAGGATATCAGATTTTCATTTCTGAACCCCTCATCCTTACTAAGAGCCATCTATCTCAGTGATTTCTTATGGGCATGGTGATGCAAGATGACCAGGTAATTCTGTACTATATTTTTAAAAATTCCCCAAATCTCATTTCAAGTTGTTGTGCTTCAATTTCATGCAACTTTATTCATGATCATTGTGCTGGCCCGGAGTCCTGGCCAGTGGAGCAGGACTGGATGCAGCTAGGTTTTGCAGTTGTGTAGAGCAAGCTCATGGTATAAAACAAGCAGAGTCAGACACAGGACCACAAAGGAGAGCAGTGTGAGCAGGCTATTCTCTGCCACCTTCGAAAAAAAATTGTGTTAATCAAAAGACATTTCCAGGAGCAGTTTCTAGGAGGCAGCTCTGTGGCTGATGGGAAGCTTTGAGGCAGCATGACAGAAAAATAGCAGAGTTCCTCTGCTTTTGTCTTCAGACTGAATTTGATGCACGTCAAACCCTGTGTGAGATAAGTCTGAGTATTCCTGGCATTCCTCTCAGCAGGCATCAGGCTCCCTTTGGCATCTGGGGACTTCATATGGCATTATGCTGCCCTGGTGACTATGAGTTGTTAAGTCCTTGCATAATTCCCTACAGCCTTCACTCATCTGGAAGTAAAGCATAATTAGCAATTTTTGTTACCTCACTATTTAACCCTTCTATGGAGTTTGTGTTTTGTACTCTTCATTTTCAAACATCCAAGCCAAAATAATACATCTGCTTTTATTTGTTGAGATGTGCAAAGAATTATAGTAAATTAGTAAGACACAATTGTCCTTTACAATTGGCTGTTTTCTCTTCTTTCTGTATCCTGTTTATCTTCCTGAGGTTAATTACTTAAGTTAGTGGTTTGGCCAATTTTGCTGCACAACATAAATAAAAATGAAATAGAAGATTTAAAATAAAAATAAAATAAAGTGCCTGATTCCATGTAGGTCATAATGTAAAAGGCCACTTGAGGAAATTTGATTTTTGTGTGCAGTTCATTCTCAAATTCCTGCATGTGTTCCTGGAGGCTGTTCTTGAGCAATTCAGAGTGGCCATGTGGAGGATCTGTAGGGTGAAGCCAGGCAAGGGGGTGCTTCCCTATGGCCTGCAGCACTTTTTTTTCTCTAGAGGAGGCAGAAAATGGCTCCTCTCCTTCCCTCCTTTGTGGGACACAAAGACATAAATACCTCTGCCTCCAAGGGGCTGCTTGTGTGGTTTTTCTTCTTCATACTGACCCAGAGCAGGGCTCTGAGGCCTCTGAGGTTGCAGCAGGACCAGAGAAGTCATATCTTGGATGAGTAAGCCAGAACAGTAGAATGAACAACTTTTTTTCACTGTTTACATCCAGCAAAATCCCTACACAATCACTTGTCACAGAATACCAAGCACAGCCCCAAAATCATGTCAGAAGAGCAAGGGTTCTTGGTTTAGCAGCCTCTATTGAGAACTGCTTTGTTTCTTGTTTAAAGACAAGACATTTAATTATCTGACTGTACATTGTTCTCACTCTGGACTGATGGGACATTTCAGTTATTTATTGGCATGTAGCAAAGCCAAAACCTTTGGATGCTACAGCAGGAGTTTGCATGCATTGTCCCAATCCTCTGTAGGAACTGTTCACTAGACAGAGGGAATTAAATTTCTTTCCTACAGTGAAAAACAATCCAGTACAGAAACAACCACATAACCAGGAGGTGTCCATGGGGCTAGGTTTTAATAACAGTTCACAAATGAGAGGTAAGTTGTCCATCATTACCCCTGGGCAAGGGCATTCCTGCCACCTGCATACACCCATGGGCAATCTCCCCGTGAAGGGATTGTTTCAATGCTGTGTCTGACTTTTGTATTAACAGAAATGATGACATTAGAGCAGGAATGCCCTTGGATGGCTTCTGCTGTGTTCTGTTTTCACAGGACCAACTGCCCTGCATGAGAATCTCTGGCTGGTAAATCCCAGCCACCATTCAGAGGTTCTAGCTCGTGCCTCTTGTTCCCATGTACACAGCCACAAACCACACTGAAGAGCCCCCTTCCTTGTGAAGTTGTGCCCTTTATGTGCATCCACTGAGAAACCATGATGCAGGGTTTTTCCAGCCATGAGTTTTCCATTGTTTCTGGTATATCCCCATCCCCCAGTTCAATATGTTTGAATTTGTCAGGAGAAGCAGATAAAATTGGTAGGCTGACAAAAGCAGTACTAGAGGAATTGGTAAGAGTTGTCATTGACCATGGTGGATGGGATGCATTGGGTGAAGCAAACGGTGCCCATCTTTGCAGCAAAGCCTGGTGACACCTGTCAGTCCTTTTCTCACCTCTGTGTTGGCCCATGTCCTCAGTGGTGCCAGGTGGAGCCCTCTGGGCAGCTGCTTCTTCCTCCAGAAGCACTCTCCATCACAACCCCAAGCTCCCTGGGGATGACTTCTGAGCCAGGATCACAGACATAATTTTCTAGCCTGAAAGCCCAAACACTCTTCTTTCCTCCTTCCTGCACCACATATCAGAGAACCAGGGACTGGAACCAATACAATACTGAATTGCCAATAAAAACATCCCCACTGAGTCCTAAAGGAATTGGGGATATCTTTTTCTGGATTGCTAAGGCCCTCCAAAGCACAGTGATTGTACCAGTCTGGAAAATAAAAGCTGTGGACCTGAAGCCTTGAGTCAGGAACAGGAAGCACTGGCTGAACTGATAACTTGGACATTGCTTTAAAACAACCTGGTGAATACAGCCCGTCAGCAAGGCTTTGGCAAGGGTGGCTGTGCCTCTCCCATCATCTACTAGTTCCCCTGCAGTAAAGAGAAGAACTGATTCAAATCCAGACTTTCATTCTTAGTAGCATTTTAAAAATAGTCCTCAGATAACTGGACAGGCACGTGGGTAAAATGCATTCATGGATAAAAATTGCCAGTGAGAGTATAAAGCTGGAGTTCACTGCAATGTGGCAAAGGCAGCACATGGCCACTGGTGTCCTGATGGGCAAAGCAGGAGGAGGGGAAGAGAAAAGGAAATATGCTGAAGACATCAATTTGTCCAGGTTAATTGAAACTAGAAAAACCTGGGAGGCACTTCAGAGGTGAGGTCAAAGTAGTCTGAAGAAGCCTAGAAAGAGCAATAAAAAGGTTTGAGAAGCAGAAGAGACTGAAAGATGAAAAGGCTCAGGTGAGAGTGATGGTAGATATGAAGGAACCTGACAGAATGACTTGAGATAATATAGAATATGTCAGCTGAAGTAACACAGAGAATTTCAGCTGAACACAGTATTTCCTTTTGTTTAACACAAGAGAAAAGTGACATCAGATGAAAATGAAAGATGACAGGTATAAACATCCAAAAAAGAAACACTGCTTTTCAGAACATGCACCTCCACTGCCACAACTAAACAGGTGGGCTTTTTTCATTCTGCTTAAATACAGGGTGATGCCCATAGGTGTGTGACTTCATTTTTCCTCTCACAACACTAACAGAAAATGCTCCATGCATGGGAATGGTCTTCATAAGGTAGTATTAAAAGAGATAATTCATCTGAATTCCAGGAAAACCTCACATTTACATTACTAATAGGCCCAGCAGGTATGTCAAGAGAAAAAATGCTCTAAAAGCCACTCTACTTTGAAGTGTGATACAACCAGTAATTGCTTAAGATTAGCAGGAAAAAAATCCCACTAATTGTGTACTCCAAATGTACCTGATTCTAGGATCCTTTCACTTTCTCTTAACACCAAATATTTCTGGAAGTTAATTAGCAGGCTGGGACCTGTGTCCCTAGCAACCTCTGCAGCCAGGTGGAATGCAGTGTACATGCTACAGGAAGTGAAATGAAATCCCATTTTATATAGCTTCTCTTAGTACAGTGAAAATACATGGAAAGCTATGGATGAGACCTCAGTGAAAGCCTTCCCAAATATTCCCACAGGTCAACAGTCCAAAACCCAGTGAAGCCCTGTTTGCCTTGGGAGAAATGGGAAGCCCAGTGGCCAGAGTGGCAGAGTTGGATCCCTCAACCCAGCCCAGCCCCATGGCCTTCATCATCTGAGCTGCAAAGGGATGGCACTGCAGCACCTTTGGCAGAGCAGCCACAGCCACAGGGCAGAGCACAGACTCCCAGCTGAGTAAGTCCTTGCTACCCTGCAAGACTAACTCTGAAACCACCAGGGAAGGTTATACATGAATGGGAAAGCTGCCAAGCAGTTATATCCTAAAGTAAGAGAAAGTTAAAGTGTCACAGTTTAGACATCTGTTCTTACAACGCTGTTCACCTACCTCACTCAAATTTCCTCTTTTGTCCTTTAATAAGTGCATTGTTTGTTACTCACCTGACTCCCATTTGGGAACGTTTTAAGAGTGACTGCCCCTCAGGCAGCATATCCTGGTGTTTCCCAGGTTCTGAGCTCAGGCTGGAGTGTTTGTAGTGACGCCCTCACACTCGAACGCTGCCCTGGCTACTGCCCGTCAGTCCTGCAGAAGGGTTACACACACACGACTCTTATGCACTCCTGTGGAAAAGCTGAGCAAGCTTTGTCTCCACGAGCGGATACAGTATCTCATTAGGATCTGGAAGGACCCTTCTCAGAGATTCGGCCCTGGGATGACAAATCTGTAAACTCCTTTGGGATCTGTTTCTTTGTAAATTCACAGACATGACTCATTACAGTAACGTAGTTATGTGTGAAAATTCGAGGGGAAAATATAACCCCAAACCACCTTCATAAGAAAATAAGCTGCAAAGCCAAACATTACTGCATGGCTTTTTTGTTTGTTTGTTTGGTTGGTTGGTTGGTTTTTGTTTAATTTTTGTTTGTTTTTTGTTGTTGTTGTTTTTGTTTGGTTTTGTTTTGTTTTTTGTTTTTCCTGGCTATCAGCAGTTTACAAGTTCCCTCTTGTTGGCCCTTGGGAAACATCACATCCCAAGACTATGAGCACCAGGCAGTTCAAAGCAATGCCAATGTTCTTCAATGTGATTAAAACAGCAAATTCGCTGAAATTTGTTGGAATTGTCCACTGGCCTAGATAGTCCATGAATTCCTTCCTGTATGCCATGCTGTCTGATCCTCGCAGGCCTGAGTGTTTATCCCCTGGGATGCCCGTGGCTCTTGGGCTTGCTAAGGGCTCCCAGGCCCCATCCTGCTCCCCAGCAAGCCCTTGGAGTCTTGATGCTGCAAGTCCTCTGCTAATGGGCTGTGCACTGGTGCTAATGAAGTTCAGAGCTCTGGCCACAGAGAGGATGGGCCACTTGTTATTTTTCTAATTAATTCAAGAACTAATCACACAGCAGCGTGCTCCAGAAGACAGCCACATTAAGAAGTCTGCACAAATCTGTCCCCTCTGCATTCGCCCCTGAGTATTTCCCCCTGCTTTTTGCAACTCATTTGAACAAAAGATGGCAAAAAATCTTGTTCTACCAGCTGCTTGTGTTCTCCCCCATGGCAGCTCATCCTGTACATTAGCTCCTTCTGCTGTTTTAAATCATTTGGCATTCCTTTTGGGCCCACCCATCCTGCATACCCTGAGCTTAAATTCTTGACCCCTACTGGGAGATGACATTAGCTCTCCGCTTCACTGCCTCTCCCATCTTACTCAAAACTTATCTAAACCCACAGTCACTCATATCTCCGATTTCTCTCTTTCTTTTGGTCATAACACTCTAATTAGAGCCTTGAAGCATACAGAAACGTGATTTGCATGAAAGGCACTATTCAACCCATGCAGCTTAGCAGCAACATTTGAAGGTAACAAGTTATTTAGAGCCCTCACCTCTTGCCATTATTTTTTAAAACACTCAAAGCCCCATTCATCTGCTCTTTTCTAAAGGATTGGAGCTAGTTTCTCTAGTTTTTCTGGATGGGTAGTACCCTCATAGCTCTGTACCGTATTAAATAAACCCTAGAAGAGTTTCCACATTCCTCTTCAATGTGTATGTATTTACTTGAATGTGTATCACCTGTTCCCCAGCCCACACAGTGGATGTCTATCCTGTATGTTGCAACACAGAAAATAAAGCCATTATGATAAACATCTGTGCTCACCACTTTCTTGCTCGTCCAAAGCTGCTAATTAAAATTAAAAGAAAAGACTGAAAAAGTCATATCAGAGTGGTAGGTGACTTTAAAGGGAAGTACTAACAGCAAAGACGAAGACATCTTATTATAGTTACTGATTATTATTAAATATTAGCTAAAATTAAATCTGGAAAGTTTGTAAACACCCTATTTATGTACCCAAGGGGTTGTCTTATGCTTGAAGCCTCCTGTCAGAAGAAAAGTAGCTCCTGGTGCCATTTGGCACCGAGGGGACATAAGTTACAGAAGACCTGACACAAGGAATTTGTGCTGTGGCTATTCATGGTGCCAATGCTTTCCATGTAAGTCCCCGTTCGTGGCCTGCTTGGGGAACGGGATGTGTCCCAGGCTCTGGAGAAAAGCCAGAAAAGGGCCATTTATTGGTGGCATATTCAAAGCAACATTTGCAAAACAAATTTATCACAAATGAAATCTGGCCCGAGCGATGTTGACAAATCCTTGCTTGTGCAGCCCACGGAGAGCAAGTCATGTCCTTGCTGGGGCACTCTGGCTGGGCTCTGCCAGTGTCCCGCTGCCTGTAAGGATGCTTTCCCCATCCTAAAACTGTGAGAACTCCCAGCACGCTGAATGCATGGCTAATCCCATGGGAAGCTTTCTGCACTGTGCTGTTTCAGCAGCCAGCCAGGCAACAGCAAATCGGTTGTGCAGACCCAAGCGTTTCCCCGTGCCCCTGCCTTTGAACAGGCAAGGATGAAGAACAAACTTCTAATGAATGGCCTTCAGTGCACTGAATGTGCCCCTGGCTGGAGTGGCACAGCTCCACTGGCCTCGGGCAGAAACGCTGCGGAGGAACGATGCAAAGAGCAAAGCACTCAAGCATCAGAGCTGAATTTGGCCCTGTGATTTCAGTCTGGGGCAGTAGCAGGTTAAGCTGTGCAGCACCACATGCAAAGTTGAACATTGTTCCTCCAAGGATCAGGGACAGAGACCAGGCCAAGGCTGAATGCAGTGACAAGGGTTAAAAATCAGTGAGTCTAGATGGGGAGCTGAGATAGTTACATCTGCCTGTAGAGCACGAGTGCTGAGCAGAGAAGATCCTGCTGCAGTGGGAGGCTGCACCCCTGCTCATCGCTACATCCCAACCCCTCCTCCAGCAACATCAGTAGCAGTGTCTTCAGTTTCCAGAGCTCTGACACAGCCAAAATGAACAGCAGAGTCCCAGACCTCGAGCTAGTCCCTTTCCTCCACCCTGCTTCAAGACAGCCCTCCCCTGAGGATATCCATCCCCTTTATCTGTGTCTTCAGCTGGCCTTGCTCTGTGGGGCTGCATTTATTGTTTTATATAAAAGATAATTCTGAGAAGAGCAAGCCAGAGAATGTGTCAGAGAAGGGGGAGAAGTGACTTTGTAACTCCAAATAAGTGCATGCAAACAGGGATGACTGCCAGTGATTACTCCCAGAGTTGTGCCTCCTGAACCCACCACATTCCCATCTCGTGATGTTTGCTCTTCTCTCCAGGCTGACTGCAATCATTATCCAACAGATATTGTGGAATTTAACTGTCAGCTAGTAAAACTAGGCCCTAGAAATGAGCTTCCTCTATAATTACTCCAGAATACTCAGAGGACCAGATGTTGAGGCATGTGGGACACGCCACAGCATAACAGGATGGTTGTGGTTGGGCAGGATCTCTGGGATCATCTAGTTCAAGCCCCCTGCTGAAACAGGGCTGGTTGCCCAGGTCCATGTCCAGACTGCAGTCCCAAACTCCAGCAGCAGGAAAAGTTCCTGAGGCGAGCTGGCTTCTCAGAGGCAAGAAGAGAAATTCTCAGAAGATGCTCCGCCCAGATGGCAAAAGATGCCTTCATGGCTTCTGTAGGATAAAGCAGAAATTTGTGGGAGACAGAGGTTTAAGTGGAAATGGGTTTTGACCACAAAGAAATAGATGGATACCAGAGTAGGGAGGCTGCCCTAAGTTAGAACAGTAATAGTCCAAACTCCCATCAGTGCAGATTCACTCTTGCCTACGGAGCTGAGTTAAGAGTAGTGCTTTAAAAGAAAATAAACCACTGTTGGGAAGACAGTACGGCTGTTATGGTCAGAGGAAGACCCAGCACCCTGGAGCCTGGTGGGTAGGAGAGCCAGGTTTAAGTTTCCTCATTGCATCAGGCTTCCCATGATATCTTGGGCAAATCCTGCCTAACGGTGCCTCAGTTTCCCGCAGGAACAAGAGGGAGGTAAGGGCTTTTCTCAGGCCCACAGCACTGTACATGCTAGGGTGGGATAAACTTTAAGTAGTGAGGTGCTGGTGCCAGGCAAAAGCGGTGGATATTTAGGTAGACAGGCAAAACTCTAAGCAGGTGGTGCCAGGTCACCCCTTCTGAAGACATCTCTAGTAGCTCCAGAAAAGAGGTGATTTGAAGACCTCCCTGAAGTGTTTCGTGTTTCACCAAATAAATCCTGATTATTTGGGCTTTGTGAAGACAAAGTGATTGTTACTCTAACTTCTTAAGGCACATAAGCATTTAAGCTGCCTTAAATCTTTAAGGTAGCACAATGTAAGCATTAGAGCCAACTTAAATCCTTATTAAGTCTTCTCAGTGCTTAAAGCATTTAAGCCATTTTTAAGTCTTTTTAGAATGACTGCTGATTCCATGGGGGCGATGCAATGTTGAAAAACACTTTGTATGCAATGTCACCTTAAAGTTCATGCTGTCAGACAAGCTGGTGTCTCATAAGCAGCCTTATCAGGAAAGATTTGAAAAATGTCTAGACTTTAATTTCCCTGGCATTTCAGGTTTGGTCCCAGGTTCACAACAATGCTTATAAATGTGACAGGGTTTTGAGAGGACGATGATCAATCCATCAGCTCATGGTGGTGGTTCACGTTATCCCATATCAGGGCTCTATCACACTGGTCTGTAGGTACGTGCTTCAAAGGACAGGAGAGGATGCTGAAAATGAGTGAGTTCCTTGCACATGCAGGGCCAATCACAGCTCACAACTAAGCAAACTCTTTTGCTCTGACTTTTCAGCAGTGACCTTTGGATTGCAATCAACCTTGCAATGCCCAATCTGAAAAGGCAACATTTTTGGCGTGGCGTGAAAGCGAGGCTTTATAATAGAAACTACTTTTGCAACTTTTACTGTATGACTTGCACTCAAGAGGATGCCATAACAAACTGCTGAGCACAGCCTTTCTATGAGAAGAGATGCAATCCAGCTAACCCTGTCTTGTGTGCACAGCCAAAGAAACCACTTAACCCCTTGAATAAGGGGCTGCATATGTGGCAAAAGCTCTAAAGGACTGGGCTATCAGTTAACAGAGGGTTTTTCCAATAACTCCAGTGATAATCCTGACTTGTTCTGGTTCTTAATTGGTCTTGCTGGATCATATTCCTTCTACAGTTATGGCTCTGAATGGCTGATAAAGCTCTCCTTTTAGCTTGATATTTGACTGGCAGTGGCTGGGAAGCAGCCTGCCTCCTTCAGACCCTTAGCTGGTGCTGATATTGTAGGCACTCACTGAAGCAGCCCTCCAAAGTCAACACAAGACCAACTGTAAGAACAAGCCAGAGAGATATCTGAGTGTAGGCCACTGTGCTGGGACATGGGCTCTCCTGCTGGAACCCTTTAAAGACTGACTCTACAGGATGCTCAAGGGACTGTGGTATGATTTGTCTCTCCTCATCTTCTAACAAAATCTGTTTCTGGGTGGGACATCTGGTCAGACCTAGTCACACTTCTTAGTCAAAGGGCAGGGATAGACACTTTTAGGAAGCTATTCTCATGGCCTGTTTAACACAACTCTCTTAGTGAAGAGCAGCCACACCTTAAGACAAGCTCATTGCTCTCCTCTATGAGTCCAGGCAATGTCAGACATAGGCAGCCACAGTGTGCATTCAAGCAAACAAAAGTGTGCATCTTACACCTAGGTACAAATTACGTGCTTAAATTGGCCAGACTGGATCTTACCAAGTGTGCTCTGGTGTGTGTACAAAAGTGAATGACTTTCCCACCCACCTCTTGAGGTTAGTTTCAAAGACCCCCTTTACTCCATAAAATGTCATTGCTATTGAATCATGGGGCCAGTCTAGATTCTCCTCCTTTTGCTTAATTGCAAACTGTTAGTGTGTGCCATAAAAGGTTTATGCAAGCATACCCAAGCAGGTTTGAATGCTTTCCACTTCCCTGCTTTTGCACATGAGAACTCTCTCACTCCCATTTGCAGATCCCCAGCAGATCCAGGGGTTATGACTGAATGCCTCCGAGCTGGGGGATGCAAGTGGATGGCAGTGTTTGGAGTCAGTGACCGCACTCATACCCACGATAATCACGAGCACGTACAAGCCACAGGGAATTGTTAACATTGAGACTGATTTGGCCATAACAAAAGTCTCAACTGGGTTTTGTTATAAAGTGCCTCATTAGTCTGATATTCCCTGTGACATTGCATTGGCAGTAGATATGAATAGAGAGTTTTTCCTGTCTCACATGAGCAATAGGCACAAATTCCCGTGTCAGCCAAAACCAGCCCTGCTCTCCACACCAGAGATGTGTAATCTGTGGAACAGATTGCCCAGGGAGGTTGTGAAGTATCCCTCGCTGAAGATATTCAAGAACTACCTGGACACAGTCCTGTGCCACGTGCTCTAGGATGACCCTGCTTGAGCAGGGAGCTTGGAGCAGATGACCCACTGTGGTCCCTTCCAACCCGACCCACTCCATGATTTTGTGATTGTGTATCTGAAGGACTGATTCTGCAAGACGCTGAACATCCCCCGCTGATGAGAGGAGCCAGGTAGTCATTTGCTACAGTCTCTGGGATAATCTAGCCCAAAAAGGGAATGGAAAGTTCAAGAGCTTATTTAAGAGCTCTGTGCCCAAACTTAGCTCGTGCAAAAGGAATCTGCAGGCTGAGCGAGTGCAGTCTGCTGCACAGCTCTCTCTCCTCGTCACCCCTCGGGATGAGCTGAGGAGTATCACAACCCGAGCAGCTGCTGCACCTGCTAAAACCAAAAGGAAATCGCCATGCAGAGGGCATCTGCTGGATTGTGTAAACATGCAACATGCTTGGGTATGCAGACCAGCCGTGGACAGTGGGACCGCTAATCTAACATGGAGCATAAGGAGCAAAAGCTGTGTTCCTGCTCATGCAGCCCAGGGTGAGACTCATCTCCTCTGCTACCATAAGATGCAGCTGGCTCATGGTCACCTTGTTGGCCACCAGGACAGCCAGATCCTTTTTGGCTGATCTGCTTTCCACCTGGCTGCTCCCAGCCTCCACTGGTGCACAGGGTTATTCCCCTAGGGGCAGGGCATTGCATTTCTCCTGCTTGACTTCATGGTGTTCCTGCTGGACCACTTCTCCAGCCTCCTTACATCCCTGTGCACGACTTAGTACTGCTGGTGACCTCACTGATGAGGCAAGCTGTCCTGTTAGGTCATGTTCCTGAATCAAAACCTGACTAACTCCTCCAGCTGGCCTCTGAACCACTGCCCACTACTTTGGCAATACAGCCAACTTTCCATTCGCCTTATATCCAAATCACAATAATTAGGGCATGCCCCATCAAGCATTAACTTTACAGATGAAGACACCATGGTCAGGAATTGAAAATGTATCAGCTTTTCCTTTTGAATGCAGCTATTCCTGTGTGAAAGAGAGTCATCCCTCTTCTCCACTGCTATCTAGACATGCAAAATGATTCAAACTGCTGATCCCGTGAGAAACAGCAAATGTCATCACAAACATCACAGGAACAATCTATTTGGCTCTGTAACAATACTTCTCACTAGTGAGGAGGAATAAATTTTATTTAATGAATTACAGATCAAAGGCCCTGAACCAATCCTTGGTATCACCTCACTTATTACTTGGCCAGACGAAAGACTATTCCTGATACACCCAGACATCTCTGTTTATCTGAATGATCTGAAAGAGAGATTTGTAGTTGTTCCAACTAGATTCATAAAGAAAATACTGCAAGCTTGGCTATCTCTGAGATGAAAACCATGTGCAGTGCTCTGTTGTTAAATTGCTGGTCACCTGCAGAGACAACGACCTCGATTCCATAGCACCCTCTTAATAGCTAAGGCGAGAGATCCTCTGCAATTGCAGTCAAGAGTTCATTCTGTTTGCTAAGCCATTACAGTCATTATTCTAATTACCTATCAAGGCCTATTCTTGTGTGTGGTGCTGCACAAAGACAAAGGGAATATTGTTTTTGTCGCTGAAAGTTTGCACTCTTAATCAAAGAAGAAGAGCATTCAGGCACCTAACAAATTGAGTGAGTTAGGGAGGGGAAGGAATTACTCCATGAATTAGCTAGGAAATGTTTGTGAGGAAAATGTCTGGGTGAAAAACTGATGTATTCCTGTCAATTGCCAGCCCCTATATTCTTGCAAAGTAGAGTGCAGGAAGGCTGAGTGTCTAATAGCCTGCTTCACAGGCAGTAATTCCTCTGGAATATGGTGACTGATTTGCTTGACATTTCCTCTGGCATCAATGATGTTAGAACCATCAGGCAATTTCTGGGAAGCTAATTTGTTCCTTTCTACTATATGTTGATAAGGAACAAAGAGATGTTAAGTGCTGAAATCTCTCAAAAAATCCAACATGATTTGGATGCAAACCTTGGGAATCGTTTCTTTAGTGTAATCTAAGAATTTATACAATTCCCTTTTCTATTTCATTTACAAAATTTCCTGCTGGCAGTATTCAAAATAAATCTGAGGTCTGGCATAACATATAGACATGACTATAGAGAAAAATTATTTTGTTAATTTAACCAATAATATGCACTTATATAGAAACCTCATCAGAATGTAATTATGTGTTCAAGCAAAGGTATTGTTATATGCTTCTTAGTAAGACTGTTGCAGAGCAAAGCTGTGAACTTAAAAGGAACAGAAAGGCTTCAGATGCCCAAAGTATTCTACAGTGTCTGTACAGATGAAATTCCCAATGCTAGTGTGGTAGGGTTGGGAGGGGACTATAACCCTCTTATTTATTGAAAACAGCTATTTGGGATTTTTTTAACTCTTTTTTTGGGTTGTGGCTGAGATTATGACAGTCCCTGCTGATGGATCAGGTTCACTAGACAGGAGTCCCTTGGTTTGGGTTCAAATGACTTTGTACTGCATCTACTGTATGCCCATATATCTAGGTCTTGGGAACAGAGTAAATATTTCCTGTTGTTTTATTCAAGTTGCACGTTAGACACACAGAGGCACGAGCTCCTTCCCATGCAGGAACCAGTTAGGCTAATTAATTGAACACGAGCTGAATGACTTTCAAGGTCACCTCATATCTGAGAATTGCTTTTGTGCTACATAAAGCTCAAATCTCCCAGCAGAGTCTCTCGCTTTACCCCTATTTTCTGCAATTTTTTTTGTTTGGCAAACCCAGCTCCCTTGTTACCCTGGATCATGGACAGTTGAATTCACTCATTCTTCAAGCTCAATGGAACGAAAGATTTGGGCCCAGAGTCCCGAGGTATCACCAAAACGCACGTAACAGGGGTGATGAGCATATTGCCTGCTCTGCTGTTTGCTGCAGGTTCAAGATCAGTGCTCACTGTGCACTGATGTGATCCCACATGATCAGCTCCTTCTGGAAGCTCAGACAAGATTTCAGCTCCATCAGCTTTTGAAAGCTACATGCTATTTAACAGTACAAGCATTTAACAGCATGCAGCTTTCTAAAACATTATTCCTGCCCCCCCCCCCCCTCCCCAGATTAGTTTAAGAAGAGGAAATACCCTTATTTATAAGGATAAATTAGTGAGAAAAGACTGAGCCTCAGGTGTAGTCTTATCTCAGACTAGGACTTTGCATACACTTACGGTGGTGCAAGCTACTGCACTCCAAGGAGAGTGCTATGTCGGAGTGGCACAACCTGGAGGGTGTTTAAAGGCAAGCACTGAGTGCTAACAAAATCAGCTGTTTACTGATGATGGTTCTGCTAATACGTCTATGCAAAACTTGTCCTTTGATTCTCCCAAGGTGTGGGTAAATGTGTGCAAGCAGTGCGAATGATGAGCTACAGAAGGTGTCGATGACTGAGCCCTGATTTTATGGACAGCGCTGCACACATAGGCAGACACCAAGCTCAATTGTCTTTTTAGGGAAGGCCAAAGGGCTGGGATCCATACTTCTCTTTAGGTTCTTACATCCCACATAGGCACTGGCAGCCAGACCCTTCCCATCTAACACCAGGCACGCTGTAAAAGTTCGTGAAGCTTAGTCACCCAAGTCAGCAAGAAAAAATCAGTATTTTTGGGGGTGATTCAGACTTGAGCCACCTCTCAGAGCCACACATCTCCATGCAGGAAACCTATTTCAAATGGGCTCCCAGCTGCACTGCCACAGGTGCCTCAGGGCAGCAAGTGCAGCTTTTGTGCTTCAGAAGACTGCAAAAGAAGATAACTGGTACGGTCCACAAACGAGCCCAGAGAGGAACTTTGTGTGAGAGATTGAAGAGCACTTCTATTAGCAGCAGAAACATGAAAGAAAGATGATGCTTTACCCTCCAGAAGTGGGGAATAGAGACATTGGTGTACCTGTTCTATCATTTGCAACCCAAACCTGAGAGCCGGACGCTTGTTGAACCTTAATTTCTGCCTTTCAGACTGTTCCATTCCAGTGTTTGAGTGTCTTCCCAAGGATGCTGGGGATTTTTAATGCTGTGAAGAAGATTATGCCCATTTCTTAAAAGAGCACTGACTCCCATGTATCATGTGGTCAGTTTTCCTTTCTTCAAACCATCTAGCATGGAGAGGAGGGGAAAAAGCACAAAAAGAGTTACCTGTAGATAATATAAAGGAATGTCTGCAAGGCTTAACCCTTGAAACACTGTGTTTGTACTATATCCACAGTTTAATTAATTTATTTCTGGAACTGTGCTATCCTGTTTTAGAGCAGACCGAAGCAAATATTTAATTGCAGCTGCCTGCAATAAGGTTACAAGTAAACTAATGATATAATATTTTCTCTTGGAATTTATTCTATGATGATGACTCATACTGGACAGTTAAATGCCATCAGTGTTGTGTCAGCTTTTACTGACTAAACTGTTTTTCCATATGTGATAGTGGACTGTTCTTATTAATGGTTGAGCTGTAAAATCTTTCTCTTCCTCTTATTTATGATACTGGAAAAAATCCAGCATAGCACAGTACATATGTAAGTCGTTACCCTCCCTCTAAGCTCCCCCCAAGTATGGAATGTTACTGTATTTTAATATATTACAGAAATAAACAAATGTTTTACATGTGGGGGATGAGTATAAATCAGAGATGACTCAAAGGGCAAAGGACTTTAACGGAGTTTGCTGTGCCTGAAAATCTCTGGATCCCAAGTGGTGCTGTGAGGGTGTGTGGCTGTGCTGCTGCACTCTGCTTCCCCTCACTGGTTTGGCCACGTCCAGTTCTACACAGTGCCAGGCTTAGAGTTCAAGCAAGATTTCAGGGCTGGTCTTTAAAGGGCTCAGGATATCTGATTCTTTTTGGCGTGTGATCTGTGTTCCTTACTACTGCATCCCAAAGCCCAATGCAAGGAGCTTTTCCTTCCAGACAACAGCTGCTACAGCACCTCCTGAGAGAGCTCCCATCCTTGAAGCCTCCTGAGGGCCACTTGCAGACCCTGAGTACTCCTGTCCCAACCTCAATGGCTTCGGTGGACCACTGTTGTGGTGTCCACATTTCTTCTCACTGAGACAAGTAAAGGATGGTGGAGGTAAATACAGAGATGCCCCTGAGAATACAGACCTCCTGAGTGACTATAAATTTTAACTCTCTTCCCTTCTGGCCCCCCATATCCGCCATCTCCCTTTCCATTAGTGGCCCAGTTTGCAGAGGAGAATTATAAAGATTTCCTCTCCTGAGGAGTTGTGACTTGAATGCCCTTACCCTGGGGAACGAGCTGTCCCTTGGCTGTTGGCTCCCACCACCGACAGTGTCACCACCAAAAGACCTGGAATCTTTTGGAGAGCTATTTTAGCCCCACCAGGTGCAGGACCGTGGCCTGTGCATCAGCAGATGCCATTTGTACTGGTGGGAAGAAGGGGCTGCTGAAAACTGATGGCACACACAATTTCCATCCTTCTGCCTGAACTCTTTCTCCTCACCTCCCTCTACCTGTGGACAATCCCAAGGATGTTCCCTGGGCTCATTAGCATAACTGTAGGCACTGAATCCATGCCTAAACTTGCTGTGGATAAGGCTAAGTTGGGCCATCAGAGATGGCCACTCAAGTGTTGAGTATCAAACCTCTTACCCAGGAGGTTCCCAAGTGCCCCATTGCAATCGGGACTTGATTTTGCTGTGCCAAAGTCCTCAGCTAAAGCATTTATCATTGGATCAATTCTGTGTCACACAGGAAGTGAGGAAAAGAAATCTTCCTCCTACAAGAGCATTTTCTTCCCTCTAGATCAATGCATACCACTTCATTTGACATCCATGGGAACTCTGTCAGAGATCAAGAGCAATAAATGGCCTAATGGAACGAATAATAATGCTATCATGTGTACATACCACTTCTCATCCATCTTGTGGGTTTAAAGATCTTCCTCTTGGTGAGCTCACTGGTCACAATGCTCATGCTCAGCTAATCCATACATTTTAATTATCTTTTCAAAGACACTATCCAAGATCAGGAGGAAAATGGAAAAGCACAGAATATGCAGATTGCAAGCTGAAATGAGGTGCTCTAAAAGCTGAGTCTTCCCTTCTTAGAAATATAATAGGCAATATAATTTTAAAAAACCCAGTAACTTTTATTAGAAGTTCCATAATATAAAAACTATGATCCTGAGATTTAATTTCATCCAGCTGTAAAGTAATACTTCATTGACCTCAAGCTGGTTTATACAGGCTTTTTTTCTACCTCTTAATTATAACAGGCACATCTTTATAAGCCACTGGATTATTTACTAATGCAACACTTTCATTGTATTTTAGGTGGGAAGAAAATCTATTTATCGTGGGATTTTATTTTTCATAGTGTTTTTGGTTTTTTTCCCCTGGATATTCCATCTTTGTGGGTACCTTTCATCTAATACAATATTAGCCTTCATGATGGGGCTGACTGCTTCCTTGATATTCACTTGAAGTTGGATAATAAAGTAGTGAAGAATAAGAGAAGGACAATAGAAATAGAAGAGTTTGCATATATGTGGCAGTTAATTTTCTAGCAGCAGCATCATTATATTCTCCCAAAACTGCTTCTCTGTTTGAGATTTCACTCTAATTTTGATGTGTTGTTGCTCAATGGACACTTAAAATAATTATTGTTCTTCTTTCCTTTTGCTTGAATTGCAAAAATACTCTGGCACTCTCACAGATTCAGTGGCCTTGTTCACTTACAATGCACACAGAAGGGATGCAAGGAGAGCTAAATTATTCTCTACATTTATTTTGGCATGCAGCAAAAGAGAAAACATCATCTTGTTACTGTAAATGGTCATTAAGAAGAAATTATGAGTTTCTTGACAGCATAATTTACAAATTCCCTAAAAAGAGGATGTTAAAAATGTGCGATAGTGTAAAAATTTTTATAGGAATTTCTGTCTATGTCAGGGATCACCATATACTCACATTGTAGAAGACACATCGTTCAATGCATAAATCATACCCTGTATCAAGAAGTCACAATAAAAGTATTTGTGTCTCATTTCAAAATATACTTAGGAGTTAAAATTAAACATGTGCTTCCCCTCCCTCAGCTGATTCACCTCAGTCTTCAATGAGGGGGAACAATGAATGGGGAAACAGAAGCACTTCTGTACATGACAGAGTAAAACACAGAAACTGAGACTATTGATAGAAAATGATTTTAGGGTAATTGCTGCTTGCATTCAGTCTGCTCCTTGGAGATGAATGAGTTGTTATTAACCATATGCTCAAATCTGTGATGAGTAAATCCGCTTTGTTTGCCTCGGTGAAGAGACGAGTCTCAGAGAATGTGAAGGGTTATGAGAAGGAAATAGACATTTTAACATGAAACCTACATCAATGTGCCATAATCATCAAATAGAAGTGATAATGTCTTCTCTGGTAGGGAGGGTTTCATGCAGAAATTCTGAAATTTTAAGAGTGGGCCATTGGGGTTTAATCCATGTTATGAAACAGCACACCAGAAGATGCTGTTCCACTAGAACATTTGGGAAGAACTTAGCTTGTCCAGCAAAGTCTTGGGACAAAGGAAAACATGTGAAAATGTTCAGTATTTTCCCCATCAACATTTGCATGTTGGAGAGCACAGGGCAAAAAGCTGAAATGCCTTGTGAGCAGCTGCCTGCTGTGGTGGGGAAATGTGTGGCTCCCTCAGATTCTTCAAATAGGGGCCAGAAAAGATGCATGTCAGGTAGCAGGCACCACTCCTTGGTAGTTTGGAATGATTCAGAAAACAGGAAGAATTACCAAGACCATAGGCCATTTTAACTCCTGCATTTTAACTGCTTTGAGCTCCCATTAATGAGCAAAACCAGCTCATTTCCAGTTTCCAGAGCACTCCTTCTTTTGCAGAGGTCAGGGCTGAATCTCACAGAGGTTAAGTGCCTTTCCCAGGACTGGAGTGCGACAGCAGTAAGGGCTGTGGGGGCTGATGACAAAGATAGGTCACGCAGCAAAACAATTGCAAGTCAGGAAAGGAATCTGGGCCATGGGGATGTCCAGACCCCCACACAGCCAGACGAATTCTAACCATGGTAGGAATAAGAAAGAGGACATTGTTCCTTCAAACATCTTGGGACTGAGTGTTTATCAACACGGAATCATCTTCGGATTTTTTCAAAACATGGTTCAGCCCAAGGCTTTCCTGGATATCAGCAAAGGAGTTAATAAAAAGCAGCGAAGATTAATGAGCCTTTAGTAGACTTGAACTCTTTATTTCAGAGTTACAGGATAGATGCCTGCAAATCAAAATAACTTGAAAAAATAATGGATTCCATCTTTATCTGGAAAATAAAATCATATAAGAAAAAAATGGAAAGATCTCAGAAAACATCCACCAGAATGACATCCTTATCCAGATTCCTCTAGGAAAGTATGAAAAAAGATAAGATCAAAGGTAGATGCACCAACTGCCTTGAACCATGTTTATACATAACATCTTCCATGTGTTCTGCTTTTGAAAGTAGATTAGCATTGGAAATGATTCAAAAACTTCTTCAAAATGAGCAATGCAGCTTTAGGAATACCAACATGAGGATGAGAAAATGCACAGAAAGAGGTTCAGATGTAGATTCAGGGCTGTCAGGGAAGCTGTTGTAAAGTTCTTGCAAGTTAAAGATGTTGAGGAAGACGTCCAGACATCTGGACACAGAGTTGCTTGTGTCACATGAGAACCTCAGCTATGAATAGAGGGAATCAATAAGGGCAGACCAAGCAGAAGGAAAATTATGCTGAGCCTCTGGCAAAGAGAAATGAAAAGAATCCTAATCTAAAACCTCTGATCCATTTTATATTATGGTTTGGGTGTGCAAGAGGGACAGAATACACGTGACTTAGTTTTTAGTAAGCTTTTCTCGTTTTTTGTTCCTCTCGTGTCACAAAAATGCTCTTATTTAATGGGCTCCAATAAGCCTGGGAAATGAGGGTACTTACCTTCTGTGTGGAGCCCAGAGGTAGCGATGGAAGCAAAGGGAACCTGCCAACAGCTCCCTGAGGCCGGGATTCACTGGAGTTTTCTAACTTCTACAGGTGTCACACTGGCTCATCAGTGGCCTGATTTCACTAGAAGATTCCAGTGTGCTAGATTATGAAAAAGGAGTGTGTGAGAGCCTCTCTGCTGACCTCATGCATGCAGTTTGGGTTTCTTTGTTGTGTAGGAAAGAGAAGGAGGTGACAGAGGAAGATGTCAGCTTGCATGAGGCCAACACTTCCCCAGCTGATTTTGACCAGCAAAGTTGTGTTTGCTCCATTTGAGAAGGCTGGAGGGAATGTGTCCCTGTGCAGAGCAGATCCTAAAGAAGGGTAAATATGTTTGCATTCAAAATTCACTTGAAATACAACACGCCAGACCTGCTCTTCGAAGAAGCTACAGGTCCTGCCTCAGCCCACCCCTGAGTACAGGCTTTGCTTTGAGTCCCACTGAAATCAATGCCCCTTTAAAGTGTACTTTCCAACACTTTCAAGAAGCACAAGGAAGATAGCAAAAGGTTAACCTAAAGTAGTGGCACTATGAGCTATATAAATCTTACTCTTGGATCTATAGCCCTTCCATGTGCAGCTGTATAGATGGGCAAATTTCTTTTGATGCCTAAAACTGTGATGCAGCACATCAACATTTAGAAATTGCACCTCCTGTTTATTGCTTGAGTGAATTTCTCTTGTTGCAACAGAAGGCAAAAAGGCTCTGTGGATCTGGCCAGTCTGAGGACTTGTCTGGTTGAACTCCTGCTGCTGTCAGTGCTGGGAGAGTTGCCAGTGACAGGCAGGTGGGAAGACACCTGGGTGAAAACAGGATTACCTGGACTTCTGGAGAGTAGGTGTAGAATGCTGAAAAGCTTCAGGGGAAAGCAAATTGCAGCCTGGCTGCAGCATGGGGATGCCTCACCCTGCTGTGCCTTCAGCTGTATGGTCTGGCACCCTGTGCGAGTGACTGGGCAGCCGGCTCCAGCACGTTCCACTGACACTGTCCTGGGGTCATGTAACATTGGGTCAAAATCATCCCTAGCATTTCCTTTCATGTGTCCCTGCAAAGCTCATTCTTCACATTCTGCCGGTACCAGATCATCTCCAAAGCTCTGACTTTCTAGGTTTCTCATCCCCTTGAACATCTGCCTTTAATCTGGTCTTTCCCTAGTTATATTATGTTTCATTTTCTCAGTGACTGTCACTTTGTTATTTTTCAGCTGGTATGATAAGACTCCATCTATCCCCACTGGTGTTTGCAACAGTAATGTCTGGGAATCTTAATAAACCAGAGTATCAAACACAACCACTTGGGTTTGTAGGCACTTCTAAGCTAAGGAAAAGGGAAGGCAAACACACCGCCCACAGACACTAAGGTGGGCTCAGACTCTGGTGGCACAGAGAGCATTTAAACTTACACCTGATCTGCAAAGATAAAGTTTTTCATCTGTTTGAAAAGAAAACAGCAACAACAGCACAGCCTCCAGCCCTGATGGTTTGTATAAATGTGCATCAGTAAAGATGAAAAGCAATACAGATAGAAAAAGAAAAGGCATCCCTATGAAATGCAATTGGCATTTCAGAGGCTGCTTTTGCATTTAATCTGTGGGGTTTTGAGAAGAATGCACTTCAGCTGATGTAATGAGAGATGACTTGTGCTGAGTGGGCAAGTCTGGTGGTGTGTGGGGGAGTTGAGTGAGGAACAAGCTCTGCCCAAAGGAGGTGTATGTTCAACCTGACATTGCTCTGGGCACCCACAGCTGACCTTTAAACCAAACATGAGCCCTGGGCTCTCCCTGAGGTCACCAGAACTTTTCTAACGTGTGCTGGGATTTAGTGGGTGCGCTTGGAAACTGGCTGAGGTATATTTATAGAGTACTGGTTCAAACTGCTTCACAATTACCTTGGCTGTCCACACCTCAAGGAGTTGGCCACTGAAACAGCCTGGGTCTGCCATTCCCTCTGCATGGGAATCCTCTTTTCTCCTTGGAGAGGACCATTTTTCCCAACTCCATTTCAGGGTGCATCTTCCAGTCCTCACCATTCCCCTAACCATTACAAACAGAATGTAAAGCGTGGATTTTAAATCAGCACTGGTGTATCTCTTCTAAAAATACTTCTTCCCTTCTCTCTTCACCTTTCCCATCTCTTTCATTGCTGGCTTCAGAGTGGATGGTCAAGGGCAAACCCAATTTCACAGCCTTGATATTATGTATGGTAGGCTGGAGAGCAACAGCTTTCTGAAGCAAGTCTAAATATGGAAGTTCTCATGGGAAAGGAAGGGAGAATGCATCTGCAGCAAAAAGGAAAGCTAGGATGAATGGAAAATGAAACACCGGAGGTGATTTCCTTATGGCAGGTGAGTACTTGCTTAGTTTAGGACAAAAGGAATTATTGTAAAATCCATTAGCTAGTGTGTTCTAACTGCTACCTCCTAACATGTAATAATAAAGCTACCTCTTAACATTTAATATTAATGTTACCTCTTAACATTAATATTAAAGAATACATTTAATTTAATTTTATATTTATATTAAATTTGTATTATCACATATTTGAAGGTACAGCTCAGACTGAAATGAAGGCTAATGAGGAGATAACTTTGCTCTAGCTGGCTAATCTGTACTAAAATAGTTTCCCTTGTCTAGATTAAGGTCACAGGTCCATGACTGCAAGCAGTTGTAGTAGCTGATTGAGTTTCCCTCATCAGCTGACCTGCAGTACTGGTTGCGTATCTACTCTGAACTCACCACGACACTGAATTCACATAATTTCCCAAAGGGGACCGACCCTTGTGCAAAATCTGAGTCACAGTTTATGCTAGGATGTACAAAACGAGTAGCTGCTGTGGCCTTGGTTGGCATTTTCAGCAGAAGACCTGCCTAAATTTTGTGCCACAAGTACGTCCCTTGATGCCATGACGTCCGGATTTTGGATCACTCATCACTCCTTTGATCCTTTAAGAGTCACAGAATCTACGTGAGGCACTGCTGATAGGCAGCCTGAATAAAGCCCCTTTCTCTATCTAATCTGCCTGGGCTGATGTAATGCACGATACGAGCCAGCATCTTCACGAGATAGGAATCTAGGAGCGGCTTATGTGGCTAAGCCTTATACCAGACACTGCCCGGTAACGCCGACTGGATGGGGGAATTAACCAGAGGAACAGTCAATGCTCTTTGATTAAGGGAGGATTGCATCAATTGTTATAAGATATATTTGCAATAAAGATCTGTGGTTCCTGCTAGTAGGTTGGTATCAGTTGTGGCTAAGAACACTATCTTGCCATCTGTTCTTGGCAAGAATTGTACAATCCTTTCTTTCAAGTCGCAGATATTATTACACTTACTCAGCCTTTGTCAGCTCAGGACTTGACCATTATGCTCCCTGCAGGATGCTGCTCGCTGCGACCATCTGGAAAAAGAAGCCAGATAAGTATACAGCTGCTTGCTTATTCAGTAGCATTTCATACCACAAATGTCTAGCACATCTGCCTTGTCGTCTGCCCCAGCTATTCATTTGAGGGTGTGGTGGGAGGTGCTGCTTTGAATCTATACAATGCTGTGCATGCAGACACAGCTATGCTAAAGGAACACTAGCCTGCAAAGTGAGACAAAATTCCTAGTTAGGAAGCTTTGCAACAAGCCTCTGGACATCATTAAATATAGGGTAAAGAGGTATTTACACCTCCTATCTCAGGCTACATGGACACAACCTGTCCCCACCAACCAAATTTCTTAACCTCTTCCTCTAAATTGCGTTCAAGTCAGATTACTGTGACATCCTCCAGTCACTGTGATGAGTGGTGCAGGAAGGATGGTGTCCACCAGGTGAACAGGTGTTCTGTGTTTTGTTTCTCATTATCCAGTGCATGGCCCACTGACCACACATTATCCAAGCCTTTCTCAGAGACAGATTTGCTCCTTTCCTCACGGTCCCTTCTGTGTCACTCATCACTGCTATGTGGTTATTAATCAATTTATTCTCACAGACTCGTTTGTGGGGGAGATGGTGGTTATCTCTTCATCTTGCCTGACTGTGGTTGTTACATTCTCCTGAGGTCTCACCTGCTTTGCTTATGTTTCACCTCTCATACCAACCCTTTTTGCTGTTGGTGGCCAGTGTGGCTCTCAGTGCACAAACCGAGGGCATGGTGCCTTTGTCTCCTGGATTTTTGATATTCCCCTGCCTGATGCCCTGGAGAAGGAGGTGTCCACCTCAATGGCAGAGAAGACAAGCAGCAGCACAAATACGGGAGGTCATGGTGAAAACATCTGGGAACTAGGAGCCTTGCAAGGTGAGCAAGGGAAAGAGGAACAAAGACTGTGACTGAAGTAAGGCCACTGGCTCTGCCCCTGGGGTGCTGCAGAGACTGAACCATGGACTAGGAGAAAAGGCTGGGTGAAGGATAAACAGCTCAAACGCTGGCAAATAGTTAAGGTTGGAATGGTTAGGAGACCAGGAGAAGGAGGCATGGATGAGAAAAGAAACAGCATGGAGCATGTTTTCCACCATGATCTTGGACAAAAGCCACCCTGGCACTCCTCCGTTGGCAAGAAACAGCCTTGAAACTCACCCACAAACTGTGCTATCACCCTCATCTTCTCACTGGTCCAAAGATTGGATGGCAACCTATCACTACTATCAATTACTCCCTCAGATCAAGTGTCTGAGTCACTTCAAGTCTCGGAGGATCAATCTACCACAGACCACATCTAGCCTGCTGGCTTTTCAAGGCAGATCTTACCTGTGGAGGCAAGGTCGAAGCCAAAATTCAATTCACAGTTGAAAATCTTTGGAGCTGCTGGCATACTGTGAGTTGTATTTTCCCGGAGAGCGTTCATGTAAGTTGTAGCAGCAATGAACACGGAGCTCCTCCGTACCTGGCTACAACTGCACGAGGGCATCACACAGTCTATTTGCACAGCCTGTTAGCTGCATAACTGGTCTTTTGTACACAAAATCTCTGATTCAGCACGTTCTTTAATCATGTGTCCCATTTTAAGCACGTCTCTGAAAATCGGGTTTTATGTCATGTACCTCTGAAAAATCAATTTTTGTCACAATTTGTGGGTTTTTCTGTCATTTGAGCTCTTTTGCTGGATTTGTCTGGAATTCTGTGCTTGAAGCAGAACATCAAGGAAACATACAAGTTCTTATAAATGATTACATTTGTCAAACAGTTCTCTTCCTATGGCTTAAAGTGATATTATCACTGTTTTCCATTTTTTCTGGATTATTACCCCACAAGAAAGGAATACCCCTGTAAAGTATAAGAATCTGCTCCTAAAACTATCCATGGTCTGAGGGTTTTTTCCTCTTTTTGGTTAATGACAATTAAACAGGACATCAGAAAAAGCAACATTTGACAAGATGTATTTACTCCTATGTCTTCCCTTAAGCTCCATAAATTGTATGGGCATATCATTCCGCTTCATAAATTTGTTTGCAAATCAAAACCACCCAAAATTGGCATGATTCCACAAAACCTACCATGCACTGCATCCAAACACATGGCAAGAAATTTGTCGAAATAACAATTTTACATCTAGTTCATATCTAGTTTATATCTAGTTCTAGTATATACTGAAACCACTACATGTGCACAGATGAAGACTAATGATTTAATAATGCCTGTTGAAAAATGGGGAAAATTACCTGTATTGTTAACATCTAGAAGTTTTCCTATGCATTTAGGGAGAATATTTCTTGGCTGGAGTTATCTAAACTGCATTTTGCCCTCCTACTCCTAGTAATGTGCATGACAGACTTTGCTCTGTCTTCCACAGAGATGATTGATTGCATCTGGATATCACAGAGTGTGTTCCTGGGTCTCAGGAAGTTCGTGAAGGCAGACAGCACATGGCTCTCCTGGTGACTCAAAGGTTGTGTATGCCAGTTCTGATGGGAAAGAAACCATGACCTCTCTTTCTGTCTTCAGAAATTTCACAGGTCAGTCCACAGAAAGCCAATTTGGGAATCAAATAACCTTTGTGTTTTCTAGGTTGCAGTCTGAATAGGCAGAGGAGGAGGAAACCACTGTCAATAAATGCAAAGCTAAAAATAGGAAGACCGAAAGCCTCGGCAGGGCTCTGGAAAAATCCTTAAGGTGGAAGTAAGAGTTATTTATAAGGCTGGGAGCTGAGAGGGGAGAGAGAGGTCAGTAGAAGACATTACATTACTTACATAGTCTAGGTTCCAGGAATTACTTTCTGGTGCGCACAGTATCATTAGGAGATGTTTCTGCTCAAGTCCTGGGTCCTAGCTACTTTTTGTGCCAACATGCCATGCCATGCCATGCCAGGAAGGAGGTTTCTGGGCATTCCTGGGATGTAAGAGGGACAGCACTCGTGAGCTGTGGCTCCAATTTAGAGAGCAGATATTGTTACTTGCAGATGCATGTTTTGCAAAAGCACTTTTTGGAGCCTGAAAGCGGGTCAAGCTGCCTCCATAGACACAGTCCTAACTGGTAGGTTGTTTGGTGGAACTGTACACAGATGCAAGCCTGGGGTGGAGTCATCTTCTCTAAACTGAACTGCAAAGGATTGAGTTTCCTAAGTTTGTTACCTAGGATGTATCCAGACATCTCCACAATGGAAGGTGAGCTTTGAGGATTGGTACTGACTTAGGCCATGGACAATTAAGCAAATAGTTAAGTGCAACAGGATCAGATGCTGGAAACTTTTACACAACATATATTGGTCTGATTCTAGTCTCATCCCATCAACACGGCAGAGGTGTCTCTAGGGAACAATTTTTGATTGAGTTTTATCAGCAAGGGATCCAGCTGGTGTCTCTGAGACTACTCCATGATGTGAACACTGGCAGGGAAGGAGGTGCCTAGGGGATGCATTTCAGAAATACTTCCCAGTGCAAACTCTGTTGTAGACACATCCTTAGATTAATAATTTTTATACAGCTGAAATAGCTACTATGATACCTATCCCTCAGTCTATTCAAAGTAGTCCACTGAAACTGTGAGGTTGAGACAAAACCAAGATGACTGACCTCATTTGCCATTCTAAAATTTGAAAAATGTGAAGGTTTTTACCTTCACATTTTCAAAGGAAATAGAGGAAATATTTATTTTACAAGAGATCACGCACTTTTTTTTTCTATCTTTACTCTTAAAGGTAATAAAATATTTGGCTATTAAGCAGTATTAACAAATTCTGCATTATAACAACTGTTACAATTTTATTTAATGAAAAGTCTTGGGCAAGCTAAATAACAGATAGATATTCCAGCCTAATGCAATGTAATAGAATATAAATGACCAGTAAGTGTGCATTTAAATATCTCCTCTTGGGCATATTTTAAATTGGCTATTTACATTAATTCTGAGTTAAATTGCTAATGAATTTCATGAAGAATTTAATCTAGTCTGCCGTGTATGAGAAAGAACAACAGTTATGCAGGAATTGTGTCCTGCCTGGTGGTTCAAGTGGAGCTCCTTGGTTGTGGAAGGACACCTCTGAAAAGCTGCCTGTACAGAGGAACATCAGCAGGAAATGTTGGGACAGTCAGCTCCGGGATGAAATAATTGACAGCATCCCGTGGAGGAGCACTAACACCTCAGATTTACTTCCTGCCCACACAGAACAAATTCCACCGGCACAAGTGCGGGACAGTGGAGGTGGGAAGGGCACCCGGGGCCGTAATCACTTAAATGGGCTTTGCTGCATGAGGAAATGAGCGAGATAAGGAGCAATGAGCTGGAAATGTCTCTGGCTGAGGCTGAAGCTTGAAAAGCAGCGGCAGTCCTTCAGCAGCTAATTTAACAGTCATATTGCATATCAAAGGGACCCACTGACTTTTGGAGTGCACAGAATAAATAATTGATACCTCACCAGGGGGACTATCACGTCTCAGCCGTCAAGCTGATGGGAATTAGCCTCATTGGAGGGGATGTTTGCAAGGCCAGACCATAGGCAATACTGTTGATAAGCAATTTGGCTGTGACATAATGCAGAAGTTAATGACATGTCAGTATTTTGTTATACCATTTTACTCTCTGCTCTTCATTAAACCCTTCCAGTGTCTGAAAAGTAATTTCTTCCCAGTCACCACTGCAGCTGTTGGAGCCCTCTGACCCCAGCAGCCTGGTCACAAGGGTGTCATGACATTCCTGCCAGAACAAAACAGCTCTCTAAAAGGTGTGTGGGCAAGAGAGACACTGCACAGGCTATTTCCACTGCGAAGCTTCATGGATGTTTCTGCATTTGGGAATGAAAATACTAAAGTTATTTTTTAAAAAGAAGGCTCAGGGACAGCACCCTGCCGATGGCACCTCAGAAACAGGATGGTTCGGTGTCACCCACCAGTTTGTACATAAGGACATGACTTTGGATGGGAAAACTGGCTGTACAGCTGTCAGCAGGGAGGTTTCATTTTCATTTGTATTGGCCTAGGGACAAACACTTCACCAAGAGAAAATCCCATTGCAAACCATTTGGTGAGAGTCAGTGCCTTGCCACTCGACTTAGATGAGTCTAGACGAGGGATGTGAAAATAATCAGGGAGTACAACAAAAGCTGCAGGGAATAGATATGAACTGGGAAGGCAGTGAGTGATGCTACTCTATCACATGGCTCATACCTTGGTCTGATTCTACACTCCCATGCTCTGGATCTGTCTGCATGCACCTAAAATTTAGAAGAGAGATTTTGCCAGGCATCGGAGACAGCAGAAAAACAGGCTCAGGTGGAAGTAAATCCACCCCACATCTTTATCAGCTGTCTCTGCAACAGGAAGAGGAGACATAACAAAGCTTTTATATCTCAGGGAGAGACTATTAGACCTGAAAGCTCCCTAGTATCACAGTGATGACTGCTGAGACCTTTTAGGGACACAGAGCAGAAGTACCCTCTATCACCATATCAGGGGGCTGAAAGACTGTAGCACCTCCTGCTCCCATCTCAGCAGTGCAAGCCCTTGGAACACAGCGTCCTGCTGCAACCAACTCCAGCCCCAGCCTGCAGCTGTTCCTTGAAAAAAACCAGCCCAGGTCACTGGTTCCACCTGGGACTGGACAAGAGGCTGCCCCCAGCCTGGCCCTGCATGCCGTGCATGCCTCAAGCCCCCTGCAATCAACAGCGGGGGCAGCTGCGGGGGAAGCCGGGTCAAGCCTGGCCCATTAAGCGCTAATGAACAAGCTGGCGAGAGAGGTGATTGTTTTTTCGGCTTCCTCCGGAGAGGGAGCCTAACGTAACTAAATACGAAGACAAAGGTGAGCGGGTCATTCCTGCTTTTGGCGGCCCCAGGTCACAGCTCTCGGCTGGCACCGGGTCACAGCCTTGTGCCGAGCTGGGTGAAGCCGCTGCACTTGCCCAATGTCAATCAGGGCTGGGGCAGGGAAAGGCCACGAACTCGTTCATGTCGAGAACGTGAACAGCCACAAGACTGGCTGTGCTGTGCTGCACATCACCTTCAGTAACATTTGAGCTGTGCCTTAAGCTTTGGAGGCCTTAAACCCCCTTAAGGAGGCTGATGTTTTAGAAACACAGAGGTCTACTTAAAAAATGGTACTATGGCTGGAATCTGGGTATGTTCCACAAGACTTAAATCCATGGAAATCACCACTTTGCAGTCTGTACTGCTTCCAGAATCCTGGAGCCAGGGTCAGAGCTGGTAGCAGTGATGCAGATTACCTGACATTATGTTGTAATTTAAAAAAATGATTGGGAAATTGTCAACTTATTAATGAGCAAGACCATTTTACCAAAGTTTCTGGGAACACAAATGCCATCAGTGAATACCTCCTCCCCAATCCTCTCTGTATTTACCTCTGTACAGGTAAATAAAAATGGGCACTGAGAAATAAAGTGACTTAGTCAAGGTCACACAAAAGACCCACTGCCTTGCTTTTGGTATTCAAATCAATTACACATGAGAGCAGTCTCGCCCCACATTCCTCCTCTTTTCTGAGATTAATACCCCCAGAAGCTGAGCTCTCTGGAGGTGCTCATGTCTTCCTTTTTATGGTGGATGGAGCCTGGTCTGAGTGGCACATGGGAGGCACTGGAGACATCTCAGCCTCTTCTGAGACACTGTCCAATACCTTTATAATGATATTAATCGCCATTCCCAACTGTGCTATTCAATCTCAGATCAGGATTTAGCATGCTTGCATTTCATAATCTGGCTCTGAATTCTAAAATAATTCACCACAACCACTGTAGTAGATTCTTCAAATTAAAATGCTGTTTAACAGGAAAATGAAGTTCTAGAAATGTATTGCAAAATTAGAATTACCCATAAAATAAAATAATTTTGATGTGACATATCTGGCTGCAAATTTGCCTTGCAACAGAAATATCCATAATTACAGTAATTTGCAGCTCAGCCTCTTACTGTAGATACATGATCCTGTAATTGCTGAGTTGTCTGCAAAGCGCTGGTTGTGCTAGCTAAACCAGTTTGCTGCTTTAAAGGAACAGACTCCAAGCCAGCTCCAGTGCGTCCTGAAGCCATGGAAAACTTCCTAGAGACTGCAGCGAGAGGTGGGCTGGACCTTCAGCTGGAAGGGAGGATATTCAGTCTCGTGCAGAACTGTTTCAGCAACATTTGTTCAGAAGTGTGGAATACTGGGATGGAGACAGATATTGGTTAAAATTGTGTAAAGCAACCTCTGTTGTAGATCACTGCATCTTAACTGAGCAGTTCTGGGTTTATGCCAACGCAAATGGAAAATATTCTGGTCAACATTATGGATAAAACTTTGGCTTGTAGTTAGGATGCCAAGCTGTTGATTTCCTCAAATTCAGAAATGAATGTTCACTTTCTAGGAGCCACAATTTGGAGAGGTGTAATTCAATAAATACTACTTCCAAATTACATAAGCATGCTCTGCCCCACCCCCCCCCCAAAAAAAAATTTTGAGTATTTAAGCTCGACTGCAATTAATAACCTTGAAAAAATAGTCTGTTTCTGCTGATTATATAAGAAATGGCATAACCCATGGAGGTATCTTCTCAAGTAAGCAAAGAACTTGGATAGGAAAGGAGAATCTGAGGTTCAGGTCCTTGATCCCAGGGCAGCATCTGCATTTAATTTTGGGTGAAGCAAAAAAAAAGAGTACTAACATTCTGTGTCCCTAAATCCTGGGATTTTAAAGTTGCTCTCAGCTAGTTCTACCATCTTGCTTCCACAAACCTGTGTTCTGGGGGAGGTTTATATTCAGCACGAACAGACACTGCACTACCTGTGGAACCGTGTTCTCTCCTGGGATGTGGACACTGTGGGCTTGGACTCCTCTAGATTGGGGTCCAAAGGGATTTTCCATCTCCTAAGAAAGCCTTCTTAGAACCAAGCTGTCAGAGGCAAGCTGTGCTGCATGGTCAGACAGTATGTAATGCTGTAATAAATAACAGATAGGTTTTGGTTTTGGTTTTTTAAAAGTATTAAACCCTTTTTTTAAAAAAAAAAATTAATACTACAATTTAAGCTATCTTTCTTCTGGTCTGTAAAATTAATGTTACACTCCATCTCATATTTTATGGCACTAGAAAAAGAGAAACTTGCAAGAGGTAAGCTTTTATGCTTTGGCCACTGTTCTAGCCATGCCCGTTTAGTCAAATTTATTGAGCACAGTGTTTGAACGATAACTCCTCTATTATCTAATTCCTGTCAGCAGTGATCACCCACTTATGAAGCACTTATTGCAGCCAACAGCACGAGGTTTCTTCAAAAAAATTCTGTGACCAAAGTTGGCCAGGTACCAACCTAATTCAGCTAAGAGACATAACCACTAAGGACTTTCTGCTGTGCCTGGGGAAGAAGCAATTAAAAAGCTACTTTGCCCAAAAGCTCAGGAGAGCCCCGTGACATAGTGCCTCTTAGCAGCCTGAACCTTACTGCTGATGGGATGTCTGCTTGGAAATGCCCCATCCATCCAGGCTCATACATTACAGCATTTCATTATGCTCACTGCAACTTAATACCTCCTACAGCAAGTGAGTTCCTGGCACACAGAAATGCAACCAGCTTGCATGGACACTCACTGCTGTGAGGAGCCTGGAGTGGTGTGCCACAGTATTTTACACTACAGGTTCTGTGGCAGTTTGTTACAAATACTGGTGTTATTAGAGAGATAAAATACAGCTCTTCAGCTTGTGTAAATCCTTCCAAAAGACTATTTCAATATACGACTCCTGGAAGGAGAGTTCAGATGCACATACTGCACTTTTTCCCTGGGCCAAGCAGGGAAGCTGCTAGTCAGGCTTTGCCCAATAAGTTTAAGGAGTTTGCTCCTCCTTCTGCCCTCATTCTACCAGGCTTTTCTTCTCACTTCTATCTAACTAGGTTTCTGGCAGTGTAGTTTGGACAATGCTGTGCAGCACTGACCTTCCTGAGTAGGAAGGAGTCTGACTTCAGAAGCCAACAGCTGGACCTGGGATTTGGGATTGTTCATCCCCACACTGCAATGCATTCTCTTCCTCTGCAATCTGTATCTAGAGCTGCTTGTCCCTCTCCCTCCTCATGCCTAGCAACCCTTCACCTCCTCCTCATCAGCCCTGGGGGTCAAGTCTGGGATGCTGCAGGTGGGAAGGAGAAAGATGAGGTGAGATTGTGGCTGCTGCCATGCAAACAGCAATGGGAGCTGCAGGGACAGCTGGTGCTGCTGCGGGGGCCTGCTCCACCCTGACCAGTCTGTCCTCTGCAACCCAGTGGCAGCTGCATCACTGCAGCATGTTTGTCCAGTCTACAGCAGGCACCGTGCCACTTTCCTTTTAACAAACAGGCCAAGGAGAAGCGAGCCGCAATCCCTCTTCAACCTGCAAGCCCAAGAGCAAATGATTGTCCAATGTTCCTTCTGGAAGTAATGAATTGCAGTACAGGAATATCAAGACCCAGAGTGTCTGGGCAAGCTGCCGTGAGCAAAATCACCCCTCCCTCCTCCCTGCATGCACATCATCCCAAAATAAATGTTGATGCCATCAGTAACCACAGCAGTGTGCCAGCTAATGGATCAGCAGCAAGAGATGCACTGCTACCACCACAACAGAGAGCCCTGTTGGAGTAGAACTTGATTCAGCTCTGTTCCTAATCTCAATTTTTTTGTTTGTTACAGTAGGTCTTTGGGATGGCAGAAATGCTAGTATTTCTTTCAGGATGGTTTTTCCATCTCCTTTTTATTTCTTAACACATACCTCTCTGCAGTTTTTAATTGCAGGTACATCTCTCCCACCCAAAGAGCTGACAGTACTGATTCCTGGAGTCTAATACAGCAGTTCTTACACAGAGAGACACTGGTGCCTACAGAGATGGAGCCAGAGTCCACAGACAAGTTCTGCAATGGATCCCATGCTGACCTTCAACACATGATACCAAGGATCTGTCTTCTCAGCAGTTTTCTTGGCTGTGTTCCAAATTTTGGATCAATTTGTGCTATCATCTTATATCATCTGTTTTTTCCCTCGCTGGAAAAAAAAAAAAAAGCACCATGACAAGAGGGTTGTTACGTCAGTAAGAAAAGCAGTAAAAACATTTACTTTATGGAGCCTTCTGCCCTGGGCTGTATGTTTTGTAAAGCATTTTTTCAGTCAGTGCCAGGCAGGGATTGATGAAGTGTGATAACCAGATGCAGATAATCTGCATGTACAAAGTTGAATAGCTGAGTGCAAATGGCATTGATTTTTGTCATACTTTATGAAAATTACTATTCTGACCTTAACGCTTCCTCAACTTTCAAAGTAGTGTGTGGTGTGTTATCTCTATGACTTCCTGGCCCCATACTGCTTCTGTCCAAGATAACAAAAATTTTATCAGTGATCTCAAAGGGGACAAGCTCATACCAATGGTATCAATACCAACTGCAGCAGAAGGCTATTCCCTTGGAAAAATTACCTGAACAGGAAGAACCACAGTGCATGCAATGGCACCAAATATTTGCCATATGACTTCATGTGGATCCGCATGTCCGTCATAGTTCTCACAGCTAATGTGGCAGTAAGTAGATGCTCAACTGGGCTCATTTTCAGGTGTCTGTTTCCTCCAGATTGAAGCCAAAGTCCAGATCTGTTGGCAGTGACTCTGTAATGTCAGTGGAGTTTATGCTTCTGCGGACGAAGGTAAATTGCGTCATTCTTTTTAATGAACGTTCCTTAATTGCCTTTATCCCTTTGAATAGCATGTTTAATAAATAGAATATACATTTAATAAAGAGATTACAGAAAAGGAGAGTTGCTAATACCATTATATAATCTTGCAAATGCTAAAGCTGAAATTGCCTTTTGCTTGCTGTTCTACAGCACATCTTTCCTTTGTGCCCTCTATAGCTGACAGAATAGTGTTTGTTTAAAAAAATATGTGACAGAAAACACCATGGGAAAAAATGTATTGTGAAATCTCAGCCAACCCGTGGGAAGGCTCAAGCCAGGACTGTCAACACACACAATCCCAATTCAATGTCTGCTCTTTGCAGCAGAAGAAGGCAGTGCAGAACTAAGCAGATATTAATTAGAAGACCAAAAAGAAAGAACAGAGCAAATTTTATGTCTTCCTAATTCCAGCTCGAACATGATTGGCAAATACCTGTCTACTGTATAAGGATATATTTTCACTTTGTAGTTCCTACCCAGTGAAAGCCATAAACTAGCTCACACTGAAGTTATCATTTTTTTGAAAGCCCAAACAAAACTCCTACTGATTTCAGTGGAGCTAGGCTTTCGTTTGATAAGCTTATCTTCTGCTATTTCAGCTCTCTGAGAAACCAATATTAGTTTTTCAGTCTTTTTCAAATCCTGCATTTCTTGGTTTGTGTATTTCAAGTAATTCATCATAAATACTGTGAACATAAAGTGTGTTATATATTGCTATATATTTCCCAGAGTTGTAGGATGACATTTTACTGCTTTGCCCCTCACAGAGACACACTAGATAAAACAGACAAAAAGGCTTCTGTGTACCTCTCCCCAGGGTAAAACAAGACCAGCTCTTAAATTGACATTTCTGACTGGAGATGGATCTTGAGATTGATGAACTGCTCAGGGCTTGAAGGTACCCACAGGCTCTGCCAAAAAACACCTCTTTGTTTGGCTTGGTTCCACCAGAGGGGAAAAAAATGGTGCCACACCCCAAGAGATTCACTCACATCCGTTTTAGATGCTCTGGACACTCTCCAAATAAAAGTAGTTCTGCTATTGCTAAGGAAAGGTTTTCACCTTTGATTATGAATTGGAAACATTGCTATGGAAATACAGCATCAAAAAGAAAAACCCAACAAAAATCGACTCGGGGACTTTAAGTGGGTTTGATAGCAGCCTATGCCCAAGCTGTCACTTAAACTTTTTTTGAAGCATGATGTTAACCACAGGAGTCCAGGTCAGAACTGGTGAGCAGCTGGTTTCTGAGATGCTGTTCTGTTTGGTACCCTGATCTTCCCAGATTGCTATTGCACTCCACAGCATCAGGGTTTCACTGTGTGCCAACAAACTACAGAGTTCACAGGACTCTTTCTTCTACTAAGCTGCTAAGGTACTCTGAGCTATTTTTGCAAGCACTTAAGCATTAAAAATGATCTGGATGTGGGATGTACAGCCAGTGCCAGGCTTACCTCCCAGAATGAGACTGCCCTTCCCAGATGGCATGACTTGAACAGGGAACTTTCAATAGTGTCATAGCAATGTACACATTGCTTATCACACAGAGAATTACACTCAGAGCGTTTTCACAGGCTCTCAGGTTGTGAGTGACTAGCACTGGCTTTCCACAGAGAGGTTACGGTGTTGGGGCAGGTGTGGGGCTTGGTGTGTCACCTCCCCACCTACCTCATGGCAGTGTTATAAAATCATCATCACATCTGCTACTGCATTAGTAATGGCTACAGAACCGCCCTCTGCAGCTGCTGCTTATCGGGGTGGCAAGCTGGTCTGCAGCAGGGCTAGGAGAGGCTGGCTCCCTGCAGCTCTGTGTCTGTGAAACTCAGGACAGCTGTGGCCATAGGGCTTTCATGAAATGTCTTTTATGCACTAGAGCTTCTCTCTCTTTCTTACACACTTCTCTCCTTCCTCATTTCATGTCAGGAGTAAAAGTTACACTACAACCTTTCTCCTCGACGTCATTAAGCTTGTGCAAACTAAAGGTGTTTGGGACCTCTAACTTTTTATCAAATACATTAAAATTCCCATATTGTTTGGAAATACACGTACTTGCTGGAGTTTGGAGGAAAAAAAAGGGAAAAATATGCATTCTAGAATGCATGTTTCAAATCTTTTGGAAAGTAGGTTAAAAAAAATACTACATGAGATGTAGGGCTTTCGCTCTCTACCATGCTGCTCAACAAGATGAGTAAAATGATCCCAGCCCATTATTTATAGAAACGGTGCTAGGGCAGTGCTCCTGGACATCCTGCTGGCAGGGGCCCTTCTGCTCTGTAGAAAAAGCCTTTCATGAGTAGGATGCCAGTCACCATCACTGCCCTACAATAGAGTTTCTAGATACTAGGCACACCAGAAAACAGAGGCACAGGTTTAAATGCTGTCCATGGCATGTTGTGACCAAAATCTGGGTATAGTTATCATCACCTTTTTAGTTCCCTGAATGTATTCAAGTGCTTTTATGAAAGATGGGGGTTTGCACAAGGCAGAATGGAGCACTGCTGAGGTATGATTTCACAGAACTATAGAATGGTTTGCATTGGAAGGAACTTTTAAGATCATCTTGTTCCAGCCCTGCTGCCATGGGCAGGGACACCTTCCACCAGACCAGGTGGTTCAAAGCCCCATCTAACCCAGCCTTGAACACTTCCAGGGACAAGATATCCACAGCTTCTCTGGGCAACCTGTGCCAGTGTCTCACCACTCTCAGAGCAAAGAAATTCTTCCTAATATCTAATCCAAATCTACACTCCTTTCATTTAAACTCTTTCTGTTTCTTTAGATTTACTGAGGCAGAGGCTCTAAGATTTCTGGTATTCCCACAAAACTGAATATCCATGGATTTGTTGTCCACACCCATTGCTTATGCTGTCTTTTCCACTAACTTATCAGGTGACCAGGTGGTCTGCATAGAGTCTTGCTGCCTTTGAACAAGCAGAATCCCTTTCACAACACAGAATAGGAGCTGGTTTGGGTTTTTAAAAAATTATTTATTTCATAAATATGCACTTCTTTTTTTGTCCAGCAGCAATTTATGCTGCTGCTGATGTGACTTTCTAAAAAATCCCCTGCTTAAAGCACATAGAAAGAAATAATAATAGAGAGGAGAACTCTAAATCCTGTAAGACTTGTGGAAATCTCTGCCAAAGTAGGTCAAATGTGTTTGCACGTCAGTTTTAGCAGAACTGCTGGAAGATTCCTGAGAGAGGTAAAAATCTGAAACTGCTTTATTTGTTGGCGGCTTTGCAATTTGCTAAGACTTACTTTAAAAAGTGGTTAAAAATATAGTGAAACAGTTTTTATGATAACTGAGACAATAGCAGTCATGTTGAGAAAGGAAGCAACATGCTCCTATCATTATGCAAAACTCTAAATGATTCCTTAAATAGGCTCCAAACATTTCTGATTTAATCCCAGATGTTTATCATATTTATTATAACTTTTAGCCTTAAGAATTAAATTATGAGAACTTTTGCAAACCTGTGGCAAAAATCATTATCTTAGAAAAAAATAGTTTACTTGGGATTTCCTCAAATAGCAGGAGAACAAATAGAAAATTTTTGAGGAGTTTAGTGAAATATCTGCCAATTCAAATCCTGGTCTGTATCTAGAAGCCATAGCACTTTCTGCATCCTAAATATGCATATGACTGGATGCACAGGTTTTGGTAAAATGTTATTATACTTACACTAATATACCATGCAAATTCTTCGGTACCCTTACATCTTTGTCTCAAAGCAGAATGTTTTCTACAAAGATTCCCAAGTTTTCTTCTCATTTTTCAGTCTCCAGTAGCTAAATTTAATTCTTGTTTTTTCAACTTTGCTAAACAGCAACAACTGGTAGCCAATTATCATTTTTGAACTGTGTTTTAGCCAAAGAGCTGGATTTAGAGCTCTGAAATGTGAAAACACAACCAGGGCATTTGTATCACATGCAATTGCCAGCCTTTCCTATAAATAGCTGGGTCAGGAGAGCACCTGTGTTTTTTCCCTCCCAGCTTTTGATGGATAGCTTTGCTGGCATCTCTGCAATAGACACTACACTAAATTCAAAAGAGAGGCTTAGTCAGTTCTAAGTAATGGAAAGTGTCCAAATTCTCTTTGGCTTTGATTCTAACAGGGCAAGACATCATTTTCTTGTCTCTTTCCAGATTAAACTCCATTCCATTTTCTGCTGCCCTCAAAGCGCACTCCTAAAAATCCCACAGACACATTAACATTCAGTCAATGAAATATTTCTAGAAGCTAAACTACTACAATGTTTAGGTTCTTCTGCAGTTACAAGGCCTTGATTTTAGCTTGTCCTTACAGTGCATAAATTGCCTTTAATTTTGACAGCCCTGAACAATATCATCTTGACAGCCTGTAATGTCTTGTATTCTAGCTAGCTATACCACCCTGTCTTTAAGGCTGTCATTTTGATCTGTTGATTGCTGATAAAAGTGAAAAAATTAACAACCACCATCCAAATCATGAAGAACTTGGGTTTTCATGAGTTCTCATGGAAGGCCATGAGGAAACTTTTCTTTTTCAGCACAGAGTGTTTGGAAATTCCTCAGAAAGAGGGTGAAAAAACAGTGTGCAAATGTCTTTCCCTTGTGCAGGATAAATAAACCACCCCCAGCTGGTAGAGTATCAACAATTCCACATTCCAGCATTGGGGGGAAGCAGGATGAAGGGAGGGATAGTATATCAAGGGAAGTGTGAGCGCCAGGTTCGGGCTGTGAATGTAAACTATACCTACGGAAAAGACGAGATGTAACCTGCTAACGTCGACCTCTGAAACCCTTCCCTGGAAGATGGCGTGCTACAGAAAGTACAAGCTATTTTCTTGCCGCTTGCAACCTTTGGTTCAGCTGCTTGCAGACTCAGGAGGATTTGCTACTCAGGTTTATAGTGGATCACACTTTCAAAGTTTTCTTTGCAACTTCAAAGGGCAGGAGGGTACTTCAGACTGGAAATTAACAGCAACAGCACACAAGTTCTAGACTGTGCCAAGTGTTGGCACTGTCTCTGTAGTCCATGCTGAGACACTGCAGTGTCCTTGACCCAACCTTGTATGAGCCACCTCACATATGCTAACATGTGCACTAGCTCAGGGCAAGCTCACCAACCAAGAACACACCCCATTCCTCAAGTGGCGTCTAACTCTTGTTTCAAGCTTTGGATTGCTACGCTGATGGAGATTCCAAGATGGCTTAATGGTAGCTCATGCACACTTCTGCACGCCCACAGACGTAGATTGCTGCTAAGCAGCGTAGTCAAATGTGTTTAAAAAGTGTGTGACTTCTCAGCAGTCTTTTTCCACATAAAGTTCAGCTCAACTGAAGTAATTTCAGGGGCTTGAGCAATTGTAGAGCTCTAAAAGGGCAGGTTCACAGGTTACAGCTTACTTTACCTAAGTCCCATTGAAACTGCCAAGACTGGTGACAGAGCACACTCCACCAGATTGACCGGTTTGTCTCTGGCCATGACAATTCTAGCCTGGTTTCCTTAGGAAAGGTTTGTGATTGCAGCCTTCATGCAAGGGCACATACATGCATAAATGTGTGTGTACATTTGCATGTCTATGAATTTCCCTTCTCATCACTGTCCATCACCCACTAGTAATGCTCTCAGTCACTTCCAGACAAATCTGACAGGAGAGCAGAGATTTCTAACATGCTTATTTTCTATGGGTCTGTATAAATATGGAGTTAGTTACTGGATAAAAGCTCTGGTAGTGTATCAGCAGTCCAAAGGAAAAGGTGTAACTCCTATAGCATATGTCTATATCCCTACATTAATTTTCCAGGACCATTTTCTACTATTAAGGGCAGCAGGCTGTGAACAGCCCATGCCACATACTACTAAATGCTCTTACCCTCCAAAACAGGGTGGCCAGCTACTTGATGGAAATGGTGTTGGCCAAAGCTCACTTCCACACTGTGTTTGAGATCCATCTGGGAAACTGTTACAGACACAGGTCTGCACCACACCAAGCACTGATTTGATTATTTGACAGTCCACAGCATCGAATTCAAGTGGCCAGAACTGTTCCCTGAGACTGTTTGATGTAGTACAGCCACTGGCAGAGAAATTCAAAAGGGAAGGGTTTAAGAATGTCCCATTCACAAGAAAAGCTTGGATCAAGGTCACTACCATATTAGACAAGGGAGAATCCAAGTATGAAGTACAAACCTCCAGGAAATAGTCCTCATTAAATCTGTTTCTGACAGAATGACTTGTTTAGCTGATGGCACCTTATTTAGAATTCAGTCCCGGTAGCAACCCATTTCAGATATGATACAGAAACTCTCAGCCCTGGATGCCAGATGCATGAGTATTCTTTTTCAGTATTCATTTAGCTGTTCAGATTTTGTTCTCTAGTTTGTTTATAGTAGCTGTCACCATGATTGTTTTTTTAAGACATTGTAATTACGTGCACCTTTATTTCTTAACATGTGAATCAGATGATTTAAATTACTTGCTATCAGTAGAGGCAACTGAGAATTCAGACTGTGACCTCCATGGCTAAAACATGAAGATGTTAAAATTTCAGGGTATGAAGTCTGCTAACCAGCAGCTGCAAAGTCTCATCTTCCACAGCACAAAAAGAGACAGAACAAATACCAAGTAGCTGGCTGTGCACTGGATATCTGAAGAACAGCCTCCTGCAAGGATAAACAGCTGGAAATTGCAGCAATGCTGAGAAGATTTAAGATTTGGAGGAGCAGGAAACTTGAATGCCCATGAGGACTCTGAAAATTGCAAGCTGTAGGCTCCATCTCTTGGGTACAAGAGAATGAAATCTCACATTCCTGCTGCAATATTATTAACATCTGTTTGTATTTCAGTGGCACCTAGTGACCCAAATCCAAGAGTAAGCCAACCAACTGAAAAATGAATACACATGCACCATGAGTCCGTGATGTGCATACACATGGAGAGAAAGACTCCAGAGAAGGAAACTCTTTTTGCATGCATCTTTTTTTTGTCATAAATGCACTTGTTCCATGAATAACAGCAATAACAATACTTGCTTGCCTACAGACTTTTGTCGTGCTACAGAGCAGGCCTCTATCCTTCCCAATTCATCAACATTTTTCTCCTCACCACAACATTGCCCCTCTTCAAGCTTTTTTTTGCCTTCAGAGAGGGCTGTGTGGTGGCCAGTCCTTGTCAGCTGAACCATGGTGTGGCGGCCACTGCTGCCCCAAATGGCAGTGGGGTCACCTGTTGTTCCCTGGAGCCTGTGTTAGGACCTCATCCTTTCCTAGGCTGTAGAAATGAAGGATCTTCAGTGCTAGCATAACTTTGGGATCTCTATTCCAGTCTGAAATCAACCAACAGGTTCAGAGCTATTAAAGAGGGGCTGACAGACAAGCAGACAGACAGCTAGGCAGAACAGTTGTGTAAGCTTTGTTTCCTTAGGAAAGCAGGCTAAAAAAAGAAACAAAATGCAGTATTCACTCATCATTGTCTACAAAAACACTGAAATCAGCTATTTAACACTTTGCAATGAGTGTAATAGCTCAGCAGAGTTATTTATTCTGCTTGAAAAACCTGTTTCTAGGCCTCAGAGGATTAGTTGAGAAGCAGCATAACCTCTGTGTGACCCTACCCGAGAAGAAGCTGGTCTAACTGGAAGCCTGAAAGCAGAATTTTGAAAGTGGTGGCAGCTATGTGTAGCTGTTCTAGGATTGAAACTAAGGGGAAGTTTTGCAGAGAACGAAAATACTCTAAGCATCAGAAAGGAAACAGAGTCACAGAAGGCAAGTGAAAAGTAGGATAGAAGGCAAATGAAGACAAAACCCCAGAATCAGCACCTTAACAAATGCATTTAATTGTCCTAAGGAACATGGTATATAATTAAAATGACAGGCTAAAGGTATATTCGGATAGCTGATAGAAGCTGTACAGTGAAGAAATTTGTACAATACAGATTTGGTGTTCTTAAACACTTTTTAAATCAGGATGAAGCATCACTGCCTCCAAACGCAGTGGATGCCAGAGCAGAGAAAAGACAACAACATCAGTAACATGAAGGCAGGGCTGAACCCACAAATCTGCTTTCATCAAGCTGCCAGTGTTAGGTTTGGGAGGTCATGTTCACATGAACTGTAGAGAGATGCCCAGTTTGGGAAGAAGGGAGACAAGAAACATGGGAAGGAGCTCTCAGCTGCACAGGCCCGGCCAAACCAAACCCAGAGCACCCTTGGCTAACAGCATGTGACAGCAGGAGGAGGTGGAAGTGTCAATTAGCAGACAATGAGAGCATCATCAAGCTTCAGTTAGGAAACATATATTAAGATTGTACATATAAAATAGTACACTGTGTATTTTCACATGTAAAAACACAGATAAAAATATTCACATATGTGAATACATGCATAGATTTATGTATATAAAGAATGTGATTTTATTCCTCGGCATCATGTTAAAGAATAAAATCACATTCTTTCCTGCTCTGGATAATCACTTGTCACTTTAATCCTGGTATGAGGTAAGAGCCTTCAATTACTGATTGTTGTCCTTTGCCAGATAAGAGTATTGTATATATTAATGGTAGGAATAATCTTACAGATTATATGAACCTTCTCTTGGTAAGCATAGCATTATTCTGTACAGGCAATTCTTTAGTAATTTATCTTGGCTAAATTTGAGTGTCATTGTAATTGATTTTCTACCCTTTTCTCATGGGCTGTCTTCCACTGTTAGTGTCCAGTGTATCTTCCGAACTACTTATACTTATGTTCAGTCTAAATATCTTTTTTCTGATGCCATGGGTTCACATACCTCCCACCTTACCCAAGGTCCCTGTTGATAGACATGCTAGACATCTAATTACCCCAGATTCTCCTAGCAGTCAGTGGAGACAGCTCCAGAGGATGCTGAGCTTGTAGGTGAATGCTCCTGCTCTGTACGAGCAATGTTACAGCAACATTTCTAATTCAGGTACTTCACTGGGGGAGAGCTGAATTTGGATTTTGAAATTCTACCCCTCCCCTTTAAATAGTCGCAGATGATTATCTTGTGATTTAATGCCTCAACCTAAGGACACTCACAAACAAACACACATTACGATTGAAACTCCTGCTTTTTCCAACACCACTTTTTTGCTGCATTTTTCTAGGCTATTTCCTGTTCTCCAATATACTTCTAGTACCCCAATGTTCTAAAATTATTACAATTCACAGGGCATGCCAGCAACATCATCTTTACGAATGTCACCAAACATTAAAAATGTTACTTTGCATCTATTTTGTATTCCAAAATCAGATCGAATTTTGTGTTTACTAAGCTTGTGAACTAAGCAAACATACTTCTGGAAATACCAAGCCTGCACGTTATTTCCTGCACCTGTGTGATTGACACACCACCTCTCATCTTCACGTCTGTGAATTTCATTCGTACCCCATTAACTTCCTCCTTTATGCACCAAGAAAAAAGTACCATCTCCTGCAGCCCACGCCAAGAGGGAGTTGTTAGAAGTCCTCTCACCAAGGATTCCCCTTTGACCATCCCCGCTAGGCTGCTGAGGAGGCACCTGTCAATTTGAGAGCAAGTGTTCTGCATGTTACTGAGCTCAATTTAGCATGTGTGCTGACCAGGATTTGTCTTTTGCTTCCCATGGTTTAAAAGAGACAACTGGGAGACAACTGGGCAGGGGGTGTTTGCTGCAGGAAGCAATTCCCTCACTTACAATGCCACCATATTTTGTCTCACAGGACAGACACACTGACATACTGCCCTTTATTTAAGTAGGATGGGCTCCATCAGCACAGTCTGAGGTGTGTTTTGACACTATTTCTGCCTTTCCTCATGTGCTATCTAAGAATTCATTCAGCAGTGAGATGTGGCAAGTAACCCCAGTGGGTTTCAAACTCTCATCAGTGCTTCCATGCTGAAACTACTAATAAAGGTATTAAGACTGAGCAGGAATAAAGCACTTTCCAATCAATAGCAGCATGCATTTTTGTTTGATGAACTATTTTAAATAGAGAATTTTCTAATTTCTTATGAACAAGAGCTAAAATGCCTTAATAACAGGTAAAATTGGAAATGAGGTAATGTGGCTTGATCCTAAAGCCATGAAATATTGCAGGGCTGGCTTTTAAGCTAAGACACAAAGCTCCATCAGACATAATGTCAGCATCTTTCAAAAAAATATTGGCAGCATAAGGAGCAACTTTCTTCTTGATAAGGACTCAACAGTGTCACCAACTAAAGGTAAACAAAATCCTAAGTCTCCAGAAGGCCACACCTTAGCACATATCTCATCTTTTTGTATTCTGAGCCTACAAATATTTACACATTTAATGTTAAGTTTTTAGGGGTTTGGTGACCAAGAGTTAGTAGTCAAAGGGACTATTCACATGACTGAAGTTAAGCCTCTGACTATGTGTTTGAACTGTCAGGACTTTGCATATCTTTTGTTCTACTGAAAGCAATAAAGGCAAATTTTTTTCTCATGCTTGAGTTGGAAATCCTAAACCTGTTTCCCACTGAATTTTGTCACAAGGGCATTCTTAAAATGACTTTCAAGGCTTGTCAGTGTATGTGTGCAGAAGCAAAAGTGATACATACAGTATTTAAAATGCAGAGATAATCGGAGACAAGACGACTGAAAAATCATAACGTAGGGAAACAAACTAAAGACCTCACAAATGTAGAAGATTAAAATTATTGTGAATGACTTTGTATGTCCTTTAGCAGAGAAATACTGTAGTATATATAACTTTTATTATTGGAGTTATCAGGAAACATACCAACTGATTATTGATAAAAATTGTGTTTACTTCTGCTGTGCTCACGACCAGTCAGTGCTTGCTTTCAGTAAGCAGTTCAGTTACACAACTAATGCATATAAAAAAAAAGCTGAAGCTTGCTCAAGTACTGTCCCATAGAAAATTCTGGATTTCTGCAAACAAATACTTGCTTCCACAGAATATGTTTTAAATGGCCAGAAATACTGTTGACACAGCCAAAGGGGAGATGTAGATTAGATACACAAGCTTCAGACAATTAAATACGTTCAAGAAGATTTTCTCTGTACCCTCCACAATCAGGACATCCTATCTGCCTCCAGTTACTGTGTGAAAATATGACAAAATTGTGTGCCTAACTATATATTCTACTTTTCCAAAGAATTCAGCATCGAAGAAACCCATCTCTTCAGGGGAAAAACAAAATTTAATTCTAGGCTGAGATTTTAAAGATTTGTGCCTTATCACAACAGACACATTCACTCCTGACCATTCAAGAAAACCACATATAAATCACAAAACTTTTAGACATCACAAAATTCCCAGTGTAGTGAGGGAACACAAAGTACGTTCCCAAACAAAGCATTTTCCTAAGCACTTTCCTCTATCAGGGTTAGGATCAGTTGAAAGAAAACAACTCCACACAATCTTTGCAACTGAGAACTACAAAGTAAAAGCTCACATTTTCGGGATTTTTAAGCAGTCCTATGCAAATGTTTAGGATTAATTAATAAAAACTAAAACTAATCTAAAAAATGGTTGACTCGCTACTTTGTTCATTGGTTTACCAGAAAAAAAAAAAAAAAAAAAAAAAAAAAAAAAAAAAAAAAAAAAAAAAAAGCAGTGGAGGGGAAGGGAAGAAGGCTCTGTTTAACTGTTGGACCATTTTCCATTGATTTGATCATCTATTTCATTTAATCTTCAACTTAATTATATATACCATTTGGCTGACTAATCAAAGATCAAACAGTTAGCAATCTAAGACCTGTAGTCTACAAACACTTAATTAAATAAATGATCTCACACTACAGCAGTACTGTATTCATTACAGTTGCATGTTGAGGTATCTGGGAAATACTTTCCATAACTTGGCACTTCTATAAGATGCAATTTCATCAGTTGACTACAAATTCAAGAGAAAATGGAGGAATAAAGGAGAGCAAGATGAATACAGTGATAAAATTGTGGTGATCTTTTGGCTGTTAATTCATTAGTCATAGGCTGGTGGAGGATTTACTTTTAACCCTTGCTCCCACAATACAATCTATATAGTCTACACACCTATAAAATTTAAAGCAATGATAAAGCCCCTAAACATCTTTCATTAAATCTGAATTTGAATGCAATCCCCATTAAAAAAAGACTACCTACTTGGACACATTCCCTAAGTGCAAGCATAATTAATATTTTAAAACAACTTTTGCATGTGATCTAGAAAGATATGATTTTGTGTATATTGGCACTGGAATATATCTTACTAGCCCAAAGAGAACTGATTTTTTTTTTCAAGACTGATAGAATTGTGGATTTCTGCAAGCGCTTATTTAATAAAACCTCGTGAGAAAACTCCCCTTTCCCAAATGTTCAACACTATTTAATAAGAATTAAAATAAGGGATGAAAAATGTCTCAGTAGGCGTTTTGGAATCAGTAAACTCAATCAACCAACTAACCAGCCAACTGAAAACAAAACAAGAAAGGAAGATCAAGACTTGACTTGAACTTTCTAAGAAAATGCAGAAGCAGAATTACCACTTTTTTCAGGGCTGAACAGTGAGAATTTTCTTATGACTACTTCTCTTAGAAAGAAGAAAAAAATGTATACGTCTTTGCAAATCAACTTAGAGACTACAGTCAGCAATATTAATGAACAGAGAGAAGTTTTCTGTCTAAACCAACAATGGCAGCTTCATGAAAAAAAATTCTTTTCATTAATTTTTTTAAAAAATTATTTATGAAGCAGTCACACAGGATTTAAAGCACGCATCAGACTGATTTGTCATGATTCTGACTGTTTTGAATAAAAACCCCATAGCATTCCTGCTTGTTGGCTTTATAATTACTCGGTACAAAGACATAAACTACTGCATATGCTAGGATGAATGCACACAATTGTGTCAAACAGCAAAGGAGCCAAAGAAAGAAAATATTAAAATACCGCTTCTTTTGGTATCCTTGGAGAATCTGTGGTGGTAACAAGGCTTGTTGTTTCCTGTCTGAAGAAACATTACATATACGGGAGACAGATCTCTAAATATTTACACTGTGAAGATCTTGTTCTTTTGCACTAGCCTGAATCAGAAGATTTTAAAGTTGAGTAAGGGTTATTGCAGACACTCACTCTCCCTGCGTGGTAGCAAGGACTGCATCAAGCTCATCTGTGCTTGTTCATTTGGGAAGCATGTATGTAGGAGATGCAATCCAAAGGGATTCCTCTATCCTGGCAACCCTCCAGCAGTCTTCGGTCTGCAGCTGAGGTAATGATGGGACTGCAGGACTGTCTGCCCTGTAATCATGAGCAGTGACCATGGTCACCAAGCTGCTGAATCCATCCAGTGATGACACAAGTAACTCAAGTTCCAGCTGGCTGATCAATACAATTAATTAAAATATAGCAGGTAGACCTGTTTGGAATAACTACTGGGTAATTTCACTTACTTTCTACACATGGTTAGTTGTGTGGTGGCTGAATTTTTAAATATCTAGTGTTTTGTAAATAAGTATATGATGAAATTTCTTTTCCCACCTTGAAGAACACAATCCAAAACAACTATAAATTTGAGTGGTTTAATTTTAATTTCATGTAGTCTAATGGATATGAAAAGAAATTAAAATTCTTAATCTGAGAATCCCATTTTTATGCTTAGACTAATGCTCATAAAAAGTGAAAAAAGAGAAGTAAGCTTATACCTGAAAAAACAGATACGGAAAGAGAAAGGGTGTAACATGAAAATGGTCATATTTACAAACGGCATTAAAAAATAATCTCAAACGTGCCACTTCCGATGGCTAGTCTAGACCATTATTTTGATTGTTAACATATCAGTGACCACATTATGCAGATAAGTTAACACTGTTATCTAAATTTCATTTTTTTTCTTCAGTTTCCCTTTATAAGAAGAGAACTATATGGACCCAATTAAAAAAATCCCCATTTCACACACTGTACTATGAAGCAGCCCACCTACTCAAAATGAATATAAGTTAATTAGCATGGGCAAAGCAAACATTTAATCAATAACAGTACTGCTCTTTTAATTATTTTTCAGCCTTGCTGATATTGATTAAGTGCATACAAACTTTACAGTTCAATCCTTTTTAAGCTGCTTTTGCACAATTTTTTAAGTCTAGAAAACCAACTCATCTGTATTCATAGCCTATGTGCTTTAAAAGTAGTTGGACTTTGTTCAAACATTCAAAAAATCATCTTGGAGCTGCAACTCATCATAGAAGACTCAACTCCTCAAAGGAAATTGTTCTGGGAAAGTTATAAGCAGACAGAAGAGGGATTTTTAATGGCAGTTCACTTGCAATGTTGAGCTCTCATCTCAAAGATGAGATGTGAGTATCTCATTAAAGACAGTCTAAGATTTCAGTGTTGCACCAAAGATCAAGATGTAGACAGACTGCGGGCATCCTTGTGACGCTGTCCAGAAATCTGCGAAGGTTACATGTAGGCAGCTCATTTTCAGGTAGTATGATCTTTAGCTATGGGCTTCTATCTGATTATCAGTTAAAAAAAAAATATTGCCTTGCCCTCAGGAAAAGAAGTATATTATTTAAGTATGTGTCAATTATTCTTTAGTGTCTGTATAAAGGCAGTACAGCCATGGAAGGAGCAAGGGTTGCAAGTCTACTTTTCAGATACCTGGAAACCTGAGCTGCCTGCATTCCAGATTAAAGGAATTAAACAGCAAAAGCCACCCCTATCCCCCACCAAATGAGAGTTAGATAAGCCAGGTTAGCAGGGAGAGGCAAGATGGAAGAGTGAAATTCAGGAACAGGCAGCATGTGTGTGACCTTGAATCCTTGCCCTTTTCACAAGATGGAGCAAGAAAAGCAGGATTTTAGTCCCTCGGTGATTAAACATCACACACTAAACATGGGAGACTCAAATCTCCTCTCTGCCTGAAGGAACTAACATTTACATCTCCCATAAGAACTCTCTAATGACTCAGCTATATGGTATAATACCTTGGAATCTCACAACTTTTTTTCCCATTAAAGCTCTACTACTCTTCCTTATATGCTTAAATATTCACTGCAGCAAGAGCCAAGGCCTGTTTTCTCTCCATGCCCTGTTGATTGTCCTGACTAGTGGGCTCCACAGTCAGGTTACAACATTAGCCTGAGCCCTTCAAGTCCTGCAAACACTTCACCATTCCAGGCAAGCCAGACCAATTTCAAAGCAGTGACTTGAGACACCTCCTGCCTGCTCCTGGATGCCTTTGTTTGGAGACAAGGCCATGCTGCCAAGAGTTGGGAATACGAGCAGCTTTCCAGGCATGGTGCACACCCTCCATACCAGGCTGCTGGAGAAACACGGCAGAGGGTGTGAACCTGTCCCTCTGCAGGAATCCAGGACACCCCATCTATCGAGCTCTGAAAGCCCGGCTGGAGAGGGTTCTGCTGCCAGGAGAGGTGGAGCAATGCCAGTGGTGGGGATCCATTGGGCTGGATCCATTGATCACGGTGGGGCTATGAGATACCCTTCAGGTAGCTCTGTGCACGCCAACAGGCATAAGGAAAATCTCCTGGCAGGTGCGTGTGCACCGAGTGTCTCTGGAGATCAGGTGGTTGTTGCTCACCGAAGGGGAGAAGCTAGCCCCGTTTGGGATGGGATGGGATGGAACGGGATGGGATGTGATGGGAGTAGCCTCACTGCGGTGGGCGTGTTGAGCTTTGCCGCCTGGCTCTGAGGATGCCGGCACTGGAACAGTGAAGGAAGGTCAGTTGATTTCACCTCAATCCCGTGTAGGTTTGTTTTTTTTTTTTTTTTTTTTTTTTTTTTTTTTTTTTTTTTTTTTTTTTTTTTTTTTTTTTTTTTTTTTTTTTTTTTAAATTTAATCTATCAGTGTTTCGGTACGGTTTGTCTGGAGCTTTCATGAGAAGCTCCTCCACACACACACACACGCACATTGACACGCCGCATGTGGATGCAGATGCACAATTCCACCTGACCTACGGGCAC
>VZSR01003803.1:24172056-24237354 GCA_013398615.1 Brachypodius melanocephalos
GGACGAGCGGGTGCCGCCTGTTATAAAGGGGGAGGAGGCGGCGGAGGGGGAAGGAAGAGCGTGCGGAGCGGAGCCTCCTCCAGAGACAGCCAGACACAGGGAGGAGAGAGAGGCTGCCTGGCTGGCTCCCTCTTCCTCCTTCTCTCCTTTTCATGGACTCTCTTGTCGGGTTGCTGCAGCTGCTTTTCTTCCGTCCTTATTCCGTCTCTCTGATACCCAAAATGATTCAGCTCCATGGCTGCCACTGACGGGGATGTCCCTGCCCGGCTCAGCCTGCCGCTGCCGCCCTGCTGTGCGCCAGTCCTGTACGTATCCGCGCCTTCCTCCTCGTCCTACTACTATAAGCGGTGATGGCGAGGGGCGCCGGCCGCCTCGCCGGGCTGCCCTGCGGGCCCGCCGGCTGCCCTCGCCTCGCCAAGGCGGGGAGGGAGGGAGGGAGGGCGGTGCTGCCGGCTGCCGGCGAGCCGCGGCGCCCGGCGGAGCCTTCGCGGGGAGGAGGAAGGGGCTCGCCCCCGGGGCGGCCGGCTGGCTGCCCTCCCGGGCGAGGCGCAGTCGGGGGGCTGGGGAGGAGGGGGGGTCGGCCGAGCAGGGAGGTGGTGGTAGAAATCAAAGCGAGGCGGGGGGGAGGTTGGTAGGGAGAAAGAAAGTGAATGGCGGAGGATTGAAAGTGTCACATTCAGAGGCGGCGGAGGACCGGTGCTCGCCCCCTCCCTGTCTCGGAGGGGAGGAGGAGGGGAGGGGAGGGGGTTGGTGGTGAGCGGCGGTGCCGAGCCGCCTCAGCCCGTACGCTGCGGGAGTCGGTGGGGGTTGTGCGTGGTGGTGTCTGCCCTGCCCTGAGCACACAGCTAACTGTGTGTGTGTGTGTCTGTCTGTCTCTTTCCATACCGGGGGATTGCACTCTTAAAATACACCCGATACAATGCACCAGCCTGACTCAGCCGCAGACATTAGTGCTAGGAAGATGGCGCACCCGGCGATGTTTCCTAGAAGGGGCAGCAGCAGTAGCAGCGGCAGCAGCTGCGTTACTGCTCCCACTGCACCAGGTACCGGCGTTGGGAGCGCTGCCCTCTCTGCCGAGGATTATCAGCCGCCTTTGCTGGTCCAGCCGCCGCCTCCATCTCCTGCAGCAGCTTCCACAGCAGGTCCACAGCAGACACCCCCTCATCCACAAAGCCTGAACCTCCTCTCGCAGTCTCAGCTCCAGCCACAGCCCCTTGCACAGACTGGAGCGCAAATGAAAAAGAAAAGTGGTTTTCAAATTACTAGTGTGACCCCTGCTCAAATATCTGCTAGTATGAGCTCTAATAACAGTATAGCTGAGGATACAGAAAGCTACGATGACCTGGATGAATCTCACACTGAAGACCTGTCATCTTCAGAAATCTTGGATGTGTCTTTATCCAGAGCCACTGACTTGGGAGAACCTGAGAGGAGTTCTTCTGAAGAGACTCTAAATAACTTCCAAGAGGCAGAGACTCCTGGGGCTGTTTCTCCAAACCAGCCCCATCTTCCTCAGCAGCATGCTCCTCTGCCTCATCACCCACAGCAGAGTGTTGTGATCAATGGAAGTGTTCATCCCCATCATGTTCATCATCACCACCATCTTCACCACCACCATCATGGACACCATCATCCATCGCATCCTGGGGTGGGTAGTGCCCCAGTTTCTGGAGGACCACCGCCCAGTCCATCGTTTAGAAAACTGTCAACAACTGGAAGCTCTGACAATGTTATATCAATTGCGCCAGTTTCTGCTGCATCATCCACTGGTTCCCCGGCATCTGCCGTGTCTAATATCCGCACTACAAGTACTCCTGGCAATTTAGGTATAAGTCCTGCTGCTGGAACTAGTACCTTAAATAATATTGGTGGTGGTAGTTCTAGTGTGGCAAGCAATGTGCTTGGTACTATAAATTTAAGCAACATCACGAGTACTGGTAATGTAAATGCTTTGTCTGGAACTAGCAGCAATGCTAATGTGAATATCTTGAGTGGTGTTGGCAATGGTACGAGTGCTTCCTCTAGTGTCATTAACAATGTTACTAATCCAACTGCAGGAATGGCAGTGGGATCAAGCCAGCAGCAGCCTGCATCTGGCACGTCAAGGTTTAGGGTTGTAAAATTAGATTCTAGTTCTGAACCTTTCAAAAAAGGTAGATGGACATGCACTGAATTCTATGATAAAGAAAACACTGTTGCAGTTTCGGAGGGAGTAGCAGTAAACAAAGCAGTAGAGACGATAAAACAAAACCCGCTTGAAGTGACTTCTGAAAGGGAGAGCACCAGTGGGAGTTCTGTTAGCAGCAATGTAAGCACACTGAGTCACTATACAGAAAGTGTGGGAAGTGGAGAAATGGGAGCACCTCCTGTGGTACAGCAGCAAGCATTTCAAGGTGTGGGTCCGCAGCAGATGGATTTTAGCAGTGCTGCTCCTCCAGCAATTCCAGCATCTAGTATACCACAGAGTGTTTCTCAATCACAGCTTGCACAAGTCCAGCTGCATTCTCAAGAAGTAAACTATCCACAGCAGAAGCCAGGGGTCCAACCTCCTGCACAGGCCAGTCTAACCACTGTTACTGGGGTTCAGCCAGCCCCAGTTAATATACTAGGTGTATCCCCATCTCTGGGCCACCAGCAGCCTGCCCTTCAGAGTATGGCTCCACAGCAGCTGCCATATTCGCAGCCGGCACAGCCTGTGCAGCCTTTGCCAGTGGTGCAGCAGCAGCAGTTGCAGTATGGACAGCAGCAGCAACAGCAGCCAGTTCCTACGCAGATGGCCGCGGGTCACGTTAAGCCGGTGAACCAAAACTCTGTCACAGGGGCTATGCCAGACTACATTCAACATCAGCAGATCCTTCAGACTCCAGCCCCTGCCATGCAGCCAAGTTCTACAGGAGTAGGAACTGGGCAACCGGTTCCTGTTGCCCAGGCACAGGGCATGCAGCCTTCGGTGCAAGCACATGCAGCTGCTGCCCCAGCTCAGCCTGTTGCACATGCTCCAGCAGCAATACCAGGTATAGCTGCCAGTGGTCAAATACTAAGTGTTGGGCAGCAAGGAAGCGTAGCTGCTGTGGTGCAACCACCATCTGCTACAAACCAAATTCCACCTCCAGTTATGCCATCAACGGCTGCTCCTCCATCTTCCCAAGTAGTGCAGCCTGTGCAGACAGGAATAATGCAGCAGGGATTACAGGCTAGTGCTACAGGTCTTCCTCAACAAATGGTCATTGCTCAGCAGAACACCTTGTTACCTGTACAGCCACAGGCACAAGGAGTGGAATCTGTAGTCCAAGGGATGACTGGCCAGCAGCTGCCTGCGGTAAGCCCTATACCCTCTGCTAGTACTGTTCCTGCACCAAGTCAAGCTGGTTCAGCTGTGCCTCCTGGCATACCTTCTGCTTCTGTAGGCTTGGGACAGCCGCAGAATATAGCACAGGCTTCAGCTGTGCAGAACGGCAATTTGGCTCAAAGTGTTAGTCAGCCTCCCTTGATATCAACAAGTATAGGTATGCCAGTGGCGCAGAGTGTGCCACAGCAGATGCCACTAAGCTCTACCCAGTTCCCTGCACAATCACTAGCTCAGTCCATTGCAAGCCAAATAGAAGACGGCAGACGCCCTACAGAACCTTCCCTGGTGGGTTTACCTCAAGCTGCCAGCGCTGAGAGCAGTGGTGGAGCATCGGCCACTTCAGATGGCAGTAGCAGCAACATGCCTTCCTCGGCGTCCCTCTTCCCATTGAAGGTGCTGCCGCTGACAACGCCTCTTGTAGATGGTGAGGATGAGAGGTAAGACTGCCTGTAACTTTATTAAAAGATGGACTCTCTGATAGTTTGATTTGCACTAACTTGCAGGTCTTGTTACAGCCATTCTGTGAAATGAAGCAGTGTGATGTTGCTGTCCAAGTAAAATACTATCTCTCAGGTCTCAGCACATGCAGATATTGTATTCAAGAACTTGTTTCTGTCGTGAGGGAGTGGGGTTGTATTGATTATGCCTTGAAACTACAGAGTGGGTAAATTGTGCTTAACAGTCTGTTCAGTGTGTATATTCCTATTGTGTTGAGGAAGACAAGAATACTGTAGAGTGTGGGTATACTAGTGATTGCAGTTAAGAGTGCTTATTATATGGAAATAATTAATATTTATTCTTAGGTATATTTTTTCTTCTACAAGCCTAGACTTACTCCTGCCTTAGAGAATCTAAGTCTTGACTTCACTAAGGTTGAACCAGTTGCGATTCTGTGGTGTATTTAAATCCTCTTTGACAGCCAAGAGTCACTTTAGGCAAATGAGTATGTTGGGATAAGGGATAATTCAACAACATTGTTGTGGCTCTTTGAATTGAACCTGGGGTACTTTTGGGCTTAATGGCTTTCCTTCAAAGCATTAATGTGCGGTGAGGTCTGCTCAGGCCTGCCGAAGGGTGGTCAGCCTTCGAATCTGGTGTACCAATTCTGTGCAGTTAGAGTAAGAAAACTGCATGTTTTTTTTTCCCATTTTCACCAGTTCTAACTACATGTATTCTCTCACCTTCACCTTTTCAAGCAAATGACCACTGCCTGATCTTAATAGTACGTGCATGTGAATATTCTCATTTCTTTGACAGTGTGTGCAGAGAAGTTGAGACCGCTGTGTGTGCAGGCTGAATTGATTGAAACATCAATTTTTAAGTGTGATGGTTTGATGTTAATTATGTGTGGAAAGTCCTCAATGTGTTGAGGACCTCTTGTGATACAGGTTTGTGAGTGGCCGGAAACACTGGTGCTTCTTCCAAAGAACTTCCTGTCTAAGAAACTACATTAATGGGAGAAGTAACTTTTAAGATACCTTTTTTTTTCCTAGAAAACACTAGAAAAACTGAGATTAGGGTGGGGGGACAAAATAAGCCACTAAACACAAGGTGGGAAAAATGCCGTAGCAATGGGAGGTGAAGCACTTCTTAAATACCTTCTTGGTGCCATAACTTAAATCAGGAGTAATACTAGTGGCCAGACTTTATTAATTTTTTTTTTAATAAAATGGATTGCTGGGAGAGGCTGGATTATTTCCTTAATATTGAAAATCCTAACTCTATCAGCAGTCTCTGATTATGTTGGATCATAAGGTGTTGACTGCCACAATGGCTTTCATCACATCTTTCTAAGATGCCAGAGAACTGTAATGAGTAGCAGCTTGTCTTCCAGGAGTGCTAGAAGACAAGTTCCAACACTGTTGCATTCTGATCATGTTTTTTTAGTCAATAAGTACATGAAGATGGTAGAAGACAGACTGAAGTGTTAAACCCAGCAGTGTCACCATTGTGCCACTAGCAATTTTTCAGAATTTTTTTTTGCTTTTCTGTCATTTGAATTTTGTAAACCAAGACACTAATCCTTCTCTTCACTGGTCCCGCTGGTGTTTGGTGGTGTTATTTGTTTTTGTTGTTGTGTGGTAGTTGTTTTTTGGTTTTGTTTTCTTCTATCAACCAAAAAAATCCCCCTAAGCTTTCAGGGGATCCTAGCTGAGTAGGAGAATCATAAGCTTATTGATACTCAGTGTTTTGGAAAATGACGTCTAGAATATGTCTGTACTCTGATTTTAAGAACATATGTTAACAGTTTGACATAATTGGTACTTTTTCCAGAATGTTTAAATCCCTCGGAGTAACAATAGCCAGAAATACCTTCTTCCTCTGTTGTTTGGCTAGCCAAAGATCATATCCTTTCTTCTCCCATGCACGTTGCGTCTTTGTTCAATCTGTCATCTCCAGGTAGACTACACTTTTGTTTAGCTGCAGTTGGAAAATCATTTGCATTCTTTACACAAAGCAGGATATGACTCTATTAAATGGAGACCAAAAATAATTGGGGTTTTTTGTATGGTAGTAGTGGCCATCATTTTTGTGTACAGTCAGACAATTTACAGCAGCACGTCTCCCTGTATATTTGTATGTGACATTAAAAGCCTAGTGAGATTGCTTCTGTTTCCGCTTCCAGGGGATCTCAGGGCATGGTACTTCTATTGTCATCGTCTCTGGAATTTTAGGCTGGAGCTTAGAGTTTGTTACTCACTAAAGGCAGTGCAAGATACGTTGTTATTCTGCTTGGCTCCCCACTTTTCTGGCCATGGGATCTCTCTAGTTAGTTCTTTTGCTGGCTTGTTAGATTATCCCCACTTTTACAGGAGGTAAAGAGTAGTGTATTGTAAAAGGACTGTAAGCATTTCAGAAGCAGGTGTATTGTATGCCTGGTGTTTGAAATCCACGTTTCTGTCGGTCTTATCTGCACACATATATCACTGAAGATTTCTATCAATACATCCCAAGTGATTCTAAACCTGGCAAAGGAAAAGGTAGGAGAAAAGACGTGAGTGATGATGTAATTGGGCCAGCAAAGAAGCTGTAAAATTCCATTTAGCGTGACTTTGAAAAAACATCTGACCCATGTAATACCGTGTATAGATTAACTCCCAGCTTTCCTTAAACCTGCATAGAACTGCTTTTAAGGCCGTGCCAGTGTCTTTAAGTCTGTTCAGTTTTTAGAACACCATTTGCAGCTCTTTCTATGTCTGTTATCAGGGCATGGCCTTTTAAATATAGACAAGTGTGGAGTGTATCTGCTTGGAGAACTGTAACCTTTATTTCTCCAGTATGAATGATTTTTATTTCAAGTCATAGTGAAGATTAGATATGAAAAATGAGCTGCTTGGCAGAATTCCATGTGGAAAATTAATTTGCAAATACTAATAAATAAAGAGAGGATACAAATAATACTCTCTGTACTTTCTGTATTAAAAAAATAACAATCAAGCTGCGAAACAAAAAAACCAAAACCCCAACAAAATCACCAAACACCCGTAGTTCTTCTAGTCTTTCTTAAGCCTGTTGGGTGTGCCATAGATGTTTGTGTGTTGGTAGATTCATCATCTCTGGATTTTTTGGTCTACAAAAATGCAGGCCATTTTTTTGATGGTTAAATAATTTTTTTCCCTTCTCCATAGCTTGAGCCATGGTATGGACTCAGTGCATAGCTCTTAAATAGTTTCTTGGATTTGGAGTGGTTACCTTCATTTATTCACTACGGTTACTAAATTTTGCTAATTTTAGACATGATCTTTTGAGTTTAGTATTTCATCTTTAGAACTGTAGAGCAGGATTGCTTTTATTTTCACGTGTTTGATATTTAAGCATGGAGGAAAGCATGTTTATTTTCCAGCAAATCTTATTGTGTATTTATACTTAGTGTTGCAAAATCGGTTTTACATCTTCATAGACAATGTTTTACTCTACATGCTTGCAGTAAGATTTTGTACAGACTTAAATTATTTTTAAGTGTAGATTTAAAAAGTTCACTGTGAAGTGAAGACTTTAAAAGTTAATGTATTTTACAGCATTTATAAAGGCTGCTATAAGTGAATTTAAAAATAAATTAATCTGAAATGTTGTTTGCTGTTACTCAAAAGCAGATTTTGTGAATGAAGGATAAGAGAACTAATAACTGCCTCCCTGTCCTTGAAAACATTTCCCGTAGAATTGTTCACATTCTTTAGGCTGGTGCAAGTTGTATTCACCTGTTTGTGCATGTTATCCAACGAAGCTGAAGAGAAAGGAGGTAAAGATGACAGTAAACACAAAAACAGCACAGAGATTTAAAATATTTTTATATTATCTGACAATCTCATTATTTTTTAAGAGAAGTTTTTACTAAAAGATCGCTTTAGAAGTGTTTTTTTTGTGTAGGATATGTGTTTTGGTTGTTGCTAAGTTTGTAGTAAGGGACTGGAAGATTAAAGCTCAACATGAGAATCAAAAGACTTGTGAGCAGCCTTTGAGAAATCTCTAGCAGTAGTAATTAATGCTAGATGGTAAAGTGAAGTACAGTCAGGAAGCTGGGTTGATGTTCATCATGTATGCAGCTGTGTAGTAGAAGGGTTGACCAGGTACAGGTGAGGTTTTTACAGATGTAATTCAATACTTTTTGAAGGTTTTAGTAAGCAGTAGTAAATGAAGTAAGGTAGAACTGGAAGCTTCAATTATATTTTTGGTGCAGTAACTATTTTCTGTACGTATTTTGAATTTGTAAGTGGTTTTAGAGTTTATATGGGCTTTTTTGTTTGCTGGAAGTTTTGCTGCTCTATATTTGGTGAGAAAGGGAATAAATACTTTATAACAAAGGATTTCTGGCAGATTAGCATAGATTCATAATTATCTTTTTTTTTTAGTCGCATCTTAGGGGAACTGGTGTTATTTTCTGTCTTGCAGATTTTAAACTTCCTTCATAGTCTTGCCACCATTTTGAAAACCACGTGATTTGAGTTCTAGGAGATGAACTGTTAAAATCTGTTTGTATTTTCAATTGAGCTTTCTGTGGAACTTGAAAAATTACTAACCTCACTAATGGCAAGTCAAGTGAGTAGAAGGAGACAGCTTTGATGAAGAAAATGTGCGTGCTATTTTGTCATGCTGACAAGTCCAGTTTCTCACTTTGTCTGATGGAGTAAAACACCTGTTGTCAGTGGAATTGACTTTGTTAGTTCTGCTCTAAGTAAAGAACAATGAGGAATGTAGGGTCTCGGCCTTGTATGTCTGCTCACCAGCTGTAGGTGGCAATATCTTTTTTAATGGAGCTTCTCCTGGTGTCTTTTATAAATGCATTTTTTGCATGCCATGATACACTTTGAACTAAGGGTTGCTACAGTGCTTGGTATTGCATTGTATTTCAAGACAGGAAGAACCAACAGTTACCAGCAGGTTGTAAAAGCAGTAAGTTAGCACTTAAGCCAGATGCTGAGAAATCCATCTCTTTAACTGATTTCCAGAAACCATTCCTTAGCACTGCAGTTTTGGTTGCTCATTGGAGCAGTGCATAAATATGAAACTGTCTATGTATTGTGTGTGTGAAAATGAGCAAACAAGATTTTAAAGTGTTTAATGTTGAAAAACCATGTTACTGTTTCAGGACTTGCATTCTTTACAGGCTAATCTGAAAATTAGAATTAAACCCACTGACAAATGGATTGGCAGTGAAGTGTTTCAGCCTTTACAAGTTACTGTGATCTAGATAATGGGGAACAGATTAATGACTGTATCAGTCAGTGGTAAGCTAGCAAAGTTAGCAGAGTGGGAGAGGAAAATAATTAAAAAACAAACACCACCATCCCCTCCAAAAAACCCTAAACAAACAAACAATCCCAACCCAACCTAGCAACCCCCCAGTATGTTAATGTATCTTGCTTAGGCATAAATAAAAAGGTGTATGGTTAGCATGCCTATGCTACAAAAAGACCTCCTATAAGCTATTCATCTTACAGATGGTAATAAAGTAAGTGAGCCTTTTCAGACCTGTCTCTTAACAGCTTAGGAAGTACATCAGATTATAAACAATAGTATTGCTAGTATGGTCTTTTAAACAAAAAACCTGCACACGCCTGAATATCAGTGCAATTATAGCAAGGGTATTCTTGGTATGACCTTTATGGGAATAATTTGTGATCTGGCTCTGCATTGTGATGTAGGTGAAACATAAAAACGACTAGAAAAGAATAGTGTGTCTTTGTTCTCATTGATTTAATGCACTGGTTCTTTTTCTATTCTTTTGATTAATTTATGAGACTAAAATGTACTGTGTGTAATACGTATTATGCTTTAACAAACGACTGAAAACTTCTCAAGGTGGGCCTATACCTTTCATTTACTGCATTTATGCCACCAAATACAGTGCTATTAAAATTGACTAAAGGTAAGATTATTCAGTAAATTATTTCATGGTAATGATCACTAAATAAGAAACTAGTTTATTCTCAGCATGGTTGTACAGGAAACCATAGCCTAAAGCTAAGATGGAAAGAGTTCTTGGGTGACTGGAGGTACAGCACTTTATTTATTTTAGTCTGTTCTAAAACGTTCAGACTTAGGAATTGCCTGATGGAAGTTCAGCATAATTATGGTATCAAATTGGAGCACCTGATCATCCTTCTGGATTTAATGTCTGGGAACACTTTAACTCTTTCTCTGCCTTTGGAATTTGCTAACAAAGATAGTAATTGTGCTGCAGTCAGTGGTGTAGAAATCCTTATCAGCTCATTTTGTGCAGGCCTGCAAACACCTATTGTGCATTGTCAGTGTTGGAGGCAGGATTTGGTTTGTGGTTGCAGTTATATGCAAAAATCTCCATCTTCCACTGAAGCTGAATTGACCTTCCCGAGAGAGATATTTAGAGGTTATAAATGTTTGTCAGGCAAGGATTGTTAAAGATGCCATACATGCATGGTAGTTTAGGTGTTGTGTCATTGTTGGTTATCTTATGGACTAAGTGGCTTGCTAGTACCTACTAAATAAGGACTTTGGATTTTGGTGCTGTGCAGAGATGAAGAATGATACTTATCATGTTCAAACATATTATTATGCTTTAATAATAACGGGAACTTGTTCAATTTTATGATTTTTTTTATACTTGCAGAAGTAAGATCTTTAACGTCTTTTAGTAAAACAGAAAAGTCACAGTAAACTTTTTCACTGTTTTCTTTGAGCAAACAATTACTTTGATTATGCTTCCTTTAAATTATTTTGGCATTATTGTGTACCAGAAATGACTCCTGAGATTTTTTCTACTCTTCTCCACTGAGTTTTGTTAGATATTTGTCCTTCATGTTAAATGGTTTATTACGTGTTTTGAGGTGTTGGTGAGGCTTCGTATATTGATGACCTTTGGTAGTCAGGATGCAAATTTAAGAACCGTAAATATAAGAATCAATTCAGGCTTGAAGTTCTTGTCCCAATTTTTGTTTCTTCTTGCAGTGCAGGGGTTAGTGATGGTCCAGAACAGTAAAAGTAAACTTTCTTTGTTCAGCAGAGAATGGCTACCAAAGCAAACTATTCTTTATAATTAGCCTGCCTTGCTGGGGCTTGTAGGTATTGTACAGACTGAAATGGGTATAGAATTTTGAAAATACACTAGAAGAACAGAGTAAGAAGTAAAGTAGTTGGGGGGGTTTTGTTTATCATTATGGCTTGGAACTTCAACACAGTTTTAGAGCTTACTGTAGTCCTCATAGAGCAACAAATGCACCTACCACTGATGCTTTTTTTTTTTTTTTTTTCCTCAAGGAGATTCTCAGAAAATGGCTTTGTAGTTGTTTTAATTAAATTTAAGGGGTATCTTGTTCATCTGTTTACATACTTTTGAATAATCCATTCTTTTGAATGTAGCAGAGAAGTAGCATTTTATAAATTGCCAAAACAGGCAGCAGAGGATCTTCTTTGAGTTTAGACTTGGAGATGAACTTACTACTAGGTGAATGGAACCACAGTCTATTAAAAAATAGAGGCAATACTTCTAGTAGATAGCAGCTGGAAGTTGGTTGTAGAGTGTTTTATTACCTTCTGCTTAAGTTTGTTAAATAACTCGGCCAGGCATATTGCTTGAGCTTCTGTGTGATTCAAGTATTTTTCCAGCCTTCTTGTTTGTGTGTCTTGTTCTTTCCTTTTTTCCTTTTTTTGGTCTTGTTTTGTTTGATTTGTTTGTTTGTTTGTTTGTGTGTGTGTATTTGGTTGTTTTAATTAGCATGGATATCAGCAAGAAGTTTTCAGGACTCTGATTTCTTGGTGTCTTACTGAGTTTTGAACTTTTCCAGCAGTTGTTTAAGCAACAGTGTCGGAGTATGTGCTAAGTGCTAGGGATAATACTGAAAGCTGCTGAAAATGTGGATACACATTCAACAATAGTCTTAGCATCTTAATGCATTTAATAATAGGGTTCCTTTTTCCTGTGGTACTGCAGTGTAGCTCTTAATGATGAGTTACACAGGTAACATAATTTCAGCATGCAGTGCTATTACTGTATGGTTGATTCTTTATCCTCAGTGTCACACTTGGTTCATTCTGCCTGTAAGACCATAAGATGTGGATCAAATGGAAGTCTTTGATTTGTAATCCATTGTCTTGTGGGTCCTAGTTGTTGATAACTGAATGTTAATTGTCTTTGGTGCTTACGTGTCTAGTTAGTAGTCATTTTAGTTGCATAAACTGTTAAGTTTTGAATTTGGTATCCTTTAAGTGTTGCTTATGATGGAATCACAGTCAAGATGAGAGAACTTAAATGTCTCTTAAGCTTCCTGTGAAGTGACCTTCATTTCACCCAATTCCATCACGGTCATGGATAGATGACAGAGAGAGATGATGACTGGCAGTCAACTTACATATAAGAAACTGCAGAAATCAAAAAGTCAGAATATAACCATACTAATTTTGTGTTTCTATATATTCAGTGTTCTTATAGCTATTAAGGAAGATTGTGATTAAAAATTAACCTAGTAATTCATGTATGATTGCTTTGATGTCTGTTGTGACTGCAGTTTTGAAATACTTTTCATTTTAAAGAAAAACATGCAAAAATTTCTCAGACAGAATCTGAATAATGAGTGACTTGTTTGGCATATATTGCCACTGAGCTGGGATAAGCAAAGGGAAAAAAAAACTTCTGTAGATTTCCTGGAAGATTATTTTAAGCTTCATAATTTTACTGGATGTATGTGTGTCGAAATATCATAATGTGTTTTTGTACCATATGAAAGATTCCATATTTTTCTGAGGAAGTCTGTCTGTGGACTATAAACAGCATTTTAATTTGTACTTCCAGATTGAGCCTAACAGAAGTGGAATGTTTTTCTTTCCCTCTAGGATTTTGTGAGGGTTCATGCTGTAATGCCTGCCATATAGAAAGGAGATCAACTTTGGTTTTTTCCATAATTATTGTGTGTGTGTCAACTTGTACATGGTATTAATTGTCATTCTCTCTTGATGTCACTCTCAGTAGAGGATTCTCAGACTATAAGCATCCCTGAAATCTGTCAAGGAAGGATTTTATAGTAATAATTAATGTTTATAGTTTATAATATAATTAAATATAATGTTTATATTTAGCATTATGGTTTGTTTGTTATGATCTGTTCAGTGAAGAACCTTGACCTGGCCTTAACTTGAAATATCTCCTGAACATCTTGATTAATTTGTTTTTGAAATCCTTTAATCTGAAATGGTTTATGTTCCTTATCTGTATTTACACATATGAGAATATATAAAGCTTTTTTGTTTTTTTTTTAATAAAACAACCTGAAACAAACCTACTGGTGAAAGAATGAGCAATTGCTGCTTTTACAGTCTCATTTCTTGTAGTCTCACAAAATAAGACCAAGTGAAAATAAAATAAAAGGAACCATGAATTAAGGACTATGTACTTTAAGTACTTGTTAAGTAATTTACTGTAGCACCCAAATGAATTCAAGGTATAAATGTACCTCTTTAATCTGCTGAATGAGGTTATTATGTTAAGAATGGATCAACATATTGCACTGCCAAGTGTTTCTTTAGTAGGCCTAATATCCCAAACTGGGTGAAATGTCGAATTGCTCATAAATGTTCAGGGATTGGTGTTGGATGTGCATGTGCCTCCGTGTCATTTTTTTTTTCTTTCCAAGTGTATGAGACTCCTTCCAGTTCTCTAATTGCTTGTGGAAAAAGAGGAGTTTCTGAGCCTGTATTTGATTGGAGAAAAAGGAGGGAGGGTAGAAGGTGTGAAAGAAATGTTCATGATGCTGGCTTTGGTTTTCTTCTTTCTTTCTTTCTTTCTGGTGGGTAAAGGGGTTTTAATTTTTGAAATACTGTCAGGCGTGCAGTGTGTCAGTCAAGCATATGCAGTTGTTGGCAACACAGTCTCTTCCTATTTTTGGGATAGCAGCTAAAAGGCCTTGTAAATTGGTGCTCTGTTTTGCTGGCTGCTTTATGACAAAGAGCAGAAAAGATAATGTTGAAGGACTTGGTGTCTGATGTCCATACAACTTCTGAAGTGGTTTTAAGACAGTGATGCTTTAAAACAGGCAAAATCCTAAATGTTTTTAGTGGTTTAGGGAGAAACAGAGCAGCAAAGCAGAATCAGTAATTTCTGTGTTCTTGTGGGGTTGTACCCTGTTAATGATGAAGTGCATCATATCCTGAGCAGCACTGCACTGACAGTGGTTTCAGCTGCCCTTTGACCAGGAAGGCGCGGGTCAGCCTCTTCAGGAGGCCTCACTGACTGCCCGTGGGGTGCGTGGATTTGTGGTAATGCTTACTGCTGGAGCTGGACAAGAAATTGAGCAGTCTTATTTCACTGGAATTTGTGACTGGAAGATAATGATTTGCATCAAGATACCTTCAGCTTCTAGAGCACTGTGATCTGTGGAAGGGGAAAAAGAAATACTAGCATGTTATAGCAGATGTTGTTATCTTCAGTTTCTGTATTTATCTGACCATCAGAATCCAATGTGGAATCTTTATTATGTAGGTTTACTGTCCAGATTCTTAAAATATGTAGAACAGTTTTTTAAAATTTCTGTGACATTGTTGAATAAAAATGTTTTCTCTGAAGAAGTTCTCCAAAGAATTTTGTAAAGGACATTGAAATTGTATGTTGTGTTCATACATATTTTGAAATAGAGGCTTGTCTTGTTACTTAGATATTTAAGTATTTAAGCAAGCCATGTAATCTTCCCTCTTAATCCTTTTTATCTGGGGAGATGCTTGAGGAAACCTGTTCAGGGTTTGTTGTTTTGTTTTTTTTTAATTTTAGTTTTAAAAAAGTTTCCTACTATTTCAACCTCTGAATATGATAGACTAAACCATTCTTAATGCTTCAGAAACATGTACATTTTACAACAATCTAAAATGTTCTGATTGTTTTAATATTGCAAGAAAAACTATACGGAACAAAAATGCACCCAAGCCCTGGGATATCTTTTCGTTAAGTGATGACTTTTATGTAATATGTTAGCCAGAAGATAAGTCAGATCAATTTAACAGCCATGCAATTACCTAAATCCCAGACATCCATTCTTCTAATTTGGCTTTAAAATCCTATGATTTTGTGAATTTACAGCTACTCTTTAAAAATACTTTCTTGAAGTTGCTGCTGGATTTCTCTAGATTAGGTCTGTATGCTTTGTGAGTGCAGACAAACCTTCTCATACTTTTGTTACTGTGATCACTGGAGCCACACATGTTGTATCCATCAAATGATATTGCCATGTAGCTGTGCACAGCTTGGCATAGGCAGCTTGGTAGTGTGAGGTTTGTGCTCACAAGTGGTCAAGCATAAGTTTTGGTTGTCTCTAGCAGATTGTAACATGTATATGTAGAGTTTCTGTAAATTGTATGCTGGAAGTTGTTAAACAATGTGTTTTCTACTAAAAACTTCAATTTTCTTGGATAACATTCTTAAAAAATTTAATTATAATATGAAAAATCATATTAAATGAAACAAATATTTTCTGTAACATTTTATATCCTAAATTATATACTCTAACCCAAGGTACGCATTTAAAATTATGTTATTAAAATGCTTTGTTCTATTGCAGAATTGTTCAAGCATATGGGTAACCCTTCTTTAAAATTTTTCGTCCTCATCTGTTGCATGTTTTTCACCATTGATTTATGTTGTCTGCTTGTGATGAAGAGGCAAGATTTAGAAACAAAGCCATTTCAGAAATCATGAGATTGCTGGAAAGATTTGCATTTTATTTCAGAAATAAGAGTTAAAAGAAGTAACTATAATTGGTAGTCTCATCTTCCTAATGTGACCACAAGAAAAATGTACCAAAAATAATTGCTGGGAAAAGTAGCCTTTTTTCTTTGTGAAAGAAGATCCAGCCATGTCTGAATACTATTTAATTATAGCGTCTGTCAGTGAATGTGACTAGTTTCTGTGAGATTGTTCTTAAGTGGTAAACAAGGGTTGTTTTTAATCTCAAACTGGTAAGAAATGGTTTGAAATGCTGTGTCTGAAGAGATGCGCAATTTTTTCTGGTGAAATATGCAATTTTTTTTCTGAGTATTGATGTGGTGGATTTTACGAAGATGGCATAGATAGGAAACATGAAAATTGGAACTTTGCTTCTGGCTGTTTTGAAAATTAAAACTGCATAGAAGGTGTGTTTGAAACATGGCAATGAACACCTGAAATGTCAGTGTGGCTGCTGTTGACATGGCAGATTGATTTTTCTTGAAGGATTAATAAGTTAATTCACCTGAGTAACTGATAACAGTAATAGAAAAAAGAGATGCTGAAGAGAAGGCTCAATAAGAACCCTATGAGGTGAAGAGCTTGGAAATCCTGGACTGACATTTGCCTTTTGGAGCACTTTGCTGTACGGATTCCAAACCTTTACCTACTAGAACCCTTTGAACCTTTACCTAGAAGAAAGGCATCTAGTAGTGTATGTATGTCTGTTACCTTGAGTATAATTTCTTGGGAGGAGGTAGAAATTTATTCTCTTAATGGTTCACTGCCATGGGGAGAAGTGGCTAGTGGAGAAGCATTTGGCCAGCTGGAGTCTGGCTGGTATAACTGAGTGTTGTGGGGATGCCATATGTCCTTGAAAGTGACTGTTTTGATCAAGGCTTAACTGTCGAGGCCAAGACCATGCAGATTTATAAGCAATAGAAGCAATTGTTTGATGTTAATTGTAGGTTTCCTAGATTAGCATGTTGTATGTTTGTACAAATTGCATTTCAAGACTTCATAGTGTATTTTCTTTGCTGGGTGTGAACTGTTTGTATTTTAGCTTCATTATAGTACTCTGCTACATGCTGAAGTACAGGCTTCAGAACTTTGTTCTGCTTCTTTCCTGATAACATTGGCAAAATGCAACACTTGCTGAGCTAGGTTATGCTGCGTGAACTAATGCATCCCATTTCTAAGCCTGGAATGATGTCTTAGAGTTCTTCTACTTCAGCTTTGTTTCCTGTGCTTTTTCCATTTGTCCAGTTTGGTTCAGCATGTGCTGTTCTTTGCTTGAGGACTCCTGATGAATGATAAATACTTGGGTTCAGGAAAGCGACCCTTCTGGTGGTGAGTCTGAAGAGTAAAAGCAATAAAAGGGAGTAAGGAAAAGAATGGTATGAGCAATTAACTGAAGTTGGTGTGCTGCTAATTCCACGTGGGAAGACCTCCATTTGTATTACTTTCCCTTATTTGTATTCTCAGAAAGTCATTCTTACGGAACCAGAAGCCTTTGTATTGTCCTTGTAGACTAGGTTTGCTTGCTCCAAACTTCTGGTGTCTGTAGGAAGTGGAGCCAATGTCAGGGTCACTGGCTTTCCTCTCCTCTTATGTCACTCATATTCTCCAAGTAAAATGGAGTGTCTTACCCCAGTCATTTTTGCCTCTTTGAGGATTTTCACTCTCACTCACTATTACTATATTGAATTAATATGTTTGAGAGTTCAAATCTCTCGCCAAATGTGCCAGAAGGATCATTTGGTTTTGGTGTGGACAGATACAAACCACAGAATGTCCATCTTGTACATTAAGAAGGTACTTCAACTTGGTTCTTTGAAAGCAAAAAGCTGCTGTTGCTGAGGCCTGTCCTACAACATCTCAGAATTGAGTTGTGGTGTATTATTCTTAAATGACAAAAGATAATCTACAGGGATTAGAAGGAATTCGAAATGAAACAACCAAGTAGTACCTAAACCAAGAAGTAAATCTCTAAAGCTGAATAATAAACCTACATCAGACTTCTGATTGAGACATTGATTCATAAGGAGCCTTAAAGCTATGATAACATATTCACTTTTTTGTGCTTTAAATTATAAATGAAGACTAGCTTAGATCATGATCTAGACTGTATGCGCCTGTGTGCCCTCAAACAGTTTGGGAACAAGAGGCCAAGGGTAAAATTGCCTTGGCTAATATTAAGATTTTTTCTATGGAGCTTGGTGCCCCAAGATTCTGTGGAGACCTACGGGGGAAAAAAAAGTTTAGAGGTTTTTGCACCTTTAAAGTAGGGAAAAGTGTAACAACTGCCCTACTCAGTCAAAGCATAGACCAGAAATCAAGATGGTTGTGTAAGTAGAAGCAAGATACTTGAGGTTTCATTAAGAACAAGAACACTTATTCACAATTATTATTTTTCAGGAAGCTGTTCTTGTGCTTGAAAAATGTAATGGTCAGCAGAGCAATGGCTCAAAATAGCATTTTGGATGTTATAGCATTGGCTTTAGAGCCTCATTGGCAAACATTCAAGAAGCCTGTAAAAGAAGAAAATGCATTAAATGTTGAAACTTCTAAAGCTTCTGTTTGAATTTAATTTAAATTTTCATTTCTGTTTAAGTTTAAATTTTCTATAATTTTTCAATTATATGTATATTTAGTAAAATATTTGAGAGTGAGCTTAAAATCCTGTGAATACACACTAGATGGCAAAAATTCTTATTTGCAGCACAAAATAATTATAGGAGTTCATGTGGGTAGGTAGCTGCAAAGAGTTACTCAAACTGTACAGAGTCAAGTGGTCACTGTGGCAGTGAGATAAAAAGAAATCATTCCAGTAGCTGGATTTTTCTGTTCTCCCTACTTGTGTATTTTTCAAATTCTTAGTTGCATGTCAGGTTATAGTATAGGCCTTTTGAGGTCAGTTCTTCTTTCTAAACATTCAAGTAGGTTTAGTGGTTATCTGATGCAATTGATATTGTTTGTCCTTTTGCAGGACACTGCTGGTACCAGAGGGAGGGGTGGCCTTTAGCAGCCTCCTTCTCCACTTTTCTTTACTCTTGGTAGTTTCATCCTGCCTCAGGGTAGGAAAGATGCTTCCTGTTGTAAAAACCCCTCTTAGAGTGTCTGTGGATAACTCCTAGCTGTTGCTAATGAATAAATAGACAATGAGCAAGCATTTAATATTACCAGGTTCTCAATTTTACTGTTGTGTGGAAAGGACTTGGAATAAGAGATGGTAAATGCTTCCTGTGCTTCCATGTGTAAATGCATTTTAAATGCTGTTACCAAAGTTGCTGTGAACTGTCTTCACAGTAAAAAAAAACAAAAACAAACCAACCAACCAAAACAAAACAAACAAAAAAAACCCCAAAACAAACCCACAAAAAAAGAGAATCAGACATTTTAAGTTGATTAATCTCTTCATGGTCGTGTTTGGACACTAGGAGTTACTTTTAAAAAATTTCGTACCAGGGCTCTGAGATCTGGCATAAGTTTTAAAAATATGCCCTCGTCACAGTGCTCCTTTTTCAAATGTTTTAAGTAATTAATATAGAGGAGAAATTTGACTTAGTGCTACTAATAAATACTGGAGCACGTTTTCCAGGACTTCAGAGTTGCTGGCATATCCGAATCTCTGCAGATCAGTAAGCACGTCAGAGGTCACTAAACCCTAAAGGAGACAAGTAATCTACTTAGGCCTTTGGGGTTTTTTCCCGACTTTATTTATAACTTCTAGTTTGAAATATATTGAAAATAGCTTTCTTTTCATTGTGCTATATTTTTGTTTTAATCTATCCAACAGCAGAGGAGGATGTTTGTATCTTGTCCAGTGTGTGGAAATGAGTGTTGTGCTTAGACAAGACCTGGATATGATCCCCCCAAAGGGTACCATTGTGGGAAGGACTTGGGTCAAAACCTGGGTTAAGGCAAGGCCCAGGTACCAGATCTGCCATTTCTCTTTGGCTAAATGTTAATATTGTGTTTAGTCTACATCACCTGTTCCAGACCCCTACTTCAGAGGCTGGAGGAGTCTGCAGAATTTCCAGGGGTTATATTTGGTGTTTGGACAAGGTGTTTGATTAGGTTTTAAAGTGGAGTGTACTGTGGATTATATGGAAATAATCCATGATGTTGCAAGTTAGCAGTAAAAAGAGTAATAAATTTAGAAATGCAGGAAGCTTGTTGATCTTGTTTTAGATATAAAAAGTTGGGCAAAACTTAAGCTTTTTTGTAAAAATTAATTGCAGTTAATGAAGTCAATAAATAACCCTAGTATGTATTTAGTGTGTAGACAATGTTACTTCAAATATTGTTTGCTGCTACATGAGGTAGCATTGGAGGGAATTACTCTGAAAATACAAAATTCAAAACCCAGTGTAATATACTCCAAGACTTTGCATGGCATATAGCTAATGTATGAGGCCAGTTAGCAAATGTGGTTTTGCTTTTAGTGTTAGTGTCTTGGCATGAATTCCTATTCTTCATCCTTTTTTTTTCTGTCTATAACCTATTTTATGTAGTAAGTTGATCTATAGCATCTTTCCATAGCCTCAGTGAAGCATCTTGCATATGAAATTAGAATATGCTAAATAATACATGTCTAAAATAGGATTAGCCAAGTGTTTTATTTATACTTTAACTACTATTCAGGAAATTTTTCTTCCTCATGCTGGATAGTCATTTACATCAGATTATTGTTTGAGTGATACTGTAATATGCTGTGCTTGTTGGGAACAATAAGGTGATGGATTATTTGTTCAGTAGGTTTTGAGTACGTTAAACTTTAAAGAAAATAGGTGCAGAATTACTGAAAGTGGAATAAAATACCCATAAAGGAATAGTGACTAAAATTCTTATTATGTTAGTCCTTATCATGTGCCACATCTTGCTTGTGTCTACTGGAAGAGGCACAGATGTGAGCATGTTACGTTCTTGGAAGAAAAACTGCTAAAGATTGAGGAGGGTGGTGCAATTACGTGTGTAAATGACTGGTGTAGCAGTCATTACTCTTACGAAAATGTACCTGATCCTCTCTAATGCAGCTTTGTTGATATCTCTGTAAAGCATCCTAAGAGAAAGGGGTCTGAGGAAGTTGTGACTTTATTGATCTGTGATTTTTGGACTTGTTCTGTATCAAAAAGAGAGCAATTTGAATATGCCTGAGCAATGCATGGCCTCTGAAGATGAGGAGTAAAAGCTTGACTGCAGGGTAAGATTGTGCTCATGAAGGTGGTTGAGTACCCAACATACAGGATAAAGAAAGGGTGCTGATAATCGAGGCTAAAAGGAGTATCTTCTTTGGAAAGACATCTCCATGTGGGGAACGTTATAAACACTAGTGGGTGAGAAGAGGCAGGTAGGAAGATAAAGCCAAGGCTGTAAGCATATCCTATTCCTCCAGATATTGCTCTCTAACAGTATGTGCTGGTTTAGCCTGTTATTTTAAGCCGCTGTACTGAGTATGTTTAGGTGGATGTAATCAGACTGGCTAGCATATTTCAGACACATTTTCCATACTGTCATTGACTAGAGCATTGTGCTGAACTTGCAAGTGTTAATCCTGTCTTCTTGTCTTCCATATTCACGGTACTGTATGATGTTTAAGATGTGCATGTGAGAAATGTCTGTGTTTGTGCTGTTTCCTGGATGCAACAGGATATGCTTGTGATGAACAGTGCAACAGTGTAAGAGACTAAACTGCTTGAACTAGCCATGTAATTCTGTAGAACAGTGACTGCTGGGTTGGATAAGTTTATAAATCTAATTAGTCTAATAATTTAGTGCCAGAAGTTTTATTAGGTGCCTTTTGCAAAACCTTCTATTATGCAATCAGTTTGGATTTCAGCATAAATGTTTGAAGTATGCAATATTGGTTAATAGGCTTTGGAGATGGATGGAATTTTATTTCTGCTGGATGGGTACTTTAGGCTGAGGTGCTTCCTTTTAATTACTTAGAACCAAGAATTGTGGCGACTCTGCCTTTGAAAATAATTGTCACTGCTATTTGTTCTTTGGAAACATTCATGCTCTTGTAATTAGGGATTTGAGACTAATGGAAGAAAATTATGAAAGGGATTGCTGAGTTTCTAGTATTGCCAAGTTTAGATAGTTAGGTTTGGTTAATTGATGTGGATTAAATAGTTTTAAGAACTGTGTAACAAGATGGTACTGAAGTTTTTTTAGCTAAAAAAAATCATGTAAGTAGAGCAAGGATGAACACAAAACTCAGAGGAAAAAATAAGCCAGAACAGCTCAGTGCATAATTTATGCTATGTAAATTGCTTTGAAATTGGTGACCCCTGATGTAATTTCCCTTAAAAGATGCAAAAGGGATTAGAAAAGCTTGCATGTTATGTAGATCTTGACTGTAAAGCTTGTTATTCATTCTAGTATGTCTCTTGAAAAAAATATAAACTGCTAAAATCCAGCACCTGAAGGAGTTATCAGATGGAATAGAATAGATGTGGAAATTTAATGACTGTGTTTATCAATAAATGTAATATTTGTTGGAATATGAGACTGAAAAGCAAATATTTTTGCATTGGTTGAAATTCATATGGAATATGTGACCAGTTGTAAGGGCTGTGGGACCTGATTCAGATATTTGTGTAATGCTGATTTTCTGTTCTAGTTTGGATGATCCCCCATGTAATTTAAGGTTTTCAGATGTTGCACAAATGAACGTTACATTGCTTTCCAGCATCGAAACAAACTGTTAAATTATTTTATTTGTGCTAATAGTTTTTGTCCTTCAAATGTTAATGTAATCAGTTCAAATAATTAGCTACGTAACAGAAAGCATACTTAGAAATTAATAAACCTTTAGTGCATGGAAGTCCAGCTGAAGGGAGAAGAAGAAATACTTTCCTTTGCTTTTTAATTGATACTTAATAATTTTTGCGGTCCTAGATAAATCTAGGAAAAGCATTCTTAGGATATTTGTATGCGATTAGTTATTTCCGTGCTGTATCTAGGCAGCATGAGTTTCAAAGCCTTTGACAAATGCCTATTATTTCTAGATATTTGGAGCCCATTTTTCCCTGGAGAAAGAATGATGTATCCAGGGAAGAATTTTCTATTGGAATTCACTCATAGCTGTCTAAAAATTCATTGAGATTTTGTATTACAAATGCTTATCAATGTTTTGGGGCTTTTTTGGTTTTATTTTTATCAGAATGGCTCTCTAAGGAACATTAGCAGGACAGAGGGAAATGTGAATTGCCGTGGTTTTGACACAGAGCTGATTATATTAGTTCTTTGAACTTCATCTATCTCTTCTAGCAATGAAATTCAAAAATAGGGATCTGGATACATTCCAGATGATTTTAATTTCTCATAAGATTGACATTCAAGTAGTTTTTGAAGCTATTTATATATTTAAAATTTTTATTAATGTAACTTCTGTTGAAAACATGTATGTACTTCAAGAGATTTTATTGAAGTCTCTTGGATTGCTGTTTTATATCTTTCCTAGTGTGTTGGCAGTGTATTCTTTATCATAAATGTGGCCATTAGTTTATGAAAACTTTAAAACTTCATTTTATAATATATAATAAAGAAGTGTAATATGGGATGCCCGTGACAATTTCGGTCTTTGGTACAGTTTAAATAAATCGTTGTCTTTAGTGGGTCTCTAGTATCTGTCAGTGTTTACTCGACAACTAGGGAGGGGCAGTTTTGTGTCCTTAACTCTTCTTGTGGATTTAATACAACTCAACACTCAAATGCTGCAATAACAAACAAATTCAACCAACCAAAAAGATCCCTTGTGCTAATATTTATGCTTCCAGAGTGGTTATGTTGCTTGCTTTCTTGCTTTTTTGGTTTATTTAGTAGTCTTGCCATGTAGTCTCTTCAAACCTTTGTGTCCTAAAGCATCCTGATGCAAATCTTCTGAAGTCAATCAAAACAGTGTCCCTAAATGTAACTTGCTGTCTTTGCGCTTTTTAGAACTTGCTCTTTGAAGCTTCTGTGTCTGATCACGCTTTGTTTTTTTCATGTCTTTTAGTGTTTCCTAGGTCTTGCCAATAGATAGAAGAAAATTCACACATTTCCTGTAGCTGTCTCTTTGCTCTTCAGTTTCAAAATAAGTAGTTATAAATAAAAAATAGTTATTGGACTCTCTCAGTTGGAAAAGAATTTAACATGTTCACTAAATGTTTTACACTCTTGAAATTAAGACTTTAAGATTTTTATGTGATACCCTAATTCTCCTGTATATAAATCTTTAGTAACAAATCAATTATAGATAGTTCCTGACAGTGCAGGCATGGTATATGGCCTGGAAGAAATTGTTGACAAATAGAGAAAGGCTTCCCCTAAATTGGGAAATATCAAATTGTGACACATGTAAACAAGAGAGTTTACCGATTTGATAATCAGGTGTCAGAATGATATGTTAAATATAGTTACCCCGTGGGCTGGTGGCACATTGTGCATCACTGAATGTTTGATAGTTCCTGTAAAGAAAAAGCCTGGTTTTCCAAAAAGTAGTGCACAGGACTCTAAAATGAAGCTTCTGTTTCTTATAAGGAAGTACCATTATTACACACTCCTTTAAAAAATGGGCAGGAAGAGAGGAAGGTGGTCTGTTAATTGCTAGCCCTGTTTGTTTGTGCATGCCAGAAGTTGACACACTGGGACATCTTGCCGTGTATTCTTCTTTTGTAGGTTTTTACTGCTTTCTGCTAGCTGACCCTGCTGTGAGCAGTGGGGTTTAGACTAGGTGGTCTCCAGAGATCCCTTCCAGCCTCAGCTAGATGGTGATCCTGTGAGAAATTCAGTATACTTCCATAAATTTTTCTTTTAAAGTCTTACTTGCAAAGCAAGGTGATAAGATACTTGTTTGGTGATTCTATTTTATATTTTTTAAAGAAATTAACATAGAAATTGGGACCAATGATTTTAAAACCAGAACTGAAGATGGTGCTTCACTAAAACAGATAATGTTCTTCCTCAGTCACAGAACTGAAACCAGATAAGTGTTTTAGGTTGATGTATGGACTGCAAGCCAAATCTTATTAACCCTCTTAAGCTTGCAGTTAATTATTAGTTCTCTGGAACACCTTTAACTTACTCCTGACACACACCTGTATTTTATTTTGATTTTTTTTCCCCTCAGGAACATTTTTCATGAAACTTTATATAGATACTGCTGTAAATTGCAGTGGCTGCCTTGTTTCAAACAGATTGCTTCCTTCCTAAGGTCCCTTTACCTTTCTCTATTTGCTCTCTGTAGCTTTGCCTTTCTCTCCAGCCTGTTGGTTTGTTTTATTTAAAGGCTTCAGATGGGATGTTTTGGGAAGATGAAAGGAAAGACGATGTGGTGAATTCACTGTAGTATTTTCTTTCTCTTAAGCCCATGATTGTGACACTGTTTACTATCCATATTTAGTTTATTCTAATACGTTATACAACTGTAAGTTTAACATGAAAGTAGTGAGTTTTAGGAAGTGATAAAATTTGTGGTTTATATAATACAAAACATAACAATAAATATTTGCCATCAGTATGTAAAACTATGTGTTGTGATGGTGAACATGCATTTTTACTGAATTTAATTTAGTACACTGTAGTTTGAGAGAGAGAACATCTAGCTTTCCTTAAGGTTTCTGGAAGGACCATGAAAAAACTTATTATTCCTTCTGCAATTTATAATAAGTCCTTGCCTCTTTTACCCTTTGTTTGGTTATAGCAATATCATGGCCCCTTTTCTGGCTCCTACAGTCTTGGAATCTACAGTGCTATTGGCAAAGCTGTTAGGAGCTTAAACTTTTGGGACTCAAGGATTTTAAATTTTGTTTAGCATATTTTTAGGGAGATACCTAAGGAATGAGGGGCTTGGCTTTTCTACCGTGTTTGAATTCCTTTTCACTGGTGTTTGTAGAAGGGAACAGAAACTTGAAGTAAAGAATTGTAAAATTTGACAGAGTATGGCAGAGAATTTGCTGCTGTCTGTCAGCAGTTCCACTTTTTGTGGTACTCTGTTAATCCATTGCTTTGGGCAGCAGCCTACAAGCTTCTGGACAGCTGACAACCTGTGCAGGTCCAGTACTCCTTCCAGAGGGAGCAGCAGCTGGATAGGCAGGGTTGTCACACAAGGGGAGAGACACTCATTGTTCTTGTCATATGTATCTTTAACTCTCAAGGATTCACTTGGCCTAATGAGGTACTTCAGACTTACTGTTTCTGGGTATTCTAGAACTGGAGAGTTTCTGTTCATCACTTTTGCATTTTGTGTCTTCTGATCTGGTAGAGAATGTGGTATAAATGCATGACGGAGTGAAAATAACATGCTCGGGCTATCCTTAGACCAGTAATTCAGAACTTGTTAGGTCTTCGTGTGGGTTTGCTTTGGCCAGTAAGCAGACCAGAATGAGTGCATTGGAGCCAAGGAAATGGAACGTGCTTTTGAACCATTGTTCAGATTTATTCCAACTATTCTTTTTCCTATTTGCTGAATTGCTAAATGGCTTTGGTAGATAACTTGAGGGAAGGCAAAGGTGGAGGAATTAGCAGCTGCATGCCTCTCTTCAAACACCCTGTTGTGAGCCTATTGATTATCTTTTCATGAACTTCTTTGAAACTTTTTGAAAAAGCTTGGTTGTTGACAATTAAAAGAAACTGGAGAGGTATCCGGAAGTCTGTCTTCCCTTTGCCAGGGTCTTCTGGATTTCATCATGACAACAGTAGTTTTACAAATGCTGAATGTGTTTTCCCATAGTGTGTATTTAAGATATTTGTGTTATAGATGACAAACGCTAGTGTTGCAAATGTCATCCTGAACGTGCCTTGGTGAAAAGGAAAGCAAGTCTAAGGATCAAGTCAGCATGAGAAACAAACCAATGATTCTAGCTTCCTAATTGAGTAAATTACCTGACAAATCAGACTCTAAAATGTTTTCTGAGGTTGTAAACTATCTGAAAATTATAGGAAGGCACTTCTTTAGGTACACAGCATAGGAACTGGGGAAGGCTCAGCAAAACTCAACTGAAGGATTCTGTTGCCTTTCTGCTGTCTTAGATTGAGAATTCTCAAATTCTTCTTTTCAACTAGCCTTTTAGGTGAGCGTTTTTTAATGATGAGCTCTTTCTGAGAGGGTATGGCACTGCCTTTCATAAATGTTTCATAAGTGTGATTTTGCTTCTTTAGAAATACTTTGAACTTTGTTTTGTATTAGGTGAAACAAAAATACGGTCATGTATAGTTCTGTTGTACTTTTAACTTAACTATTGCATTCCTTTTTTTTTTTTTACAGGTGTTTTTGTAATAAAACTGCTTGAGTTATAGTTGATTCTGTTTCATGCTGTCTCTTGGATGATACTTATTCTAGCACAGACTATTCTCACTTAATGTTTTTCTAAAGTGCACTTGTACTGGTGGTCTCAAAAGAATGCTTCTGAAACTGGGATGAGGATTCTTCACTCAAAACCATTTGCAGTTGGAGAAGGCATTCAAAACATTTGTCCCTGCTTTGGTTGGTGGAGGAGGAGATTTCTAAAATTTTGGGTACATAAAAACTGGGAACTTAATGTTCATCCCTCCCAATATGAGCAATTAAAACAAGTGTGGGAAAGAACAACTATATCTATTGCAAAGTATTCTTGACAGGGCCTCATTTCTTCAAGTACTTGATTGCCAGCTCTGGTAAGTGCTAGTGTGTTCGTTGATCATCCGAAAAAGTTTGTGCAGAAATTCAGAATTAAAAATACGTTAAAATTATGACCTGTAAATTCAACTGATCAGGCTCTTTGAAATACAACACAACTACATATGTACCGGTTGGAAGATTTAAAGACTGAAAGCTCTCTTCCTGAGAATCCCCCTGCTTTGCTTATTTAAACCTTGATAATTTTTCAAGTGTCCACTGTAAATTCTTGGGCCTTTTTTATTTGTTTTATTGTGTGCCTGCTAGAAAAGTTTTGGTTGCAGGGTACCTGTGATGCTTTTTAAATTTTTTTCCACAATGATGCCAGATGTTTTTATAATATCCTTCATTCAGCCTAAAGTAATAACATGGAAGTAATAACAAAAAATATTTTGCCAGCTTTGTGTTACTTAGAAAGATAGATTTTAATACTAGCTCTCTTGTCAAGCATAGCAGTTGCTTCTATTAATAAATATTCACATTACTAGATACTGTTATGTGATATTAGAACGGTTCTTAAATATTTGGCAAATAAGATGGCATTGAGCAACTTGCATTGGAGCAGTCTTTAAAAACAAAATAAAAACCATATAAACTTGCATCAGATCATGAAAGAAGCTGAACTGTACTTAAAAATAGTATGGCTAATGCCAATGTTGAAGCCTAAGTGTTATACCCATAACAGGACTCTAGTCCTGCCAGTGGCTTCATAAATGAATTTATTAAGTTAATGCTTCAGGAGCATTGAATTCAGTGGAGTTCAATCCAATCTGTCATTCTGCTACAGGGTTAGTGTAGGATGTAGGAACCAGCCTTGAAAGATTTTATTTTCAAATGTGTTTGCCCCCCTGGATATTTTTGTTTAATATTTGAGAAACAAACAAAAAGATCCATGAGTTCTGGAGTTTAAAAAAAGAAGTGTGTGCATGATTTTGAGGGCTTTCTGTCAAAGGTCTTGTTGACTGTGGCACTGCAGATACACTTTTTCTGTTGCCATGCTGCTCTTCCCTTTGCCCCCAGTAGTTTCATTCTTCTCCTATCTCTTCCCCGTGTTCCCCACTGTAGTTTCCCTTTTGTTTTGTGTACTTTGGCTTGCTGACTGCTTGAAAAGAAACCCTGGCTGGTCTGCAGCTGCTCTAACCACTTGGGGTGTACTACCTGGTAGCTGGTGGCTGTCCACCAGAGTAAGTAATGTTGGCGATGCCTCTTGATGTTCCTCGCCTTGTACTTGTGGAGGCAACAGTAGGGCCATGCTCATCTACTCTGTTTATCCATTCTTCTGTTCTTTGAGGTGAGACACCAGATATAAAATTAACAGTGGCTTCAAAAGTGCTTTTATTGGGAATGTGCAACAGAAATACTTGTTTTCTTTTGTTGTTTTGGGTTTGTTTTGTTTTTGAAGACCCATTCAGAATTGTGATTGATCTGTGTGTAGTGGGCAGTAATCTTGAGTATGAGAGGTTTATGATCACAAACTATTTAGATGTAATAACCAGAAATTTGCAAGTCCATGGAGCTACAATCCATATGTATAAACTAAATAAATTTCACTTTGTTAATTTCTGAACAAAATTAACAATTCAAATCAAACATGGAGATGAGTTAATTGTTACACTAGCTATGAGCCCCCTCTTCCTATAACTTGTATGTTTCTGTGTTTAATGCTAGCTCCAATTCCAAAACAGATTATTAAGCTTGTTTGGATTTGGCTTCCTCATAGTAACTCTGGTTCCTCTCTTTGAATTGTGTACTTTGCCTGGGCCATGGGGAGATGGATTACTGATATCCTTACATCAATTGTTTATGTCAGAGTAACTTTTGATTCACTACATATTCATGTTGCAAATGAATGTATAGTAGTAGTTTGAATCTGCCTTATGATAATTGGAGAACAAGATAATCAGATGATACTGGCTTTTCTGATTGCCAGATGCTGCACAGACATAATTTTTTAACATTATTATTTAGGAATAAATTCACTGCTCAGAAGAACCGTTTGCTTAGATGTAAGTGATGAAGAAGAGGAAAGGAAGATGTGTTAGTACATATTAGGGAATGGAGCGGGGAAAGAAGATGGATTGGTAGTGTGTACAAAGAATATTAATGCTTACGTTTTGTCTCTTAACTTTCCCTTTAAAAGACTTAAGCTTTGTCAATAATGTCTTTTACCACTGTTACTAAGTTGCAGTTAGATTCATAGAACTGTAGAATGGTTTGTGTTGCAAGAGACCCTAAAGATAATACAGTTACAATGCCTGTCATGTATTTCCATACTGTTTTTTTAGTCTGTACTCAGTATTGTTTAGCCGCAGTTCAAAAACTCTAGATATAGTGGAGTTCAAAAATCTGTGCTATCCAGTTAATGATTCATTTCCTTAAAGGCCAAGGTTATCATGGTGAAATTATTAGCTCTTCGAGAACAGTCTGCCACGTGCTCTCAACAGGTGATCAAGTGATTCCACTGGAGCTGTGTCCTCCCCTGCCCCAGTGCTCTATGTCCCAGCTTTGGAGATGGGAAGCATCTTCCAAGTAATATTTTTAATGCAGAATATGTTTTATTGTACATTATTGTAATGAGCTATAGCAAGTATGAAAGCAAATTATTACTTGATTGTGGTTGTTAGCAGTTTGGTATTTTAGTGCTTTTTGGTTTTTCTGTGGCATCTCTTTTTTCTGTCTATGTATTTTACGTGTACAAGAGAGAAAATGAAAATATTTAGTCGTGATATGATACATTGCTGTAAAGCAGACTCCTGGCATAGGAGGAATATGCCATATTTCTGAAACCTGTGTTCGGTTCATTTAGGGAAAAAATTTAATGCTGTATTGCAGTATGATGTTGTGAGCTTGTCCAAATACATCCTTTGGCTTCTCTTTAACAAAGTTGTGCAGTTGCCTATGCAAGTGCTGTTAGAATGCATATTTTTGGGTTGCATATATGGTTCTTCTGTCAGATAGGATGCTGAGATAGGTGGTTCTTCTGTCGGATAGGATCCTGAGACATGTATATACACATTTTATTTTTAAAAATAAAATGAAAGAAATTGGCTGGTAAATAGAAATTCTCTGACTTGGAAAAAGGCCATTCAAATATGGGCCAGCTAGACTGTTACAGTAAGTTGCGCCTTGAAGTATGAAGTTGGAAGTTGTGTTCCTGTTCGACTAAAATCTACCATAAAAAGTTAAGAAATGAAAGAATAGAAATTCCTCAATGTTCACATGTAAAACGTGTGAAGTAATAATATAATGCTTAGCCATCAAAAAAAGGAGGAGGAAAAAAGCAGTTATGCAGTATTAAACTCTGGTCTAGTTTGTGAAATGCTTATGGGGATTTCAGTTATGCAGATACTAAACTATGAATTAAGAATAATTTGAAACTCGGGGAAATAGCTGTTTGGAAGAATAACTACACTTAAGAAATACGGACTCATTCTTGGTTGCGTTTTGTAGAATGTAATGCTTAACTGCCTCCTCTAGAGAACAGCTTTTGAGCACATGCCAGCAGTTAGGGACTTCCACTTTCTTAGGGATCTCTGCAGTTTTCTTTATGTTGGCTATGCCAAGCTTTGTCACGTGCATTATGCTTTGCTGTTGGTACATATTGGTAAACTAGAAGATGGAGTTTGACTTCATTTAGGAAGATGTAGAAGTAACAGCAGCATGGAATACTTGGGAGGGATTTTTAGGTGGCTAAAAAGCTATTTAGTAGAAAATACTGTACTTTGCATATAGTGTGCAGCTAAAACCTGGTAACTTTAAATGCAGATTTCTTTTCAGTCCTACTGCAAGCCTATCTTAGAATCTCACCTTAAAATGAAAATAGAAGGGAAGGAGATATGTTAGACTTCAATAGAATTGTTCTTAGGATCTGCCTATTCTTAGGATTAGGTGGAAGCGTTTTATTAACTATTAGCAACTCTTTCTGAGGAAACACTGACCTTTACATATATTTGGTACAGAAATCAGAGATCAGGCAACTAATTTCATTCTTAAAAGAGTCATGTCAAGAATATATTTGTTGTATGTTATTGTCAGACTTGCTTCAAAATAAACTGTATGTGTGTTGTAGACATTAAGCATACACAGAAATGTAAGGTAATGATTCAAAAGGTAGTGTTGTTTTCAAGAGGGTCCGTAAGTTTTCCAACCGTAATGATTCTGTGATACCGTCGTGTGTGGGAAGCTCTTTTTTGTCTGCCCTGGATTGTGGTTATTTTTATCAATGAAATCTCGACTCAAATGAAGGAAAGAGGGTCCTATGAGATTCAGTGTGTGGTTAAACACTCTCCAGCCCAGATCAGTCAGTGGGGTAAGTTGCTATTTTAGTACGGTTATTTAATGTCTGTATTTTTCCCTGTTCTGAATAATTTCTAGTATGCCTAGCCTAGAAATAGATCTCAGTGGTTTTTGTATGTATCCTTTTATGTGTGACTTGATACTGTTTTTTTCCTTGTATACAACCTAAACCAAGTGCTAATATTTCAACAGATACAGAATGACAGTCAAACACAACACACTGGTATGCCTGTGAAGAGGCACTGCCAAAGTTAATTGTGTCTAGTGCAAAAGCTTGGAGTTCTGGCTGATCAAAGCAGGTAGGTGTGAAGGTGCTTGCATGGAGAGAAGGGGAAAGCTCAACGTAAATAGTTTTACATAAGCAGAACAAAATTATACATTTCAAATGGCCTTTACCTCAGCTGACTGAAACATTTTTCTAATAAAACTTGCAGTGGTCTTATTCCAAGTGGTTTGGGAAAAATGACACAATTTTAATTTAAAACTGAAATGTGGGTGGACTGAGGCACTAGTCCAATAAGGAAAGTTAAGTCAGCAAATCTTTAAAAAACATTTAATTAGCTAATTAAAGACAGCATATTTTGTATGGTGGTATCAGTACAAGACAATTTAGAATGCTTTTTTCATGTACTGTTAACACATACTAGGTAAAATTATAAAAATGTAATTCTGATCTAAAAGATCACTGACGGCACATGAGACTTTTAAAGCTTGTATCTTGAACCTGAGAGGCAGACTGTTACAGAGGTATCACGGTGTGCTTGCACATCATTTGCAAGTCATGACTGAATCAGTTCATCTCCACTGTCAACTACTCATGTTAGACAATAATAAGCCTCTGTTGCATCACAGACCTACTAATGTTGAAGAACTAAGACAGCTTACAATAGCATTTGACATCACTCTGTGTCTGACCAGACTGGAAAATTCAATCAAGTTTTGGCTGTAGAGTTCTTACTGCTTCTGAAAATGAAGAAGGGGTCAAGCCTGTTGCTCTGAGTGGATGCTAAATTTATAAACTCTAGGAGTAAGGAAACCCTTTGTAGAAACCAGGATTTGATATGGAAAGTAACATAAGTGCTCAAATATGAAATAAAAATTCTGAGTGCTTTCCAAAATAAAACTTTGTGAAACTGATGACTTAAAAAAGCCCAGGTATCTTGTTAAGCTTTTATTTATCAGTGTGTCCATATTGCCCTTTCCTAACATTAATCTATTAAATATATATATTGGAGTAATTATTGCATGAAAGGGGCATTTCTCTGCTATGTTTGAGTTCTCCAGAGATCCCAGACACCAGAGGGAAGTGATGAAGTGTCAGAATTTACAGAGAAAAGTCTTGAGGTATTCTCCTCTGGAAATTCAGATAGGACCTCACCCTACCCCCAAAAATCCCACCAGAAAACCCACCCAAACCCCTACAGAATCAAAGTATCCAGTCTGATGTGGCTGTTGGAACAGCACTGAAATCACTCCTCCTAACATTCCTTGTGTGTGGTATTTCAACTTCCAGGTTCTACAGATAGCCAGTCTAGAAGACTCTGACCAGAGAAGTGTAGGAATTATGTGAAGATTGAAAACTCAGTAAGAGAAATGGTGCTTTAAAAATAATGTGTATTTGTTACCTAATTGTATGCAAATAGAATCAAATTATTTTAAGCAAGCCATGTATTAAGAGCTACAAAACAAAGTACTAAAACTGCTATTAACACTAATAAACTACAGGTTTTATGTCATTTTTTAAAGTAAGTTCAAGGTATACAGAAATACCGTAACCTTTATTTCTGTAGTTGGTTTTCTTAAGTAGAAAAAAAGCATACAGTCATCATACGATGTCTTAAAAAAAACCCTTTTTTTTTTGTTTTTTTAATATTGGCTCATACACTCTGCCCAGAAGCATAGAATTTCCCTAAGACTGAAAGAAGGTCTGCATTTATGACAGAACTGTATGTTAGTGCCAATGAAGTCTGTTAATCTGATTAGAATGTGGTTTAGTTAGGCCAGAAAAGGTTTGCTCTCAACTGTACTTGGCATAAAAGCTGACAAGAAATAAAAAGCATGTTAATGAAGATGTTTAAAAATATTCTTGCAATGTAAACAGTTTTAAAAAGGAAAAAAAAATTATATCATTGTTTAGCAAATACCCATTTCTTTAATTGTATGAAATTGATATATCTATTAATGGGAATTGTTTTTACAAGGTAGTATTTTCTATAATCAACCAATCATTCAATTTTATACCTCTAGTGTTTTCCTGTTGCTGTATATGTGCCAAGAAATATTGGCTGTGTTTCTCAAATGTGTGGTGTTGTGATAGCTATATATAAGTTCAGAATTCTGTGTCATGCTGAGTTCAGAAAAGCCAGGGTTTTTTGCCACTCCTAAACTTAGGAGTGTGTGGAGGGTGTTTCAGAGATTGGTACCTATGCCAGTCTTAAGTAGATATTGTCTGATGCCTTGTCTGATAATCTAGACAAAGCTGTGACCCTCTGGGGTATAGTAGGCCTTTAAAGAAGCTGAGCACAAAACAATTCTGGAGAGAGGCCAAATGCTTTTAAAACACCCTCTGAAACAGAGTGTCAAGATTGTTACCATTCTATTTGTTGGCATATTTATCTTTTAATGACAGGTTGCATGATAATCTTAAAAATAACACTTTGACCAAGGTTTTTGCTGCCTTTTCTCTCCATCTTGGGGCAAAATAACATGATCTGATGTAGCTATTATAATATTCAATGACTTCTACCCTTCTCTCCAATCAAGTCTCCTCCTCCTGTTCCCCCCAAAAAAAGCCTTAAAGCAGAAAGTTTTGGAAAACTGTTTTTTTGTAGCTTGGAATTCAAACAGCTTATATCACTCCTGTTGATACTTTCATACACATGCTATGTTGGTGCTAGTTTCTGGGAAAAGGATGTTTTACTAAAATTTGCTGTTCTTGTAATGTTTATTTTGAATAACAGTTCAACTGGATGCTGGTGTGTAGGTCCCATGGTGGGTTTGCAGCCTGCACATACTTCTAGATATGGAATTGATGGCAGCAGGGCAACAACTATAGGAGCTGCAAATGCTCTGCAGGAGTAGTTGCACCTTGCATCTAAAATAATTGCATAATGCTTTAAAATTTCAGTTTGAGAGTTGAGAATTACTTGACCTGACTGCAGGTAGCTTGAATCAGATATGGCAATTTGTTTTGGCAAAATGTTTTCTATGTCCTTGCACTTGGATCCTGCAGTTGTTGGAGCTGCAGTATTAGAAATATTAAAAGTATTGTTGCTTATATTCTACACCATTAACCAAATACAGAGATTCAATTTTTTGCTTATTTTGCAGATGGTATCCTGTACAATTTATTCACAATTGTTTAAACTTTCAATTTCTTGGCTGTTGAGCTTCTGCTCACTGATGGAGAAAAATGGACACCACTCCTCACTGACTCATGAATTGGCTGTGGAACATGCCGTATAGAGAAGGAAGAAAGCACTAAAGGGAGTTTTCCTCTTGGGGTGTTTATCAACAGGCAGGGCACTATGGAAAGGCATTGCAGAGATTCCTCGTTGCCCAAAGAAGATGAGGGTATTGATTACAGGATTCCTTACCAACTTCCATATGCTCAAGAATAGAGCTACTCGTGCTTTCCTGATTGACTTCATCTGTATCTGTAGATCACCAGCATGTTTTTCTTGTCAGCACGGCCATAATTTCTTTCTGCATCAGCCCAAAGGGATCCCATCAGAGCCTGCCCTTGAGGTAAATCAACAAACTATGGTACAGTAACTGAGAAGAGCTGTTGGATATTCAGCTGCTTAAGCTGACTTAACATCCCATCTAGGTAGTACAAATCACTTCTTGGTGATGGATGTGAGGCAACAAAAGAACTTTTCCCAAAATTCCTCTAAGAGTCTTTTCTAGACTTGGTTTTCATTCTTTTTCATTCTTTTGAATCTTCATAAGGGCAATGGAGTATTCATTAAGATTTCTCATCTCAAAATGCAGAAAGGTTTAGTTGTTTCAGACGGAAATACGTATCTCTGTGTAGGAATCAATCAGGCTAGGATTTTTGATGGCTAGAACTCAAAAATTACCAACCTCATTTATTCTTTACAGTTCAAGACAAGTCTGCTCAAGGGAAGAATTACGTATGAAAGGATAAAAATAAGAGTTCTTCCTTGGTTGTAAAAGGAGAGATACCATGATCTTGATGTAGGAAAAAGAATTTAAAAACAAATCATTCCCAACTGCTTGTTTCAGATTGATCTTCCAGAAACTGTTCAGCTGTTTCTGTGAGAACACCAATGGACAAAATCTTCATAATGCCTTTTATTTGCCCCTTAAATTTCACTTTAGATCTTTGTCTTCTGCTGAAGAAGAGACATGAATCAGATAAGACCAAGTACTCCTCTCCCTGAGCTCCTGAAGCTGTGATAGGTGATGTCAGACTGTTGAGTGTATTGAAAGTGATTGGGAGTTTTTTCCATTGAATAGGGTCTTTCATGTGAAAGACCATTTCTTACAGAGGCCCTAGACAGATTCCTGCTTTAAAGGAACCTGCAATGAGCTGGGTCATGCTGCTTTGTCTGGGCTGATCTGCTCTGACATCTTCTGTTGTTTTGAATGTCTGGAAACCTTCTGTTGCTGGAAAAAAATATTGACTTTGGAAGTCAGTGGTGTTTGTAGGCTTCAATGCATCACCTGAAATGAAGCCTGTGGTACTGTGTATGGCATTGTAGTTATGAATGATAACTAGTATTAGAGCAACTTACAATGCCTTGAATCTCAGGAACTTGTCAATTATCTGGTTAAAAAGAACCTTCTATTCACAAGGGAGTCTTTAAGAATAAATATTGTTTTCAACTGCTACTGTCCTTATATTTTTCTTAGCAGATACAGAGCGTTAGTAACTTGCATTGACCACATTCTGTTTATTGTATTTTATCTTCTTTCATTTTTCTTCTGTCTTCTTTACTGGAAGAGGAGAGTACAAACATCAGCCTGGAGACAGCTCTTGGCTAAGTGGATTTATGTTTGTATTCATCACTTACTCTTTCTGAATAGGAAGGCCTCCTTTCACAAGAACATGCATGTGGGATGAAAAGTCTGAGCCTCACTCTCTAATCTTTGAAAGTTGGTCTGAAAGGATGAGAAAGACAATGTTTTGTCCAGTTGAAAGGCATAGGAACATATCTTGATCTTAAGTAGATGAAAAGTCATGAAATTACAATAAAAAACCCTAATTTTGTGAACCACTCTTTCTATTCAGACAATCTCTTACCTTAGCTTGAGATACTGTAACCATGTTTAGGAACAAAGAAGCAGAGTATCCTTCTGCATGCTCCAGCAGTTTCTCTGGAAAGAAATTGCTGATTTTTCTGTTTTAATTACTTTAGAGTTATCAGAGTCTGTCCTTGGTTTATCTGTCACTTGTTTAAAAAACAAAAATGTTTCCTTTATGCTATTTTAGCTGCAAAATTGCTGTGGTTTTCATGACGAAACCATCCCCACCCCCCTATTTTCTTGTATTATTTTGAGCACAGTGAAAGAAAGCAAGCTTTTTTTCTGAGCAGGTGAAAGCTTGTAATTGAAGAACATGTGAGGTATCTAACCATATGAAGCTATTTTGTTTAGGTGTGTGCTCTAGAGGAGAGGATGAAGAAACACCACCAATTGCCCCAAAAGGAATTAAGTGAAATTCTTCAAACATAATGAGTAATGTACCTTCTTAGTTAACTGTTGGATCATGCTCTGCCTGATGTCTTAAGAGCAAAGAGGAGCCCTCCTGGTAAAATGATGGTGCCTTGTGTACCTCAGCACAATGACTGGCCCACGTGCAAATTGTTGTGCAGAAGGCACTGCAATAGATATTAACCAGTAAATGCATATTGAGCAGCTATCCTTGTAGCTGTTGGAAGTCCAGTGACTTCTGGTTCTGTTTTGTTCTATGTGGGCTCCATGCTACTGATAAAATTTCAGAGGAGTCTTAAACAACTTTCAGGATTTGTGAAGAAGAAGATTTCAGTTCTCTTACACATTATTTTTGTTTCTTGTTTGTGTAATGACAACTCCTAGGGCATTTGAGTTTTCAGGAGTAAAAAGAGGAGTGTTTTAGAAATCCAGAAACACGATGCAGGAATTTGAGTAGGTTCTTAGCTTCCACAGCAATCATAATTTGCCTAGGTTAAATCAAAGGTTGTCACAACAGCATTAAACTGCTGTTAGTATTCAATCAGTCTGATTTTGGCCAATAAAGTAGAAGACGAGGTTGAACTAAGTCCTTTACAGAGGAGTTGGGAGTGGTGTTAGGAAGTCATTGGTGAGGGAAACATTCAGGTAAGTATGACCATTTCTTCTTAAAAGAGATTATGGGAGACATTCACTGCATTGCAATAGATGCCATTTTTAATTCACTTGAGAAAAAGTGAACAGAGGAGATATTTGGATTATTTTTTCCAAGAAATGAGCACTTAAATTCCCCCTTCCCCCTACCTACATCTACTTGTAGCAAACTGAGAGAACTTTCTGGACAAAACATCTTATGATTGATCTCATCTGTTACTAGATGTCTTAACAGTCTTGAAAGTTCACAATTCAGCACTTTGGGGTTGATTTTTTTTTGCATCAGAGCATGAAAAAACTGCATGTCTAGTACTCATCTCTTGTCATCCTTCCCTATTGCAGTGACTATGTGTATGTCTCTGTGTGGCAGAAAATGAGGGAATACGGATCATTATTCAAGAAGTTACCAACTAGCACTTTTCCTTCCCCTCCAGTCTTTCTGCCTCCCTATCCTGGAAGTATGGAGTCCCTGCCTCAGCCTACGGCTTCATTCTTTTTCCAGCTGCCCACAAAAGTAAAGAACCAGTGTGAGAGTTTGAAGAAAGAATCCGCTCAGAGGACTGAGTCTCAAGCAAAAGCTCCAGGTTGCAGACTCAGAAAGAAACTTCCTTTGGGGAAGGATCTGCTTCCAGGATTTGCTCGTCTATTTTTCCTTGGGCAAACAGTTCTTGAAGCAAACAACAGGGTTGCAGGTAGGTAGGGCCCCTTTGAACTGCCATCTGCTCAGGTGTGAAGGATAACTTTATGCTGTTTTTCTATGCAGGTTTTTTTTTGTTGTTGATGTTGCCTTCCACTTCTCTAGGCTGAGAGAGGGAAAGAGTGTGAATATTGTAAAGAAAAAGTGTTGGAGAGAGAGAGAGGAGAAAAATGTTCTGGGCACTTGGAAAGAATGCCTCTGTGTAAGCTTCCTGTCCATGGGTCATATTTGTACTTCAGTTCTGTGAAGCACTAATGACATTCTTGGTCCGACCCTTCTCTAGACAGGAAACTAAGTCGAGAGCAGAAACTGGTGGCTGGAGCCAAGATAAGGCCAGTGATTGTGCATGGCTCATAAGCCACACAGCTTTCATCTCCTCCCTGTCTCTTTACACTAGTGCTAGGTTTGAATGTGCAGTAAGGTGGAGGTCATCAAATGGGTTTGAAATCTGACTTGATTCCCAGCACTGAAAAATTTCTCCAGTTCTAAACATGTAAATATATTTCTTCCTTTAGAGGAGCCTGTGACTGCTGGGTTTGTAAAGTCCTGTTCTTTAGTCCATGTGAAGGAAATAGACTGGAATACTCTGATTAAGGGGATGTGCTGCTAACCCACAAGATCAGCAATCCCTCAGGCCCAGAGAAAGGGAATCAGCTCAGGTAAATGCTGCCTTTCTCACTTCATGCTGTGCAGAGCAGCAGCCTCTTCCTTGCAAACATCGGGAGCCCACAGTCAGACCTTTCTTTTTCCAGCTATGTCATTGCTGGCACAGGAAGTTTGTTCTAAATTCCTTTTTGATTTTTAGCAAAAGAAATCCCTTGAAAACTGGCAGTGAAATTCTGAGGAGATTTTACCAGTTCCTCTTTCGTGCTGAGTTGAAGTCATTTGGAACTATGTTACATGCATTATTACTTTGGTGCATCTTGTGACTCTCTCTCCCTCTTCATTCCCTCCAAATTGCTTCAGGACACCTTCTAACCTTTATACTGCATCACAAGCCTTCAGCAGAAGATCTTATGTTGCTGGAAGATGACTGGGTTTGGATCTTGGCCTTCCCTAAGCAGGATCTCCTGGCAAAAAAAGGGATTGGGAAAGAAATGGCTCCTTTTTCCATCACACAGAACCACCCTAGAAATGGAGGCCTAGGCAGAAAATTACTTCTAATGCATCGTTCTTTAGGAAATGTGTTTGGGCTCCCACAGTCCTTTTGTTACAATGTCATATAGATATCCTTTATAAAATCTAAACCTGGCATCTTCCTATCTGGAGGTCAAGTCAATAAATCCAAGATTAAGAGTTTACAGGTCTAATAATATGGTTGGGTCTTCCTGTCCCTTGCATAGGAGATGCCACATGAATCTGTGAAACAGGGATCTACTGTGGTTCAGTCTGTTATATTTGTAAAGACTTTTCTACTTATATTAAAATTATTAGAAATAATATTAATAAATGTTCTTGTGAAAATGATATTTAGACTTCTACCTTGCTGGGTTTACTTAAAAATAAATTTGAGCTAAAATGTCATAATGGGCAATATGGGAAGTACTGCATCTTTTGAGATTTCCTGTGGCTTTGTGTCACATAAAAGTGTGTTGGAACTGCTGAGAGCTGTAAAAGTGGAAATCTAAGATTTTTCTTTAGGAGTGAGAAGTTGTTTGTTAGAAAGCCTAAAGCTTTTAATTGTTTTCCCCCTAAGGGATTCTGTAGTCAAACTTAAATAAATGTCTCGCAAGATCTCAAATAAAAAGCTTATGTTTGGTGACAGTGAACAACACACACATGCCTGTGTACTTGTGTTGTTCTCACTATAGGAAATTAGTTTTGAAGAATGGGACTCCTAATGTTCAGATTAGGAAAGGGGAAAGTTTTGTTCTGAAGCTGAGTGTGAGAATAGGAGGCAGGAGGGTATACCAGACCCCCTGGCAGTAGGTGAAGAGCACTTTCGTTTTTCTGTTTTCTGCTTCTGGCAGTTGAAGTAAACTAGCCAGATGCTTGTACTTGAATCCAATTGATTTCTTAAATCAGTTACCACAAAACTTTTTTTTTAAACTAATGCCTAGATCTTTTGTTAAATTCACCAGCTTATTTAAATTATTCAACAGTCTTAACATAGCCTTGAGGCTACTGCTTCATGGCAGTTGTGACTTCTTACTATTCTGGAATGCATCGCAGTCCTAGTACATTCTAAAAATAATTGTTCAGATGGTGCTGTTCAAGTGCATACTTACTTGGCCCATATAGTGGGCCATTTTCACTGGACTTTCTGAAATTGGCTTTCTGTTGGATGGCTTTTTAATATCTTGTTTTCTATGATTATCAAAATTGCTTGTCTTCCTGCTTCTGTGGTTATTGAGTAAAGTGCTGAATTTATGACCTGGTATTTTTAGAGAACTGATAGTCACATGCCTGTGTTAAACTATGCAAGCACAGTAACACTTGTTAACTTTGAAGTTTAAAAAGAAATCAGTTTAATGTATCAAATTCAATCCGATTATAATATGTGGAAATATGTATGTGATGAACTTAAAATTGACTAGTTGTTACAGGTATAGACATGAATTGTGTACCGAACAGAAGTAATCTAGACATTAATCTGTGGGTCTCAGAAATGAATTCTAACATCTGCAACTAGAGTTTTGTGCCACCAGTGCTTTTAGTTGAAAATACCTGTTTTTCAAATTTCTAGTCCATTTAAGGTCTGATATCCTAAGTGCCTTAGTAGGTATACTTACACTTGCCTCAGCCACAGTTTTTGGTCATTTTATTCTGTAGTAGGTAAATTTAGGACTGTCAAATACTTAGAAAAGAGGCACTGAGAACTGTTTGTTACTGTCTCAGTTCCTAAAATGGCTTTACTCCTCCCCATCACAATTAGGAAACAAAACCACCAAAACAAAAGCAAAAACCAAACTAAAAAGCCTGTTGCAATTCTACAGTCAGTATTTTGATACTCATCTATCACCGTTGCATTAGCCTGTTTCTGTCATGCTCTGAGTTTTACAGCTGGAATCCTGGGTTCTTGGTACATCCTTAGAACAATAACTCCTGCCTTTGTGTTATTAAATAATAAAGATATCTGAAACAATTTTCTTCTTGTTTATATTGTACTTGCCATAAGTGTATGCACTGAGTGACTCTTCTGACAAACTCCAGAATGCCAGGAAACATGGAAGAACACTGTGTGATTTCAGAGGTTTTTAATGCCTGGTCCTAATGGAATTTTGAAAAACAGGCATATAATGTTCCTTTTTATCCTTTTTCTATTCTCTTAAAGATTTCTTTGAGCATTTGAGCTACCTAACTCACTTCATGTAATCCTTAATGTATTCTTGACCAGATAACCAGCTCCTCCTAATTGTTTCATAGCTGGTCAATAGAATCCTGGCTTTCGACACTGTTTTTCCTGTCCCAGAAGAGCTATCTTGTTTAACTTGAAAGTTTTGCTTTCTTCTTTTCACCTTCTGTCCACCCTTTGTGGCTCATGCTGCAGCTTTCTCTATTACAGGATGCTTTGAGGAAATACCCTGTAAAGATCAGGAAATTTGGGGGAAATTCTTGCTGATGTTGCTACTTCAGCCAGAGCTAAACTTGTCATTTGTGTGAGAGATGCTTTGTCAGTTTAGTTTCAGGAAGGGAGATGTATCAAAAAGTGTTATTTTTGTAAACCAGAAAATTATTTTGATTTTATAAACAAGAAAGTGAGACTAAAGAGCATAGGGATGTTTGTATACCCTTGCTTTACAGAGAGGAGGTGGGTAACCAAACATGGACAAATTTTCTGTAATTTTCTGACAACCAGACTTGTTCCATCAGCAATGGTGTGCTTTAAATTGGATTTCATTCTTTCAGTCCTGTTTTCAGGACAGGGGCTTTGAGCAGGTTACAGTGTCAAAAATATTTTTCCGATCTTTTTTTAATTAAGGAAAGTCGGCTCATACCTTTGTTTATCAGACATGTAAGCATCTCTGAGTCTTGAAACAATGAGTGTGGTTTAGGGGCAGGTTTAGAAAAAGTGGTTTTAACTGAAAGCTGGAAAAAGGCATTTTCTGAAAGCAGTGGTGACAAATGGTTGAACCATTCCGGTTTTGTTTGTTGCATGGACTTTGCGAAGAATTGGCGACTGCACGGCTCCTAGGACAGGTCCGTGAGTTGATGTCAGCAACACGAGGTGAGTTGGTGGGTTATTGCAGGAATTGCTGTTTTGCTATGTAAGTTGGGTTGTCAGTTTAAAGACTGTATTAAGTTTGTGATTCTTTTGCTGATGACAGTGACACTTCCCTTATCACTAGCTAATTTTTTAAAGACTATAAATTTACTGTTCTCATGAACTGTTCTGTATTGTATTGTTCTATTTCCTTGGTTGCTGTCACATGGGTGACTTTGCTTTCTGCCTGGTAGAAACTGTCATTTCTTGATTTTCCCATGTACTGAAAAAGTGGTCAGGAAAATGTGTAGGTTTTAGCCTGGTGTTAAAGAACAGTAAGTGAAGAAATTGTACCTTGCAGAAATGGGTGTCACTTTCATGGGGGCAAGATAATATTTTATCTTGAGAGAGGGTTGTAGGAGGTTGCACAGTTAAGGAGGTGTATGGCTTTTGATGATTTTCTTCTGGATAACTACTTCAACAATTGTAACCATAGCAGTATCTGACCTCTTCTTGCCAGATTCAGGTTAAGGTATCACCTGTAATTCTGAAGAAAATAACTTTTGAATAAATAACAACTTGTATGGTTATAAATGGATTTAATGAGATCATAATTGACCTTTGAAGATAGAAATGTGATTTATATAGATTTTCCCAAACTGTAACTTTGTCCTAACTTGAGCTGAGGTTTCTTCATTGGATGGAATTACTTTAGAGCTGACATTAAAGTGTCCTTATCCATCTGAATGTTTCAGAGGAATTTCCATATACCTGCTGCTGATGTGTTCAGAACTTTTCAGAATAGTAAAATGTGAAGTATTTTTTAAAATGGTTTCCTGGTGTCTGGTTGTACTTTGTATTAGATGAGAAAGCATAAAAAATTGATTTGCAAAATCTTTGTGTGCATATATAAACAACTGAGAGATTAAATCAGACTGAAGTATGTAAGAGTAAATGAAGAACAGCTGACATCAGCACAGCTGCTGTGTACAGATAGAATGTTCCTGGGTGACTTCAGGATTACAGTGAAATTGCAGCTTAGTTGGATACTGAAACAGCACAGGAACTGGGCTAACTGAGCAGCCAGCTAATGTAGGAACTTTCCCTTAACAAGCAGTAGACGTGACACAAGAAAATCACTTGAAACAGCTAAGCTCTTTTTTTCCCCTATAAGCAATGATAGAAAAGTCTGGACTCGTAGATTTATAGCTTGTGTGGTTAGGTTCTCTGGTGTATAATAGAGTATAAGTGCTGATTTGAAACTTTATTATGCCTGGGGCACTAGTGTTTATCACCTAGTGGTGTCTAAAACCTGAGTTAACACTGCAGCTTTTTTTAAAGGGAAGAAAGTAGGCACAAGTTAGAAGGCTTCTGGACTTAAACATTTATTCTTAGGTAACTTTATAAAACCTTGTATATTTTTGCCAGGTGCAACACTTGCAGCTGCTTGAAATTAGGAACAGGTTAAAAAATTGATAAGAACATAGGATATTCAAAGAAAGAACTTATGTTAGTTTCTTTCCTAATTAAGAGTGTTGATAAAAACAAGAATATGCTATGCATAGAGCTAAAACATGTTGTAGCACATTCTCATCAAACTTTTTAGCTTTTCATGTGTGAAAAGCTCTTCTCTGCTCAATTTTACCTTTATAGTATCCTAGACTACAACTAATGTTTTTTCATTAATTGCTTAATTGATTTCTGAACTTTGTAAGCACACAAAGTAACTAATTTATTAGAGTTTAGGGAACAATAGTGCTTTCTTCTGTTATGAATCTGAAGATGTTCCAAGAAATTATTTTTGTATTGATATTTTTTTTTCTCTTTATACTTGTATAGGGGATACCTTGCAAGTATCTATTCCCTTGTATTAGTGCTAAATTTTATCAAAAATTTTTAGCTATTCTTCCTTATAGTTGCATCTACTCTGGAGACTTCTCCCATTTATCCCTTTTGAATGAGTACACCAGTCAGGTCTCTGATACTTCTTTTTTAACTAGCTCAGAACTGTTGGGTTTTTAATAAAGTAGCTTTGCAAATGAGAACGATGAACAGTAATGCTACATTTGTTCAGAGAATAAAAACTGCTCCCGTGTTAGTCCTCACATCGTTCTCCAAAAATACATGCTACTTGGAAGACCTGATCGTATCTCCACTGCTAGCAGTCAAACCAGTGCTTCCAGTGTGGCAGTACTGAAGCTACAGGACATTTTGCTTGTCTCTCCAGGCAATATTAACACCCAAATTCTTGCTTGTAGTTGAACTCAAGTTACTGTTTCAGATTAATTTTCTGCCTCCTTCAAAGGCTTTTTAAAAACTGTGATTTTGATGACAAATATTTGAGGTAATAATGATACAAAAGGCTATCTGTGCTCCTTGCCCTTCTATACAAATTTGCCAGTTCAACATTTTTCTTTGGGCTTTAGCACCACGTCTGAATGGATGAGATAAATCTCGGCTCTTCACTTGCCATTGCACTTAAGCAGTAAATGGTTTGTATTGCCACGTTTTGTCATCCTGAAACGCCATCTGTTGTGTGTCCCTCCTTAAGCACCTGCTGTTTCAAAATCTGGCTTGCTTTTTGATTCTGTTTACTTTTTTCTAAAGAAATTCTCCTTTCTGCCTTTCTGTTAATACCAAAGTATAAGCAAGACTATGTGATGGCTTGACTAGCTGTTCCTGTTTGGTTCTTAGCACAGAATGCAGAATTAGATTGCAGATGTTTGAGAACAACGTTTTGTAATCCTTTGGTTTAGTGACTAGTCTTATCAGTTTGACTGATGTGTGACAGTAACTTATTCTCAGGTTGCTACTTTTTGGAACTTTGTTTTTATGTGGACTTCACTGGAATAAATGATGGAGTGACTGGCTTTCTGCGAGGCAGGTGTTCTTGTTGCTTGAAGGAATTTTTTTCTGCAGTACCTGAAAGAAAATAGAATAAAACTGCTGAAGCCCTGTATTTGTTCCTCCCTTCTTTGCTTCTGTGTTTGCTCATTAATTTCTGATATAATTAAGAGGTTTATTTACTTAAACTCCATCCCCCATTTGCAGAATCTGTGCAGTTTGGAAAAGCCTGGAAAATTCATTGCTTTCAATATGATCCCTTAATGTACAAAGTACATTAATATCAATAAAGCTTCACCCTGTATCAAAATATAGGAATTTACCTTTCAGCCTAAAATTACAGTGATTGTAATGTGCTATAAATGCTGTTTCCACATACACCCTCAAATCTGAACTTCAGCTTAGTCTGTATAAAATTCAGGATGTAATTATTTTCACCTTTTTCTCTATGCCAAGAAGGAGATTTTGCTTATTACATGAGACCATTGGATGATGTTTCAGTACAAGTACAATTTGTTTTATAAGTCAAGGGATTTTATTTACACCCCAAATGAATGTCAGTTCCTCATTTGCACCTAAAGTTGATGATTGTTCCCTCAAAATTCTGACTTAAACATAGTCTGTCATTCAAGGATTTTGCTATGACAGAAATCCCCCTAAGGTAGAATTTTGGGACCTGTAATATAAAGTATGGTGTAATATGTGATACAACATCTTTTTAACATGACACAAAAATAATCACCTTCAGAGACTGGGAATTGTACCCTCTTGGGTTTTTTTCCCCTCACAGCTTGAGGTGTTTCAGAAAGGAATAATTTGTACCTGTGAATGGTGTGAAGCCTAGGTAGTGAAGACCACAAATTTTTAATAAACCCTCTGCCCTTGTTGCCTAGTTGCTATCTTACTTAACACACTGACCTTATTTTTTTACTGTGTTTGTAGTGGTCTAAAGACAGTAGAAAGGGGTTTTTTGTTAAATATTTGAATGTTTATATGTTTCTTACTGTGCTGTTAGTGACAGCTTCAGCTGTGAGTTTGTTAGCCTCTTGCTAAATGAAACAATTCTTACAAATATGGGAACTAGGTGTATATATTTAGTGTTTTTTGTAAACATTGGGCTCTTGTATATCAAAGTGGTAAATTAAATATAGATATATTAAAGAACTGCTTCATGGCACTAGGCATTCATACTCTACCTTTAAAATGAAAGCTAAACCCCAAACAAGCTCAAACTTACTTAGCATAATAAAGCAACTAATGTGGCTGCCTGCAAAACAAACCAGACTAAGATAATGAGTTCTGTGAGGATACTCGGAGAAACAATTCTAGTGGTCATAAGGGGGTTGGGTGAAGGATGCAGATGACTACCTTTACAGTGTCATTCAGTAAGAGAGGATAGTGTTTTCTTCAGCTTCTAACCCATTACTTTTGGTATCTTTTTAAGTGCATAGTAAGTATAAAAAATGAATTTGTATCAACTCCCAAGCTCTTACAGCTTGTAAGAGTAAGTTGGAGTATTGGATCTATTTTGTCTGTGGAAATGGGATTATATGTCTGTAGATAAACAGATCCATAGCTATGCCTGTCTATTTCTACAGCTAGGTAGAGCAAATTGATGTGGAATGTAATTTTTGTAAACAGCTTTGGAAATTCAGAATTTCTATTTCTTCCATTTGACTTTAATGACTGTCAAAACCAGCCTCTAATAATTAATTAGTAAGGGCTTTAAAATAACTTTCCCCAGCTTTTCAAAACTGTTACTATACTGCAGTGATCCAGTTTTTGATGACTGCACTAATATATAATCAATGGAGTTTGTCCCCACAAGGAGCACTGATGAGCCTCTGCAGCAGTGGTGTCCCTCTGTTGCTAGATAGGGCTGTCAAAGCTTTTTTTTGCCATCTGCTACTCCTATGTGCTGCTTTTTTGACTTGATCTGAATGCTCTTGTCCTGTAAGGGCAGTGAGGTTTAAATGCTGAGCACAGACTGATTAACGAGGCATTAAGTCAGTTAATTCTTTCATTTTTAAATAAAGTATTAACATGGTTTTGGTGGTCACTGATGTGCATTACAAGTTAGAGATGGCTTATGTAAGCAGTGTGGATTTCTTAAACCATTTGGAGTTTTTGGTGGTTTTAGTCCTCAGTCTTAAGCTGTGGAGTTCACAGGAATTAAGTTGCTGGATGTGCTTGCTCATGGTGGCTGTTGCAGTAATGAACAACAGGTATGTTACTAGCTTGTTTAAAGATGAAGGTTTTAAATGAGTTTGAGTGTGTAAGCCTTGTTCTGTAATTGTGGTTTTTAGAAGGGATTTTCCTGTTTTGTAAAACAACACTAGACTTACTAGGCAAGAGGTGGCTTCGCCATTCCTATGGCTTAGTACCTGAGTGCTAGCTCAGTGAAACTTGAAATAAAGTGGGCTAGGGCTTGAGGAAGCTGGGAATCGTGTCCTCTAGATGGTACTGAAATAACATGACCTACAACTTAATTTTTCCATGCTTTCTAAACTTCAGATATGGTGGACTTTAAGTATTTCTCAGTTACAGCCATAATGGTGTATAAGATTAAGACCAAAAGTCCCACTGGAGGGGAAAATAATTTTAAATCCTTATGCTTTAGAAGTAGATTCAAATGCTGAAGAGCATGAACTGAAGATCTCTGTTTTGAGAAGGTGCTTTTTAGGCCTGAGGCCATCTGTAAAAAGATTTTCCATAGAAAGATCTTACATCATTAGAATGGTTCTTAGATCTAAGAATTCAAGAGGATTCATTAATACCACTCTTATTTCATAGAATTGTAGAATATTCCAAGTTGAAAGTGACCCATGAGGATCATTGAGTACTCTGTGGGGAAGACCTAAGAATTCTGTATGGCTTTAACAAAGGACCTGTTACTGCAGGGCAGCCTCCTTGGGAGGTGGCTGCTGAATTTTTGTGGAGATGTTATGATGCTTATGGATAGACAGGTACTATCCAACACTATTACCAACTTGTAGCATCTTGACCTCTTAGGACTTGTTTTGATTTATGCTGTTGTGAGTTGATGTACCCTTGAAGGACATGCTGGTATTTCTGGTTGACATAGTCACCTGTTGTATGTCTTGCAAATTATGGGGTACCTTCTGACTCTAAACATGTGCTTAAAGAGAGTTGCTGTTGCTTGGAAGGATAACATTGCACAGGGCAATGCTTTTCCCCTCAATGCTGTGTTGAGCAGTCCTGCCTGTGCTGGTAATTGGGTCTGTTCTAACACCTCACCTGGAGTTCTGGGGCATATTAACAGGTTTTGGATTATACTAACCTATTTGTTACAGCATGTTAGAATAGATATTGTAGTTGGGGCATGTGTAGGGAGAAGGAAGACACAGACTTCAGGAGAGGCTAAGAGTTCCTGGGAATTCTTAACAGTTGTGTAAGACTTGATACAATAAACACAAGTACTCCAGGTTTATCTTGGCACCCACTCCAGCTGTATATCTTTTGTGTGAAAGGCCATTAGTCATGTTTCTGGATGCCAGAATAAGACAAGTTTATTGCTTGCAGATGGTGCTTCACATGCAGAAATAAATGATTTCTGCTTATGCAGATACGTGACAATGTTACACGGCTTGATTATAACTTTTGGATTGTGCTAGCACACATCTGGGGCTGGAGTTCTTGGGTTTGACCAGTCTTCTTCCTAAAGCTTATTTTGCTGTTATGTAGAACCAGCTAAAGGTTCTTAACAGCTTAGTTGTTACAACAAAGAAATCACAATTTACTGAAGAAATCCACTGCTGTCTTGCTGACTGCCTTTTAAAGTAGGATTGAAAGTGTAAGTCAATACAGGAAATGGTCTCTGAGCCATAAAGACTTTTTTTTCCTTCCATCATACGTATACTTTGAACCAAGTGGCACACTCATGATTTTACATGAAAGGAAAGTCTACACAAAGAGTAATTAAAATCATATTGATTTAACAGACTCTTGGTGGTCAGTCATTTCCTCTGTAATCTGAGTGCTGAAATCTCAACAGTTGGAGAATTTTAAAGTTTGTGTTTCTCTGATTATCGTCACAGAAATTGATAACATTCTCTTTTTTTCAGTAGTATTTCCCTCTGAGGATTTTAGGCCATGTGTAACTACTACGTGCATCTAAAGATAATTTCTTGAAAGACTTCTTTTTATGCCTTCATGTTATAATGGCGATATCCAAATTCTAGCATAATTGGATGTGTCAGGACTTGGCGTTAATTTTGGTCCAACTTAATACTTTGATAATGGCATTAAACTGGTACAAATTCAATGCTATCACATTCAAATTCCAAAGTTTTATCGTGGTCTATCAGTATGTGAGTAGTTCTCCATTGACACTGATGGTGAGAGCTTTGTTTCCATTCTCTTTTATTGTTATATTGAAATACAATGTAGGTTTATGATGGGATTTAAAACCCATGACTGTTAATCTGACTAAGCATATATAATGTACTTAAAAGCTTCTGTCTGTCTTGTATCACTTCCTTATGACTCCCCCTAGAAAAATTCAAATATGTAGTCTCTAGAATATCTTATATTTTAACCTGGAGACAGAATCGATGTGAAGTCCATTATCCACAGAGACTTTGGCCTATATGATGCCAGGTAATGCCATTATATACATACTAAATGTATATTGTTTTATAAACCTATTTAACCTAAAGAAGCTATTATTCTGCTTGGAATGTGTTTTTCCTAATGTGCAGTGCATGCTAGATATTGTAGGGCTGGAGAGGCAGGGAGTTGTTCTTTATCTTCAGCCTTACTCTTTCTACTTCTGATTCTTGCTGATAGCCAGAATTTTAAGAGCATTGCCCTGGAAGTTTTTTCCTGTTTAAAAGTGTAGCAATATTCTTCTCTTTTGGCTGCCCACTTCCACTTGGTGGGTAGGACATTGTTCTTGCCGCTTCTTCCTCCCTCTGCCCCAGCTGTTGTAATGTTGACTTTGCAAGCAAACTGAAACTTCCTCCCTCATGTTTAATATAGAAAAGAGATTCTCTGTCCTAGGCCTTTCCCTAATTATGCTAAGAGGTCAATGTTTTTGCAAAAGCAGCTTAAATCTGTTATCTTATCCTCTTGTGTGAGATTTTTTGCACTTACGTCTGTGTTGAGCTTTAGGCTGCGAACAGTGATGCCACAGTTTACCTGGTAATAGTACTTGTGGGAAATAAATACTCATGAGGGAAAGATCAAACCAAAAAATAAGGCAGTTTGTTAGGAATGTCTGGTATAACCTAAGCATATGGCTGTGTGGGTGGCCATAGACTTTTTGGAGCTCCATGTTTAGAAAACCTGCCTAACTAATATTTGGATGATTCTCTAGCTAGTAGAACATTCAATTCCAGACACTTGGTAATCAGAATTTTTGTAGTCACGCCCACCACTCCAAATTCCTGTCATTCATCTGTCTATTTTAATGTGTCTCTTGTGGAGTAGTTCTAAAATTACCCACTGGTTTGACCTGACAAATGGGAATATGTGAGCTCCTCGTGCTGTTGTTCAGCTGGTGTATGGCTGCTTACACCATTGAAGTGAGATGATGCTTTTGCATGGAAGAATGGGCCATTTAAAGCTATATGCTGCTACTCTTGCTGCATGTTTGACCTTTCCATAGCAGTGACAGATAGGGTTTCAACCCGTCACTGCAGTGTTGTGAGTGTGTTTTGTTTATTAAGTCAGATTTCAGAGCCCCCCACTGAAGCTCAGCCTTTACAAACTTACTCCCATACAAAAGCCTGTTTTGCTCACCCTTAACTGGCTTGCTCAGCCATGCTTCTTCCCTCAGCTTGTCTAGCCAAGCTCATTGCTCCCTCAGAATATGGATTTCTGTAGAATGTTTTGCACAAGGCAGTGAGCCATTTAACAGTGAGACTTGAGAAGGGGATTGTTAGAAGTAATTCAGTAACAGTAGCTCTTTTGCTAAGTTGTACATTATGTCATTGAGATCAAATAGTTTGGAAATAGTAAGGTTTTGAGTCAAATAAAACCTCTGCTTTTCAGTGAAAATGGAAAGGAAGGATCTAAAAGAGCTATCACCCCATGTACTGATGAAGGAGAGCACAGACTTGCTGGAGAAGGCAATATGTAGGAGGCACTGGAAGAGGACAGCTTTTTACTCATAACATAAAAACCCAGCCCTTCTTCCTCTTTGTCTGTTCCTCTTCCATTTTCTAATTAATTCTTTCTCTTCTGACTAACACTTTTTCTGAACAGATTTGCGTTTTGCAGCTACTGTAACCACTAGGTAAAGAGTGATGAGTTCTCTCACCTTCTAAGCCTAAAATGGTGTTTCATGAATTCCGGACAATGTCTGCAGCTCTAGTTCTGCCTTGCTGAGTTGCTGTCTAATTAAAACTTCAGCTTCCCTCTTATCTCCTATACAACCCAAACCTCCCACATTTTTTATCTCTTTACAATTCAAATTTCTTAAATACTAGTGGTGAATGAGTTCTTGTCATCAGTGATTTGGATAATTTATCGAAAGTTTTAAAAAACCTGTTCATTGTTAGTTAGGTGTGTAATTCTGTGAATTGTGAACTAAAAAAAGTTCAAAGTCATTTATTTGCTGATAGACAGTGCTACGCAAATACTGTATGGTAGATCATCCAGTTGCTTGGCAATAACATTAACAGTCATGAGTGTTTATAAAGCAAATATAATATGATATGGTCAACAAGGTATGTGGTGCTTTTTGTATTACTTAAGTGTCTTGATAACTGTTGGAAAACCTTTATTAGGATTACATATGAGCCAGCACCTGACACTTAAGAGCAACAACTTGAATAAGTAAATCTGATAGGTTATATGCCTGTGTTTTTTAATCTAAACCCTCACAACTTGAAACAAGTGGTGAACATGATCATTTTCCAAATACACTAGCTTTGAACTTTGAAATGTTATTTTCATGGCTTTGATAAATACTCTTGTAATGGCTTTGGATGTTCAGCCTGGAAATACTAAGGGTGATAGGTTATGTGATTAAAAGGCTTGTCTCTGTGCGCAGAGCAAAGCCCTGAGGCACAGCAGTGGGTAGGGGAACCCGCTAACCTCATCAGAGAAATGAGCCCCATGACCTGGCTCCTGCCAGGGCTGCCACTGGAGATTATCAGCATTTGGGGACCTAGGTGACAGACACTTGAGTTAACAGAGGTCAGCTTGCACACTGGGAAGGGAGTAGATGCAGGTAAGAACATTTTGGAATTGTACCCAGCTCAGAATGGGATGTTGGGAAAAGCAGGGATCGATGACTTTGTGGGGAATGAATCATGGGAGAAAGAGGATCAAAGGGAGCTGCTTGTGTGTAAGCAGGTGGCTGGTCAGTATGTTCGTGAGGCCATGTCCTGGCCTCATCAGTGCAGTCTCATTAAACTCTCACTGTTTTATTGTGTAAGGGGCTCAATACTGTGTGTGCCCATAGGGGTCTCAGTGCCAGCAGGTTGAGTCTGACCATAGGTCACAAAGGCCCCCGTGGCAGGGTCAGGTGAGGGACTGTGCGTGGGGCGTGATGACCGAGGACAGTGAAGCAGGAGAGGGAGTAGAAGAGACTTGGGAGTGGCCATGAAGTCTAGAATAAAACCTGTGTGCATCTGTATGATACAGCGGAAGAGCTGGGAGTCCAGGCCAACTGCTGCAGAGACTCTGGGGTCTGGCTGAGAACCCCGTTAGTGTGTGTATTTGTGCATGAAGTAATGGGAGGCTCTGGAGACCAGCCGCTGGGTAGAGGCCCCAAGGCCACATCCCAGAGGGCTCTGTAATGAGTGTCTGTGTTTGTGAGTACCAACACCCAGAGTGGGGCCACGGGGGCTGGTGTGCCCTGTGCTGCTAGCTGGGCAGAGCCCAGCTGCTGGGCAAACCGTGAGTGAGCCCAAGGCCAGTTAGAGGGCCGGTTATGCTCGGTGTAGCGAGTGCGTGTGCACATATGTACGTTCTCTCCTAATGGACTTTCACCCCGAGGAGCGGAGTGGGAAGAGGATGTCAGTGCCGGCTGTATTTACCAAAGTGCTGAGTTTGCAGTGACCTGTGCTGCCAGACGTGTGTGCACTGGGCACGTGTTTTGTGTGTGCCTGTGGGGAACTGTGCTCAGCCTCGCTACCAGGCCAGACCTTGGTGTGGGGAGCTGGGGCTGTGGCGCCTCTGTTGGGCTGCTGCATTCGGCAGCTACGACTAAAGGGCTGTGGGTCTGAGAAAAAATACTGAGGCTCTTGGAAAAATCTCTCCTTATCAAAACTCAAAATTAGGTAATTTACTTCAGGAGATACTGATTCCAGCTTTCAGATGTACTGTGCTGGTGAACATGTAAGAGAAATTGTAGTATAATGGGAAATAATTTCAGTGTAAAGGCTTACAGATGCTGGGACTTGCAGAAAGTCAGAAGTCTGAGCATACACCATTTATAACTAATTTAGAACATATATACAATTTAGAATACAAAGTCTAGTTTAAAATACAGCTGTTAAGTATGGTGTATGGTGTTGGACAGCACTGTTCCCCTGCTAGACCTTTACTCAGTCCATTTTTAGACTTGGTGAAATCTTTTTGGTAGTACATTGTCATTTATTTATTGCTTTTGCACTTTGTTTTGGGGCAACTTAGGCAAATTCAGGGTCCTAGATCTGGCCTTGAAACCTTTTCCATGCATGTGTATCCTAAAGCAAAATCCATACAAGCAGCATATATTTGTCTCCATTTTCTGATATAGTTCTCTATTTTGATTTAGCAGAGCTGCAAATTGTATTAAGTCTGTATTAAGTTTCTTTGGAATGATGTAAGAAACTTCACTCGAAGAAAAGCCATCATTCATAAAACCTTCTAGATACTTAAACTGTTACTTAGTAATATTGTCTAAACTTACATAAGTTAACAAGTTTTTAAAACGTACTTTGGTGAATTCTCTCAGCCACCTGTTTGGCTGGAGGAAATAGCTATCAGTCAAAAAAAAAAAATCTCAGCAACCTCAATATGGAAACCGGGAAAAGTGAAAAGCTACTTGAAGCAATCATGTGAATAAATGTTTGATGCTGTCGTGCTCTGTGAAGCTTCAGATACTGTGCTGCAAGGCTGTTTCAAAATGTCACAGGCACTGTGTAAATGTACTAGTATATTCAGCCATATTCTTGCACCCAGTACAGATACACCTGTCCCCCTTTTTACTTATTTTGTTTTAAAATTAAGTCAGACCTCTGAAGAAGCTCATTTTAGACATTTGGCATTATTCTAATGTCTCATCTATTTTAAAGCAACTGATGTAGGGGGAAAATGAGGAATGGTTTGCTTCATACAAAGTATGGTAAAAAATTGGAATGTCTTGATTTGTTTGGGGAACAGTATGTAGCCCAGTGGCTGAAGACTGATGTAACAGAGTAGAAAAGAGAGTTAAAGGTCTCTGATATCTTAATGTGGAGTAAGTTAATGCAGTACATACAAGCTGAGGGGATTACTGAATCTGGAAAGAATGAGCTCATTCAAAATATGCTGGTTGGAATGCCTGCATCATGAAGATGGAAGGAAGGGTCCTCTGCTGAACTTAAAATAAAAAAAAAAAATTAGATGAGTTTTTGAAACCTAGAAGTGCCTTATCTTTAAGTAAAAAAGCCAAACAAACAGATACTAATTTCAGCAGAGGAGTCTTTTGGAGAGAACATGTTATGCAAACCAAGTTTCTGAGGAGTCTGCAGGCAAAACAGAGTTTAAGACCTGATATGCAAAATGCTTCGTGTTCCAGTGCAATTAATTATTTTGTGTGTGTGTTATCAGTTATCTAATGTAAAGGATTGTTTTTATCCTAGAACAGACCCTTGTGTGAGAATTTTAGAAAGACTGACAGTCAGCCTTGTGTGACACCAGTGTATTGGAAACAAGGTTTTGAAGTTCAAATGGCCTGTAATGTTTTGGCTCTGGCTATTAAATATGGGCCAGATCTTTGAGAGCTGTGGGAAGGTCTGAGTTCTGGACAACAATGAACTGATGAAATAATTGTGGTGCCTGATTTTGGTTTCTGTTTGTTTGCTGAGGATCAAAATGGGCACATGTTCTTTCAGCCTTTGTACATTCTTCCACTATGGGTACATGGTGCTTTTAATTTGTTTCATTTCCAGGCTCGCTTAGGAGGTGACTTGCTGAGAAGTCTCCTGCTCATCACTAGCAACTGAGTACTATGGCTCCATTATAGGATTAAAACTTTGATTCAGAAGTCATTAGCTTCATCCCCTTTGACCACTAAGTACTGAAATAAATGTTTTCCATTTTATGTTCTGTGAGCTTCTACAAGATACAGCTTGATTTCTAATATGTGTTAGTATTTAATCATAATTAAAAAAGGGTAGGTTACTTACCTGGAAACTTAGATAAGGGCTTTTTTCTTGTCTATGTAGTGTCTGCTTTCTGATTAGTCACTTTAAAATGCAAAACAGTGGGGTATGGGAACAAATGTCTGCAGTGATTCTGGATTCAGTTTCATGATAATATTTTCCCTTCTACTTGTTAACATAGTTGCATGTCTATTCCTGCCTTCACTGATCTTATAAAGCTATTGGTTCTTCCCTATTCTTGTTTGCCAAAAAGTCTTAGGCTAAATTAGTTGATGAAAATGTCTCTACTTTGCTGATGCTGAGTCAGAAGTGTTTATTTAAAGATGATGAATTTAGTAATCATCAAACCATGTTTAAATCATCAGGAATGCTAATTCTAGATCATCCAACCTATATTTCTGAGATCCTTAATGACTTGAAGTCCAAATCCTCCTTGCTTAAGTTAATGATAAATGCATTGGTTTCAGTTGGAAATAGGTGACTGTAGTTCACAAAAGATAAAAGTAGTAATTATGAAGATGAAAACATAAAACTTCTTTCCCATGATATGGAGGGGAGAGAAGCTGAAGTTCTCTTTTTCCATGTCCTTTAGGGTAAGAAAGGAATAAAAATATTTTGAGATTCTTTCAAGCTATATATATAATTTTGATTATTTTGTGTTTATGATACTTTCCTGTGTCTTGGTATATTTTGAATATTTATTCTGCCTTTCTAATTGGTAATTTTTTTTCTTAATTCTCATGGCTTCTGTCAGCATTTTTATTAGCTAATATTTGAGGATCGTTCTGGTGATTATGGCTAGTTTAAGAGTCAATCCAAGGAAGAAAACAAGTCCATTAAGCCTTTCCAATTTATTTAACACTTTATTTACAGTAAGTATTTATAGTGGCAGTATCCTTTAATAGATAGGGGAGCATTCCGTTGAAAGCTAATTCTGGTACAAAGCTATTTTAGAAAAGAATGAAAAGCTGTCTTCTGTGCGCTGACAAGGGGACAGTTTCTGATGTAAAGTTTGAGTCTAAATTGTTATCATAATTTTTGTCCATTACATGTGATGAGGAAATATCCAGATTGTTGTCCCTGCCCTTTTTTAAATATGGAAATTCCATTTTCTTGGTGACTGTATAACAGCATTGCAATGGTCCTGCATGTTGTTGTGAAGCAGTGCTGTTTTACTGAACATAGAAGCCTCTTACATTTTCAGAGACCAAAATACAATTGTTTCTGGTTTTGTTTTTAAAATGGATGGAAACCTGGGTACTTCCTAGTAAGAATCTATGATGAAAAGAAAGAATATGAAATATTTTAATGTCCAACTAATTTAGATGAAGAATGTCCATAATTGTGCCTTATCTGCTTTCAGAAACTGATCACCAGTTCTAGGGAAAAGTTTTGTTCAGTTAAAATTGGCTGAAAAATGATTCAGTGCAGCTTCCTAATAGGGAATAATTTGAACTTAGTGGACTCTTACATGTTATGATAACTGGTGTTAATTAAAATTAATCCCAAGCAGGCAGGTACAATTACTCTTACTTAAGTTACTGTTAGAGTATCTGAATTCAGGGTGTTTGTGAGTGTTATTTCATCAAATTTTAAATAGAAATAATGAGTCTGATGGGCTCTACTGGTATAAAACAAGGCATTCAGTATTCTTTATTTTCCAAAGTGGAATGTTAAAAAAAAAAACAAACCCCAAAACTAAAAAATATTTCACTGTAGACAAGATGAGAAGATGGATGTGTTTTAGGGGCTGGCAGAATTATTGCTGGTATGACTTTACTTTTTCAGTATAAGACAATGGCTTCAGGAGAAATGGTACAGAATGCATGTGAGATCAAATAATGCTAAATTTTAAAAATTTATATTTCTGACAAGTACGGGAAATTCTGTGCTGTTAATCAAGGCAGATTTAATATGGCAGTATTGCTGATGAAAGGCAGACTTAATTGCCATGGATAACACTACATGCTTTGCTAAAACTCTCCTTTCTGCACTAGCCTACTCCTTCAAGTTTGGTTTTACATGGATGCGTATAAAGGTAGGTCTACCTTAAGATGTTTCAGGTTTCTCAAAGCTTTGGGAAAGAAATTACTGTGACTCCCCTGAAAAGAATGTGTTTTATCAGAGGTTTTCTTTAGATTCTACCCAAGATTGAGATCAAATATACACACATTTTCTGATACCAAGTGTGAGCTTCTCATGTAGTGTTGGGAAGAAAATAAGATTTTTATCTTGATGATGGGAAAAACCCAAGTCCCAGCACCTATTATCTAATTCTCTTCAGTGAGTTCCTGTTGTGTCAAATTACCCATGGTACTTTTTTTTTTTTTTTCTGTGACCTGAATCTCTCAAAACTTTGTGACAGCAGGGGATTGTCACCTCATTAAACTTTTGTATGGCTTTGGAGCCAGGACAGTCACTGTTAGAGAACAAATGAGTCTGAGCATCAGAAGAATGTTTTGTGCCTGTGTATAGTCCCAGTTCATAACTGCCAAGTTTAGGCAACTGCTTATCTTTGGGCTATTCTTAACCTCAGCAAACATGTATTGCAAACATTTCCAGCATGTCTAACCTTGCTGTTAGAGCTCAGTCTAGAGTACAACTTCTCAAAAAAAAAAAAAAAAAAAAAAAAAAAAAAAGGAAAATTCCATCATAACTTTGTTGCCATCAACTTTTTGGAGCAGTAGAAATAACAATCTTTAAGTGTTACAAGCTATAGTATAGCAAGGTGTGTTTAGTATTGGCAGTGAATGCAGAAAAAAAGTAACTGATCTTAATATTATACTTATGTAACACAGACTTTTTGAGAATAATGTTAAATGGGATGATGTAAGGTTCAGATACATCTCCATTCACTTACAGTCTTCATGTAACTTGCTTTTCCTTCTCTTGTAGTAATAGCAATGTTGATTTCTACATCTCTAATGTTTCTGTTCTCCTACTGTATTTTGCTTTTGACTTGTGACTGTACAGAGCTATACCCACTGAGTTACTAATTAAATATATATCTTTAAACTTTAATAAACTGCTAATGGTGGTTTAATTCAGGCATTCATCTAAACCCTTGGACTGAAACAGTGGTTCAGAATGACAAATGAGAAAGCAGTCCCAAGCTACACAGGTGATGAGCTTTGTGAAAGTGATCATTTGAGTACTACAGAATAGCACCAAAGCATATAAAACTTGTGCAGATTCATAGGTGTTTTTTTAACTTAAGACCAAAGTATCTAATTCTTGCCTGTGTTTTAAGGGTTTTTTGTGATATTATGTATATATATGTATTACAGATACAGCATTTTTAAAATTAATTCTACGTGGCATGAATGTTTTTGATCAGTCTCTGGGGTTCTTTTTTAGATAGCATCTCTCTTGTCAGTTTGGATATGACCTTCTTTCAATGCTGTCTGCAGCCTGGATCATGATATCATACCTAATTGCAACATAATTGTTTGTGACTGTTGTTTTTAAATATGTAATTGGATCTAATTAGCACAATCTACTGATACAGTTACTGTGTTGAATTCTTTAGGTTTCAGGGTGCTTCGGAGCTAGGACCTAGTGCTATTTACATTTGCAAGGCAAGAGAGCAGGATTTCGTCTGGGAGTACTACAAAACCTGTTGCCTTCTGTGTGAGCGATGTATTTGGTGGTGTTTTCACTGTCATTTCTCCCTTTGATACCCCTCCTGCCCTAGTTCAAATGCAATTTGGGCATTTATGAAAAGGTTTTGTGTACTAAGTTTCTTGCTGTCTTTGGCTGTTGCCTCGATCACCTTTGCTAGTAGAAGTTTGAGGGCATGAGACCTTCCTCCTTATTAAAAACATCCATGATGGAGGAGAGTTATACTTTTTATTTTTCAGGCTAGTGTGGTCTCTTACCTTAAACTGTCACAAGAAAATGAATATGACATGCTAAAGGCTACTGCTTGTGGAGAGCTGAGTTTCTGGTTTGCTCTCCAACCAGGAGTGCAGAAACCAAATAGCTGAAGTAATTTTTCAAACACAGCTTAATATAAGGTATGTTCTGATGAGTTGCCTGCTGTACTTCTGTAACTGTACTGTTGATGAGCTGTACAGCTTTTCCTGTGTCTCATATCCTAGAGCTGTAATATTTTAGGAGTTGATTGCTGGTTCTTTGGATATTCTATTTTCCTTTCTGCTGTTCCAGAAAATAACTTGTGCTGTTTTAGTAGAGGGTGAGGGATCACAAATGTGTGGCTTTTGCAAGGTCCATATGAAGTTTGCACCGGTTTTGTTCACTGCTCTTCAGCATTCCTAAAGCTGAGTCTTTCAGATGGCACCTTCCAGCTTGTGGTGGTCTGTCAGGGTAGTAATGCTCATGAGCACTACTACAGTAGTCTATTCTTGTACCATTGCTTCAGAAGGCAGCCTCATGTGATTTTGAAGCTCACCTTCATTTGAGCAAGAGGCTGGACTAGATGGAAGCACCCTTCCAGTCTAATTTTTTTCTGTTATTTTGTTGCTGGTAACACCTGAATTATACTTAACTAAGTGGTTTTGAAGTCTTACATTTTACCTACTTCTTTTCATTCCTTTTTTCTTGCCCTGTTGTTATTTCTTCCCATATGTTCAAGGCAGACACTTTTGATTCTCTAACTTGTAAAACCTATAGCAAGAGACATTTGGTCAATTAAGAGTTGCCCATCAGTCTTCCTCCCTGTGCATCCTGGCAAAGGTCCATTCTCAGAGATTTTTCTCATGAAGAAAACTTACTGCCTGCATCACTTTTTTGTGAAGTAGAGAGTAGAAAGAACTCAACTACTTCAGGAAAGCTAAGATGATTCAGTGAAACAATTGAATAAAACATTGCTTTGATAATTTAAAAGTATACATTTGGATTTGATCAGATAACTTGTGGAGTCTACGTGCTGTATTGAAACTACCATAGTAGACAAAACTCCAGGTTGGCACAGTAACAAAAGGTTCAGACTCTTGTATTAAATCCTGTTATGACAGTTGATTCAATACTAAATTTGGAAGAGTAGGTTGCATAAAGTACCTGTTTTTCATTGAGTTCACAATCTTGCAGGCACATCTTTTTCCGCAAAATACTATGTTCCAGTGTGGGTGTAGGTAAGTCAGTGAGGGAGAAGGTGAGGTGAAAGAGGGCAGAAAACCTCAAGGCTTGATCCCCTTTTTTTTGTGATTACCTTTGCTGTTTCTTCAGTCACTTGAGTTTCTGAACTTATGGATCTTCATGGGAGTTGGAGTGATTGAGGTGAATCTAGATATTTTTTGAGGATGAGTTGTCTTACAAGCTTTCACGCTGCTGGGCTAAGAAAACTAACAATAGTTTCCATTAATGCTTGACCTGGCAATGTGTATGTTCTGCCTGTTCAGAGGGAAGGCCAGTGTTACTAACAAAACAGTGCTGACATCACTTTTATACAAGTGATGCTTTTGGCAGTTGAAGAACAAGTCTGTGCCATGTTGGCTGATGCTCTGTTAAAACAAACAGAAAAAAAACAAGGAAGGAAAAAACAAAACAACAATACCTTCAAGTGTTTGTGTATTCATTGAAAGGAAAAACACTAAGCTGCATGTTCACCAACACTTGCAAATGGTTGCAAGGGGAGTACACTCTTTAAACTTCACATTTTTCATAAAGAAATGCTTAAAAAACTGCATAAAACACAATTTTTGAAAGTATATTCTAGCAGTAAAATGTCTTGAAAATTAAGACTATAAAATCTGTGTTCTGACATAAGATGTCACCTGTGTGCACTGTGTACATACCCACACTTGTGTGTGTTTCCTTAAGCTAGGTTCAGCAAGGGCTTGTTTCTTGTGGTATCCCTGGGAACAGTGGCAGGATTTGAGTGCACAGCATCTCTTTGATTTAGTATTTGCTCACAGGTAACCACCAAAGCTACCAAAGTTGGACTGGGTTGGAGGTGAGAGTGCGATGACCCTTTGGCAGATTCTGCTAAAACAACTCTTTGGGTTGTTGTTGTTTCCTGTCATGTGCTGTGAGGCTGATCCAAAGGATAAGAGTCCTCTCTCAATAAAGCTGTAATGTTGTGGGCATGCATTTGTTGTGGACTGGCTAATGACCTCCTAGCAAAGGAGTAAATTTAGGGGTGTTTTCAGGAAAACATAAGAGGGAATCTGGTAATCCAGTTGATAGAAGGATTGTTTCAGTCTGAGAAATGACAATGGCTTTACAGTGGGGGGGAAAAGAGAAGGTTTCTTAAATATACTGTCAATTCAGTGTTTGGAAAGGAAAACAAACAAAAAAAAATAGATCTCTTACAGATTGTACCTCCATAAATTGAAAGTATCTTTTATCCCCTTTCTCATGAAGTGTGGATTTTCTAGTGCGACACAAGCGGTAGTATCTTGCTACCCTTGCCTGTGGCTTTTTTGCTGATGAGAGGACTGAGGAGAGGGGAGAAGGTTGCTTTAGCTTGACTTGAGTTGGCAAGCGTGGTGTACTGCAGCTTGTCTGCTGTGGCGTTCTGCAGGTTAGTCTCCCAAGGAAAACATGGTGTGCTCAGTCTGATTCAGTCTGTCTCTTTCTCCCTTCACTAGCAGGCTCCAGCTGGCTTCCTGTATTTGCAGCACCAGGGAGAGTTTTCTGGGCTTCTCTTCCATACACACAGTCTTAAATATTTGTTTGGAGGGAAAAACCAACAAAGGTTTTGGCCCCAAGGTCTTTTTATGACCTGAAAGTGTAGTGAGTGACTGGTGGATGGGAAGGAGGCTGGTAGTGGGATTGGTACAGCATCCTGGAGGCACCCCCTGTCTCAGAGCAGTCAGTGAAATGAGTTGCTGGTGGGAACATGTCCCAGGGTAGAGGTTCCCTTTATCAGAATTTTGATAGGACTGTGTCCCTGTGAGCTTTCCATTGGCACTCTGTTTATGCAGTGGGACTGTAGTAACAGAAGGCTGCTGGGTGGGGATGTGTAAACCAGTGGGAGGTGTGTGGCCCGGGCCTAGGGTGATGCACAGTAGCTGGGGACAGATGTGCCCAGCAAGCCGTGGTTTCCCATACCCGGCTGTGCTCCACCGGCATCCACAAAACCGCCTTTCGCCGTCAGTCGGGTTTTGTCTGCTTTGATGCTCTTATTTATATACCCAGTCTCTGTGTAAACTCGAGATATTCCTGTGCCAGCGCGCTTAGCCGTTATCGCTGTGGGTGAAGGCCAGATAGCTGAATCGTTGTGCCTCCCTTCTCATGCTGTTTTCAGGGAGATAAAGCCGTATTCTGTAGGGAGGAAGGAGGGGGGGCCTGGACCGCTGCGTGCCGTTCTGTGTGCGTGTCTCACGGTTTATGTGTGTAGTTATTTATCTGCAGCAGGTGTGCGGTGGCGCCGAGCGCGGCTGGGGCCCCCACGGGGAGGGGCCGTGGGCCGGGGCCTTGCGGCGGCGGCGGCGCCCGGGCCCGCAGCGCTCCCTGGCGGCCGCGGCGGGGCGGTGCCGCCTTCCCGGCGGCCGTGCGGGCTCTGCCCGTGACTCGGCGGCTCCGAGAAGGATGGGATTTTTCCCTCCCCAGCCCCGTCCCTGTGCGGAGTGGGCGGGAGGGCCGCCCCGCAGGGCACGGCGGAGCGAGGCGGCGACAGCGCGGGTGCGGCGGCGTGTCCCGCTCGCAGCGGGCGTGGCCGGCAGGTGGCGCGGCTGAGCCACCGCCGCCTCCTCTCTATCGCTGCCCAGAGCCAGGGCGGCAGCGGTGTCCTGAAATGACCGATCCCAGCGGCGCGGGCAGCTGCGGGGAGCAGGCTCGGCTCCGAACTGTGTCCAGTTAATTCCTGAAATGACCGATCCCAGCGGCGCGGGCAGCTGCGGGGAACAGCTCTGCTGCTCCGGACTGTGCCGAGTTAATGTACACAAGAGAAACGATTCGTGTCTGCGAGTCGGAAGTGAAGCTGAATCCACACCTGGCCAAGCTAACGGTAGTTAAGGTTAGCGGGGAGTGGGTCAGGCTAAGGGACAGTGATGCCCCATGCAGATTCTGTTTGTACATGGCAGTGGTGAAAGGGAGGCAGAGCTTTCCACTGCCCTTATTATGTGGGTTTCTTGGGAGGACAGGGTTGATGGAAGTAGTTAATAGCATCAAGGTTGCTTTTTGCGTTTATGTATCATGGTGAATATTCCACTTTCTTACAGATTGATTCTGCACACAACCTGGTCTGGTATTTCCTATTTAAATTTCACCTCGATTCAGCATTTGACTTAAAAGATGCTTAGAACTAGACTTCTGGGGCAAAGTTGTCAGTAGGTGCTTTCCTGACCTCTGCAAGATAGCTGTGTGTCTGACCAGAGAAGCGTCTGCCTTTCCAAGCCCATGGACCCCAAAAGGAAGGAATTATCGAGGGAAGGAAAGGCAGAAAAAGCTTTAAAGTTGCCAGGGTGGGGTGGTGTTCAGCTGACTGCAGTGTCAGCAGTGTGGTGAATTCGAATAAATTTTGCTCAGGTATGGTATATTCAAGGTAGCTTTAATTATTGCAGTGGCTGAGTAACTCCCAAACTGGGTGAAGCTTGTGAGAAAAATAGTGAATGGTCTAGACCTGTATTTACACTTTATATCTTTCTTGCTTGAGTTCCCAGTGATAAACAAATGGAGACTTTCCTGTCTTAGCATGACTGTTGTAGATAATTCCACGTTATAAGGAGAGCCCTCTGGGGGCAAGGTTGGTGGTGATAACATTGAGCCTTTCTGCACTGAAAGTGAGGAATTTCTGGTTATGCAAGCAAGCATTATGCACTTTTAATTCCTCTTTCTGGGCACAGTGTGCTGTATGGGAAGTTTAAGACTATGTGACTTCTTTGCTTTTCCCTAAGCATTACATTATGCACATGGTCACAGGGTGGCTTCTCGTTGATTTGGGGGATTTTGTTTGGGTTTTTTTTTGTTTTGGGGTTTGGTGTTTGTTTGTTTGTTTTAATCTGCATTTGTATTTTAGATACCTACTTGCAGCGCTGATATTAGTGACAGCTTCATCTTGCTCTAAGTTGGTGCAAAAGTAAAATAAAACAGAAGAGTGCTTGTTGTAAAAATTATTTGTCTTTTATGCTTGTTGTGTGGAAATGAATGTTTTATAGGCAGTTGAATTATTACATAATAGGGGCTTTGAAGAAAAAAGTAGGCACCTAAATGGTGAAGGGAGTTTCAAATCAGCCTGAGTAACCACTTGCTTTAAAACCCAAATCTGGAATACCTTTTAGTCCTAGTAAAAACTTTCTTTTATGCACAAGTGGAAATTTGAGACTGAAAATTGTCTAATTTTCTCTTAATTCAGGATGGCAAGAAAATAATTGGGATAAATGCTAGATGCAATCAGATGATAATGTTCCAATTTGTTAAGGTATCTTTTGCTGTATAATTCAGCAAATGTTTAAATCTTAAAAAACCATAATTTTTTTTCATCTTCAATGGTAGTTTCTAGATATGGAGCACTCTTTTTGAGTTGTTGAAATAAATGTAACAATATCTGAAGCTAAAATTATTGTAAGGTCAGTCTGTGCATCTCAGGATAATATATAATGGTTTTT